>CM053037.1:173737490-174337490 GCA_028564925.1 Lithobates sylvaticus
GTATTACAATACACTGGCAACAAACAGGCACTTGCTACAATATGAGGGCAACAAACAGGCAATTGTTACAATACACGGGCAACAAACAAGCACAAACTACGATATGAGGGCAACAAACAGGCAATTGTTACAATACACGGGCAACAAACAAGCACAAACTATGATATGAGGGCAACAAACAAGTAATTGTTACAATATGTAAGCAAAATGCTTACAAACAGTACAACACATGGGCAATAACAGGCCATCATTACAATATCCAGGTAACAAATGGTAAATATTAATCCTTATGGAGCAATAACAGGAGCACAGTTTGGTTTTCTTGGATTTCTCTAATCTTTATAATAATTTCACTCACTGTATCATTAAACTCTGAGTGAAGGACCCAATGGTGAGGCCCTCTCATGAGGTGGATCCATGACACCCTGCACTTACAGGATGTTTTGCTTCATTCAGCCCTAAAGACAGGGGACATCTAGTGGCATAAAGGGTATTACTGCAGGGGACAGCAATGGAAAGGAGGTGAGTATTGCAACAACTGTTGCTTTATTTTTCTTTTCAATCCTTGGGGACCAATGAAAAAAATAAAAGCCTGGCATTGAGCTTTAAGCACACAGGTGACAGTGGGATAGCCCTTGCGAAGAGAAAGTTGTATCCAGGGTCCCCTGAAGATTTGCGGGGCATCATGAAAGTTAGCTGGTCAGTAAAGACTTATATTCCGATGGAAAAAGTCAGATCGGATTATGTTGTCGGAAAATTTGAGAGCAGGATCTAAAATTTTCCCACAACAAAATCCGATCGGACTTTTTCCAATCATGTGTAGAGAATTCCGACGCACAAAGTGCCACGCATGCTCAGAAGAAATTTGGAGACGAAAGCTATTGGCTACTGGGCTCTACGTAGTCCCGTTGTATGTTTTATACGTCACCTCGTTCGGATAGATTGGATTTTCAGACAACTTTGTCCGACCGTGTGTACACAACACATTTTCGGACAAAATCCGTCTGAAAAAATCATACGGATTTTGTGGTCGGAATGTCCGACCATGTGTACGGGGCATAAGTATTGCACATACTCCCCTGTGTATCAAAAGCAGGGATGGCATGCAGCGTAAGTTGTGAAATCCTGCCAGTAGCTGCTCAATGATGGCAGCAACTCTTTAACTACCCTGAGCTGTGGGGGACTGTGATAAAGCGCAGAGCACGTCAGAAAGTATCCCACTGCCACTTCTTGTTCCCTACAGTATTATCCCTCTTTCACATATGTCATGTATTGCAATAGTTATGCTGCAACTTATGGTTGTCATCATTTGTAACAGTGCCCAATAGTACTTTACAATTGCAATTCCAAAATTTAGAAGTATGATGTTTTTTTTGGAGCTGCCCAACTTTGTGCGCATCATTGCATCACTGGAGTTTCCAAAAGGAAGCTGGCGTAAGTATATAAGAGAGGAACAAAACAAAGAACTGAATCTTTCACTGAGAATTTGATGAACAAGAGCTTAAGAGAACAAGAGGTAAGATGCTAAACACAGCTGGGTTATTAAGGGGTAGAGCGGAAAGAGCCAAGCTGAATGGAAGCATCCCAGAGCAACCATTCAGTATCAGGCTCAGCCTCAGGTCATTTAGGTATATTCATTTCTTTACAACTTCTGATAATGTAACAGTGACTCTTACTGCAAGGTTGCCTGTCCACCACTTGCTGTCTACCGCAGACTGACTTGAAATTCTTTGTCCTGCTCCACTTTTGAGTGAAATGATGCCCAGAATCATCCAACCCCTTCCTATGTCCCCAAGTAGTTATGACCAAACTTCACGTAGTCCTTGAGTCTTCGGAGGTTGTCTAGTTCCTATCTATCCAGCTGCCCCTTCTTTAAACCTTCACTCTCTTAAACAGCTAAGCTGGCTGAAGAGTCTTCAGCATCTCACCAGTTTTATGCAAGCCCCCCCCCCCCTCCCCCTCATGTCACTAAGTAGTTATGGCCAGCCCCCATGTAGTCCTCCATACTTCAGATGTTGCCTATTTCCTACCTGTCCTGCTGCCCGTGCCTTGGAACTTTACTCTATGGAACAGCTAAGCCAGCTGGAGAATCTTCAGCATCTGACCAGCTTTATCCAACCCCACCCAGGACATTAAGTAATTATGGTCAACCCCAACATAGTCCTCTAGACTTCAGATGGTGCCTAGTTCCTACCTTTACAGCTGCCCCTGCTTTGAATTTTCACTCTTTTACCAACTTAGCTGAGTGAATATTCTTCAGGATCTGACCAGGTTCCAGATGGTGAAGAAGCCTGTTTCATTTGCCACCTGCTAAGGGTTCCACCCGCCAACCACATCAGGTCATTTAGGTATATTTATTTCTTTACAACTTCTGATAATGTAACAGTGACTCTTACTGCAAGGTTGCCCGTCTTTCACATACTGTCCACTTTTGGGTCAAATGATGCTCAGCGTCATCCAACCTCTCCCCCTCATGTCACTAAGTAGTTATGGCCAGCCCCCATGTAGTCCTCCATACTTCAGATGTTGCCTATTTCCTACCTGTCCTGCTGCCCGTGCCTTGGAACTTTACTCTATGGAACAGCTAAGCCAGCTGGAGAATCTTCAGCATCTGACCAGCTTTATCCAACCCCACCCTGGACACTAAGTAATTATGGTCAACCCCAACATAGTCCTCTAGACTTCAGATGGTGCCTAGTTCCTACCTTTACAGCTGCCCCTGCTTTGAATTTTCACTCTTTTACCAACTTAGCTGAGTGAATATTCTTCAGGATCTGGCCAGGTTCCAGACCGTGAAGAAGCCTGTTTCATTTTCTACCTGCTAAGGGTTCCACCCGCCAACCACCATGTTACTACTGGGCATCTAGAAGTGCTGCTGGATGGTGAACATAACTGCATTTATTACTGCAACTTCTTGCTGTCTTCCACAAACTGTCCATTAGAAGCCTTCGGCACTGCTCTGCTTTTGGATCCGGCCTCAGGTCCTTTAGTTTGTGAAATCCTTTATGTCATCTATTAACACAGCAACACTCACTGCAAGACTGACTGTATACAATCTGCTGTTTTCCACAAGATGTCAACTAGAATAATTTGGTGCTTCTCCAATTTTGAATCAAATTAAGCCCAGTATCATCCAATCCCTCCCTATGCCCCTAGGTAGTCATGGCCAACCCCAGTTAGTCCTCTGGACTGCAGAGTTTGCCTAGTTCCTACCTGTCCTGCTGCTGGTGCCTTGGAATTTTACTGTATCGAACAGCTAAGCCTTCTGAAGAATTGTCAGCATCTGACCAGCTTTCAGATGTTAAAGATGCTTGCTTTCCCCATCACCTGCTGTGGTTCTACATGCCAACCACCATGTTATTACAGGACACATAGAAGTGTTTCCAGATGGCAAATATATTTGGCAGTGTAGTTCTTCAAGAGAACAAAGATTGGAGGCATGAGTGGCGATACAGTTTCTCGTCTTTTACAGGGAGCACACTTTTTATGTAGTTGCCTATCGGCATCTGGCCAACTCCAGCCTCAGGTCCCTTAAGGTTTGTCAATAACTTTACACCTTCTGATAATATAGCTGCATCTCTTATTGCAAGATTGACTGTCCACCACCTGCTGTCTTCCACAGACTGTCCACTTTTGGGTCAAATGATGCTCAGCATCATCCAACCTCTCCCTATATCCCTAGGTAGTCATGGCCAAACCTCATGTGGTCCTCTAGACTGAAGAGGTAGTCAAGATCCTACTTGTTCAGTTGCCCTGTCTTAGATCTTCGTTCTCTACAGAAGAATCTTCAGCATTTGATTCAACACCTCTCTAGATAATCATGGCCAACCTACATTAGTCCTTTACCCAGCAGACTTTGTCTAATTACTACCTATACCACCGCCCACGCTTTGGACCTTTGCCCTACTGAACAGCTAAGCCAGCCGAGGAATCTTTAGCTTCTGACCAGCTTTCAGAAGTTAGTCACTTGCTTCCCCTGCCAACTGCTGTGGTTTAACCCCCTCAACCACTATGTCACTACAGGACACTTGTAGTCATCCAACCCCTCTCTAGACATTCATGGGCAATCAACATTAGTCTATTAGACCAGTGGTAATCAAACCTTTCCCTAGGGCCCACTAACAGGCTGGGTTTTGTGTATTACCTTGGGGAGATTCAGACTAGAATACTCTAATCACTGAGCAGCAAATGATATTACCTGTGATGTATTTTAGTTATCTTGCAAACCTGGCCTGTTAGTGGGCCCTGAGGACAGGGTTGATGACCACTGTTTTAGACTGTAGAGTTTGTCTAGTTACTACCTGTCCCACCGCTTGTGCCTTGGACCTTTGCTCTATTGAACAGCTAAGCCAGCTGAGGAATCTTCAGCTTCTGACCAGCTTCCAGATGTTGAAGATACCTGCTTCCTATTGCCCCCCACTGTAGTTTAACCCACCAACCACTAAGTCACAACAGGACAGCTGTCCTGTTTTATATTTTCATTCTCTCGAACAGTTAGGCCAGTAGAAGAATCTCCTGCATTTGACCAACCTCCTTAGGCAATGCTCCACTCTTGTCTTGGGTCAAATGATGCCCAGCATTATCCAACATCTCTCTAGATAATCATAGCCACCCTACATTAGTCCTTTACCCAGCAGACTTTGTCTGGTTACTACCTATCCCACCGCCAGTGTTGCCAACCTACCAGATTGAAATTTACTGACACAACACCCAAAAATTACTGGCACAGCCAAGTTTTTACTGGCATTTTCAAAAGTTACAAAATTACAGTTTTAAGTGCAAATTAGAGTATTTAGGCTACGAACAAATACAATATGCAATTAGCAATATGATTTAAGGAAGATAATAATTTTTTTTTTTTTTTTTTGATATAGTAAGTAGACTCAGGGACTGGCCTCAGGAGGGCAAGAAATCAGCAGTGTGCAGCAGCAGACAGCAGACCTCACTGACACAACACGTCCCCTCCTAAATCACAGTGACAGTCTCTCTCCAAGCCAAGTAGTCCCTCCAGTCCACTCCAGTCTAAACAGCACTGACGGTCCGGGTGTCCCAGCCTGCCTTGCTCCCATACCGCAGACCCGCACACGAGGCTCTGGCCACTCTGCTTGGCTCCATTGCACCATGACATCACACGACATGCTCAGGCACCGCCTCCACCGGAGCTGCCCTATCACACTGTAGCAAGCACTCGGATGGTCCCAGCTGGCTACGGACCAAGCCGAGCGCCACAGCCATATTTTTTACTGGCAACCTTTTACTTTTACTGGCATTTACTGGCAGGGGAAAATTGCCTGTTTTTTACTGGCTGCCAGTAAAAATACTGACGGTTGGCAACACTGCCCACCGCCTGTGCCTTGGACCTTTGCCCCACTGAACAGCTAAGCTATCCAAGGAATCTTTTGGTTCAGACCAGCTTTCAGATGTTACAGACACCTCCTTCTCCTGCCAACTGCTGTGGTTTGACCCCCTCAACCACTATGTCACTACAGAACACTTGTAGTCATCCAACCCCTCTCTAGACAAGCATGGGCAGCCAACATTAGTCTATTAGACCAGTGGTCATCAAACCTGTCCCCAGGGCCCACTAACAGGCCAGGTTTTATGTATTACCTGGGGGAGATGCAGACTAGAATACTCTAATCACTGAGCAGCAAATTATATCACCTGTGATGTATTTTAGTTATCTTGCAAACCTGGCCTGTTAGTGGGCCCTGAGGACAGGGTTGATGACCACTGTTTTAGACTGTAGACTTTGTCTAGTTACTACCTATCCCACTGCCTGCACCTTGGACCTTTGCCCTACTGAACAGATAAGCCAGCCGAGGAATCTTTCGCTTCTGACCAGCTTTCAGAAGTTACAGACACCTCCTTCCCCTGCCAACTGCTGTGGTTTGACCCCCTCAACCACTATGTCACTACAGGACACTTGTAGTCGTCCAACCCCTCCCTGGATAATCATGGCCAACCTACATAAGTCCTCTAGACTGAAGAGTTTGTGTAGTTACTACCTCTCCTACCGCCCGTGCCTTGGACCTTTGCTCTTTTAAACAGCTAAGCCCGCTGAGGAATCTTCAGCTTAGCTTCCAGATGTTGAAGATACCTGTTTCCCCCCACCAACCGCTGTGGTTTAACCCATCAATCACTATGTCACTACAGGACACCTGTCCTGCCTTAGATTTTCATTCTCTTGAACAGTTAGGCCAGTAGCAGAATCTTCTGCAGAGTTTGTCTAGTTTCTAGCTATCCCACCTACCGCGCCTCGGACCTTTGCTCTACTGAACAGCTAAGCCAGCTGAGGACTCCTCAGCAGCTGACCAGCATCCAGATGTTGAAGATACCTGCTTCCCTTGCCACCCACTGTGGTTTAACCCACCAACCAAGTCACTACAGGACACCTAGAAGTGCCGGAGGATGGCAATATATTTGGCTGGGATAGAGCGCAAAGATCAGAAGCATAGGTGGTGAGACAGATCCTCTTCCGTTTTTATATACTGGCTCCAAAATGGATATCTGGCATAGGGTCCTAGTGTATAAAAACAGTTTGAAAGAAGACTCTATAGTGGGTTTTCTTTAAACGACACAGCGATCTGAATGTTTACGAAGTCTGGATTTCATTTACTGGTCTGCACAAAATCGAAAAATGGGATTTGCAGAGTACGTTCAATTGAAACCTTTTAAAAAATTTCCTACCGAAAGCATTTAGCAGGAAAAGATCCCGATAAACATCTGGCCTGAGCCTGGCCTTCTCACATACTTGTTAGTATGTGCCTCCGTGATTAGGATGGGGTTAGTGGTATTGTGTGCTGGCGGTAGGCCAGCTTGACACCAGAGTAGATAATTGCTGCCAGTTAAAGGGTGGTACCGAGAAAATATAGGAAAGTAAAATACTTTTTTTTTTCCAATAAAGAAAACAGAACATTTTTTTCCCCTGAATTCTGAGAGTTCCGAAGAAGGAATGCTTTGGTTTATATGGCATTAAAGGAAACCAACTATAGAAAAAAATGTTAAGCTCTGGAATTGCCAGTGGCCTGGCTGTTATGGTGGCCCTCTGGCTTCGGTATTTAACCACTTTAAGATCAGCCTCGTTTTGGATTTTAGGTGTTTACATGTTTAAAACAGTTTTTTTTGCTAGAAAAAAACTTAGAACCCCCAAACATTATATATTATATACACTAACACCCTAGAGAATAAAATGGCGGTCGTTGCAATACTTTTTTTCACACCGTATTTGCGCAGCGGTCTTACAAGCGCACTTTTTTTGGAAAAAATTAACTTTTTTGAATAAAAAATAAGACAACAGTAAAGTTAGTCCAATTTTTTTATATATTGTGAAAGATAATGTTACGCCGAGTAAATTGATACCTAACATGTCACGCTTCAAAATTGCGCCCGCTCGTGGAATGGCATCAAACTTTTACCCTCAAAAATCTCCATAGGCGACGTTTAAAAAATTCTACAGGTTGCTTTTTTTTGTGATACAGAGGAGGTCTACAGCTATAATTATTGCTCTCGCTCTACCGATCGCGGCGATACCTCACATGTGTGGTTTGACCACCGTTTTCATATGTGGGCGCTACTCACGTATGCGTTCGCTTCTGCGCACGAGCTCGTCGGGACGGGGCACTTTAAAAAAAAAAATTTTTTGGTTTTTCTTATTTATTTTTCTTGATTTTATTTATTTTTACACTGTTTTTTAAAAAAAAAATTAATTGGCTCACTTTTATTCCTATTACAAGGAATGTAAACATCCCTTGTAATAGAAAAAAGCATGACAGGACCTCTTAAATATGAGATATGGGGTCAAAAAGTCCTCAGATCTCATATTTGGACTTAAAAGCAAAAAAAAAAGTAATTTAAAAAAAATGACATTTGGAAAATGTTCCTTTAAGAGGTATGGGCGGAAGTGACGTTTTGACGTCGCTCCCGCCCTGCTATGGTATAGAGACGGGTGGCGGCCATTTTAGCCTCACTCGTCGCTATAACCAGCACGGTGGAGGACCTGATCGCTTCCGCCGCTGCCGACGGCTCCGGTAAGCAGTGGAAGAGCGGCGGGAGGGGGGGGGCACCTCTCCCGCCGCCGATAACGGTGATCTCGCGGCGAATCCGCCGCGATGACCACCATTAATCGGAATGCCGACCGGCGCCTGAAGAGATGGATATCTCGGTTGAGGCAGCAGCTGATGCCGTTACCGAGATATCCCTCTTCAAAATCAGGACGTATATCGTCGTGCGCCGGTCGGAAAGTGGTTAAAGAGGCCATGCCACTTTCAGTTTTTTCGTCACCAGGACAATTATTATTATTATAATACAGGATTTATATAGCGCCAACAGTTTGCGCAGTGCTTTACAACATGAGGGCAGAAGGTACAGATACAATTCAATACAGGAGGAATCAGATTGCCCTGCTCATTAGAGCTTACAATCTAGGAATAGAGATCCTTCCTTAACCACTTGCCATCCGCGCTATGGCCGAATGACGGCCACAGCGCGGATCTCAATTCCCGGGAGGCCGTCATATGACGTCCTCCCCTGTGCACGCTCCCTGCGCACGCCCTATAGGGTGCGCGGTGTGATCACCGAGTCACTGAGACTCGGGTGATCAGCGATCCAAGTAAGGGGCGGGTCCCAGCCCCTTACCATGTGATCCCCTTACCATGTGATCATCTGTCAGCCGATGACAGCTGATCACATGAACAAAACAAAAGCTCGGTGATCGTTTTTTTTTTTTTCTCCTCGCGCTGACAGCGGAGGAGAAAAAAAAAGCCGATCACTGGCTTATCTTAAAGGGACAGCGGTCCCACCTTGCAATCCCCACAAGTGCCACCTGTCAATGCCCACCAGTGCCACCTGCCAATGCCCATAAATGCCACCTTGCAATGCCCATGAGTGCCACCTTACAATGCCCATAAGTGCCATCTGTGAATGCCCACAAGGGCAGCACAGTGGTGTAGTGGTTAGCACTTTCACCTAGCAGTAATAGGGTCGCTGGTTCAAATCCCGACCATGACACCTTCTGCCTGGAGTTTGCATGTTCTCCCTGTGCCTGCGTGGGTTTCCTTCGGGTACTCTGGTTTCCTCCCACACTCCAAAGACATGCTGGTAGGTTAATTAGATCCTGTCGATAAAATTGGTCAAATATGTGTATGTTGTATGTGTATGTGTTTGTAAGCGTGTCAGGACCCCACAGGGCAAGGACCACGCCATACCACAGATGGACACCAGTGGCAAAAAGCGCCCTGAGGCGATTCAGTTCGCATAGGTTGCGCTATACAAGTCATTCATTCATTCATAACCTATCAGTGCCACCTAAAAGTGCTGCCTATCAGTGTAACCCATCAGTGCCTGTCACTGCCACCTCATCAGCGTACATCAATGACGGACAAAAATTGCCCATTTTATATTTTTATTTTTTTTTAAAAAATTCGGTCTTTTTAAAATCTTTTAACAAAAAATAAAAATCGCAGAGGTGATCAAATACCACCAAAAGAAAGCTCTATTTGGGGGGAAAAAATTATAATAATTTAATTTGGGTACAATGTTGTATGACCGCGCAATTGTCATTCAAATTGCGACAGCGCTGAAAGCTGAAAATTGTTCTGGAAAGGAGGGAGGTTTAAGTGCCCAGTAAGTGGTTAAAAAGAAATAGTTTTATTGCAGTCTGCTTCTCTTTACTTCCTCTTCCAAGTGACACCAGAACAGGAAGTGTGAGGGAATCTTCCAAGCTGGGACACATAAAAACCCAACCAGGCTTCTAACCCTACTCCACGCTGTCCCAAAAAAAAAAAAAAAAAAAAGAAGTTGGTTTTAGATAAACCAAAGCTTGGCTGCCTTCCTGTGGGTACTTCCTTCTCCATTCTGATCTGTTTTTTCTTCTCATATAGAAATATCATTGAATTGATGATTTCCATCTGTTTGTGTCGCTGGCTGATGCAGTTTTTCTTCCTCCAGATTACTTACAGATTTCTTCTCCTACTTCCAATTTGTGATGACATTAGAAGCACAGGCAGAGAACATCAGGTAGGTTGTCACATCCATTGCGTCTATTTTTTTTTTTTTTTTTTTTCGTAGATCATTAAAATATAAATGTTCAGCCTTATATCCTCTAACCTGGAAAGTTAAATCAAATGGAACAGAGGGTGAGGACACAGGATAAGACTGGCCACACACAATCAATTTTATATCGATTTTTAGATTCCATTGGGGCATTTGTGCACAGTTTCCCCAATATACATACTATTTTATGCATATTTTGTTTCTTTACCACTGCGCCTCCAGAAGATTTACCCCCCCCGGTCATTTTTTGCGATACAGCACTGCATTACTTTAATTCACAATTGCGCGGTTGTGCGACGCTGTACCAAAATAAAATTTAACGTCCTTTTTTTCCCACAAATAGAGTTTTCTTTTGGTGGTATTTGATCACCTCTGCGTTTTTTATTTTTTGCGCTATAAACAAAAATAGAGCGTCAATTTTGAAAAAAATTCAATATTTTTTACTTTTTGCTATAATAAATATCCCTAAATATTTACTAGTAATGGCGGTGATCGGCGATTTTTATTGTGACTGCGACATTTTGGCAGACACATCGGACATTTTTGACACATTTTTGTAAACCATTGTCATTTATTCAGCCCCGGACCAATTTGCAGCCAAAGGACCAGGCCCCTTTTTGCGATTCGGCACTGCGTCGCTTTAACTGACAATTGCGCGGTCGTGCGACATGGCTCCCAAACAAAATTGGCGTCCTTTTTTTCCCCACAAATAGAGCTTTCTTTTGGTGGTATTTGATCGCCCCTGCGGTTTTTATTTTTTGCGCTATAAACAAAAATAGAGCAACAATTTTGAAAAAAATGCAATATTTTTAACTTTTTGCTATAATAAATATCCCCCAAAAATATATAAAAAAACATATTTTTTCCTCAGTTTAGGCCGATACGTATTCTTCTACATATTTTTGGTAAAAAAAAAAATCGCAATTACGATTATTGATTGGTTTGCGCAAAAGTTATAGCGTTTACAAAATAGGGGATAGTTTTATAGCATTTTTATTAATATTTTTCTTTTACTAGTAATGGCGGCGATTAGCGATTTTTATTGTGACTGCGACATTATGGCGGACACATCAGACATTTTTGACACATTTTTGGAACCATTGTCATTTATACAGAAATCAGTGCTATTTAAAGTGGAGGGCCCACAAAAAAAAAAAAAATTAAAAGTCAGCAGCTACAAATACTGCAGCAGCTGACTTTTAATAATCGGACACTTACCTGTCCCAGCGATGCGGGGGAACGAGACCCCCCGCTCGTTCCCCGCTCCGCTCGCGGCGCTGTCATTCTTAATGTGGGCAACCCAGCTGTGGCTTCACAGCCGGGCACCCACTGCGCATGCGCGAGCGGCGCCGTGCGCCGTGATTCGACGCTCACTCATCTGGGACACATCACAGGTCCCAGATGACTGTGCGGCGCCTAGGGGAAGTGATGTCAGTGCTGGGGCAATGAAGGTGGCAGACTACGAGGGACCCCCCTAGCAACAGGCATTTAGAGGTGAGAAAAGTAAAAAAAAAAAAATTTCCAATTATTATTTTTTTCTTTTTTTTTATGATTTTTAAGCCAGATTTTTTTTTTTGGTGGCAACACCACTTTAAATGCACTCATTCCTATGTAAATGACAGTGGCAGTGAAGGAGTTAACCACTAGGGGGCGGGGAGGAATTAGTGTGACATGTTGTGTTTTTTTTACAGTAGGGGGCGTGGCTGATGTCTGACGTCACTGATCGGTTGTTTCCCGATCACAGAGAACAGCAGATCAGTGACAGGCAGTGTAGGAAGTGCGGGGAGGGGTTTGTTTTACACAGACCTCTCCCCGTTCTTCAGCTCTGTGACCCGATCGCGGGACACCAGCGGCGATCGGGTCCCGACCCCACAGCTAGGCAATTAAAGGGGACGTATATATACGTGCTTTTGCCTAGGCGTGCCATTCTGCCGACGTATATCTACAGGCGGCGGCCGGGAAGCGGTTAAGAGCCACAATTTTGGAAAAAATATATATTATTTTACTTTCTGCTATAAAACGAATCCAATAAAAGAATGTAAAAAAAAAAAATTGTCTTTATAAATTTAGGCCAATATGTATTCTGCTACATGTTTTTGGGAAAAAAAAAAAAAAAAGAAGAAAAAAAATCACAATAAGGGTATACTGACTGGTTTCCGCAAATGTTATAGCGTCTACAAACTGTGGGACATTTTTATTTTCATTAGTAATGGTGGGCGATCAGCGACTTTTAGCGGGATATTGCGGCGGGCATTTGGACGCTGACACATTTTCGAGACCAGTGACACTAATACAGTGAAAAATATGCACTGTCACTGTACTAATGACACTGGCTGGGAAGAGGTTAACATCACTGTGTGCCTAGCCTGTGTTTTTCTACAGTGTTGGAGGTGCTTTAACTAGTGGAAGGCATGGATCCACGTCCCTGCTTTGGGACCATGGAGCCACGTACCCCGAACGTTTATTTATTTTTTTTGATTTCAGGCTTCCCAGCCTAGAGGTGAGATGTTGGGTCTTATTGACCCCATATCTCACTGTAAAGAGGACCTGTCATGCCCTATTCCTATTACAAGGGATGTTTACATTCCTTATAATAGGAATAAAAGTGATCACATTTTTTTTATTTTATTTTTTTAAAGTGTCAAACTAAAAAAAGAAAAGTAAAATTAACAATAAATAAAATTTTTTTTTTAAAGCGCCCCTGTCCCCGTGTGCTCGCACGCAGAAGCAAATGCATACGTCCCGCCCACATATGAAAACGGTGTTCAAACCACACATGTGAGGTATCGCCGCGAACGTTAGAGCAAGAGCAATAATTCTAGCAGGAGACCTCCTCTGTAACTCAAAACATGTAACCAGTAAAAAATTTTAAAGCGTCGCCTATGGGGATTTTTAAGTACTGAAGTTTGGCGCCATTCCACGAGCGTGTGCAATTTTGAAGCGTGACATGTTAGGTATCTCTTTACTCGGTGTAACTTCATCTTTCACATTATGCAAAAAAATTGGGCTAACTTTAATGTTTTTTTTTTTTAACCACTTCCCACCCGGCCAATGTAGATATACGGCCGGGTGGGAGCCGTCTACTTCTGATAGGACGTTCAGGAACGTCCTTCAGAAGTAGCGGGATCGCGCGCGCGCGTGCCCGCGCAGCGGCGCGATCCCGATGCGGCCGTGTCACCCGGACACGGCGCATCTCGAATCGGCAGGAGGGCACGGTGATTGGCCCTCCTGATCACATGACGGCCGTGACGAATCACGGCTGTCATGTGATGTAAACAAACAGCCGGTTGCTAGGCAATCGGCCCTCCTCTCCTCACACGGAAGTCGTCGGTGAGGAGAGGAGAGCGGATCGCTGCAGCCGGCTGGTGATCAGTGAGTATGAGATGTTTTTTTTACTCACTGATCACCAGTCTAGGGTCCCCCATAGTAAAACACACATGTCCCCACAGTAAAACACACATGTCCCCACAGTAAAACACACATGTCCCCACAGTAAAACACACATGTCCCCAAAACACACATGTCCCCAAAACACACATGTCCCTAAATAATAAAAACACATGTCCCTCACATATGTCCCACTAAAATCACATGTGCCAATGATTATCTGCACACATATGTCCGTGATCACCTGCACACCCCTTTTACATGATCATTTGCGTACATATGTCCGTGATCACGCGAACCAATTATTATACACTTAACGGAATTTTTTTTACAAAAAACATGTAGCAGAATACATTTTGGATTAAATTTATGACAAAATTTGATTTTATTGGATTTCTTTTAAAAAAGAAAGGAGAAAATATTGTTTTTTTTCAAAATTTCCGCTATGTTTTCGCTTATATCGCAAAAAATAAAAAACGGAGTCGCGAATAAATACCACCAAACTAAAGCTCTATTTGTGCGAACAAAATGATAAAAAATTCATTTAGTTACAGCATTGCATGACCGCGCAATTGTCACTGAAAGTGCGCGAGCACTGAAAGCTGAAAATTGGTCTGGGCAGGAAGGGTGTTTAAGTGCACAGTAGGCAAGTGGTTAAAGCATGAATCATTTTTTTCCCCAAAAAAAAAACGCGTTCTAAAAATTGCTGCGCGAATACCATGCGAGATAAAAAGTTGCAACGACCGCCATTGTATTTTCTAGGGTCTTTGCTAAAAAAAAAAAAAAAATAATATATATATATATATATATATATATATAATGTTTGGGGTTCTATGTGAATTTTCAAACAAAAAAATTATGAATTTTACATGTAGGAGAGAAATGTCCGAATTGGCCTGGATGGGAAGTGGGTAATCCGGAGGGAACCCTGGTTCCTTCATGTTGTCTTCCTTGTCTGAAGACATGGGCTCTCCCTTCTCTACAGTTAGCCATAGTGGCAAAAAAGGCTAATGCCACATACACACGGTCGGAATTCTCGTCGGAAAAAGCTCTGATGGTTTTCCCGGAATTCCGACGGAATTTCGCTCATACTGTCTTGCCTACACACGGTCACACCAAATTCCGACAGTCTGTAACACAGCGGCATACAACACGTTCGACTGCACTATAAAAAGGGAAGTTTAATGCTTCTGAGCATGCGTCGAATTGTTTCCGAGCATGCGTCGGAATTTTGCGTGTCGGAATTGCATACACATGATCGGAAAATCCGATAGAAAGTTTTTCCGTCGGAAAAACTAAGAACAGGTTCTCAATCCAAAGTCCGTCCGAAATTCCGACAGAAAAAGACCGATGGGCATACACACGGTCGGAAAATCCGATGAAAAGCTCCCATCGGACTGTTTCCATCAGAAATTCCGACTGTGTGTACGCCGCATTAGAATAACGATCCACTTTAAGTCAAACAATTGTTGTCACACCATTCATTTTGTAAATAAATTTGGCAGAAAAAAAATTATGGTACTTTGATTACAGAATGTTTTTTTTTTTATATCTTGCAGCAAAGTGGATGGTATCTCTATACTATCTACTTCCATGGGTAGATGTCCTCTGTGAAGAAAGCCAGTGACTTCGGAGCGGCGGCAGAGACATTAGCTGCTGGTGGACAGCAATAGAGGACTCGCAATCATGGTTGGAAACGTCGCCTCCTTTGCGTTCCCGTGAAATTCAAGAGGGGGACTATATCTACAAAGGTCTTGATGCAAGCATCAATCAATGATTGTATAGAAAAAATATTACAATAAAAAAAATTAAAAAACAATTCCGCTGTGTGTGTGTGTATATATATATATAAAATAGGATTTAAAAAAATTGGCTAATTCCACTGCCACCTGCTACGGTCCCGTAAGATGAACCTTTGTTCACAACTTTAGCCCCTGGGGCAACAGGCAAGCTGTTCCAACGTAAAGCGTACCTTAACCAAAAAATTATTTCAATTTACCGACCCTTAGAGGTGGCAGCTGCATTTGTTTTCTTCTCTCACACTTTTGTTTTCTATATTTTCACCTGGTAATCCGGCCCTTAGCCCACTTCCTGTCCTAAGGTGCCAATCTAACCGAGCAGCGTTATCACCTTAGCACAGGGAGTGTTTTAAGACTACACAACACCACCCTCACTTCTTCATATCAGGGGGAGGTGTTTTGTAAGCGGTAGCAGGGAACAATGCTAACTGATAACAGTCCAGAGGCAGGAAGCTCACAAGGTTTTTGGCTAGGTGAACACAACCACAAATCCTGCACTCTCTGTCTCTGGACTGTTATCAGTTATCTCTCTCTCTCTCTCTCTCTCTCTCTCTCTCTCTCTATATCTCTCTATATGAATATATATATATATATATATATATATATATATATATATATATATATATATATATCTATCTCTCTCTATATAAATATATATATCTCTATCTCTCATCTCTCTCTCTCTCTCTCTCTCTCTCTCTCTCTCTCTCTCTCTCTCTCTCTCTCTCTCTCTCTATATATATATCTCTATCTCTCTCTCTCTATATACAGTGGCTTGCGAAAGTATTCGGCCCCCTTGAACTTTTCAACCTTTTGCCACATTTCAGGCTTCAAACATAAAGATATAACATTTTAATTTTTTGTGAAGAATCACCAACAAGTGGGACACAATTGTGAAGTGGAACGAAATCTTTTGGATTTTTGAAACTTTTTTAACTAATAAAAAAATGAAAAGTGGGGCGTGCAAAATTATTCGGCCCCCTTGCGTTAATACTTTGTAGAGCCACCTTTTGCTGCGATTACAGCTGCAAGTCGCTTGGGGTATGTCTCTATCAGTTTTGCACATCGAGAGACTGAAATTCTTGCCCATTCTTCCTTGCAAAACAGCTCAAGCTCAGTGAGGTTGGATGGAGAGCGTTTGTGAACAGCAGTTTTCAGCTCTTTCCACAGATTCTCGATTGGATTCAGGTCTGGACTTTGACTTGGCCATTCTAACACCTGGATACGTTTATTTGTGAACCATTCCTTTGTAGATTTTGCTGTATGTTTGGGATCATTGTCTTGTTGGAAGATAAATCTCCGTCCCACTTTCAGGTCTTTTGCAGACTCCAACAGGTTTTCATCCAGAATGGTCCTGTATTTGGCTGCATCCATCTTCCCCTCAATTTTAACCATCTTCCCTGTCCCTGCTGAAGAAAAGCAGGCCCAAACCATGATGCTGCTACCACCATGTTTGACAGTGGGGATGGTGTGTTGAGGGTGATGAGCTGTGTTGCTTTTACGCCAAACATATCGTTTTGCATTGTGGCCAAAAAGTTTGATTTTGGTTTCATCGGACCAGAGCACCTTCTTCCACATGTTTGGTGTGTCTCCCAGGTGGCTTGTGGCAAACTTTAGACGAGACTTTTTATGGATATCTTTGAGAAATGTCTTTCTTCTTGCCACTCTTCCATAAAGGCCAGATTTGTGCAGTGTACGACTGATTGTTGTCCTATGGACAGACTCTCCCACCTCAGCTGTAGTTCTCTGCAGTTCATCCAGAGTGATCATGGGCCTCTTGGCTGCATCTCTGATCAGTCTTCTCCTTGTCTGAGCTGAAAGTTTAGAGGGACAGCCAGGTCTTGGTAGATTTGCAGTGGTCTGATACTCCTTCCATTTCAAAATGATCGCTTGCACAGTGCTCCTTGGGATGTTTAAAGCTTGGGAAATCTTTTTGTATCCAAATCCGGCTTTAAACTTCTCCACAACAGTATTACGGACCTGCCTGGTGTGTTCCTTGGTCTTCATGATGCTCTCTGCGCTTTCAACAGAACCCTGAGACTATCACAGAGCAGGTGCATTTATACAGAGATTTGATTACACACAGGTGGATTCTATTTATTACAATCAGTCATTTAGGACAACATTGGATCACTCAGGCTGCTTTCAAACTGGGGCGGTTTGCAGGAGCTATTGCGCTAAAATTAGCGCCTGCAAACCGACCCGAAACAGCTGTTGCTGTGTCTCCAGTTTGAAAGCCCTGAGGGCTTTCACACTGGAGCGGTGCGCTAGCAGGACGGTAAAAAAAGTCTTGCTAGCTGCATCTTTGGAGCGGTGAAGGAGCGGTGTGTTCACCGCTCCTATACCGCTCCTACCCATTGAAATCAATGGGAGACCGCGGGGATACCGCCCGCAAAGCGCCGCTGCAGCGGCGCTTTGCGGAGGTTTTTAACCCTTTTTCGGCCGCTAGCGGGGGTTAAAACCACCCCGCTAGCGGCCGCATACCGTGGGTTAAACGATGGTAAAGCAGCGCTAAATATAGCGCTGCTTTACCGTCGCCGCCCCGCACCGCCCCAGTGTGAGAGCAGCCTCAGAGATCCTCGCTGAACTTCTGGAGTGAGTTTGCTGCACTGAAAGTAAAGGGGCCGAATAATTTTGCACGCACCACTTTTCAGTTTTTTATTTGCTAAAAAAGTTTAAAATATCCAATAGATTTCGTTCCACTTCACAATTGTGTCCGACTTGTTGGTGATTCTTCACAAAAAATTTAAATTTTATATCTTTATGTTTGAAGCCTGAAATGTGGCAAAAGGTTGAAAAGTTCAAGGGGGCCGAATACTTTCGCAAGGCACTGTATGTATATATATAAACATATCTATCTCTCTATATATATCTCTAGCTCTCTCTCTCTCTCTCTCATATATATATATATATATATATATATATATATATATATATATGTATGTAGCGCCGGTACTTCTGATAAGTATGCGCTATGCATTTAAATTGAGTTTTTGCCCAAAACTGTAGTTGAGTTTTGGGGTTAATTGTGCTAAATTATGCTTTGGCGTCAGTTTGGCTGGACTGTATTGAGGTTCTGCCTGGTCATAGGTGGGGTTTGCACCTGTGGAGAGGCCTAGAACGCAGTCTGGTTGAACGCATTGGGTACCAATCTCTTCTCGGAGCCAATCAGTGGACACGTTTGTTACGCTGTGTATTCCGGGAGAGGGTATTTAAGGTGCTGAAGTCATGTGCTTCTGGGCTTGTTCCTGACCTGACCAGCCCCGTGAGTGGTCCGGTCCAGAAGTTGTTGCTGACTCCGTGGTCCTGGTCCTCCTGACCAGCCCCCAGAGGCCCTCATGGCCTGGGGTGCGGTTCCATCCGTTTCCGAGCCTCAGAACTGGCTGGTTTGAGGCGCAGTAACTGGAAGAAGGATTCTAAAGTGTTCAGGTGCCGTTTTGGGTTTGGAGAGGCCCAGCAACTCTACATGCAACCAGGGGAGGACTCTTCAGAAGAGGGCCACGCACGAGGCTGGCTGCTCGGTAAGAGCCTAGAAGCTGAGCTGCCATGGACATTAATTGAATCCACAGTTCTTACAGTATCGCCGGACCGGCTGAAATATTCTGGTACAGTAAGAAAAGTTCCTACCTCTACCTTCTGTTACAACTAAGCTTTTCAACCAAGTCTGTGTGAGAGACTTTGCCAAGCTAGAATTACTTGTTGGCTGCTAGATCCAAGCTAAAGGATTTATCCAGCAATTAAAGAATCCAGTTGCAAGTGGCTATTCCCTGGATTATGTACAGAGACAGCGTGAGGAGAAACAAAAGCCGATCACGTCTTCTGTTTAAGGGACATCGGTCCCGAAGAGGAAGAGGCACAGCCACCTCATCTGTGCCAACCAGTGCCACCTGCCAGTGCCCACCAGTGTATATTAGTGCCACCAATCAGTGCCAACTATCAAAGCCCACGAGTGCCACCTATCAATGCCCACCAGTGGTGCCAATCAATGCCTCATCAGTACCACCTAGCAGTGCTGCCTATGGCTGTCACCTACCAGTGCCCATCACTAGTGCCCATCAGTGCAAGCTATTGGTGCCACCTATTAGTGCCCTTCAGTGCCACCTATCAATGCCCTTCAGTGCCGCCCATCAGTGCCACCTCTCAGTGCCCACCAGTGCTGCCTCTCAGTGCCCACCAGTGCCGCCTCATCAGTGCCCACCAGTGCCGCCTCATCAGTGCCCACCAGTGCCGCCTCATCAGTGCCCACCAGTGCCGCCTTATCAGTGCCCATCAATGCAGCCTATCGGTGCCCATTATTGCAGCCTATCGGTGCCCATTATTGCAGCCTATCGGTGCCTATCAGTGCAGCCTCATCAGCGTATGTCAATGAAGGAGAAAAATTACCGGTTTGTAAAATTTTATAACAAAATATAAAACTGTTTTGTATGTTTATTCCAAATTTTTGGTCTTTTTTAATTTTTTTAACAAAACATAAAAACCCCAGCAGTGATTAAATACATGCAAAAGAAATTTGGGTACAGTGTAGCATGACCGCGCAAATGTTATTCAAAGTGCGTCAGCGCTGAAAGATGAAAATTGGTCTGGGCAGGAGGGGGTTTAGGTGCCCGGTAAGCAAGTGGTTAATAGCGTTTTTTTGGTTTGCGGTGCTCAGATGCCGCGTTCTTCTGTTTTAACCAACAAGATTTCTCTCTCTTTGTAACTACCGACAAAGACACATCACCAACCGTTCACATTGGTAGGTATTTTTATTAAAAATAAGGCAATCGTTATACATGTTCTAAAAATTCAGTGAGCTACAGCTAACTGGTGCCAGATACAGATTGTTGATCCGTCTATGGCCGCCGCCCTGCTGGTGTTTCACAGGCAGTCCAATGAAAATGTAACTTAATGCCAGTAATAAGTCTATAGCAGCTTAAGGTATTTTCATTGCAGGTATTGGGCGTCCATCTGGTGGGCGGTAGAGAAGGAACTGCTAACCTAAGTTTAGTTACAACATTTTACAAAATCAGTACAAGGGATGGTACATACATTCAATAGAAAGTGTCCCTTGTGCTTCTGGCTGGTCTCTTACTTAAAATCGGAAGTCCTCTGCCCACCCACCCCCCCAAGCCTCACACAGTTGTAATCTTCAAGGGGTTAAAGTTGAACTATAGACAAAACCTGTTTTAAAAAGCCCCATACACACCCCATACACACTATTAGATTTTCTGCAGATTTTTGTCTTCAGATTTACCAAAACCATATAATATGAGGGCAAACCTTAAATGGAACCCAAAAATGGAACTTCCGCTTTTCGGAATCCTCCAGATACCTGTATAATCCAGGTATTTGCTCCCACTTCCGGGCATAGATGGCCGCAGTATCCACGGATATTTACGCCATGTCCGGCACCTCCTCCGCCCCCCCCCCCCCCATCTTCTGGGATACACATGGGTCCCAGAATACAGCAGGGACCAGTGGGATTGTGCAGCGCAGTAGGGAACCAGGCTGTGAAGCCGCAAGGCTTCATTTCTTGATTCCCTTACCCAAGATGGCGGCGCCTCCAGGCGGAGCCGAGGGACAGTTCGGCTTTGGGTGACGACATCGCGGGCACCCTGGACAGGTAAGTGTCCATATTTTAAAAGTCAGCAGCTGCAGTATTTGTAGCTGCTGACTTTAAAAAAATAAATAAATTTGGCGAAACTCCGCTTTGATGCCGCGTACACATGATTGGAATTTCGGCCAGCAAAAGACAGATGAGAGCTTTTCGTCAGAAAATGCGACCGCGTGTAGGCTCCATCGGACTTTTGCTGGCCGAATTTCCGCCAGCAAAAGTTTGAGAGCATGTTCTCAATTTTTCCAATGGAAAAAGTTCCGATTGTCTGTACCAATTCCGATGCCCAAAATTCCTACGCATGCTCGGAAAAAATTTGACGCATGCTCGGAAGCACTGAACTTCATTTTATCGGCTCGTAGTAGTGTTGTACGTCACCGCATTCTTAACAGTCGAAAGTTAAGTGAGTTTTTGTGTGACCGTGTGTATGCAAGCCAAGCTTGAGCGGAATTCCGTCGGAAAAAACATCCAATATTTTTCAGACGGAAAATCCGCTCGTCTGTACAAGGCATAAGAGTTTGAATTTGTATGCAATCAGGCACGCCCTTGCACTACATGGTTTTGATAAATCTAAAGAGAAAAATCTGCAGAAAATCTAATATAGTGTGTAAGGGAGGGTTATAATCCATATCAGAATTATTTTTACCCCACCCTTGTGGAAATTTCCCTTCATTTCCTGTCTCATAGCCAAACAGGAAGTGAGAGGGAATCCCTGCAAATTAAGGGAATTTATGGAGGGCCCCCAGATCACCGAAACTAGTGTCCCCTCTATTACTTTTCTGGGGACAACCCAAAATGTGGGATTTTCTTTTACTTTCATTTTCAATGATAGTAGTACAGGACAAATAGAGAGGATGAATCTCCTTAATGGAGAGAAAAAATGAAAAGTCAGCAGCTACAAATACTGTAGCTGCTGACTTTTAATATAAGGACACTTACCTTGTCCAGGGATCCATCAATGTCGACAACCCGAGCCGATTTGTCAATTGGCTTTGGGTGCAGGTGTCATGTCATATTCGGCTACCCCATCATATTTCGCTACCCAGTGGAGTGCGCATGCGTTATGCTGCCATATGCGTTCCAACAGAGGGCCCCTCGCGGGCTCGTTTCGCTCACCATGCTTCAGGCACGGCCTCGATACGCTCGGCATAAATAGAATCAAACTCTATGTCCACTTGGATGGTGGAGCTTGAATTTTGACTCAGGGGTGGAACGCATACAGTGGCGTCGCGCATGCGCAGTCCAGCAGGTAGCCAACTGTGATGGGTCGCCATATGTGCCGAAACACAGGCGTCGGCATCTTCACTCAGGGAAACTGGCGGTGATGCCTTCAGGTTGCCCAGACGGATTCCTACTGCACATGCCTGATTCACGCTGTGCTTTCTGAATGGTTCGGCTGTCTTCTGGGACGGGGGAGGGGATTTGCCAGGAAGGACTTGCCGGAAATACTCTGCTGCAGCGATCTCACCCAGAAGTGGGAGTGGCAACCTGGTACACGCCCACCCCAGAAAAGTGCCAAATGTGGTAGTGGAGGGTGCAAAGAAGCGGAGCTCTTGGGCAAAGCTCCTCTTTAAGGACGTATTTGATTGCCCGCAAAGGGCTTTAGGATGGACAGAGAGAAACTTTCCCACCTGGACAAGCAAGGTGCAGAATCTGCTCTGGAAGAAGCAATAGGGGGTGGGGAGGAGTTGCCGGGAAGGAGGACTTGCTGAAAATACTCAGGGATCGCCACAGCAATCTTACCCAGAAGTGGGAGCGGGAACCAGGTACACGCACCCCTCCCCCCCAGAAAAGTGCCAAATGTGGCAGTGGAGGGTACAAAGAAGCGGGGCTCGTATTTGATTGCCCACAAAGGGCATTAGGATGGATGGAGAGCAACTTTCCCACCTGGACAAGCAAGGTGCAGATTCTGCTTTGGAAGAAGCAATAGGGGGAGGGGGTGGGGGGGGGGGAGGAGTTGCCGGGAAGGAGGACTTGCCGGAAATACTCTGGGATCGCCGCAGCGATCTTACCCAGAAGTGGGAACGGGAACCAGGTACACGCACCCCCCCCCCCCCCCAGAAAAGTGGCAAATGGCAGTGGAGGGTACAAAGAAGCGGCGCTCCTCTTTAAGGACGTATTTGATTGCCCACAAAGGGCATTAGGATGGATGGAGAGCAACTTTCCCACCTGGACAAGCAAGGTGCAAAATCTGCTCTGGAAGAAGCAATAGGGGAAGGAGTTGCCGGGAAGGAGGACTTGCCGGAAATACTCTGGGATCGCTGCAGCGATCTTACCCAGAAGTGGGAGCGGGAACCAGGTACACGCACCCCTCCCCCCCAGAAAAGTGCCAAATGTGGCAGTGGAGGGTGTAAAGAAGAAGAGCTTCCCCTTTGGGATGGAGCTCTGCTTTAATGACGTATTTGATTGCCCACAAAGGGCATTAGGATGGACGGAGAGCAACTTTCCCACCTGGACAAGCAAGGTGCAAAATCTGCTCTGGAAGAAGCAATAGGGGAAGGAGTTGCCGGGAAGGAGGACTTGCCGGAAATACTCTGGGATCGCTGCAGCGATCTTACCCAGAAGTGGGAGCGGGAACCAGGTACACGCACCCCTCCCCCCCAGAAAAGTGCCAAATGTGGCAGTGGAGGGTGTAAAGAAGAAGAGCTTCCCCTTTGGGATGGAGCTCTGCTTTAATGACGTATTTGATTGCCCACAAAGGGCATTAGGATGGACGGAGAGCAACTTTCCCACCTGGACAAGCAAGGTGCAGAATCTGCTCTGGAAGAAGCAATCGGGGCTGCTTAACATTCACAGTATAAGGCACGTCACGGTGTTTACAGCCTGAGCACCACGTTTGTAATTCACAAGCCCCATATAAAGGACGGAGCAGCATCAAATTTAATAAAGCTTGTCGTAAAAACAGTAAATGGAGTAGGAAAGGGTAAGGAGTGACTAAAAACCAGACCCGGAGGAATATGAAAACTGTAGAGCTCATTATAAAAATATAGGAGATGAGACCCCCCTTTTTTTTATACCCACAGCAGCCAATCTAACCTGCACTAGATTAAAAGCTGGCCTCGGATTGGTTCACCTGTGCTGCACAGATGTTATTCCTCCAATCTGTACAGCAGAGGCCTGGTATGAGAAGAAGTAATGATTTATGATTGGTTAGATAACAATTTAGCGCACAAGAAGGCAAAGTGAGAAAAAGGCTACTAACTATGTGACTTGACCCTTTCCTGACAAGCTGGTTTACACCCAGAGGAGGAGCTTATATAATGATGATGATAGATGTACATAAATCGTCTTTTTTTATATTCATTCTCTTTCACTTCATCCGCTAAGTCCCGGCATCTGGAGAATACCAATCAGAGGTCACCAACCGAAACGTGAAGAGTATCATTCACTAATGAGGGGTGCTACATTTTCGAGGCCGGGACAATTGCTCTTGGATTGAACGTGAAAGAACATAAAGGGCTCCTCATAACTTCAGCTGCTTCTCCACAATTTCTTTTAGCTTGAACTTCTGGACCTGTATGGAACAAAGAACAGTATGAAGTTGACATGGAGTACGGAGACCGGCACATACACCGCCATTACCATATCGCCTCTAGGAAAAGTCAGCACACCCGTCCCAATATTACCTTTCCAGAAATTGTGAGAGGGTACTCATTCACAAAGATTATGTAACGAGGGATCTTGAAATGAGAAATCTGGTGGGAAGGAGAGTTAGAAAATGAAATTAGGCAAGCAAACCGTAAAAGCAGAAATCCAGTTATTTGGTTTAAAAAATTTTTTTGCTTGGACCAACCTTTCTCAACCTTTCATCAGAGAGGAACCCTTGAAATAACTTCTCAGGAAACCCCTGCTAAAAATGACTAGATTTACAACTCATAATACATTGGTGTGTATGATGGTCAGTGGGAAGAATGCTCCTTAGACTTGTGGTCATTGGGATGAATTACCCCCTTAAATATAGCTAAAAAGATCACTGGTGTTAGTAGGATCTTATCTGAGAGGCAGAAATTGCTCATTGCTCAACCCCTAGCAACCTCTGGAGGAACCCTGAGAAAAACTCACCCAAGCGCTACCACTATATAGTATACTGTAGTTGGTGTGTAGAGTAAGCTCACAAAAGATACATAGAAAGTACCAGGGTTCCTCCAGAAGATCCATAGAAAGTACAGGCCAACAACTCGACAGCTTCTCCATTGAAAATATTTATTTAAGCATTACAGCAATAACATCATCCAAAAATTCAGACGCGTTTCGGCCTTAGGCCTTCATCCAAAGGCCTAAGGCCGAAACATGTCAGCATTTTTGGATGATGTTATTGCTGTAATGCTTAAATAAATATTTTCTATGGAGAAGCTGTCGAGCTGCCGGCCTGTACTTTCTATGGATCTTCTGGAGGAACCCTGGTTGAGAAACCCTGGTCTAGGCTGTTCACAAATAAAAAAGGCAGCCATTGGCTGTAAAAACTGCCTTGTCTCCAGCGCAAACTCACAGATCTGCCATCACCTGTCCTCCGAGCTGTTGCAGACAAGCCCATTGTCACCACATTGGTCTGGGCTCACTGTACAACACCACAAAGATCAACAATAACTTTATGCCTTTATGGCTCCAATCTCTGCAGTATTGAAGGCTGCCCACAGTTAACATGGGAAGAAGAGAACCCTTGGCTTTTCTACCATGCATTTTTCTGCATTTTTACTTGATCGTGTATAACAAACTTTAGGGGGGGCCACACTTTGGCCAGCAGAAGTAGAAAGTGTCCCGGCGTCAATGGGAGTAAACAATACCCCACGATTGGTATTAGGGGGAGTAATAGTGCCCAATTGCTGGTATCAATGGGAGAAATAGTGCCTGATCATTGGTGTCAATGAGAGGGATAGTGCCCCATATTTGGCGTCAATGGTAGGACTAGTGCCCCATCACTGGTGTCAATGGGAGGAATAGCACACCATCATTGGTGTCAATGGTAGGTCTAGTGCCCTAGCATTGCTGTCAATGGGAGGAATAGTGTGCAATCATCGATGTCAATGAGAGGAATAGTGCCCCATCATTGGTGTCAATAGGAAGAATAGTGCCCCATCATTGGTGTCAGTAGGAGGAATAGTGCCCCATTGTCAGTGTCAGTGGCAGGAAGCATGCCCCACTGGAATAATGCCCCCAGGGCCAGGTAAAAGCAGGCCAAGTGACGCATCCGGCCCTGGGCCACAGTTTGGAGACCACTAATATATAGACTTGTGGCGCTCTCATTTTTCTTGGATCATCCTGGGGACCCAAAAGGCTACTCTGTTAGAGAGCTGCCTTTCAAGACTAATAACTGCACCAGATCACACTTATCTTTGAGTCCTACACTCCTTCAACACCCATGTAAATATTGTAGAAGCTTCCTGGGTCAAGAGTGTGGCTCTTCCACCTATGCGTTACTATAGGCCCATCCTCAAGGTCTAAAGTGAACCACTACTTTGTACTAGGCAATAGAAATAGTTTGCCCCAGTCACAGTAAGATCCCTGTACTTTCCTTCCCTGTTCTCCCCTGCTGCCAGAGGCCCTGGGAGAATCTCAGTACTTCTGAGTATGGGACACATTTCACCTACCTTCTCACACTTTAAGCAATTGGTGCAATAGCCATCCAGATGGTAAAATCCCATGCTGGAGGGTGCACCAAGGGCCTCAATCTGCTCAGTGACAGCTGCCTGTATTTCTGGTGTCAAGTCATCCTGGACAGTCAAGAGGCGCATGACAGAGCATCTCAAAGATAGAGCATTCTTACTTCCAATGACCAACATTGGCGATATAGGTGGCACCCCAGATTCCATGTTATAATTCGCTGCCAGAGAGTGCATTAATGGTCTTAATCTGCTCAGTGGCAGCTGCCTACATGGTTCTGGTGTCATGTCATATTGGACAGTCAAGAGGCACAAGACAGGAGAATCTCAAAGAAGGAGCATTCTTCCTTCCAAGGACCAATATGAGTGATCTGAGTGGCCCCTCAGATTCCCATGTTATAACATGGCAGATGCCTGCATAGTTCTATGGTTATGTTATCCTGGACAGTCAAGATGCGCTGGACACAGAGCATTCTTCCTTCCAATTGCCACCAACAGTGTTCCATTTTTTCTAATTCTTCTGACCACCAACACTGGGGCATTTTTATTAGCACCTACCACTTGATGCTGGGTCATTTTATTCCTCCTATTAACCACTGACAACAGGGTATTTTTTTTCCCCACTGACCACCAGTGGTGGCAAATTTTTCTTCTCCCACTGACCACAGATGCTGAAGCTTTCCTTCCACTGACAACCAATACTGGAAATTTTTCTTTTGTCCCAGTGACCACCAAATAAAAAAAATGTTTGAAGACCCCACAAAGACGTTATATTAGAGCTCTTTTGCATCCCTCAAAGCAACATGCTGTGCCTTTCTGACCAATAAAGAGGTAAGCAGTGGGAGAAAGTAGAGGTTCAGCTTGAAGACCAGCTGGGGGCCGGTATTTCAATACTGGACTCCCTAGACAACTAGCAACTAACATTTGTAAGGAAATGTCGGCTGGTTATGTACCACCAAGTGCCTTTTTAAGAACAAAAGGCATCATGCTTGGCAATAGATATGGATATGATTTGCTACAGTATCTCACAAAAGTGAGTACACCCCTCACATTTTTGTAAATATTTTATTCTATCTTTTCATGTGACAACACTGAAGAAATGACACTTTGCTACAATGTAAAGTAGTGAGTGTACAGCTTGTATAACAGTGTAAATTTGCTGTGCCCTCAAAATAACTCAACACACAGCCATTAATGTCTAAACCGCTGGCAACAAAAGTGAGTACACCCCTAAGTGAAAATATCCAAATTTGGCCCAATTACCCATTTTCCCTCCCCGGTGTCATGTGACTCGTTAGTGTTACAAGGTCTCAGGTGTGAATGGGGAGGAGGTGTGTTAAATTTGGTGTTATCGCTCTCACTCTCTCATACTGGTCACTGGAAGTTCAGCATGGCACCTCATGGCAAAGAACTCTGAGGATCTGAAAAAAAGAATTGTTGCCCTACATAAAGATGGCCTAGGCTATAAGAAGATGGCCAAGACCCTGAAACTGAGCTGCAGCACGGTGACCAAGACCATACAGTGGTTTAACAGGACAGGTTTCACTCAGAACAGGCCTCGCCATGGTTGACAAAAGATGTTGAGTGCACATGCTCAGCGTCATATCCAGAAGTTATCTTTGAGAAATAGATTTTTTTTTTTTTAATTCTTTTATTTGGTTGTACAGCGGAAAAAACAAACTGTCTGGTACAAATAACAGTACAACTTTTAACAGTCCAAACATATTTTTTACATAGTAAAGCACGAAAGTCATGTAACATTATATATTATGAAACTCTGCCGAATCACTTCAGAAAATGGTGTCTCCGTCATGTCTGTGATTTGGGTAATTATTAGAAAGGTGGTCTGTAAGATGGTCTAAAGACTACCCATGTCGTTCTGCCTGAGGGGTGAGGTCAACACTGTAGGACCCCTTGTTCCCCTGAACGTGCAGACTCGTTTATCGGACAGTAAATTAGTAATTACAAGTGAAGTTATCGGCTATGTTTAGAGAAAAAGGCTAAGAAATAGAAGAAGGAAGTAGGAGAAAAGGGAACGGGGAGGATAACATAAAGGGGAAGAGGGGGGGGGGGAAGGTCATGCCCACATTGCCCAGACAGGGGAACGTATCTAATCAACTGGCTGTTGGTTGAATGAGTCAGGCGTTCATTCGGTTTCTGGAGTAATAGCATGGGTTATCTCCTGTATATATTCCTGTGTACCGGTAAAGTATCTCCAGGGTCTCCATTTATCGCAGAATTGTTCTTCTATGTTGTATAAGGTGGCTGTCAGTTCCTCCATCCTAAGGATGTGATTGACTTTCGAATACCATAGGACCCTGGTCGGGGGTTGGGACTGTCGCCATAGTGCTGGGATACAGGCCCTAGCCGCATTCAGTAGTTGCATCGTCAATGTCTTTTTGTATTTTTGTATGGGTCTCTCTGATAGGTGGAGAAGGCACGCAGCAGGGTTATCTCTTAGTTCTACAGAAGTTAAACTTTTTATTGTCGCCGTCACCTCCTCCCAGAACGTCTCCAGAGCCGGACAAGCCCAGAAGATGTGACCCATGGTTCCTATGCCTGTATTGCACCTCCAACATTTATCTGAAATTGATCTGCTGATCTTGTTAAGTAAGTATGGGACCCTATACCAACGGGAGACTATCTTGTACCCCGATTCCTGATATTGGTTTGCTATGGAGGCCTTGTGCGCTAAAATCAGGATTTTTTCTGTTTGCTGTGGAGTAAATTGGATATCTAGATCCTTTTCCCATTGATGAATGAATGCCGGTGTTGGCATCTCGTCTAGGTTAAGTAACATGTTATACAGAAGGGAGAGGGTGTGCCGAACCGGTTCGCCTTTATGGCAAATGGATTCAAAGGGAGTTAGATTACGTGGTGTGTAAGGACTCTTTTTTATTGCTTGCAGGAAGTGAGAAATAGATTTATGAGTGCTGCCAGCATTGCTGCAGAGGTTGAAGGGGTGGGGGGGTCAGCCTGTCAGTGCTCAGACCATACGCTGCACACTGCATCAAATTGGTCTGCATGGCTGTCGTCCCAGAAGGAAGCCTCTTCTAAAGATGATGCATAAGAAAGCTTGCAAACAGTTTGTTGAAGACAAGCAGACTAAGGACATGGATTACTGGAACCATGTCCTGTGGTCTGATGAGACCAACATAAACTTATTTGGTTCAGATGGTGTCAAGCGTGTGTGGCGGCAACCAGGTGAGCAGTACAAAGACAAGTGTGTCTTGTCTACAGTCAAGCATGGTGGTGGGAGTGTCATGGTCTGGGGCTGCATGAGTGCTGCTGGCACTTGGGAGCTACAGATCATTGAGGGAACCATGAATGCCAACATGTACTGTGACCTACTGAAGCAGAGCATGATCCCCTCCCTTCGGAGACTGGGCTGCAGGGCAGTATTCCAACATGATAACGACCCCAAACACACCTCCAAGATGACCACTGCCTTGCTAAAGAAGCTAAGGGTAAAGGTGATGGACTGGCCAAGCATGTCTCCAGACCTAAACCCTATTGAGTATCTGTGAGGCATCCTCAAAATGGAAGGTAGAGGAGTGCAAGGTCTCGAACATCCACCAGCTCTGTGATGTCATCATGGAGGAGTGGAAGAGGACTCCAGTGGCAACCTGTGAAGCTCTGGTGAACTCCATGCCCAACAGGGTTAAGAAAATAATGGTGGCCACACAAAATATTGACACTTTGGGCCCAATTTTTGACATTTTCACTTAGGAGTGTACTCACTTTTTGTGAGTTGAGTTATTTTGAAGGGACAGCAAATTTACACTGTTATACACTCACTACTTCACTACTACTACTTACATTATAGCAAAGTGGCATTTCTTTAGTGTTATCACATGAAAAGATTTAATAAAATATATACAAAAATGTGAGGGGTGTACTGACTTTTGTGAGATACTGTAGAAGGGTGCTTTGCTATAAGGGTGTCAAATATACAAAACATGCCCCAAAAAATGTAGGCACCACTTTTTTTTGGACTGGCTTAGACCTCAATTAGCTTACCTGTCCCTTGCAGTATGCCTTGAGCTCCTCTGCTGTACATTCCTGGTCGCTATGAGTTCGGATACAAGCACAGATCTCTTCCCCCATTCGTGCATCTTTAACTCCGACGATCTGCAACGACACGGTGCAATTTGGTTTGTGACAGGCAACACAGTCAACCATTATTCTATAACCAGTTCCTGCCAGTTACCTGGGCTTCCATGACTTTGGGGTGTGTGTGGAGGAACTGCTCGATTTCAGCTGGGTATATGTTTTCACCTCCGCGAATGATCATGTCTTTACAGCGCCCAACGATTCGACAGTATCCGAACTCGTCCAAGGTTGCTATGTCTCTGGAAGGTGACGGCAAAGGCATTACATTAATTCATTAGCAAACCAGAGTCTTTATATGCACGCTTGGTCTAAGTCAATGACTCGGGTATTGAAGCAAGAGAGTCAGCCAGGTAACGATCACTTTCATAAGGTGACATTAGTTCCCTTTGGTTGCTCACTCATTCCAAGATCAGGAGCCGAGTATAACCAAGGTGTCAATCTAGGGCCCTAAAGCACCAATCCCAGAATCCCTCCCATTATCATGGTTAAAGTGGCTGCTAATTAGGACCAAACATCTCTTTTTTTGTCAAATGTGTATTGTTTTACCCTTTTCTCTGTACCTAATGATCTCTCTGGATTGGATCTCCATGGATCAAAATTTTAAAGTTTAAAAAAAATGGGCTCAATATTCTGTGTGCTTAACCACTTCAATACCGGGCACTTTCCCCCCTTCCTGCCCAGGCCAATTTTCAGCTTTCAGCACTGATGCTTTTTAAATGACAATTGCGCGATCATACGACACTGTACCCAAACAAAATGTTTTATAATTTTCTTTCCACAGATAGAGATTTCTTTTGGTGGTATTTGATCACCTCTGGGGTTTTTATTTTTTGCTAAACAAATAAAAAAAAAGTTTTCTTTGTTTCTGTTATAAAATTTTGGTAAATAAGTAAGTTTTCTCCTTCACTGATGGGTAACGATGAGGCTGCACTGATGGGCACTGGTGAGGTGGCACCAATAAGGTGGCACTGATGAAGTGGCACTGATGGGCACTAATATGCAGCACTGATGGGCACTGATAGGTGGCACTGATATGCAGCACTGATGGGCATTCATAGGCGGCACTGATAGGCAACATTGTTGGGCACTTAAAGGCTGCACTGATGGGTAGTCATGGGTGGCACTGATGGGTACCGTTAGGTGGCACTGATGAACACTGATAGATGGCACTGACGGGCATCACTGATAAGGAGGCACTGGCAGGCATTACTGATGGGCACTGATTGGCATTATTTGTGGTCACAGTTTGACATCCCTGGTGGCCATGGGTGGCATACTTGGTGGTCATTAGTGGTGGTCATCCCTGGTGGTCCTATTTGGGCATCCTTGGGGGGGCTGCACTGATAAGCAATCAGCACAGACCCCCCCTCCCAGCGTCAGGAGAGCAGCCAATTGGCTCTCCTCTAGTCAAGTCTGTCAGATGCGATAGAGGAAAAGCCGATACACGGCTCTTCCCGTTTACACCGTGATCAGCTGTGATTGGACACAGCTGATCACATGGTAAAGAGCCTCTGACTGACACACCACACCACTGATCGGCGTGCTGTGTGTCCCCATGGGGGCCCCGCTGGCTCGTTATACAGAAAGACGTTATATGATGTCCAGTCAAGAGAACAGAACCACCGCCCGGTAGTCATTTTGCTATAGGCCGGGGCGGGAAGTGGTTAATGTATTTTTTTTAATTGGTCTGCTAATAAATGCTCTCCCATTCACTTTAAATAGGGATACCCCAATAAAATCTAGAATCAATAAGTATCAATGCGCCACCCTGAGATTAAAGGTCAATGTACATCTTGACCAGAACACCACGGATCAACACATGCCTGATGAAGGGGTCCTGCGCAACTCCATAAGTACTCTTTGTACTTTGCCTATTGTGATGTGATCCTTCTACAATAAAACTTTCAGACTGTAGCGATTGATCCGTAGTGTGCTGGCAAAGATGTACATTGACCTCTGATGCCTCCAGTTTCCAGCTGGTTGTTGCTGCAGCACCCATTACTTCTAATCCTAATCCAGGAACGTGTGCAATGAAAATATTACCCTGAGATTATAGAGTCTAGAAAGTAGAATTTTAATTTAAACATAAATAGAGTGCAAAAGACAACGCGTTTCGAGGGTCACACAACTCCCTCTTCATCAAGACTACATTGTAATAAAAGGAAGAATAAACATAACTGGACTTAAAGGATAAAAAAAAAGTCCCAATCATATATGAGATATATGGGGTGGGGGTCCAGGGAAGGGAAAATACATATAGCATAAACTTAAGCTTTAACCTTAAAACATTATGTACATTAGAAAATGTACATCCACGTGTGTTTTTTCTCTCAAGGGAAAGGATGGCTCAAACCAGCGTAATGACGTCATCGCTTGACCCCGCCCTAGTACGTTTTGTCCCTAAGAATGTCGTTCAAGGGTGATATGGCTACTCCGGCAACCCTTGAAAGACGTTCTTTGGGGTGAAGTGAGTTAGAGCAGGGTCAAGTGGTGACGTCATCACCTAGGCTCGGACGAGTGGTGTTTACTATGTTTAAATGCTAAGCTGTTCCTTCTATTATGTGAGTATATCAGCTATTTGAATTAAACACTTTAAGTGACTACTACACTATTGGGTCCCCTCTGCCTCCTTTATATTTGTAAGATACCATTGCAATATACGAGGTGCCCTGCTGTTGGAAAGCCATCCATGCTTGTATGAAAGGATTGCGAGCCATCCATTCCCTTGAGAGGAGTTTAAAGCGATATTAGACCTCTTTTGTTTTGAGGCCTTGGGCTCTGGTAAGCAGATCTGTGTGGTGGAGGTTTGAGACTGGTGATGGTGTTACTAAACTGAACTTCACCGTGAATGTATGTAAGCCAGGCGTAGATGGTTCAAATCTCAACCAGTTCAGCAGGGACCGGCCAAGATTTGAATCATGTATGGGCAGGCTGAATCGATCGATCAACTTGGGTACAACCAGCCTGTTGGATTTTACCTGCGATTATTGCTAGTGGCTATTGTAGCCACTAGCCATAATCACTGTGTTCTCCCAATGGGGGCCTCTTCCCCCCGACGGGAGAACACAATGGCTCCATGGAAGGGATTCAACACAGTCAGTGTTGAAGGGGGAAATCGAGTGATTTTCTTTCCTGCAAACCGTAGTTACAGGAAAGAAAAATGCTCAGTCTATGGTCGGCTTTAGAGATCATCTTGGGACTTTTAATGGAAGACTTATTTCACATTTGTTATTAGACATGTGCAAAACAGTAAAATTTGTTTCGTTTTGGATAGATTTGTTATAGTACTAATTTAATTTCGTTGATTCGTTTCGGAATTTGTTTCGTATAATTTTGTTGAATTACAAATTTTCATAAAGATTCGAATTTGGAACGGTTCAAAAAATGATCGACTGATTTATATGCTGTGTGAAGAATAGCTGGTTGACTTGAAGGGCCTGCTATGGAATGGGGGGGGGGTCCCTATGCAGGATTCTTCTACATACATTTCAGCTCCCAGCAGGGAAGCCCGCTGACGGCTGATGAGTCATCAGTTCTTAAGGACGTGGCGACCGACTTCCTGGCCTGCTCCTTAACCCCCTTCATGCCGACCATACAGAAATATGCATTCTCGGTGAAGGGGTTATATCGGGTTGATGCGTTTTTTTAGAGGGGGCGGTTGGCTTATTAGTGATAACAACCGATGCGGCTAAAAAACGCTTGGCTGTTATGCTAAAGGAGCGGGAAGGGACGCCCCTCCTTCTCCCACCGCCTTCCGTGGCTCTCACGTCCCACCAGGAGGCCTAAGGGACCAGCCGACATGTCCGCCGGCTGGCCAAAGACCCGAAAGAAGCCATTGGCAGCTGAGTAAACCAGAAGTGATGTCATGACATTACTTTCGGTTTACTCGGCTGCCATTAGCGCCGATAAAAAAAAAAAAAAACCCTAGTATTCCAAAATGCAGATTTTTGGCATTTTGACTACTTTAAGTGCATAAAGAGTACCAGTTGCTGCCTATTACTGTCACAAGGGATGTTTACATTCCTTGCCACAGCAATAAAAAATTATCCGATTTTTTTTTTCAAAAAGACAATGTAAAAAATAAATAAATAAATAAAATAAAAAATAAATGCAAAGCACCCCGTTCCCGCGTGTAGAAGCGAACGCTTACCTAAGCCGCGCTCTCAAATGTAAACAGTGTTCAAATCACACATGTGAGGTATCGCCGCGGTCGTCAGAGCGAGAGCAATAATTCTTGCGCTAGACCTCCACTGTAACTCTAAACTGGTAACCTGTAGAAATTTTTAAAGCGTGACCTATGGAGATTTTTTAAGTACCGTAGTTTGTCGCCATTCCACAAGTGTGCGCAATTTCAGAGCGTGACATGTTAGGTATCTATTTACTCGGCGTAACATCATCTTTCACATTAAAAAAATTGGACTAAATTTACGGATTTTTTTTTTTTATTCGCAAAAGTGTTTTTTCCCCCCAAAAAAATTGCCTTTGAAAGACCGCTGCGCAAATACCGTGTGACATAAAAAAAAATTTGCAACGATCGCCATTTTATTCTCTAGGGTCTCTGCTAAAAAAATCTATAGAATGTTTTGGGGGTTCTAATTAATTTTCGAGCAAAAAAATACGGAATTTAACTTGTAAGCATCAATTGTCAGAAATAAGCTTCAGGCATGAAAGGGTCAACAACTAGCTATTCTTCACATCGGTTGGATTATTTTGTGACCGATACGAATCGTTCCGAAAATTTGGAATTCGTTTGAAAACGAATAAACTAAATTAAATAACTTTGAATTATATTCGTAACTATTGCATTTGGATATTCAGATACATCCGAATCACCAAAAATGTATCCCAATTTACATTCAGACCGAAACGAATTGCACATGTCTATTTGTTATCTACTTTGAATATAACAGCGCAACACTTTGTTTATTTTTTATGTTTTCGGTATCATTGTTCTCTGATATCTGTGGCTGTTACTTTTTTTTTTTAAAAGGGCAACTTTAAAAAACAAATAAAATAAAAGTCATTGTGTTGACAACAAAGATAATAAAATATCAGATTATCCATACATAACAATACTAGATGGTGCAACTGTTACTTTTAATTTGGTATTTATCACTAATTTAATTTAACTGCTTAGCGACCACCGGCTGTCAATTGGCGGCCAGGCGGCGCAGCCCTCGTGGTGGGAGGGCGTCATATGATGTCCTCCCCTTCCCCGCCCTCCAGGGAGCGCGTGCGTGCCGCCGGGGAGCGTGTGCTCCAGCCGTGTCACTGGGCACCCGATGCGCGTGCCCGGCGGCCGCGATGTCCGCTGTGCACCCGCGATTGCCTGGTAACACAGCAGGACCATGGATCTGTGTATGTAAACACACAGATCCACGGTCCTGTCAGAGGAGAGGAGACCGATGGTGTGTTCTCAGTACAGAGAAATACCGATCGGTCTCCTCCCCTTGTGAATCCCCTCCCCTACAGTTAGATTCACTCCCAGCGAACATATTAACCCCTTCAGCGCCCCCCTAGTGTTAACCCCTTCCCTGCCAGTCACATTTATACAGTAATCAATGCATTTTTATAGCACGGATCGCTGTATAAATGTGAATGGTCCCAAAAATGTGTCAAAAGTGTCTGATATGTCCGCTGCAATATCGCAGTCATGATAAAAATCGCGGATTGCCGCCATTACTAGTTTAAAAAAAAAAACAAATGCTATAAATCTATCCTCTATTTTGTAGGCGCTATAACTTTTGCAAACCAATCAATACAGGCTTATTGCGATTTTTTTTACCAAAAATATGTATATATATGAATATATATATCGGCCTAAACTGAGGAAAAAAAAATGTTTTTTTCTTTTTGGGGATATTTAGTATAGCAAAAAGTAAAAAATATTGTTTTTTTTTAACTTGTCCCTCTTCTTTTGTTCATAGCGCAAAAAATAAAAACCGCAGAGGTGATCAAATACCACCAAAAGAAAGCTTTATGTGTGTGAAAAAAATGATAAAAATGTCATTTGGGTACAGTGTTGTATGACCGCACAATTGTCATTCAAAGTGTGACAGCGCTGAAAGCTGAAAAATGGCTTGGTCAGGAAGGGGGTGAAAATGCCCGGTATTGAGGTGGTTAAAGGGGTGTGCCCATCAAATTTTTTTTTTTAAAAGTCAGCAGCTACAAATACTGCAGCTGCTAGCTTTTAAGAATCCGACAATTACCTGTCCCTGGTCCAGTGATGCGGGGGAACAAAGCCCCCCCTCGTTCCCCGCTCTGCTCGCGGCGCCGGCATTCTTATTGTGGGCACCCGGCTGTGGCTTCACATCCGGGCACACACTGCGCATGCGCGAGCAGCGCTGCACATCGTGATACGCTGCACAGTCATCTGGGACCTGTCACGTGTCCCAGGTGACTGACTGCCGAGGGGAAGTGACGTTTCTAGCCCGGGCTGAGGAAGAGGCAGATTTCGTGGGACCACCTAGCAACAGGGAGAAATAGGTAAGTGAAATTTTTTTTTTTTTATCCAATTATTATTTAGTGTCAGATTTACGCATAATATTGTCATTTTGGTGAAAACACCACTTTAAGCACTAAAACACTTTTACTTTACACTAAAAAATAACAGGTCCACTTTATTTCTGCCACAAAACAAAAGTCAATCATAGTGGCGCTATGTCTAAAACGAAGTGAATCAGAGTAGCGCACCAATGGACAGGCGGCGGTCCTCACCCGGTCTTGTACCACCCTTCAGGGGTGATGCACTCCTTGGTCTTCTCTTCGTCGGCCCAGTAGCCCAGCATGACACCATAGCCTCGAATCCACAGTTCACCCGAAGCATTCACTGGAAGTATTTGTTCTGTCTTGGTGTCCACTACCTTCGCCTGAGTAGAACTAGAGAGGTCAGTACTGGAAATTTTTTAGAAGTAAAAGGATTATACAAATAACGAAAAAAAATAAAAAGTAGACACAGCGGCGCCTCACCTCTGTATGGGACATGACATAACCTACGGTGTCTAATTTCCGGAAAATATCATCGTAGCGGAAGCCCATGAAAGTGACCGGGCTGTTTTCTGTTGTGCCGTAGCCAACCTGTAAAAATAGAACAGCGACAACACTTTCTTGTGAGCTATTTTTTACATTTCTGTGTACAGTGCCTTGCAAAAGTAAAATTTTACCTATTTTGTTACATTACAGCCTTTGGTTCAACGTTTTTTTAATCTGAATTATATGTGATGGATCAGAACACAATAGTCTAAGTTGGTGAAGTAAAATTAGAAAAATATATACCTAAAACTATTTTTCAGAAATAAAAAAATGATATTGTATATACTCGAGTATAAGCCGACCCGAATATAAGCCGAGGCACCTAATTTTATCACAAACAACTAGGAAAACTTATTGACTCGATTATAAGTCAATCGTTCAAAGAAGGGATTGTTCCAGGCGCCCTCAAACAAGGGATCATCAAACCCCTGCTAAAGAAACCCAACCTCGACCCCAGGGACCCCAACCACCGCAGACTGATAACAAGCTTGAACAACATCTCCAAGATTATGGAGAAAGCGGTAGTACAACAGATACAACGCCACCTGGACACTCACACACTCCTGGATCCGTTACAATCAGGATTCCGCCCAGGCCATGGGACAGAAACAGCACTCCTGAAGATTTGGGATGATGCCCTCGAAGCAGCGGATGACGGAGAATCATGTCTCCTGGTACTGTTGGACCTCAGTGCAGCGTTTGATACTGTGGACCACAATACTCTACTCATCCGCCTTACAGAAGTAGCAGGAGTCACCGGCTCAGATCTACAATGGTTCGGATCCTTCTTAGGAAATCGCTCTCAGACGGTGAAACTAGGAGCTTTCACCTCTGAAACCCGGGCAATCTCCTGTGGAGTCCCTCAAGGATCACCCTTGTCGCCAGTGCTCTTCAACATCTACATTCGTCCACTCCTCAACATCATCAGAAGATCAGACCTCTGCTTCCACTCGTACGCTGACGACACTCAATTATATTTTCGTATCACCGGACAAAAAGACCATCATCAGCAATTAGGAAAATGCCTCACTCTGATAGACGACTGGATGACCACTAGCTCCCTCAAACTTAATGAATCAAAAACAGAACTTCTTATACTACATGCAAATCATAACCCTCGAACCAAGATCCCTTGGACACCACCCACCATTTTTGGACAGACCATCGCCCCCAGGACCAAGGCCAAGAGTCTCGGAGTCATTTTTGACTCAGAAATGTCAATGGATGCCCAAATAGGAGCAGTAGTCAGTGGATCACACCATCTGCTCCGCCTGCTACGCAGACTCATCCCCTTCATTCCAGAGGAGGACAAAGCAGCGGCAGTTGGAACAGTCATCAATTCTCGACTGGACTACGCTAACTCCCTTTACATAGGATTACCCCAATATCAACTTGCGCGCTTACAACTTATCCAAAACACGGCGGCAAGACTGATAACAGGGAAAAAACCCTGGGAATCCATCTCCCCTTCCCTGAGGAACCTACATTGGCTAAACGTAAGGAATCGGGTCGCATTCAAGACCCTCTGCCTCACCCACAAATGCACACATGGAAACGCTCCGCAATACCTTCGCGAGAAAATAAAACACTACACACCGAATCGCAGTCTTCGATTGGCTAATCAAAATCTTCTCCTCATTCCTAAATCCCGCTACAAATCAAAGGGGGAACGGAGATTCGCTGTCCAGGGACCACGGCTATGGAACGCTCTACCAACCGACATTCGCATGGAAGAAAACCATCAGGCCTTCAGGAAGAAACTCAAGACCTACCTCTTCTAGAAGCCTGATAACCAAACGCCAATACAGCGCCTTGAGGCGATTCAGTTTGCATTGTAGCGCTATACAAGTTATTCATTCATTCATTCATTCATTCATTCATAAGCCTAGGGTGAGAAATGCGCAGCTACTGTAAGTGGAAAAGAGGGTCAACAATGCCCATTTGCAGCCTTACTGTGCCCATTTGCAGCCATAGGTCCCCCGAACTTGGTAGTTAAGGGTTCCTAGATGCCCCCTAGCTGCAGCCAAAATTTGGGGTCTCTGGACCCAAAGGGTCCCAAAATGACATTGCTGCAGATGGACACAGTTGACCGACTTTGGGGCCCCGTATCTCGGGGTCACTTGGTGCTAGGAACCCCATATTGGATATGTTATAGTGCCAGGTCCACTGGGTTGGCATACCAAATATGGGGTTCCTAGCACTAAGTGGCCCAGAGAAACAGGGCCCCAAAGTCGGTCAACTGTGTCCATCTGCAGCAATGTCATTTCGGGACCATTTGGGTCCAGAGACCCCTAATTTTGGCTGCAGCTAGGGGGAAAATATCATTTTCTGCTGCAGAAAAGTGCTTGACTCGAGTATAAGCCGAGGGGGGCATTTTCAGCACAAAAAAATTTGCTGAAAAACTCGGCTTATACTCGAGTATATACAGTAATTGGCATGTGCGTATGTATTCCCCCCTTTTGTTATGAAGCCCATAAAAATCTCTGGTGCAACCAATGACCTTCAGAAGTCACATAATTGGTGAAATGATGTCCTCCTGTGTGCAATCTAAGTGTCAGGTGATCTGTCATTACATATACACATCTTTTTGAAAGGCCCCAGAGGCTGCAACACTTAAGCAAGAGGCACCACTAACCAAACACTGCCATGAAGACCAAGGAACTCTCCAAACAAGTAAGGGACAATGTTATTGAGAAGTGCAAGTCAGGGTGAGGTTGTAAAAAAATATACAAATCTTTGATGATCCCTAGGAGCACCATCCAATCTATCATAACCAAATGGAAAGAACATGGCACAACAGCAAACCTGCCAAGAGACGGCCGCACACCAAAACTCACAGACCGGGCAAGGAGGGTATTAATCAGAGAGGCAGCACAGAGACCTAAGGTAACCCTGGAGGAGCTGCAGAGTTCCACAGCAGAGACTGGAGTATCTGTACATAGGACGACAATAAGCCGTACGCTCCATAGAGTTGGGCTTTATGGCAGAGTGGCCAGAAGAAAGACATTACTTTCAGCAAAGAACAAAATGTCACGTTTTGAGTTTGCGAAAAGGCATCTGGTCTGATGAGACTAAAATTTCACTTTTTGGCCATCAAGGAAAACGCTATGTCTGGCACAAACCCAACACATCACATCACCCAAAGAACACCATCCCCACTGTGAAACATGGTGGTGGCAGCAGCATCATGCTGTGGGGAAGTTTTTCAGCAGTCAGAACTGGGAAACTGGTCAGAGTTGAGGGAAAGATGGATGGTGCTAAATACAGGGATATTCTTGAGCAAAACCTGTAGCACTCTGTGTGTGATTTGAGGCTAGGATGGAGGTTCACCTTCCAGCAGGACAATGACCCCAAACACACTGCTAAAGCAACACTTGAGTGGTTTAAGGGAAACATGTTAATGTGTTGGGATGGCCTAGTCAAAGCCCAGACCTCAATCCAATAGAAAATCTGTGGTCAGACTTAAAGATTGCTGTTCACAAGCGCAAAACCATCCAACTTGAAGGAGCTGGAGCAGTTTTGCGAGGAGGAATGGGCAAAAATCCCAGTGGTAAGATGTGGCAAGAGACTTATCCAGCGACTTGGAGCTGTGATAGCCGCAAAAGGTGGCTCTACAAAGTATTGACTTTAGGGGGGTGAATAGTTATGCACATTGACTTTTTCTGTTATTTTGTCCTATTTGTTGTTTGCTTCACAATAAAAAAAAAAAATCTTCAAAGTTGTGGGCATGTTCTGTAAATTAAATGATGCAAATCCTCAAATAATCCATGTTAATTCCAAGTTGTGAGGCAACAAAACATGAAAAATGTCAAGGGGGAGTGAATACTTTTGCAAGGCACTGTAAATCTCAGCAGCTTAAAAGGGGGCCTGAAATACACCTCAGCTTCCTAACCTCAACCCAACCACGTAAGTGTGTAACGCATATACGCAGCAGCAAGAACGATGGGCTTAAATACACAGCCACCGGACATATGAGTCTACAGCGGCATGATAGATCTCAGTCATGGCTCCTGATCGGGGACCAGCGGGGCGAGGATTCCAATCATGTGACCACCAGAAGCTGTGCCACCTCCTAGGCATTAAAGCTCACCTAACAGGCAGCGGAAGGGAGGGTCAGGGCTTGATGTTTTAGACCTTTAAACTACTTAACGACCAGCCGCCACAGTTGTACTGCGGCAGGTTGGCTCTCCTGCGCGAATCGGCGTCATTGTACATCGGGCGCGTACACGGTGATCTGTGGGAGCGCGTGACCATTCGCTAGCGGGGGGAGTCAATCAGTCCGGCGGACTTTATGTCCGTCGGCCAGCCGCGATCGCTCCACAGAGAGGCAGAACGGGGATCTGCCAGTGTATACAAACAGATCCCTGATCTGTCAGGGGAGTAGAGTGAGATTGTCTGTTCCTAGTGATTAGGAACAGCGATCTCTCTGTACTCCCAGTCAGTCTCATAACCCCACAGTAAGAAACACCTCCCTAGGGAATATTTAACCCTTTGATCGCCCCCTAGTGTTTACCCCTTCCCTGCCAGAGTCATTTATACAGTGATCAGTGCATATTTTTAGCTCTGACCACTGTAATAATGTCACTGGTCTCAAAAACATCAAAAGTTTCCGATCTGTCCGCCGCAATGTCGCAGTCCCACTAAAAATCGCAGATCACCGCCATTACTAGTAAAAAAAAAAGTAGTGCACTGCTAACTGATTCTGGCAGCCAGGCAGTGGAGAGGGGCACCTACGCTCAGACTTCTGGGGACCTCCGTTGACCCCTATAGGCTTCTATGGGGCCACTAGACACATAGGAGCCGGCAGGTAGCCAGCACGATGGCTTACTGGTTAGCACTTCTGCCTTGTAGCACTTGAATCCTTGGTTTGGGTGAGCCAAAGTGCAAGAAGGGTCATCCTGACAGGAGGGCAGAGAGATGAGCTAATCAGTGTGGTGCTGCTTCTCCTTTCACTGTCCAGTCACAGGGTGGAGGTGAGGAGTGAGCCTGTAAATGAAAGCAAAACTAAGGTCACGCCTCCTTCTAAACAGGGCTGTGCCGAATGGCAGAGCTGTGTCAATCTCAGGACTGGATGGACAGAAATACAAACAGCTATCGCTATGTATATCATCTGTATTTGTTTGTTTGCCGCCTGGAGTTTGGCTTTAAATTAAAGAACTCCTTCACAGAAGAATTTGACAGTCGGTGAGGGGGCATTGTCTCCCATATTCACCGGCCGCTTTAAATCCTTGATCGCTGCACTAGCACCACAACCATGCGCAATGCAGCGGTTGCCTACTGTACCCTATTCACTTGAACGGGTCGCATTCGGCACTGCGGCACCCCTGGGTTTACTGGGGGTGTATGCAAACGGTGGCTTGCATACACCCCTAGCCGCTGCCTCTGCAGCTAAAGGGTGGTAACCATTGGGGAGTAAAAGTGTGGCTTAACCGCAGGGTTTTACCAACCCCCAACTGTTAGTATGAACAAGCCCCCAAAGTATTTCTAAAATGTACTGCTCATGTAATCAGTCTGCACCTACCAATTATTTATATACTACCTGGGTATGCAGGAGTTAACAGGCCATCCTGGTATGGTGTTATTGCACATCCATCACATGTCCCTGGAGGCGTTCCAGGTGCCCCTCCTAAGTCTCATAAGTAAGAGACATGTGGCAGCTTCAGGGAAAAAGTCTCTGGGATTTTCCAAAGCATTTCAGGGGCCGATGGACCCCTCGAAAGGAGAGGGGCATAATACTAATGACGGGGGTACAACTTCAAACAATAGTCAAGTGGCACACAAGTCAGTAATGACATCCATAAGACAATGAGGAATGTGCAAAGTTCCATAAACTTATACTAGCCAATCAGAAGCTTTCACTCATAAAAACATCTGGTGTGTCATTTACCTAATTCCTTGCATATATATACACTGTATGTTTGTGTATATAAACTAATATATATACGGTATATATATACACACACACACACACACACACACACACACACACACACACACACACACACACACACACACACACACACACACACACACACACACACACACACACTTGTCAAAAGTATTGGGACACCTGCCTTTACACGCACGTGAACTTTAACTTCCACTCATCGGAACCCTCCCCCCTTCCGGTGTGACATTTGGCACCTTTCAGGGGGAGGGGGGTGCAGATACCTGTCTAACACAGGTATTTGCACCCCTTTCCGGGCAAAGGCCTCCCAGGGGAGTCTATGCCTCTTCCTGTACGGAGCGTTTCTATTGCGCTGCGCGACTCGCGCATGAGCAGTAGGGAACCGGGAAGTGAAGCCGCAAGGCTTCATTTCCTGATTCCCATACCCAAGATGGCGGCGGCAGCATTCGAGGACCGTGGGACGGTTCGGCCACGGGTGTCGACATCGCAGGCGCCCTGGACAGGTAAGTGTCCTTATTTTAAAAGTCAGCAGCTGCAGTATTTGTAGCTGCTGACTTTAAAAAAAATAATAATTTCGCCGGACTCCCTCTTTAATGGCATTCCAGTCTTAGATGTCAATTGAGTTGGCCCACCCTTTGCACCTATAACACCTTCAACTCTTCTAGGAAGGCTGTCCACAAGGTTTAGGAGTGTGTCTATAGGAATGTTTGACCATTCTTCCAGAAGAGCATTTGTGAGGTCAGGCACTGATGTTGGACCTGGCACGCAGTCTCTGCTCTAATTTATCCCAAAGGTGTTCTATCGGGTTGAGGTCAGGACTTTGTGCAGGTCAGTCAAGCTCCTCCACCCCAACCTTGCTCATCCATGTCTTTATGGACCTTGCTTTGTGCACTGGTCGCAGTCATGTTGGAACAGGAAGGGGCAATCCCCAAACTGTTCCCACAAAGTTGAGAGCATGAAATTGTCTAAAATGTCTTGGTATGCTGACGCCTTAAGAGTTCCCTTCACTGGAACTAAGGAGCCAAGCCCAACCCCTGAAAAACAAACCCCACACCATAATCCCCCTCCACCAAATGATTTGGACCAGTGCACAAAGCAAGGTCCATAAAGACACGGATGAGCGAGTTTGGGGTGGAGGGACTTGACTGGCCTGCACAGAGCCTTGACCTCAACCTGATAGAACACCTTTGAGATGAATTAGATTGAAGACTACGAGCCAGGCCTTCTCGTCCACATCAGTGCCTGACCTCCCAAATGCGCTTCTGGAAGAATGGTCAAACATTCCCATAGACACACTCCTAAACCTTGTGGACGGCCTTCCCAGAAGAGTTGAAGCTGTTATAGCTGCAAAGGGTGGGCCAACTCAATATTGAACCCAACAGACTAATGCCCCGTACACACGGTCGGATTTTCCGACGAGAAATGTTGAATGTGAGCTTGTTGTTGGAAAGTCCTGCCATGTGTATGCTCCATCGAACATCTGCTGTCAGACTTTCCCCCAACAAATGTTTGCTAGAAGGTTCTCAAATTTTCCGGCAACAACACTTTGTTGTCGGAAAGTCTGATTGTGTGTACACAAGTCCGACGCACAAAAGTTGACGCATGCTCGGAATCAAGCAGAAGGAGCCGCACTGGCTATTAAACTTCCTTTTTCTCGGTTTGTCGTACGTCTTGTACATCACCGCGTTCCCATGTTCGGAATTGTTGGCCAACATTTGTGTGACCGTGTGTATGCAAGACAAGTTTGAGCCAACAACCTTCGAACAAAAATCCACGGTTTTGTTGTCGGAAAGTCCGATCGTGTGTATGGGGCATAAGACTGGGACGACATTAAAATTCATGTGCATTTAAAGGCAGCCATACCAATACGTTTGGGTATATAGTGTATATATGTTTGTGTGTGTGTGTATATATATATATATATATATATATATATATATATATATATATATATATATATATATATATAGATATATATATATATATATATATATAGTTCATTGAGTAAAATAAGTATTTGACCCCTTCCCAAAACATGACTTAGTACTTGGTGGCAAAACTCTTGTCGGCAATCACAAAGGTCAGACATTTCTTATAGTTGGCCACCAGGTTTGCACACATCTCAGGAGGGATTTTGTCCCACTCCTCTATGCAGATCCTCTCCAAGTCATTAAGGTTTCGAGGCTGACGTTTGGAAACTTGAACCTTCAGCTCCTGCCACGTATTTTCTTTGGGATTAAGGTCTGGAGACTGGCTAGGCCACTCCAGGACCTCAATGTGCTTCTTCCTCAGCCATTCCTTTGTTGCCTTGGCCGTGTGTTTTGGGCCATTGTCATGCTGGAATACCCATCCATGACCCATTTTCAATGCCCTGGCTGAGGGAAGGAGGTTCTCACTCAAGATCTGACAGTACATGGCCACGTCCATCGTCCTTTTGATGCAGTGAAGTTGTCCTGTCCCCTTAGTTTCCACCTCCATGTATGATGGTGGGGATGGTGTTCTTGGGTTCATAGGCAGCATTCCTCCTCCTCCAAACATGGTGAGTTGAGTTAATGCCAAAGAGCTTCATTTGGTCTCATCTGACCGCAACGCTTTCACCCAGTTCTCCTCTGAATCATTCAGATGTTCATTAGCAAACTTCAGACTGACCTCTACATGTGCTTTCTTGAGTAGGGGGACCATGTAGGCACAGCATTTCAGTCCTTCACAGCGTAGTATGTTGGCAATTGTTTTCTTGGTGACTGGTCCCAGCTGCCTTGAGATCATTGATAAGACTCTCCCGTGTAGTTCTGGGCTGATTCCTCACCGTTCTCATGATCATTGAAACTCCACGAGGTGAGATCTTGCATGGAGCTCCAGACCGAGGGAGAGTGACAGTTTTATTTTGTGTTTCTTCCATTTGCGAATAATCGCACCAACTGTTGTCACCCTCTCACCAAGCTGCTTGGCGATGGTCTTGTAGCCCATTCCAGCCTTGGGTAGGTCTATCTTGTCTGTGACATCCTTGGACAGCTTTTTGGTCTTGGCCATGGTGGAGGGATTGGAATCTGATTGATTGCTTCTGTGGACAAGTGTCTTTTAAACAGGTAACAAGCTGAGATTAGGAGCACTTGTAGCCCATTCCAACCTTGTGTTGGTCTACAATCTTGTCCCCTATCCTTGGACAGCTCTTTGGTCTTGGTCATGGTGGAGAGATTGGAATCTGATTGCTTCTGGGGACAGGGGACTTTTAAACAGGTAACAAGCTGAGATTAGGAGCACTCCCTTTAACCACTTCAGCCCCGGACCAATTTGCAGCCAAAGGACCAGGCCCCTTTTTGCGATTCGGCACTGCATCGCTTTAACTGACAATTGCGCGGTCGTGCGACGTGGCTCCCAAACAAAATCGGCGTCCCTTTTTTCCCACAAATAGAGATTTCATTTGGTGGTATTTGATTGCCTATGCGGTTTTTATTTTTTGCGCTATAAACAAACATAGAGCGACAATTTTGAAAAAAATTCAATATTTTTTACTTTTTGCTATAATAAATATCCCCAAAAAATATATAAAAAACATTTTTTTTCCTCAGTTTAGGCCGATACGTATTCTTCTACATATTTTTGGTAAAATTAGCGATTATTGATTTGTTTGCGCAAAAGTTATAGCGTTTACAAAATAGGGGATAGTTTTATAGCATTTTTATTAATATTTTTTTTTTTACTAGTAATGGCGGCGATCAGCGATTGTTATTGTGACTGCGACATTATGGCGGACACATCGGACATTTTTGACACATTCTTGGGACCATTGTCATTTATATACAGAAATCAGTGCTATTTAAATGCACTGATTCCTATGTAAATGACACTGGCAGTGAAGGAGTTAACCACTAGGGGGCGGGGAGGGGCTAAGTGTGACGTGTTGTGTTTTTTTGTACAGTAGGGGGCGTGGCTGTACGTCTGATATCATTGATTGGCTTTCCCGATGACAGGGAACAGCCGATCAATGACAGGCAGTGTAGGAAGCGCAGGGAGAGGTTTGTTTACATAGACCTCTCCCCGTTCTTCAGCTCTGTGACCCGATCGCGGGACACCATCGGCGATCGGGTCCGCTGGTCCCGCGGCCGTGGACACGGAGCTCGCGACCCCATAGCTAGGCAATTAAAGGGGACGTATATATACGTGCTTTTGCCTAGCCGTGCCATTATGCCGACGTATATGTACAGGCGGCGGTCGGGAACCAGTTAAGAGAGTGCTCCTAATCTCAGCTTGTTACCTGTATAGAAGACACCTGGGAGCCAGAAATCTTGCTGATTGATAGGGGATCGAATACTTATTTCACTCATTAAAATGCAAATCAATTTATAACTTTTTTGAAATGTGTTTTTCTGGATATTTTTGTTGTTATTCTGTCTCTCACTGTTAAAATAAACCGACCATTAAAATTAGAGACGGATCATTTCTTTGTCGGTGGGCAAACGTACAAAATCAGCAGGGGATCAAATACTTTTTCCCCCCTCACTGTATATAGATATATATATATTTGTAGTGATGTTTTTGTGCGAATTCAGCAGTCTGTTCTCAGTGAAAAAATGTCAAGTATTTGAAAATAATGGAATAAAAATTGCACAGACGGTGATCTACACGGGGAGAAATCAGACAGCGCGCCCACAAAGGGCCTTTAATAGAGACTATAAATACTGCCAATGCCAAAAAAATGTCTGCTACTGGCGAAGGGCTGGCCATGCCAAACTGCTGCATAAATAGAACAGGGGCGCTGTGCCAGGCTACTGCCCGCAGTGTGCCAGGCCATCCACATCCAGAATTCCTTGTATTTGCAGGCCTGCGCTCTGAGATTGGATATGTGCAGCCCAGTGTAGGTGGAACATTGCATTAAAGAGACCCTGTCACCAATTAAAAAAAAAAAAAACGTTTCTTACAAAAATCATGTATTTTAAATGCTTACTGGGAGCCTTTTTCTTTTTCATGTTTTTTTTCTTTATTCACCTGCAATGTGCCTTTAACTTGCTAGAAAATATAAAGGATACTTCAACTTTCATGGAAAAAAAAAATCCAGCAACTAAAAAAAAAAACATAATATAGCATATGCAATTGCTACACAAGACATATTGTAATTTAAAGGGTAACTCCACTTTTGATGAAAAAAAAAAAGAAGCAATTTAACCGCTTCAGCTGCTGAATAATCGGGCCATTTTTTGCGATTCGGCACTGCGTCGCTTTCACTGACAAGTGCGTGGTCGTGCGGCGCTGCACCCAAACACAATTGACGTCCTTTTTTTCCTACAAATAGAGCTTTCTTTTGGTGGCATTTGATCACCCCTGCGGTTTTTATTTTTTGCGCTTTAAACAAAAAAAAAAGCGACAATTTTGAAAAAAAAAACAAAAAAACACAATATTATGTATTTTTTGCTATAATAATTATCCCCATTTTTTTTTTAAAAAAGCTAATTTTTTCTCAGTTTAGGCCGATATGTAGTCTTCTACATATTTCTGGTAATAAAAATCGCAATAAGCGTATATTGCTTGGTTTGCGGCAAAGTTATAGCGTCTACAAAATAGGGGATAGTTTTATAGCATTTTTATTATTATTTTTGTTTTATTAGTAATGACGGCGATCCGCGATTTTTATCAGGACTGCGACATTATGGCGGACACTTTTGACACATTTTTGTGACCCGTCATTTATACAGCGATCGGTGCTATAAAAATGCACCGATTACTGTATAAATGTCACTGACAGGGAAGGTGTTAACACTAGGGGGTGATCAAGGGGTTAACTGTGTTCCCTCTCTGTGTTCTAACTGAAGGGGGGGGTGGGACTGTCTAGGGGAGATGACAGATCGCTGTTCATACTTTGTATGAACACACGATCTCTCTCCTCTCCCCTCAGAGAACCGGGATCTGTGTTTACACACACAGATCCCAGTTCTCAGTGTGTCACGAGCGATCGCGGGAGCATGGCGGTCATCGCGCCTCATCGCGGGGGGGGGGGGGGGTGAGCAGGGCGAAGCAACGTAACAGAACGTCGTTTCGCCAATCCGTGCCATTCTGCCCCAGTAAAACTGTGGTGGTTGGTCGGCAAATGGTTCAAAATAAATAGCGTATACAATTACAGAACAAGTCATATAGTAATTGAATGTTATTGAAAATTGCCTTTCCGATCTGCAGCGCTGTCATTTTCTGTAAAATGCAAAGCAATATGGCTGCCTGGAGGTGTCCTGTACACAGATGGTGTACAGAATGCCCCCCAGAAATGTCCTTTCCTGCTTGTGTATTTGGCTTACTGATTTTCCCAGAAGTCTACACTACGATAAAAGTCAGATTTTTGGCATCCCCTGCAGCAAAAAAAATTCATTTTTTGGTGAGATACTCCCAGAGGGACGCAGACCCTGCCACTTTCCTCACTGCAGCCCTACAAGTGCAGCAGCTGATTGATAATTATAAAATCACTCCTATACAGATTTACTCTACACAGGGACACAAACACAGTTATTTCTTCAGAACAAAAGGTAGGAATCTGCAGCAAAGTTTCTCTAACAAACCTCTGAGGGCTTCACAGAACAGCTGTATTTATACTGAGATTAAATTACACACAGGTGGACTCGATTTACTAATTAGGGCATTTCTGAAGGCAATTGGTTCCACTAGATTAGGGGTAGTCAACCTCGGCCCTCCAGCTGTGGAGAAACTACAAACCTCATCATGTCTCTGCTTCTAGGAGTCATGCCTGTGATTGTCAGGGTCTTGCAATGTCTCATGGGACTTGTAGTTTCAAAACAGCTGAAGGGCGAAGTTGCCTGCACTAGATTTTAGTTAGCGGTATTGGAGTAAAGGGGGCTGAATACAAATGCACCCCACACTTTTCAGATATTTGTAAAAAGTTTGGAAAACCATTTATCATTTTCTTTCCACTTCACAATTATGTGCCACTTTGTGTTGGTCTATCACAGTGGTCTCCAAACTGCGGACCGGGGGCCAAATGTGGCCCTTTGCTTGCTTCTATCCGGCCCTCGGGACACTATTCCTCCAACTGACAATAATGATGAGGCACCATCCCTCCCACTGACACCAATGATGGGGCACAATTCCTCCTACTAAAACCAATAATGGGACACTTTTCCTCCCACTGACACCATCGATGGGAGACTATTCCTCCCACTGACACCATCGATGGGACACTATTCCTCCCACTGACACCATCGATGGGACACTATTCCTCCCACTGACACCATTGATGGGGCACTATTCCTCCTACAAAGACCAATGATGGGGCACTATTCCTCTCACTGACACCAATGATGGGGCACTATTCCTCACACTGACACCATCGATGGGGCACTATTCCTCCTACAAAGACCAATGATGGGGCACTATTCCTCCCACTGACACCATCAATGGGGCACTATTCCTCCTACGAAGACCAATGATGGGGCACTATTCCTCTCACTGACACCAATGATGGGGCACTCTTCCTCCCACTGACACCATCGATGGGGCACTATTCCTCCTACGAAGGCCAAAGATGGGGCACTATTCCTCCCACTGACACCATCGATGGGGCACTATTCCTCCTACGAAGGCCAATGATGGGGCACTATTCCTCCCACTGACAACATCGAAGGGGCACTATTCCTCCTACGAAGACCAATGATGGGGCACTATTCCTCTCACTGACACCAATGATGGGGCACTCTTCCTCCCACTGACACCATCGATTGGGGACTATTCCTCCTACGAAGGCCAATGATGGGGCACTATTCCTCCCACTGACACCATTGATGGGGCACTATTCCTCCTACTAAAACCAATAATGGGACACTTTTCCTCCCACTGACACCATCGATGGGAGACTATTCCTCCCACTGACACCATCGATGGGACACTATTCCTCCCACTGACACCATCGATGGGACACTATTCCTCCCACTGACACCATTGATGGGGCACTATTCCTCCTACAAAGACCAATGATGGGGCACTATTCCTCTCACTGACACCAATGATGGGGCACTATTCCTCACACTGACACCATCGATGGGGCACTATTCCTCCTACAAAGACCAATGATGGGGCACTATTCCTCCCACTGACACCATCAATGGGGCACTATTCCTCCTACGAAGACCAATGATGGGGCACTATTCCTCTCACTGACACCAATGATGGGGCACTCTTCCTCCCACTGACACCATCGATGGGGCACTATTCCTCCTACGAAGGCCAAAGATGGGGCACTATTCCTCCCACTGACACCATCGATGGGGCACTATTCCTCCTACGAAGGCCAATGATGGGGCACTATTCCTCCCACTGACATCGAAGGGGCACTATTCCTCCTACGAAGACCAATGATGGGGCACTATTCCTCTCACTGACACCAATGATGGGGCACTCTTCCTCCCACTGACACCATCGATTGGGGACTATTCCTCCTACGAAGGCCAATGATGGGGCACTATTCCTCCCACTGACACCATTGATGGGGCACTATTCCTCCTACGAAGACCAATGATGGGGCACTATTCCTCCCACTAATACCAATGATAGGGCACTATTCCTCCCACTGACACCAATGATAGGGCACTATTCATCTCACTGACACCAATGATGGGGCATCATTCCTCCCACTGATGCCATCGATGGGGCACTATTCCTCCGTATTGCTCCCACCGACACCATTGATAGGGCACTGTTTCTCCTACTAAGACCAATAATATGGCATCATTCCTCCCACTGACACCATCAATGGAGTGCTATTTATCCTGTTAAAACCAATAATGGGACAGTGTTTGCTCCCACTGATGCCGGGACATTTTCTACTCACACTGGCCAAAGTCTGGCCCCCTTGAAGCCCAAAGGGCAGTAAACTGGCCCTTTGTTTAAAAAGTTTGGAGACCCCTGGTCTATCACATAAAATCCCAATAAAATACATTTACCGTATAAGCTGAGATTTTCAGCACACTTTTTGTGCTGAAAGTGCCCCCCTCGGCTTATACTCGAGTCAAGCACTTTTTTGCAGGAAAAAATGAAATTTTCCGACCCGACTTTGGGGCCCCGTATCTCGGGGCCACTTGGTGCTAGGCCAAATTTGTTGTGCAAACTAGACATGTTCTAGTTTGTTCAAACAAGTTCAAACTAGGCAATTCGTTTCGTTTTTTTTTTTTTCGTTTTTCCTTTTTTTTTTTTTTTTTCGTTATTTTCATTCATTCGTTATCGTACGAATGAACGAATGATTCGCTAAAAATTAAAACGAATCGTTTGAATCGAACGAATCCGAAAAACAACGAAAATCCGAAAAAAACTAATTAGAAACAACGAATCTACGAAAGAAGAAAATCCGAAAAACTAAAAAAAGGAACAACGAAAATTAAAATGAACGAAAAAATTCGTACATTCGTAACTTATTTGTTTTTGTTGAATTGGTAATTTTCCGTGTCCCTTACAATGGCGCTGCTTAACGTGCCTCGAATGGATTGAACGAAAAAATTCGTACATTCGTAACTTTTTTTTTTTTCGATTCGTAATTTTCCGTGTCTCTTACAATGGCGCTGCTTAAAGCGGTTCTGCACTCTTTTTTTTTTTTGGGCTATATGCCAAGGGCATATAGCTCAATTGGGGGACTTACCTGTTCCATCTTCCATGTCGATCGCCGCCGGTTTTCCTCCGATATCTTCTTCTTGTCTGCTGGGGTCCATCTTGCCTGTGGGCATGTGAAACCCCACAGGCACTTTAGATGGCCCAGCATGCACCGCCGTTACTCGCGCGTGCGCAGTAACGGCACATCTGGCGACATCTCACGAGATTTCGGAAGATGTGGCCGAAATCTCGCGAGATTTCGGAAGATGTGGCCGAAATCTCGCGAGATTTCGGAAGATGGCCGCACTGACTCCTGGGATCAATGACACCAGATCCCAGGAGACAGTGCGGCGTGACGACGATCGACGAAGAGACCCCGTCCACCCCCGAAGAGACAGAAGACAGGAAGTCATCAATTACAAGTAAAAAAAAAAAAAAAACACATTTCATTTAGTACTCTTTGCCTGATTTGGAAGGCAAAGAGATTTACTAAATGAAATGTGTGCCGAACCGCTTTAACGTGCTTCGAATGGATTGAACGAAAAAATTCGTACATTCGTAACTTTTTTTTTCGATTCGTAATTTTCCGTGTCTCTTAAAATGTAATAATAGCATACACATTACATAAAATTATGAATTATGCTCCGATTACGAATCTACGAATGTACGAATAAATACGAATGCGTCCGAATTTCGAATAAACGAAAATTAAACGGAAAAACGAATCAACGAAAAAATAACTCTAACGAAAATACGAATCGTTACAAATACGAACACCGACGACATACGAATTTACGAATCAACGGAAACGAAAAAAACGAAACGAAAATAAACAAATTTTTTTGTTGTGCACATGTCTAGTGCAAACCCAGTGGAACCAACACTACAACATATCCAAATTTTGGGTTCCTAGCACCAAGTGGCCCCGAGATACAGGGCCCCAAAGTCGGTCAACTGTGTCCATCTGCAGCAATGTCATTTACGGACCCTTTGGGTCCAGAGACCCCAAATTTTGGCTGCAGCTAGGAGGCATCTAGGAACCCTTAACTACCAAGTTCGGTGGACCTATGGCTGCAAATGGGCACAGTGAGGCTGCAAATGGGCACAGTGAGGCATGCAAATGGGCACAGTGAGGCTGCAAATGGGCATTGTTGACCCTCTTTTCAACTTCCAGTAGCTGCGCATTTCTCACCCTAGGCTTATACTCGAGTCAATACGTTTTCCCAGTTTTTTGTGGTAAAATTAGGTGCCTCGGCTTATATTCGGGTCGGCTTATACAGTACGTTTTTTGGTTGTAACATGACAAAATGTGGAAAATGTCAAGGGGTATGAATACTTTTTCAAGGCACTGTATATGCACACACAAATCTTGTCTCCGTTGACACAGAACAGTGGGCTATATAATAATAATAATAATAATTGTACAGGGATTAGCTTGGAGACGCATAGTCTTAATTAAATTAGAGACTATAGGGTCAGACTGTGTTTCTTCTGTAAAGCACTTTAAACATTTTCCGGCAAAGCTTTACCCTCTCACAGCCCATTCAGCTCACTGTGTTCTCTTTCTGCTGCTCGCAGTGGGTTAAATTCACACTCACCTCCCAAAATCTGCCTCTTCCATCAGCGCTTGGCTGCGGTCTCCGCATTTTTTTTATTTTTTTTATTTAATATGATATAAATAGGTCTGTGTGTGGAGGTCTCGCTCACACTGCCAGTGCTGTGTTTCCGCCATGGAACACCTCCGCGTTTTTCTCCTTCTCGCCATCCTAGCTGTTGCGTGCCACAGCCTCAAGGCATGCCCCGCCAACTGTCACTGCCACGGGGGAGAACTGCAGCATGTTATCTGCTACAGCTCAGGCTTGACTACGATCCCCAAGGTGTCGGAGCAAACTCGCCTGGTCAACCTGCAAAAGAACTCCTTCCCCGTGCTGGCTCCCAACTCCTTTAAGGAAATGAAAGGTTTGGTGTCGTTGCACATGCAGTACTGCGGGATCCGAGAAGTGGCTACGGGGGCTTTCCGAGGTCTCAAGAGGTTGGTGTATCTCTACCTGTCCCACAACGACATTAGCGTGATCGGCGCCGGAGCCTTCGAGGAGTTGCCCGAGCTCACTTATCTCTACATGGACCACAACAAGATCATTGACATACCCAAGGGGCTGCTGTCGCCGCTCGCCAACCTCTTCATTTTCCAGCTCGGCCACAACAAGGTGCGCGAGCTGAAAGCGGGGACCTTTACTGGCGCCAAGGACCTGCGCTGGCTCTACCTGTCGGATAATGAGCTCACCACGCTGCAGCCGGGGTCCTTGGATGAAGTGGAAAACCTGGCCATCTTTCACATAGACGGAAACCAGCTGAGCACTTACCCGCTGGCTGCCGTCAGCAAGCTGAGGGTGGTGGAAGATTATAAGATCTCCCGAAACCCCATCAAAGTCATCCCTGATTTCGCCTTCCAGTCGTTTGGCCGATACATGGAAACCCTCTCCATGGAACAAATGGGTATCGAGAAGGTAAGAGGTCAACATAAAGCTTGGACTGAAGAACCACCAAAAATTTACAAAACCACATAAATAAAAAGAGCCGTTGATGCTAGCATTAAAGCGGTGTTTCACCTGAAAATTTTTTTTTTTTAAAAGTCAGCAGCTAAAAAAAAAAAGTCGCTGCTGACTTTTAATAAGTACACTTACCCTCCCAGGGCACCCGCAATGTGGTTCGTGGAGGACGAGCTGCCCCTCGGCGATCTGGATCCAGCGCCGCCATCCTCAGTAAGGGAAATGGCTTCCCGTTTCCTACTGCGCATGCGCGAGTCGGCGCGCGGACTACTGCGCATGCGCGAGTCTTATTTGTGAATGGTCTTATTTGTGAATGGGGAACGCGGTGTGTTGTGGGACACAGTTCCCACAACACACCGCGCCCCATTCACTAGAAGACGGAAGGAGAGAAGATCACCGCGGCGCTGGAGGAGGCAGATTAGGACGATCTGCCTAGCAACAGCCATTTCTGGTAAGTAAAAAAAAATTAATTTTTTTTTTTTTTTCATTTTAAATTGTTACTAACATTTTTTCAAGTTTTTGTTTTCAGGGTGTCCCACCACTTTATATTGATTGTAAACCCTTACATATACACATATACCCAGTGATGTGACTATCCTCAGGTGATACACAGAGATGAAACAAATCCTTCTACATAAGTTGTACCTGTTTATCTGCAGTCTCTACATCAAACTGCTGAACTTATAAAGCTTGTCTCAGCTGTCAGAAAAAAGGGGGCGGGGAGCTCAAATTACACACTGCAGAGCTCAGTGAGGAGATCTCTGAGAGCTGATTGGAGGGGAGGGGAGGGAAGGGACCCCCCCTCCTCTTTCACACCCCCACCTCTTTCACACGGCACACAGGATGTCAATCAGCTGGAGGTCCCTCCCCCTGACACCATTTTTCTCTTGGTGTCAGGAAAACTTGTCAGAAATGATTCATACTAATAGCAGAGGAATGAAGTAGCAGAGAGAAATTACACTTAGTGCTCGGGATAGGGACAAGTACACACTATAGAGCAGTGATGGTGAACCTTGGCACCCCAGATGTTTTGGAACTACATTTCCCATGATGCTCACGCACTCTGCAGTGTAGTTGGGTATCATGGGAAATGTAGTTCCAAAACATCTGGGGTGCAAAGGTCACTGCTATAGAGGGATATGCTTTGTTCATATTTCATGTCTGAGGTTTACAACCACTTTAAGCTAAAATGTGAGCAACGGACAAACAGATCAAAGAAAATGTAGACATACAAATATTATCTTGTAAATTGTCACATTCAACTGGACCGGTTATATAATGCTTAAGACATTTCATAGCTTTAGTTCTGAATAGCATAGGGCAAGCTAAAAAAAAAGTCTTCAATATCACGGAACCATTGAAGTCCAGTTGAATGTGACCAGCTACTACTAAATATGCCATGACCGGTATAAATGACAACCTTCACAAACAAAGATTGCTTTACATTCCAACTGGTGATGGCAATGCAAAGGGTTCATCCTTCACGCCTGCCTTTAAGGCTGGTTTAGCTAAATATGCGACCCCCATTGCAGTTCCAAGAGGTATTTGGGGAAAACTGCTAATTGGGTCTTTAGAAGTGGTTTGGGGGTAACCACAGAGCTCCCCATGGCATGGGATAAAGGTCATTTTAGGAAGCAAAATAAGGTCACTCTAAATTGACATTAAGAGTATATTGGAGGCAGTAAGTGTCCATTTCAAGCACAAAAACGTAACATCTCTCCATTTACAGTCTATTCTCCCAACGATGACACTGCTCCCTAGTGAGACATACGGGTTGATTTACTAAAACTGGAGTGTGCAAAATCTGGTGAAGCCGTGCATGGTAGCCAATCAGCTTCTAACTTTAGCTTGTTTAATTTCCCCCAATTAGTGATTGGGGGAAGCCAAAGAGCTCGCAATTATAAGGGATAAAGGTCATTCTAGGAAGCAAAATAAGGTCACTTTAAATTGTCATCACGAATAAGAGTACCGTATATACTCGAGTATAAGCCGAGTTTTTCAGCACATTTTATTGTGCTTAAAGTGCCCCCCTTGGTTTATACTCGAGTCAAGCACTTTTCTGCAGCAGAAAATTACATTTTCCGAACCGACTTTGGGGCCCTGTATCTCGGGGCCACTTGGTGCTAGGAACCCAAACCCAGTGGAACCAGCACTACAACATATCCAAAGCCGGGGTTCCTAGCACCAAGTGGCCCCCAAGATACGGGGCCCCAAATTAGTTCGGAAAATTTCTTGACATTTTCCGAACCGATTTGGGGCCCTGTATCTCGGGGCCACTTAGTGCTAGGAACCCCAGCTGGATATGTTGTAGTGCTAGTTCCACTGGGTTTGCACACCAAATTTTGGGTTCCTAGCACCAAGTGGCCCCCGAGATAAGGGGCCCCAAATTCGGTCAATTGTGTCCATCTGCAGCAATGTCATTTCGGGACCCTTTGGGTCCAGAGACCCCAAATTTTGGCTGCAGCTAGGGGGCATTTAGGAACTCTTAACTACCAAGTTTAAAGTTTGGGGGACCTATGGCTGCAAATGGGCACAGTGAGGCTGCAAATGGGCACAGTGAGGCTGCAAATGGGCATTGTTGATCCTCTTTTCCACTTTACAGTAGCTGCGCATTTCTCACCCTAGGCTTATACTCAAGTCAATACATTTCACAATTTTTTGTGGTAAAATTAGGTGCCTCGGCTTATATTCGGGTCGGCTTATACTCGAGTATATACAGTACATTATCCATAGGGACAGATTTACTAAAACTAGAGAGTGCAAAATCTGGTGCAGCTCTGCATAGAAACCAATCAGCTTCCAGGATTTTTGTCAAAGCTTAACTGAACATACTGAAATTAGAAGCTGATTGGCTACCATGCATACCAGATTTTGCACATCAACCCCATAGTGTTGGCTGTTTTTTTTTTTATCACTCAATGCATTTTCAGCATAACCACAAAATGAAATTAGCTGTTGATGCTTAAAATAAATATAAAGCCCAAACTTTTTTTTTGTTGGAAATAGTAAAGTAAGGCTAAAACCCCAGTCAGTTTTTTTTTTTTTGCATCATTTGAAAAGATTTCCAAGTAGGATTTCCAGAGATTTTGGAGGGGAAAGAGACAGGTCCTCTCGCCCTACTGGAAGACTTACCTTGTATTCCTGTTTTGGTGACCACTTTAAAATGCTTGCATTTTCCTCCTCAGTTTTGGCCCCAATGATATGTTGGCTTCATATATACTCTTAAAAATGGCCGTTGGTAAGGTGTAAAGTATGTGCAGATGTTATACCAAAATCTTGGTATTTTCATTGTAAAAAACTAAATTAATTTGTCATTAGCTTCCGTATTTTGAAAATTCGCCTTTTTTTTATATTTGAGTGTTGAAAGAGTTAATTTCCAGTTTCAAACCGCTGTTTCTTCTTCCTCCTGGATAGGAAAAGAGCAGCCAGTTTCCCCCCCCCCCCTTCAAGAACAGTCTGTTTATTGACATGATGTCTCCCATGCATCGGCCTCCTCTGCTCCTCACAATGCAGTCCCTGTCTGGGGCTCGGAGGACTCGCGGGAGGGGCACCTGTGCTCTCTCATTCCAAAATAGCAAAAGAGAAATGACGGATTAGCAAACAGAGACACTCTGAGTACAGGTCAGGAAAATTCAAAGTTTGCTAAGTTATGACGACTCAACTCTCAACTTTCCGAAACAGCAACTAAGGGCGCATTGTAAAGTCGCGCAAAAGGTTGCACATACACACAACGATAATCACTGGTGGAACCAATCCAAATATTGCTTGACAATTGGGAAATGCAGTGATTCGTTTCTAATCTGTCCAGCTCACAAGACAACTGCATTATCCCTGGGAGCATCTCAACATTTTTTTAGTCACAGCAACCTTAAAAGTATGCAAAACCTCAAGACCACCCAGTCTAATGTAAAAAAAAACGTAAATGTTACTTATCAATGGGGGACCTGAGCCTGGGATGATGCATACAACCACCCTGATGAAGTTAACTTTATGTCAGAAGTCCCCTTTCACATCAGAGCCTCTCTACACAGCAGAGTCCCCCCTCCCCCTTTACACCAGTGTCAGCCCTTCAATTCAGAGGCCCTCCTACCACAATAGAGGTCACCCTATACAGGAGTGCCCCCCTATCACGTTAGAGTTGCCAAGAATTACATTGGAAGCCCCCATAACTTTAGAGGTCCTCCTTCATATCAAAGTCCCCCCTTTACATCAGTCAACCCTTCTCTTTAGGAGGTCCCCCATCACATCAGAGGACCGGGGGTATACATGAAAGCCCCCATCACGTTAGAGTTGCCAAATTCACATTGGAAGCCCCATAACATCAGCGGTCCTCCTCCTTATCAAATTCCCCTCTTTACATCAGTGAACCCTTCTCTTCAGAGGTTCCCCCATCACATCAGAGCCTCTCTTCACAGCACAGCCCCCCCCCCTCCCCCCTTTACATCAGGATCAGCCCTTCAATTCAGAGGCCCTCTCACCGCAATAGAGGTCACCCTATACAGGAGAGCCCCCCTATCATGTTAGAGTTGCCCACATTCACATTGGAAGCCCCCATAACTTTAGAGGTCCTCCTTCATATCAAAGTCCCCCCTTTACATCAGTCAACCCTACTCTTCAGGAGGTCCCCCATCACATCAGAGGTCCCCCTATACATGAAAGCCCCCCATCACGTTAGAGTTGCCCACATTCACATTGGAAGCCCCCATAACATCAGAGGTCCTCCTCCTTATCAAGGTCCCCCCTTTACATAAGTGAACCCTTCTCTTTAGAGATTCCCCCATCACATCAGAGCCTCTCTTCACAGCACAGCCCCCCCTCCCTCCTTTACACCAGGGTCAGTCCTTCAATTCAAAAGCCCTCCCACCACAATAGAGGTTACCCTATACATGAAAGCCCCCCATCACGTTAAAGTTGGCACATTCACATTGGAAGCCCCCATAACTTTAGAGTCCTCCTTCATATCAAAGTCCCCCCCTTTACATCAGTGAACCCTTCTCTTCAGAGTTCCCCCATCACATCAGAGGTCCCCATATACATGAGAGCCCCCCATCACGTTGGAGTAACCCACATTCACATTGGAAGCCCCCCATCACATCAGAGGTCCCTCATCATATCAAAGTCCCCCTTTACATCAGTTAAACCTTCTATTCAGAGGTCCCCCCCCCTATCACATCAGAAGTCCCCCTACACATGAGAGCCCCCCATCACATTAGAGTTGCCCCTATACATAAAAGATCTCCTACACATGCGTCCCCCCAACACCACAGACCCCCCCAATCACAGTGCCTCTCCCATTACAGAGCCTCCAATTAAACAGTCCCCTCTTCCCATCAGAGCCCTACATTTTGGCTCCTACAGCACAGCAGAGGTTGGGAGGTGGAGATTGACTTTCCCCTTCTCCTGAATGTTGGGGGCGGCCTTGCATGCCACTTGCTCTACATCAGAGCCATGGCCAGCCATCGAGCCAGCCGCCATCACTATAGCCATGAACAATGCTACGTATTTTGGCCCTAGAGCCGGGGTCTCCAAACTTCAGCCATTTGCTTGCCTTTATCTGCCCCTTTTGGCACTATTCATCCCCCCGATATGAGACACTGTTCTGCCCGCTGACACCAACAGTGGGGCATAAGTCTGCCACTGACACCAACAATGGGGCACTATTCCTCCCCCGAATACCAAAGCTGGTGCACTGTTTATTCAAACTGATACCAGAAAAAAATGATAATTCTGGTTGCCACAGTCTGGTCCTCCTAAAGTCTAAAGGACAGTAAACTGGCCCTTTGTTTAGAAAGTTTGGAGACCCCTGCCCTGGAATGTCACTGGTTGTTATGGTGCTGGCTGCTCATCCAGGGCAAACTGGGTTCTGTGCTCGCAGCCCCTTGGGAAAGCCAGATGGCACCCTGTTTGAGAAACACTGATCCATTGTTTAGATGTTTGCTGACATCCAGCACACCAATATCAGGAGAAAAATTAGATTTTCCCCAAACGACTGATATTGATTGCACAAGATCTGCTTGGGTTCCTCGCTATGATAACATGCAAGCTCAGGAATAGGTGTTCCTATTGGAAAAATTAACAATCACCTTAGCAAAATTTTGGAAGTTGGCAATAAATGAAGTAAAGGGTGATAGAGTAAACGTTCACTCTTATACACTTAAATAGTAAACTATAATCTAGTATAGTCCGACAGTATAAGATGCCTCACCAAAAAAAAAAGTTCCATGTGATGGCATCACAAAGCTTTGAGCCCTGTTTTAGATTAGCGGTCTCCAACCAGTGCCTTGTGATATAAACGTGACTTTCAGCAATCTGAGATGTTGCTTGTAAGAGTCTCTTGGCAGCCTTGGAAACGCCAGTATTGTTTGAACACTTGCCTGAACAGCCAATCAAGAGCTACCTAGATCCACTGAGCAATATTAAAGTTTTGGTAAGTGTCCTTGATAGGGCCATGCAGTTTTGGGCCATGGTTGTCCAGCACTAAGGGCTAAATGCTTAACTGAGCAAAGCCCCCCGCCCACCCCCTCCCACTGACAATGCATGTTGTATATGGATGTACTACCCTGCCTGCTGTGGCATGCCCCTAGTTGGCATGGAGGGTGCACTGTGCATGCGTAGGCATTGACTTGCTTTCTAGCAGCTGGGGTGGGTGCGCAGGTTCTCATGCACTGTGTGTTTTTCGTGTCGGCTGTGGGTAGTTGGGGCGTGGAGGGTAGACCGTGGTAATGTTGGAATGTGGCATGTAAGCAGTAGCTGTTAAAGCAGACTGAAAGTCATAGCTCTGTTGTTGGATAGCAACATGGTCTAATGTCATATTTCTGGAGTTTCTCTGTCATTGTTACTGCATTTATGGGTAACAGTGTTTTGGTATTATCCAGAGTTTGAATTGGATCTGTCATGAATCCGTTACCTATCTGTTTCCTATTCCCAAAGATCAGCTAGGCTGATCCTTGCAATTCCATGGTTTTAAATGGGTTTCTTCCTGGTTGATACCAGGTCTGGAATGTAGCAAGTTGCACATCAAAGCTTGGTAGCATATCAGAATCTGCATCTGTTCGCTTGGCTCCGGAACGTCTATTGCTGACAATACACTGCAAGTAATCTTCAAAGCGGGTTATGGCTGCCAGGATGATTGATGATGGTGGGTGACAAAGATCAACAAGCACCCAGAGATGATACATGGACAATGCTGCGCCTAGAGGCCAATACAGCAGGACGGACAGTCTGTTGAGGAGTACCGCTCCATAGATATTGATTCGTCAAAGGTCTGGGATGGCACTGGGGTTGGGTTTGGATGGTGTATGATCGAGGTATAAAAGACTGAACGAGTGAGAGAACAATCTCTTTTACCAACTGAGACTAGCCCAATGATACAAAGCAGACTGAAAGTCATAGCTCTGTACCTTCACAGTTCACTAGTCAACTACCACCAATTTTGAGCATACATGCAGTGGGAAGCTCGCTGAGCACTGGCCCATCCTCCTGATGGTCAAGAGTACTGCACCCTGGGCAGATGCCCTTCCTGCCCACCCCCTTGTCCCGGCCCTAAAGTCATGCCCCTAGCCGAGGTGATTTTCAAATTGCTGTAAGCCTCAGCAAGTAATCACATTTCACTATGAAATTAGAGCCGGTAAACAAACTTTAGGCGATTTATAGCTATGGATTACTGCTTTTGCATTGCTAGCCACACATGCTACAAGCTTATTGTATAGATTTATCAACAACTATATAGTAAAAAAAGCCTAAGTCAATTTATATCCCATCAATTAGGCCTTCTTACTATACAGATGTTGGTAAATCTGAAGAAGAGTGTACAATCATGTAATATGTGTAGCCAAAATGCAGTATGGTTCTACTCACTGCTGTGGCTGGCCCATATTCATGGTGGCCCTCAGCCATCTAGAAGAGCACAGCCCTGAGAAAACTGAATAAATGCATGCGTTGTATTACATCAAATCATAATTCCAGTGCTGACGTCATGTGACCTAACAAGTTTCAGGGGATGCACCCCCTTTCTCAGAGCTCAGACTTTAGTTCTGAGAAAGGAGTTGCATCCCCCGAAACTCGTCAGCTTGCCATTACAGTGGTGCACGGGTCAGGTCACATGACACCAGCACTGGATCATGATTTATTGTGATACAACACATGCATTTATTCAAATTTTGTGAGTATAGATTTGGCTTTCTGTTCAGTTATTAATCAGTTATGGTTTATTACTAAATCTCTTGGTAATGCATTAGGCGTTTGCGTCCTTCTGTGTGCTCTTTTTACAGTTATCTATCAGAATCCCCTATCTGAGATGGGCTGCACCGATGGAGCATTACATTTGAAAAATTATGTTATCCACACAGCACTTTGGCTTTGTAGCAGTCCTCTGAGCGCTGGGGGGTTCAGCTCTGAACATGGAGAATGAATGAGTTATGTGGGGACACTCACCCCCACTTACTTCCAGCTTTACAGGATTGAAAAACTACAGTTTTCACATCCTGGCAACAAGGCAGGACATGGGGCTTGCCAACTGGGAGTTTTCAGGCCAGGCTTCCAGGGTGGCCCAAATGGCCTACAGTTATGACAATAAAATTTGTGAACATTTGCCAAGCTGTACAGGTTTTCTTTAATACCTACCGGGGTTCTTTGACTGCATAGGCTGGAAAAAGGTGAGGAAGTAAACTCTCCCACTCTGATGCTTCTTTACATTTAGTCCATTATTATAAGTAATTATCAAACTATAGCCGCTGTAATCCAGCCCAAATTGCATATTACTTACTGTTTAAAGAAACTTTAAAAAAACTTGTTTCCAGGGGTAAGGCAGCGCCATCTTAAGTATTGTTTTTTGAGTCCACAGTGGAGTGTATTTCCGCCCTTACATCGAGCAATTCCTGTACTGTTAACAAAGCCTCCTTCTCAATCCAACGTTTCTATGGCAACCCTGCTTCCCTGTTCATAGCTGACTTGTTTTATTTCATAGCATTTACTTGTGCCGATTATCTAGTGTTTGCCTGTTTCAGTCTTATCAGCTTCAGCTGATAAGACTGCAGTAATGCTGTCCGATGGCCAGGTTTACACTGCATGTGATGTCTCATGGGGTGTAGGAGGAAGCTCTGAGTGATTATAAAGTCTCCTGGGATGTCAGTGTTGTGCCGTAGGAAGTCCTGATAATAGATAGACAAATACACAGAGTGTGCCGTAGATCAGGGGAGATTTGGGCATGCTCAGTGACGTCATTCTAAAGAACAAAAAGGATTACAACAATACTAAGCAAGTAAGGAGATATCTACAAGCAGTGTTCATTAGGGTTTTTTATGCTGATTTACATGGGACAAAGTTGTGGGGGAGCGTTTACAACCACTTTAAAAAAGCAGCAACTTTTATTTGGGGAAAATCCAGTTAAGATTATCCATCTTTCTCCCAATCTTCTGGTGGTTGGATTGGGCGATGTTCCTCTGAGGCCTGAAGGCAGCCTAAGGTTCAGAGATGGAAAGAGAGCTTCATTTTCTTTTCTAAGCTTGGCTGAAGCATCTCAGTAGGATCCCAGATGGAAATTTCCAATGGCATTCCTTTAACGGCTAAAGAATGTGGGGAGCACACGGAGTGGGTGAGGATTCTGGAGACGGGATGTAGACGTGTGTAATGAGTGGGGAAGAGGCGGAGTGTTTTTTTCCTCCTGCAACAGCCAAACCTTCACATTTTTTCGCTTTAGTTTTCAGAAAAAGCCTTTGTTGGAGTCACGGCCCTGAAGAGTCTGAACATTGAGGGAAATAAGTTAAACCAGCTTCCTGCCAATGCCCCATTCTCCTCCCTGAAGAACCTGACACTAGCAAACAATCCTTGGCACTGCTCCTGCCAGCTGGCAGCTGTGAGAAGGTACATCAAAGAACCATACAGAGACGAAAATATCTCCCGGAAACACGCCCGCTGACCGATCCTAACTATGCTTCTTCCTCTTTAGGTGGATCGATGGCAGCCGCTCTCGCCCAGATGGCACCTGTGCAAGCCCAGCTCAATACCGCGGGCAACAGCTGCGAGACACGGGGGCCTTCCGTGGGTGTAAACAGCCATTAAAGAAATCAAAAAAAGGAGAACGACATTAAACAGGTAAGATCATAGGTTTTCCAAAACAGTAAAGATAAAGGAGTCCATTTACAAAAAGATTTGCTGCGCAAACGTCAGAAGCGTTCGTGCAAGCTGAACAAAATGTCACTATTTTTTGTCACCGTATTTTTTCTAAGAGATTAATGCCTGTATCAGCAGCTCCATCTAGTGGCTAAAATTCCTTACTGATTTCTCTTTAAGATTTTTCAAAAAAAAAATTATACTGCATGCCGGCCACCAGATGGGGCCGACAATACAGGCATTAATCTCTTAGTAAAAATACGGTGACAAACAAAACAGTAACATTTTATTCAGCATGCACGAATTCTTTCGACATGTATGCAACAAATGTTTTATAAATAAGGCCCCAAGGTGTATATAAACGCTGGCAATGAATGTATTTGGTGTATATATTAGGGATGCACCAATACCATATGCACCGATACTTTTTTTATTTAGTACTCGCCGATACCAATTACCAATACCTACCGCAACAGTTTTGTTTTCACTTCAGCTGTCAGCAATGGTACAAAGCATTGAAAAGTTATTTACAAATGAAATAAATAGATTTTTGTTTTTAATTTTGCGCTTTTTCAATGTTAAATGTGTAAATATATGTTAATATATATGTGCAAAAATATTCACTAACAAAGCAAACAAAAAACTGTTTGTTTATCGTTTATAAAATAGACGTGAAAAAATAAAAAATAAATCAGTAAAATAATTAAAGCGGAGGTCCACCCTAAAAAAATAAATAAATAAGAATGACATAAAAAAGCTCCTAAAAATATGAAAAAAATAATTTTTACTTACCAGAAATGGCTGTTGCTAGGCAGATCATCCTAATCTGCCACTTCCTATTCCACAGTAGTCTTAATTCTTCTCCTCCTCGTGTTGTCTTCTGGGGAATGGGGCACGTTGTATTCGGGGACCTGTGTGTGTCCCAGAAGGCAGCCGGCCATTCACAAAGCGCTGCGTGACTCGTGCATGCGCAGTAGGAAACCGGCAGTGAAGGCGCAAGGCTCCACTGCCTGTTTCCCTTAGTTCGAAAGGCGGCGCCGGGACCCGATCCGATGGACGGATCGGGTTTAGGCGGGCGACATCGCGGGCACCCTGGACAGGTAAGTGTGCTTATTAAAAGTCAGCAGCTACAGTGTTTGTAGCTGCTGACTTTAAAAAATAAAAAATAAATTTCAGGCGGCTCTCCGCTTTAAATGGAGGAGAATAGGGAGTTAATTAAGGCTGATTAGAGTAAATTAAGGGTTAATAAGGGGTTAAACAGAGGAACATTTGTTCATCCCCTTGATCTGCAGATGAAGAAACAGAAAGATACAAAAAGGAACAATGTTTCTTTTTATTTTAGTGTTTCAGTTGTTAATAAACATTGCTAGATGCTTTTTTTTATTAGCTGTCAACAGGGTAGACCCACTGACAGCTCAAAGAACCGAGCCTGAAAGTATTGGTTTCAGGTATCGATGCATTTGCACGAGTACCGATACTTGTGCAAATACTCGGTACGGCACCAATACCAATACTAGTATCGGTGCAACCCTAATATAAACCATAGCAATGAATGTATTTGATGTATATACACCAGGGCTTGACAAACCCCAGGCTCCAGGTAGTCACTGCAACCAGAAGTTTCTGGGCTGCCACCCGAAAAGACCCCTCGCTATGTATCCTGGGTTCCGCTTGCCCATCTGCGGGCCCGGGACTGGCATAGCGGCTGCCCTTGGGTGAAGAAGGGGGGGAAGGAGGAGAGCCTCCCCTTCTAGTTGTTGACCCAGAAGTTACATGTGATGTCATTTCGGGGTCCCCGTTGACAGTTTACCCCGGCCTGGAAAGAATGTAATGCAGTGTCATGTGCATCGCATTACATTCAGTGGAAAACGGGGAAGACATGCAGGGTCTGCATGTCTCATTAAAGATAACCTGTCACCAAAAAAAAAAAACTTTATGTCCCCAATGTGATGAAAAAAAATTATAGTTCTAATGTAAAAAATTAAAAAATAAAAACTTTGTCCCCTATGTGATGAAAAAAAATAATAATTCTTATGTAAAAAAAATAAAAAAAATTAAATTTTTTGTCCCCTATGTGATTGAAAAAAAAAAATTCTAATGTAAAAAATTCAAAAAATATTTTTTTTTGTCCCCTATCTGATGAAAAAAAATAATAATTTGAATTAAAAAAATTAGTTATACCCAAGCCCATAAAATCCTCCCTGACCAAAAAAAATAAAAAATTGTGGCCCCCCACATATACGCATGTACAAATGTAAAACGCATGAGGCGGGGCACCTACGCCTGAAAAACGTTGATTGCGATACACAGGTTACATATCGCCGCACATGCTGGAATGAGCAACAATTCTTGTTCTCCTTAACCTATAGGGGGCTTTTAAAGTATGGAAAATATAGGGTACTGACATGTTTAAGGTTTGACATGTTGGGTATCTATTTACAACCTCGGCTTTTACAATTTACCAAAAATGTAGTAATTTATTGCATTTTTGTGCCCCCTAAAATTAATTTTTAATGCATTTAGTGTGTTTTTTTTTTTTACTGAAATTATCTTAGCGGTAATATCGTGTGACATAAAAAATTGGAACTACCGCTATTTAATTCTCTAGGGTGTCTTCTTTCAAAAATGTATATAATGTTTGGGGGTTTTATGTAATCTTCAAGCCTAAAATTATTTTTTAAACGTGTGCAAAAAAAAAAATCAACTCGCATCAAAGTCGGAACAAAGTAGTACAGGGGACTACTTTGAAGTTGGTGCGACTTGAAGTCGCACAGATATGAATGGTTATCATTGGAAATCGTGGAGGTATGACTTTGCAGTCCCAAGTCGCAGGACAAGTCGCACAAGTGTGAAAGGGGCCTAAAAGGCTCCTAACTTTTTTAGCTAGATTCAAAGCAAATTTCTCAAGCCCTAATATTCACCATTGATAAAAAAAAAAAAAACCTGTTCATCCTGCCAGAAATCTAAAGAGCCGATAACTTCCTATGCTCTTTTTTTCTTTGCTTCACTCTTATCAGTTACATTGTTTCCAGTTCTCTTTGGATTTGAAAACACTTCCCACCTGTTATTAATAAGGGGAGAGGGGGTAGATCTTATGTAGTAAATAAACCCCTGTGTTACCAGCAGAATCATCAGGTGCAAATAAATAAATACAAAACAGAAGAAAAAAAAAACGCAACCACTTCCAAGGACTAGTAAACTATAAAATAATATAATTTTTTTCTTGGGTTTGGATATGCTAAAAAGGTAAAATAAGGTCTATAAGTAGCACTATAGGACAATGTATTTTTTTTTTTTTCTATTTTTTTTTTTTAAACAATCATTTTTATTTGAATTTTTTTGTATTTACATACACACAACCAACCAAACGTAAAACAAACAAAAAAAAAATGGGGGTTGAATAATTGAAAGTAAAAATGAATGTGCAACTAATCAGATAAAACCGCCTTGTCTTTTTTTTTTTTTCTATTTTTCTTTTAAGCAATAATTGTTATCGGAATTTTTTTGTATTTACATACACACTACCAACCAAACATAACACAAATAAAAAATAAAAAAATAAAAATGGGGGTTGAATAATTGAAAGTAAAAATGAAACTAATCAGATAAAACCGCCTTGTCTTTATTTTTTCTATTTTTTTTTTTTTTAAACAATAATTAAAAATGTTTTTGTATTTACATACACACAATCAACCAAACATAACACAACATTTTTTTTTTTTTTAAATGGGGGTTGAATAATTGAAAGTAAAAATGAAACTGCAACTAATCAGATAAAACCGCCTCGTCTTTTTTTTTTCTATTTTTTTTTTTTAAAACAATAATTTTTTTGGGAATTTTTTGTATTTACATACACACTACCAACCAAACATAACACAAATAAAAAAAATCAAGAGACAGGGTACAACTCCGGCAGAGGCAGGAGGCTAAGCATTGCGGCTGCAGCATGTGTACACCCCTGGCACCTGCCTCTACAAGGGGGTAGCAATTGGGAGGTGATAAAAGTTTGGCTCACCCATGGGGTTTAACCACCCCTCAACCACTAGTATGAATGAGCTTTAAATCAACAAACCAGAAAAGGTTCAACAAATTATGACTCCACTTTATCTTAGAAATACTGGGTACACCAATTATGTACTGCAGTATAACTATCTTTTTTATTTTTTCCCCTACAGGCTCCAAATGGACAGTCGGGGGAACTGTGACCCGGGTGACCAGTAAACTACTGACACGTAGGACCTTCAAGACGCTCTTCCCATAACGATGGAGCCACCTTGTATCTCTACAGCTGCCATTTTGCATTTACCAAAGCCATTCCACCATGTATGCATGTAAACTATGTGACCAACTAACAGCCATTGCACTCTTAATCATGTGACCAACTAGGTATGTACATAGAAATGTATATATATATATAATATAAAATATATAGAAATAAATACATACACGGTAATGACAACTAAAACCATTTCAATAAATGTCCGCAGTCTCCTAACAGCTTGATTCATGTCAGACAAATAAATCAATTAAAAAAAAAAAAAAACAGCGAGTACGCTAAAGTGGCCGATGTTTAAGGTGTAGAAATAATATGAAAACCATATATAATGACCATAGCTGATTGTGTCATCATGGATAATGGGTTTCCCTTTTTTTTTTTTTTTCGTGTGTGTTTTCTCCTTTGAAACAAATAAAATCCAAATATAAAAATTCTCGCACAACAGAATAAAACAAAAAAAAAGAAAACATATAAAATTACAAAAGTAACTTGGTCAACAAATAAAAGGGGAGTCCAGCCAAAACTGATATTTTAGTTGTAGACCAATGCAGACGGGTTGAACCACCAACTGTCTTTTTGTGGATGCCTATTTTGCGCATGACTCCAGATCAACTTTCTTTGCAAACATTCTGCAAGTTCTGGTTCTGTTACAGTTGTGATCATAAGTTTACATACCCTGGCAGAATTTATGATTTCTTGGCCGTTTTTCAGAGAATATGAATGATAACAAAAACATTTCTTTCACTCATGGTTAGTGTTTGGCTGAAGCCATTTATTATTAATCAATTGTGTTTACTCTTTTAAAATCGTAATGGCAACAGAAACTACCCAAATTACCCTGATCAAAAGTTTACATACCCTGGTGATTTTGGCCTGATAACATGCATAAAAGTTGACACAAAGGGGTTTGAATGGCTATTGTAATTAGTGTGTGTGTATTGGAAGCAGCAGATGATGGAGAATCATGTCTCCTGGTACTCCTGGACCTTAGTGCAGCATTTGACACACTGGATCACAACACTTTACTCACCCGCCTCAAAGAAGTAGCAGGAGTCACAGTTTCAGACTTACCATGGTTCACTTCCTTCTTAGGAAATCGGTCACAGACAGTGAAACTTGGAGCCTTCACATCTGAATCCCGTGCAGTCTCCTATGGAGTCCCTCAAGGATCACCTTTGTCACCCGTGCTCTTCAACATTTACATCCGTCCACTCCTAAAAATCATCAGCAAATCTGATCTATGCTTCCACTCATACGCAGATGATACTCAACTCTACCTTCGGATCCCCGGACAAAAAGACCAATATCAGGAATTAGAAAAATGCCTCGCATCAATAGACGACTGGATGTCCACAAACTCCCTCAAACTTAACGGAACCAAAACAGAACTCCTTCTCCTAAATGCAAACCGGAAAACTAAATCTACGACACCATGGACTCCGCCCACCATCCTTGGACAGACCATCCCCCTAAGCATAAAAGCCAAAAGTCTCGGTGTCATCTTCGATTCAGAAATGTCAATGAATGCACAAATAGGATCAGTAGTCAGCGGATCCTACCACCTTCTACGCCTGCTACGTAGACTCATCCCCTTCATTCCAGAAAAGGACAAAGCCGTAGTGGTAGGAACAATCATCAACTCTCGACTCGACTACGCAAACTCCCTCTACATAGGACTACCTAAATTCCAGATTGCACGACTACAAGTCGTGCAAAACATGGCAGCAAGATTAGTCACAGGAAAAAAACCATGGGAATCCATCTCCCCATCCCTGAGGACCCTCCATTGGCTAACCGTAAAGAATCGGATCACATTCAAGACCCTCTGCTTGACCCACAAATGCACACAAGGAGATGCTCCTCAATACTTATGCGAAAAAATACAACACTACACCCCCAATCGCAACCTCCGATCTAACGACCAAAACCTCCTCCTTGTCCCCAAATCCCGGTACAAGTCAAGGGGAGAACGAAGATTTGCAGTCCAAGGACCACGGCTATGGAACGCTCTACCTACGAACATCCGCTTGGAAAAAGACCATCGGGCCTTCAGGAAAAAACTCAAGACCTACCTCTTCTAAGAAGGAATCAACGCAGGTCGGATCAAGCGCCTCGAGGCGATTCAGTTCGCAGTTGCAGCGCTATACAAATCATTCATTCATTCATTCATTCATTCATAAAAGGTAAATGAGTTTCTGGACTCCTGACAGACCCTTGCATCTTTCATCCAGTGCTGCACTGACGTTTCTGGATTCTGAGTTATGGGGAAAGCAAAATAATTATCAAAGGATCTGCGGGAAAAGGTAGTTGAACTGTATAAAACAGGAAAGGGATATAAAAAGATATCCAAGGAATTGAGAATGCCAATCAGCAGTGTTCAAACTCTAATCAAGAAGTGGAAAATGAGGGGTTCTGTTGAAACCAAACCACGGTCAGGTAGACCAACTAAAATTTCAGCCACAACTGCCAGGAAAATTGTTCCTACAAATAAATTTCAGGTGAAATACAGGACTCTCTGAAAACATGTGGTGTGGCTGTTTCAAGATGCACAATAAGGAGGCACTTGAAGAAAGATGGGCTGCATGGTCGAGTCGCCAGAAGAAAGTCATTACTACGCAAATGCCACAAAGTATCCCACTTACAATACGCCAAACAGCACAGAGACAAGCCTCAAACCTTCTGGCACAAAGTCATTTGGAGGGATGAGACCAAAATTTAGCTTTTTGGCCACAACCATAAACACTACATTTGGAGAGGAGTCAAGGCCTATGATGAAAGGTACATCATTCCTACTGTGAAACACGGAGGTGAATCGCTGATGTTTTGGGGATGTGTGAGCTACAAAGGCACAGGAAATTTGGTCAAAATTGATGGCAAGATGAATGCAGAATGTTATCAAAAAATACTGGAGGAACATTTGCATTCATCAGCCAGGAAGCTGCGCATGGGACGTACTTGGACATTCCAACAAGACAATGATCCAAAACACAAGGCCAAGTCGACCTGTCATTGGCTACAGCAGAATAAAGTGAAGGTTCTGGAGTGGTCATCTCAGTCTCCTGACCTCAATATCATTGAGCCACTCTGGGGAGATCTCTAACGTGCCGTTCATGCAAGACAGACCAAGAATTTACAGGAACTGGAGGAATTTTTCCAAGAGGAACGGGCAGCTTTACCATCTGAGAAGATAAAGAGCCTCATCCACAAATACCACAAAAGACTTCAAGCTGTCATTGATGTTAAAGGGGGCAATACGCGGTATTAAGAACTGGGGTACGTAAACTTTTGATCAGGGTCATTTGGGTAGTTTCTGTTGTGATTATGATTTAAAAAGAGTAAACACAGTTGATTGATAATAAATGGCTTCAGCCAAACACTAACCATGAGGGAAAGAAAAGTTTTTGTGTTATAATTCATATTCTCTGAAATATGGCCAAGAAATCATAAATTCTGCCAGGGTATGTAAACTTATGAGCACAACTGTATGTTGTGCAATAGTCATCCCACCACAGGGGGTCACTGTGGCTGAATTTTCATGGTGTAGATTTGCAGAGCTCTTGCTGTAGACTCACAACTGCAACTTTGCTCCTGCTAGAGACTTGCCTTGCAAATTTGCTACAAATTTGAAAAGTGTCAACTAGAACTTGTGCTTCAAGTGCTCTGCAAGCGTACAACTTGCCAGTGAAAATGTGCAGCAGGTTAACAGACTTACAATTCAACATTGCCACAAATTTGTGGCAAGTTATCCTCGCTATCTGGGTATCCAATGCTATATATGCTCCAACTTTGGAGACTCTGACATTTTTTTCACAGGCTAGCTGGTAAGTCTGCTGGGAAATCTTTTGTTTGTTGGTGATGTGCGTTGCCCTTCCATGTGCACCTCACTGCAAAGGCCAGTTATAGGTTGGGGTGGTTGCCACTTTTTGTACCGCACTTATAAACCCCTTTCACTGCTTAAACCACCCCAACCTTGCTTGTTCTGGAACAGGCATATTTTTGCTAGCATACAATAAAAGCCATGTAAGCCAACTCTTCATACACACCCGAACTCCATCATTTGGAGATGTGTAGATGTGATAATCAGGTGTCCAAAAATGTTTGACCGTATAGTGAATCTCTTTATAAGCACAGCACTATGTGGAAGCACCTACCATCATATTCCTCATTGTTGTCTCAGTGAGAAGTTTCTTCATGATCTCAGGTGGTACGATGGATCCAGCAATAAATCCTGCAGAAAACCTCAGTTAAAAACGGTGGAATTGGTTGAACTTCTTATGTCAACAGCAAAAGCGATAACATAAAAGAAACAAATATGACACAGTTGTATAAGAATCAAATTTCTGAGTAAAATATTTTATTTAAAGCCACCAAAATATGATGGAGTAGCTTGGGGAGATCCTGAGTAGGGTTTGGAAGTAGTTCCTGGGGGATACTGGGGGGGCACACATTCATCACACAAGCTGTAGACTTCATATTGAGAAGCACAACGCTGTAAGACCATTATGGACTGTTCCATAGGAGCCGTTTCTGCACATGTTGAAAAACACAACACGTTTAAGGACTGTTCTATAGGTACTGGTTCAGAAACACATGTTGGGGGCAAAACAGTTATGGACTGTTCAATAGGAGCCGTGTCTGAAGAAGGGTGGTATGCGCCTTTTAGGCGCAAAGCGGTATATGTTGGATTCAATATGAACTCATGTAATATTTCTGGGATTCATATTGAATCCAACATATCCTACTTCTGGCCCAGACTGGTATACAGTACTTTGTAGTTTGTGGGGGGAGATCACCAAACCAGGTAACAGAAATGAAGTAGGTGGTCCCCAGTTGATGCACATGGGGTGTTGGTAGTTGAGAAATAGCTGTGGGGGTGGCTTAAAAGCTTAAACTCCACCATACACTGTCTGACAGTTCATAAACCCGCCTGTCTCAACAAGGAATCTGCGGAGCTCCATTGTTCCATCAAAGGTTGTTCCTTGAGCAGTGGAGAAATGGCAGATTGATCTCCTGCCTACACTGACCACCAAGGGGCACGGACATCCAATTCTATAATGACCATGTAATCAAGCACTACACTGACCATCAAGGTAAGTGGTGCCCTGCATTGACCACGAATGTGAGGACGCACTACATATAAGGGGACCCATTTTCCATTGACCACAAATATAAGGAAGCGCTATTCCACTGACCACCAAGGTAAAGCATGCCCTACACTGACCACAAATGTAATGGGGTACTCCGCTGATTACAAATTCAAGGGGACACTACACTGACCACCAATGTAAGTGGAAACCACACTGACCACCAATGTAAGAAGACACTACACTGACCACAAATGTAAGAAGACACTACACTGACCACAAATGTAATGGGGTACTCCGCTGATTACAAATTCAAGGGGACACTACACTGACCACCAATGTAAGTGGAAACCATACTGACCACCAATGTAAGAAGACACTACACTGACCACCAATGTAAGAAGACACTACACTGACCACAAATGTAATGGGGTACTCCGCTGATTACAAATTCAAGGGGACACTACACTGACCACCAATGTAAGTGGAAACCACAATGACCACCAATGTAAGAAGACACTACACTGACCACAAATGTAATGGGGTACTCCGCTGATTACAAATTCAAGGGGACACTACACTGACCACCAATGTAAGTGGAAACCACACTGACCACCAATGTAAGTGGAAACCACACTGACCACCACTGTAAGAAGACACTACACTGACCACCAATGTAAGAAGACACTACACTGACCACCAATGTAAGTGGACACCACACTGACCACCAGTGTAAAGCCCCATACACACGCGCGGATTATCCGAGGACCAGGTCCGTCAGACCATGTCCGTCATACTTTGTCTGATGTTGGTTTTGCGTACACACGGTCGGACAAAGTTGTCGGAAAATCCGATCATTCTGAACGTGGTGACGTTTGTTGCCTACGACGGGACTACGTAGAGGCTAGTAGCCAATAGCTTGGGTCTTGTAATGTGATCTGAGCATGCGTAGCACTTTGTCCGTCGGACAACGGTACACACGATCGGATTTGGTGTGATCGGACCGTGTTGTTGGAAAATCTATCCAGCAGGAGATAGGACTTTGTCCGTCGGACAATCCGACGTACACTGTCCGATGGTGCATACACACGGTCTGATTTTTCAACAACATTGTCCGATCGGACAGAATCCATGAGAAAATCCGACCGTGTGTATGGGGCTTTAGGGGATACTACACTTACCAATAATGTAGGGGGCACTACACTAACCACACATGTAAAGGGGCACTATACTGACTACAAATTTGAAAGGGGCAATACACTTACCACATGTAAGGAAGCACTACACAGACCACAGATGTAATTGGACACGACAATGACCACCAATGTAACTTTAAAGTGGACATTAATAACCACCAATGGAGAGGACACTATAGAATTTCTATGCATTATGGAAATGATTGAAAATATGTTGTTCTATAGCAAGAGTATTTAATATTAGCTCTCTATATCAAATAGGCATCTAGTTATGCCAATTTCCTTTTTTTTTTTATTGACATTAAAGGAAAATACATTTTTCACAAAGTTACATGAAAAGCAGCCCGTCACATACCAGTGGTGAGAGTGGAGCTAAGAGTTGCAAAGTCCGGTTCTGCCATCATATCAATATACATGGTTGGGGTGCCGTAAATACTTGAGCATCTGTGGGGAGGTAAAAGAACAGTAATGACTACTTATAACACACCTCACTAGAACGATACAATCGTTTGGTACATCGGTGCGGAGCGATTCCTCCATTTAGTTAGACTGGAGTGCTTTTGTTTAGTCACTTCAACACCGGACACTTTCACCCCCTTCCTGCCCAGGCCATTTTTGAATTTTCAGCTGTGTCACACTTTAATGGGCACTGATAGGCGGCACTGATGGGCACTGATGAGGCTGCACTAATATAAGCCACTGATAAGGTGGCACTGATCGACAGCACTGATAAGGCTGCACTAATATAAGGCACTGATAGGTGGCACTGATGGACAGCACTGATAAGGCTGCACTAATATAAGGCACTGATGGGCACTGGTAGGTGGCACTACTAGACGGCACTGATGGGCACTGATGAGGCTGCACTAATATAAGGCACTTGATGAGGCTGCACTAATATAAGGCACTGATAGGTGGCAGTACTAGACGGCACTGATGGGCAGCACTGATGGGCACTGATGAGGTTGCACTAATATAAGGCACTGATAAGCAGCACTGATGAGGTTGCACTAATATAAGGCACTGATAAGCAGCACTGATGGTCACTGATGAGGTTGCACTAATATGAGGCACTGATAAGCAGCACTGATGGGCAGATTATCCGAAGGACACAGAGATCACAGAGCGTACCAGATGGGGGGCGTGGTTTTTGGGAGGACATCCATGGACGCTCCTGCCGAAGCAACAGAACTGCGCTGTAACCTTTCTTTCGGTTAGGAAGTGGTTAAATACCACCAAAAGAAAGCTTCATTTGTGTGAAAAAAATAATAAAAATGTAATATGGGTACAGTGTTGCATGACCGCGCAATTGTCACTCAAAGCGCGACAGCACTGAAAATTGGCCTGGGCAGGAAGGGAGTGAAAGTGTCTGGTATTGAAATGGTTAAACAATGTAATAAATAACAGCAGCTTACATTAAAAAAAAAAAATCTAAAACCTACTTCTCCTTCGAAACGGCCTCCAACACAGGTCGGGCTTGGAAGCTCGGAGAGGGTAAGACCGTAGTGGGACCATATACGACTGATGTGAGGGTGCCCAGTACAGAGCCCATGCAGTGGTACAGCGGCACAGGAAGAGCGACGCGGCAGTCCTGGGGGGGGGGGGGGGGGGGGGGGGGGGAGCAAAGAGACAAGTCAGTTTTAGTTGAAATCTAAGACATGAGGATACATATGTTGTGTATGCCGTGACACGCACCCCTCTCCAGTCGTACCCGAGCCTCGCCCCCACATACTGCGCATTGTTCACTATGTTGTGATGGCTCAGAGTGGCTCCTTTGGGAAATCCAGTGGTTCCCTAAAACAGAATAAGAGCAATTTAAAATCAATAATCTAGACAGAAAAAGGATAAAACATTGCTTTACATATTGTGGCATCATGTATTGGGATACCTGCTTCTACACGCACATGAACTTTAATGGCATCCCAGTCTTAGTCCGTAGGGTTCAATATTGAGTTGGCCCCCCTCTGCAGCTATAACAGCTTCAACTCTTCTGGGAAGGATGTCCACAAGGTTTAGGTGGGGAGGTAAAACCATCGCTCAACTGTTTGCTTTTACTGTCCGTGTGAACAAGCCCTAAGCCTTATTTATTATCATGGAAAGGGATACCTTCTGTTATAACAAGACTTTGCTGTATTTATCCGCATTATTTAGGTTCGCCACTAGAGGTCGCTGACGCTCATTGTTGAGTCCGGGTGGAAAAATTTTAGCGATTTTCACATTGATGTGTGTGTAGTTCTATTTATAACGTGCTTCTCTGCGCCAACAAATATGCCAGACTGGCGAGCACACAGATCAGTGGAAAGAATGTCGGTGCAGGGAATATGAAAGAGCCAGTAAAAGGAGAACATCAACAACAAGCCCCGAGGGTGACGATACCCTACAGGGAGCGCACAACGTACCCTAACAGAGCACACAGGTTTAGATTTCTTTATTTTTTTTAGATTTAAATTAATATGGTTTGCGGTAATTTTTTCATTTATTTTAATATTTAGACATTTCCTAACTCCAGCCCAGAATTTAGTTTCCGCTTTGGGGCGGAGTGGAGAAGGGGATACAAGAAGAGCTGAGATTTAACCACCTGCGGACCGTCCCACACACATATACTGCGGCAGGGCGGCCGCTCTGTGCCAGATCACATACCTAGAAAGTGAATTAACACTTCCGGGTCTGGGGCACATGTGAGCGCCGCCCCCAACCCCTCTCCCGCTGTGATTGGACACAACAGGAGCCAATCAGAGGTCCCCGCAGACACGATATGCGCCAGGGCCTGCCACTCTGTGCCAGATCACCTACCTAGTAAGTGAATTAACACTTCCGGGTCTGGGGCACATGCGAGCGCCGCCCCCAACCCCTCTCCCGCTGTGATTGGACACAACAGGAGCCAATCAGAGGTCCCCGCAGACACGATATGCGCCAGGACCTGCCACTCTGTGCCAGATCACCTACCTAGTAAGTGAATTAACACTTCCGGGTCTGGGGCACATGCGAGCACCGCCCCCCGACCCCTCTCCCGCTGTAATTGGACACAGCAGGAGCCAATCAGAGGTCCCTGCAGACATGATATGCGCCAGGACCTGCCACTCTGTGCCAGATCACATACCTAGAAAGTGAATTAACACTTCCGGGTCTGGGGCACATGCGAGCGCCGCCCCCAACCCCTCTCCCGCTGTGATTGGACACAACAGGAGCCAATCAGCGGGCCCGGCAGACAGCGGGCCTGGCACCCACTTTTACAACTCTTCAGCATTCCTCACTAAAGTGTGCACTGTAAACAACTTGGATATTTTTTTATTTTTATTTTTTTTTATTTTATTATTTTATTTTTTTCAGATACTGTATATCTGCTGTATTCATTTTTCACTTCCTCCTCCCTGGCCATGGCCAATCGCATCATGTCCTGTTTGCAATGCCTCCTGGGAAGGGGCGGCAACTTCCTCTGACACTGCCGTCGCTATGGAAACCTGACCTGAAACCTATTCCACTGCTTGTGCTGCACTGAGCATGTGCGAGATCTGCAAGGATGAGATCCAGGAAGAAATACAGTCTGGCTTCAGATGCCCACACTTAAGATGGCTACGGCCTGTTGTAAGTTTATAAAATAACAAACTACTGCTATAAACTAACAAAACAGACCTTAGTTTGCAGACTAACTTTACTAGAATACATTAAGCCTGTGTATTATAGGGGTATTTTTATTTAAAAAGTATAATTTCGGCCGGAACACCGCTTTAACACTTCCGGGTCTGGGGCACATGTGTGCAAAGCCCCCCCTCCCCCCGACCCGACCCCTCTCCCGCTGTGATCGGACAACAGGAGCCAATCAGCGGGCCCGGCAGACACGATGTGCGCCGGGACCTGCCGATCGCTCTGGAACGGTGGTCTGCCGATGTAAACAAAGCAGACCGCCGTTCTATGAGCGGGGAATGTACTAATCTTGTGTTTCTATTAAGCAGGAACATGGATCTTTACCTCCCCCCCCCCCCACACACAATTAGTAAACACTCCCTAGTAACACATTTTACCCTTTTGATTGCCCCGTTAACCCCTTCCCAGCCAGTGTCATTAGTACAGTGACAGTGCATATTTTTAGCACTGATCACTGCATTATTGTCACTGGTCCCCAAAAAAGTGTCAGTTAGTGTCCAATTTGTCCGCCGCAATATCACAACCCCGCTATAAGTCGCTGATCGCTGCCATTACTAGTAAAAAAAAAAAAAAAGATCCCATAGTTTGTAGACGCTATAACTTTTGCAGAATACATATTGGCCTAAATTGATGAACAAATTATATTTTTTTTGATTTTTTTTTTTATTGGATACGTTTTATAGCAGAAAGTAAAAAATATTGGGTTTATTTTTTCTCAAAACTGTCGCTTTTTTTTTTTTTTGTTTATAGAGCAAAAAATAAAAGCCGCAGAGGTGAAGAAATACCACCAAAAGAAAGCTCTAGTTGTGGGGAATTTTTTTTTTATTTGGGTACAGCGTTGCATGACAGCACAATTGTCTGTTAAAGTAACACAGTGCCGTATAGCAAAAAAAAAAAAAGGGGGGGGGGGGTAAAACCTTCCGGAGCTGAAGTGGTTAATTCTTGAACGAGTCTAATATTGAAGCTCCACCCCGTAAAGGACAAGTCCAAAGACAGGTTTATACCAACGGTAAATGTTTGCAAATAACCAACGCTTTTCGGGGGGCCAGGCTCTGCCCTCTTCATCAGGGTTTAATAGTAAGAGACTGAGTACACGGCCTCTAGGATCAATATAGTGAATAGGAGATCAGATTATGGATTTTGCGGTTGGTTCATGCAGCCTGCCAATCGAAAAACCTAATCGCTTATTAATCATAGAAATCAATATACATAGCGGGGAAGATTTACTAGTGCAAAGTCCGGTGCAGCTCTGCATATAAACCAATCAGCTTCCAGGTTTTACAGTCACAGCCTAAAGTGTTACTAAACCCACAACAGTAAAATCAGTCTGTATATGCAGTAAAGCAGAGGTAGGCAACCTGGGGCCCTCCCAGATGTTGCAGACCTACAAGTCCCATCATGTCTCTGGGAGTAATTGTAACTGCCAACCTTGTAATGCCTCATGGGAAATGTAGTTCCACAACAGCTGGAGGGCCCCAGGTTGCCTACCCCTGCAGTAAAGCACGCTTGTCATACTCACCTTGGAACCTAAGGGGTTAATTCTCTGCATTGTGTAAAAAAGGCTGTTTGATCCTGTCTCCTCTGATCCCCCCCTTCTTCCACTGCCCCCAAAACAGGTCTGGATAAGACCGCGTTAGTGGAGTCAGGCCGCACATGCTCAGTTTGGTGTGTATTGCTAGAGTAAAAAACGATGATCACACCACGCGAGAGGATTTGTTGCAAACGTCAAAGTAAGAGCAATTATTCTACCGCCAGACCTCTGCCTCTAAACTCATAACCTGTAAAGGCGTTTAGAGTGTCACCTATGGAGAATTTTTAAGTACCGTAGTTTGTCGCCATTCCACGGGCAGGCGCAATCTTAAAGCGTAACATGTTAGATATCTATTTACTCGGCGTCACATCATCTTTTATATTTAACAAAAAAAATTGGTTTTATATTGTGTTTGAGTGCAATAAAATTCATTAATTTACCTTTTTTCCCAAAAAATTGCGTTTGAAAATTGCTGCACAAATACTGTGTGACATAAAAAATTGCAATACCCGTCATTTTATTCTATGCGGCCTCTGCTAAAAAAAAAGAAAAAAAAATACATATAATGTTTGGGGGTTCTAAGTAATTTTCTAGCAAAAAAGATTTTTACATGTAGGTAGAGAAGTGTTAGAATTGGCCCGGATGTGAAGCGGTTAACCATTTCAGCTCTGGAAGATTTTACCCCCCTTCACGACCAGGCCATTTATTTTTTTTGCCATTCATCATGGCGTAACTCTAACTGCCGATTGCGTTTTCATGCAATGCTATAACCAAATGAAATTCATATCATTTTTTTTTTTTTTTTTTACACAAATAGCTTTCTTTTGGTGGTGTTTGATAATTATATTTGGCAATATGAACGAAAAAAAATACAGAAAATTTTGAATAAAAAAACAATATTTTTTACTTTGTGCTATAAAACATATCCAAAAAAAATAAATAAAAGTCTTCATAAATATTGGCTATAATGTATTCTGCTACGTTTTTGATTTAAATAACATTTTGGCCATAATGTATTTTTATAAGTTTTTGATTTAAATAACATTTTGGCCATAATGTATTCTGCTACATTTTTTATTTAAATAAAATTTTGGCCATAATGTATTCTGCTATGTTTTTGATTTAAAAAAAAATCCCACTAATGCCCCGCACACATGATTGGAAATTCCGACCACAAAATCCGTCGGATTTTTTCCGACGGATTTTGTCCGACACTGGTGTTGCATACACACGGTCGGACAAAGTTGTCGGAAAATCCGATCATCCTGAACGTGGTGACGTTTGTTGCATATGACGGGACTACGTAGAGGCTAGTAGCCAATAGCTTTGGTCTTGTAATGTGATCTGAGCATGCGTGGCACTTTGTCCGTCGGAATTCGCTACACACGATCGGAAAAAGTCCGATAGGACTTTGTTGTCGGAAAATTTGAGAGCAGGATCTCAAACTTTTTTCGTCGGAAATTCAGACGGAAAAAGTCTGATGAAGCCCACACACATTCGGGAATTTCCGACAACATGGTCCGATAGGACATTTTCCGTCGGAAAATCCGACCGCGTGTACGGGGCATTAGTGTATATTGATTGGTTTGCATTAAAGTTATAGTGTCGACAAACTATGGGATATATAATGGATTTTTTTTCTTTTATACTACTAATGGTGGTGATCAATGACTATTATAAAATAAAGGAACTATGATAGTGTGGCGGCTAATCTGACACTAACTGACACTGGGGGGTGCTGACCAACTGCCACTGACATCACCAGTGATATTAATACAGTGATCAGTGATAATACTATACACTATCACTGCACTAATGACAATGGCTGGGAAGGGGTTAACATCTAGGGTGATCAAGGGGTTAAATATGTGCCTAACTATGTGTAATGTGTGTACAGTGTGCTGCTTTTACTAACTGATCTCTAAGTTTCTCATCCCTGCGTAGGGGCTGATTTACTAAATGCAAATAGCATATGTACTTTGCAAAGTGCAGTTGCTCCAGAGCTGTGAAAGATTTACCTAATTTCCTAAGCTCTGGAGCAACTGCGCTTGCAAAGTGTACAGTCTATTTGCCTTTAGTAAATCAACCCTTCAGACCATTCCCGCTGTACAGAGCTCTGTGTTGTATGTCAACACAGAGCTCTGTGCTATGAATGTATACAGCCAATCAGCAGGTCCCAGCCATTAATCATGCCCTAATCCCGGAAGTGAGGTACATTGCTTTGCCTACAGCGGCTACTCGCCCACAGTGCAGTACTTAGCGGGCCGGTTGCTATGTGGTTAATCAATATTGTTGAAAACATTTTGGAAAATGAATTCAATAGGTGCAAAAAATAAAAAAATACCCCATTGGCCCCATGGGAACGTGCATCCAAAATGCATCTACAGTGGAACCTCAGAATGTGAGTAACGCGGTTAACGAGTGTTTCGCAATACGAGCACTGTATTTTAAAAAATCGTAACTCGGTTTGCGAGTCTTGTCTAGCAAAACGAGCATGATTCAGGTCAAAGCGTGTGCAGTACCGCGTTTGACCTGAGGTGGGGCGCGGGAGCCTAAAGGCGCCGATCGGCGCTGTTAGGAAATGCATGGAAAGGCCAGAGGACAGCTCCTCTGACATCGGCAAACCTCGGGAACGGAGTCTTTCCGAGGTTTGCTGAGGTCAGCCAAGGTGTCCTCGGGCCTTTCCGGCCATTTCCAAGCCATCGCCCCCCCCCCCCCCCCCACCTCTGGCCGCATGCGGTATTGCATTCCATTGAAGTCAATGCGGAACAAATTTATTTTGTTTCCATTGACTTCAATGGGGAAACTCACTTTGATATGCCAGTACTTTGGATTAAGAGCGTTCTCCTGGAACGGATTATGTACGGCATTTTTTGGTGAATTTCTAGTGTGTTTTTGGAGAGGTTTTGTGCTTAACAACTTTCTCCCACAAAAAACAAAATGCATGAAGCTACCAAAAACGCATGATTACGCAGCAGCACTACTGTGAAGCCTGGTGAAAGAAGAACTCACGGAGGTGAACTGGATATTGATGGGGTCTTCACAGGACACGCTCTTCTGCATGTCGTGCAGCTGCTTCACGTGTTGGGTGGTGCCGGCACTCATCACCTCCTCAAAGTGGAAGGTACCCGGGTGCTTCTTGTCCAAGACGATCGCAATGCGAAAATCGGGAAGTCTGCCGAACAAAAAAAACAAAACAAAAAAAAAACAATTGAAAGATAACCACAGGGGTCTAATTTCCCAACATCTTAAGTATGACAACAACCTCCTATATAGAACTGTCCACACCGCAAACTGAGATGTCTGATAGAAGCAATTAGATTAAAAGTAGAACTAAAAGGTAAAATCAAAAATCACATAATGTATATCCACTTCAATACCGACTTCAATACCGACTTCAATACCGGGCACTTCCCCCCTTCCTGCCCTTTGAATGACAATTGCGCGGTCACTGTAACACGGCACCCAAATGACATTTTTATAATTTTCGTCCCACAAATAGAACTTTCTTTTGGTGGTATTTGATCACCTCTGGGATTAAAATTTTTTGCTAAACAAACTAAAAAAGACCAAAATTTGTGGGAAAAAAAAAGGTTTTCTTTATTTCTGTTATAAAATTTTGTTTTCTCCTTCACTGACGGGCACTGATGAGGCGTTACTGATGGGCACTGATGAGGAGGCACTGATATGTAGAATTGGTGGGCACTGATATGCAGCACTGATGGGCACCGATAGGTGGCACTGACCGGTGTCACTGACAGACTGAACTGCTGGGCACTGATATGTAGAATTGATGGGCACTGATATGCAGCACTGATGGGCACCGATAGGTGGCACTGACCGGTGTCACTGACAGACTGAACTGATGGGCACTGATATGCAGCACTGATGGGCACCGATAGGTGGCACTGACCGGAGTCACTGACAGACTGAACTGCTGGGCACTGATATGTAGAATTGATGGGCACTGATATGCAGCACTGATGGGCACCGATAGGTGGCACTGACCGCTGTCACTGACAGACTGAACTGATGGGCACTGATATGCAGCACTGATGGGAACCAATAGGTGGCACTGATGGGCACTGACCGGCGGCACTGACAGACTGAACTGATGGGCACTGACATGCACTGACAGGTGGCACTCATAGAAACTAATAGATGGCACTTATGGACAGCACTGATGATGAGGTACTGACAGGTTTTCCTGATGGGCACTGATTGACACTGTGATGGGCACTGATTGGCGCGGTGGTGGGCACGGACAAGCGTTTCTGATGGGCACTGTTTGTGGCACATCTGATGGGGCTGTTTTGATAATCAATGTGATGATTATCAGCACAGACCCCAACCCCCTGACAAGGAGAGCCGCCGATCATACGATCTGGTATCATAAGAGAAAAATGTTCGTGTTTGTCCGTTTGGATAATATCGGATGAAGTGTCGTGATCGGCTCTCGAAAGCTCTGTACTAACAATCCAATTATCATACGATTTTCCGTTCGTGTGTACGGACGGGCCATTTAGCTCTGTGACATGTTTGCGACTTGCAGATTTTGCGACTTTGGCGAATCAGAGCAATACAGAGTGTGACACATATTATTGAACTTACAAAACCCTCTGAAGTTGCAGCCAAGACAAAGAGACTGCCCTGCGACTTTTGTGATTTTAACCACTTGACCTCTGGAAGTTCTGACCCCCCTTCCTGACCAGACCTTTTTTTCCGATACGGCACTGCGTTACTTTAACTGACAATTGCGCGGTCGTGCGACGCGGTACCCAAATAAAATTGATGTCCCCTTTTCCCACAAATAGAGGTTTCTTTTGATGGTATTTGATAACCTCTGCAGTTTTTATTTTTTTGTGCTATAAACAAAAAAAGAGCGACAATTTTGGTGGGAAATAATTTTTTTCACTCTGGTATAAAAAAAAATAAAAATTTGAATTTCTTAATAAATTTAGGCCAATATGTATTCTGCACATTTTTCTAGTAAAATCCTAATAAGTGTATATTGATTGGTTTAGGCAAACGTTATAGCGTCTACAAACTATGGAATATACCTATGGAATTTTTTTTTATATTAGTAATGGTGGCGATCAGCGACTTATAGTGGAACTGCGATATTGCGGCAGACAATTGGACACTGACACCTTGTGGGAACCAGTGACACCAATACAGTGATCAGTGCTAAAAATATGCACTAATGAGGCTGGGAAGGGGTTAAACATCTAGGGCCATCAAAGGGTTAAATGTGTGCCTAGCCAGTGTTTGTGTGTTACCTGTGTGCTGCTTTAACTAAAGGAAGACATGGATTCTAGGAAGATTCAGGAAGACAGAATTCATCCCTTCCCCCTGTCAGAACGGAGATCTACCTCGTTTACATAGGCAGATCTCCGCTCTGTGTGGTTTACCGGCGATCAGTGGGTGTCGGAGGACACTGAGTGCCCGTCACCTGCACATCGGCTTCTGCTGTGAATGATCACAGCAAAAGCGGCCCATCGGGGGCACGCGCCCCCTGCAGGCGGAAGTGCAGGCTCACATATATATGCGTGATCCTGTGTAGCGATGCCGCCCTGTAGCAGTAAAACCGCTATAGGGGGGGGGGGTCAGCAAAGGGTTAAAATTGCAGTCTATGGCACTCGTGTCCCAAGGAAGACGCAGAATATATTTTTTTTGCTGTTGCCGTGACTTGAGTCACAGCAATTAAGAGCGCACCCATTACAATAAACGTGTTTGGACTTGCAAAAATCGCAGCAGTGTGAACCAGGGCTAAAGGCCAAGTTCACATTTGGAACATGTTACACAAGTATTTAGGGTGTAATGTGTAACATGCTCCTGCAACCCCCCACCCCACCCAATCCACTGATTGCAGTGCAGGATCCTGGGGAAAAAATAATAAATGCACATTTTCCCGAAAGGTGAACTTATCCTTTAAGCCCGGGTGCACAGCCATTTTCAGATCTCTCCAGAGATGTTCAATCGGGTTCAAGTCTGGGCTCAGGCTGGGCCACTCAAGGATATTCACAGAGTTGTCCCATAGCCACTCCTTTGTTATCTTGTTATCCACGAAAATAAAAAATCTTATCTTTGTTATCCACGAAAAAAAAGACAGATGTCTCTGAACTCGCCCCCGAAGTCGGGACTGACTGCGGGAAGGAAATCGTGTGAGTTCAGCTGAACCCGCATGTCAGTCCCGAATTCGGGGGCGAGTTCAGAGACATCTCTCTTTTTTTTCGTGGATAAAAAAGATACAATTTTTTTTTCGTGGATAACAAGATAACAAAGGAATGGCTCCTTTGTAGAAATCTTATCTTTTTTATCCACGAAAAAAAAATCTTTTTTTTCGTTCAGTTCGCACCACAAAAACACACTCCAGATCCATTCCGGATGCGTTTCTGCATGCATGTTTTGAATGTGTTCCAGTGTGTTTTTGATGCGTTTCTGGATGCATTGCAGATGCTTTTTTTCCCTGTTTCCCCCTCACTGTACTGGGGTCTAGTGCGTTAATGCGTTTTACCGCGTTCCAGTACAGTCCAGTGCAGGAAAAATGCAGCTTGTTGTACTTTTTTTCTGGAACGCACTGAAACTGACCGCACTGGTGTGAACTATGCCATTGAAAGCCATATAACACTGATGGCGAACCTTGGCACGCCAGATGTTTTGGAACTACATTTCCCATGATGCTCATGCACTCTGCAGTGCAGTTGAGCATCATGGGAAATGTAGTTGCAAAACATCTGGGGTGCCAAGGTTTGCCATCACTGTTATATGGCTTTCAATGGCATAGTTCACACCAGTGCAGTCAGTTTCAGTGCGTTGCAGTTCCATCACTGCCATATAACTTACTTTCCATGCATTTTTGATGCAGAAAAAAAAACGCACTGGACCATATGTGGTGTGAACTGTCCCTAGCAGTTTCCTCCATCCATGCTAAATAGTACAGATAGACAAATCTCCCACTGAGGCTACTGTGTGCTGACAATCAGTGCCGAACAATGAATGCAGCTGCTTTTCTAATTGAAGGGCATGGAAGGGGGGGTTGAGCTGTGGAGCTGGTTGGGGTGCCAACAGGACCACCCACTGCCACTTCACCAGATACTGCACGAAATTTGATTAGCGTATAAATCGGCATGGTCAAATGGCAAGCAGCAGCAAGAAACCCATCTAGCTGAACACACTTACGCCTTGCTTTTGATGCCCCCTGCTGGTGAAGTTTCAATCTCTGGACAAATACTTCTCAAAAGTTCATAATATCTTTGCGTTTTAAAATGGTCAGGAAATATGAGGGCGGAGCAACCAACCTGTGAAGAGAAGAAAAAAACAGAAATATGATTTAAAACAAAACTTAAAATTCTATACATGGTAAACGTACACATAAGCATACATTTACCATGTAGTAAAGGCTTAAAGCGGAGCTCCACCCTAAAGTGGAACTTCCGCTCATCGGAACCCCTCCCCCCTCTGGTGCCACAATTGGCACCTTTCAGGGTGGAGGGGGGTATAATACAGGTATCTGCACCCACTTCCGGGCATAGATAGCCGCAGAATCTGCGGGTATTTACGCCACTTCCTGTCACCCCCCCCCCCCCCCGCTGTCTGTTGGGAAACACACGGGTCCCAGAGACAGCAGGGAGCGTCCTAATTGCGTGACTCGCGCATGCGCAGTAGGGAACCGGGAAGTGAAGCCGCAAGGTATGATTCCCATACCGAAGATGGCGGCGGCAGCACCCGAGAGCCGATCGACAGATCGGCTTTCAGGTGCCGACATCACGGGTGCGCTGGACGGGTAAGTGTCCATATTTTAAAAGCCAGCAGCTGCAGTATTTGTAGCTGCTGACTTTTTTAAACAAAATAAAAAATGGCGGAACTCCCTCTTTAAAGGGTAACTCCACTTTCATGGGGAAAAAATAGCAAATGAAAACAAATAATATAACGTATACAATTGCTACACAAGTCATAATGTAATTGAATGTTATTAAAAATGATGCTTCCTTTTTAATCTGCAGCTCTGTAATATGTAAAATGATATGGCAACCCGGGCGTGTTCCTTACACAGATATAGAGGTAAACAGAACGTCCACCAGATACAGTGCATCCGGAAAGTATTCACAGTGCTTCACTTTTTCCACATTTTTTTATGTTACCTTATTCCAAAATGGATTAAATTCATTATTTTCCTCAAAACTCTACAAACAATACCCCATAATGACAACATGAAAGACGTTTGTTTGAAACCTTTGCAAATTTCTTAAAAATGGAAAACAAAAAAATCATTCACAGTCTTTGACACTTAAATTTTAGCTCAGGTGCCTCCCTTCCACTGATCATCCTTGAGATGTTTCTACAACTTGATTGGAGTCCACCTGTGGTAAATTCAGTTGATTGGACAGGATTTGGAAAGGCCACACCTGTCTATATAAGGTCTCACAGTTAACAGTGCATGTCAGAGCACAAACCAAGCCATGAAGTCCAAGGAATTGTCTGTAGACCTCCGAGACAGGATTGTATGGAGGCCACAGATCTGGGGAAGGGAACAGAAAAATGTCTGCAGCGTTGAAGGTCCCAATGAGCACAGTGGCCTCCATTATCTGTAAATGGAAGAAGTTTGGAACCACCAGGACTCTTCCTAGAGTGGGCCGCCCGGCCAAACTGAGCGATCGGGGGAGGAGGGCCTTAGTCAGGGAGGTGACCAAGAACCCGATGGTCACTCTGACAGATCTCCGGCATTTCTCTGTCGAGAGAGGAGAACATTCCAGGAGAACAACCATCTGTGCAGAACTCCACCAATCAGGCCTGTCTGGTAGAGAGGCGAGACGGAAGCCACTCCTCAGTAAAAGGCACATGACAGCCCACCTGGAGTTTGCCAAAAGGCACGTGAAGGACTCTCAGACCATGAGAAACAAAATTCTCTGGATTGAGGAAACAAAGATTGAACTCTCTGGCCTGAATGGCAAGCGTCATGTCTGGAGGAAACAAGGCACCGCTCATCACCTGTCCAATACCATCCCTACAGTGAAGCATGGTGGTGGCAGCATCATGCTGTGGGGGATGTTTTTTAGCAGCAGGAACTGGGAGACTAGTCAGGATTGAGGGAAAGATGAATGCAGCAATGTGCAGAGACATCCTTGATGAAAACCTGCTCCAGACTGGGATGGAGGTTCATCTTCCAACAGGACAACAACTCTAAGCACACAGCCAAGATAACAAAGGAGTGGCTATGGGACAACTCTGGGAATGTCCTTGAGTGGCCCAGCCAGAGCCCAAACTTGAATCCGATTGAACATCTCTGGAGAGATCTGAAAATGGCTGTCCACCGACACTCCCCATCCAATCTGATGGAGCTTGAGAGGTCCTGCGAAGAAGTATGGGGGAAACTGCCCAAAAATAGGTGTGCCAAGCTTGTAGTATCATACTCAAAAAGACTTGAGGCTGCAATTGGTGCCAAAGATGCTTCAACAAAGTATTGAGCAAAGGCTGTGAATACTTCTGTACATGGGATTTTTTAATAAATTTGCAATGATTTCAAGCTTCTTTCACGTTGTCATTATGGGTAATTGTTTGTAGAATTTTGAGTAAAATAATGAATTTAATTCATTTTGGAATAAGGCTGTAACATAACAAAATATGGAAAAAGTGAAGCACTGTGAATACTTTCCGGATGCACTGTATGTAATTTCCTGCTTGTGTGATTGGCTCACTGATTTTCCCAAAAGTCTGCTCTAAGATATTAAGTCAGATTTTGGGCATCCCCTGCAACAAAAAATTAATTTATGTTGCAGGGGATGGAGAAACACATTTATAGTGTTGGTCTATACCACCACCTACAGGAGGACTGGACACTGGCAAGCAAAAAATCTGTGATCCCGGGATGCCACCATTTTTTTTTTTTGCTAGTGTCTTAGGGTGGACATATTTTCTTTGATTTTAGTTTTATTTATTTTTTCTCCATGGACTTCAATCCATATTCCTCACTCGTTGCTTCAGCTGGTCACTACATTGCAGCTATCTGAATTGGCTTTTCCTCAACCTGACTTTGGAGAGCCATACTTGGACCCACTGGTCTGAAAGTGCAAGACTAGCCTGGAAGTGAACTTTTGGGCAAGGGGACCCCCTTGTGGCTCTTTCCAGACACCAAGTACTGGCAAAAGTTGGATGCAGAGTGCTTTTCCGGGTCCAATTCCATTGGATGTTGCCCCGTCTCTGGGACTGGGAGGTACCTCATTATTTCCACTGCTGGGTACCTTTCATATTTCCCAATACTGCCAGTTTTACTATTGAAAGGGTTAACACTGAAGACTGAATGCTGAGGGGTATGTCATGCGTTTTGTTTCTCATCAATCAGTGTAGAGGAAGCATTGTCACACACCTGCTTCTGCTTTTCAAATGGTCCTTTTCTACTGCCCATCAGACCTTGGTCACCTCCGGCCTTCTGTCAGGACCCAGGTGTGAACCTGCAACCTCTGCTGTGTCTGGTGAGTACGCTTCTTGTTGAGCCACCTGTGATGCTGGACAGCTCCCTGGCTGATCCATTGGATAATCCTGCCTTGTGCCTTGTTTCTGCTGAACCTTGAACTCCTTGCTCCTCCCATGAACTTCCTATTTAAGCCATTATTTTGAACTTCTTGAATGCCAGATTATTGTGCTCCCTTCTGCATTTACCTCACTCTTGTCACTCCTGCTGCCGTCTGTATCTCTGCTACCACTCATTACTGACTTTTGGCTTATGCCTTGACTACGCTTCTGCTTGATCCCAACCTGTGATCACATTTTACTGACCTCTGGCCTGTTTACTGTCTACGCTTCTGCTTGATCCCTACCTGCTATATCTGCTACTGGACCCCGGCTTGCTCACCTCCTGTTGAGGTGATCCCGAGTATCGAGACCTGGTACTAACACACAGAAAAACCCATCTCCACCATCAGGAGCTCTGGTGAACACCAGTTGGTGCTTAGATTCCATACCTCGGGTGAGCACGTGTCATCCGCCAGAGTGACCTGGTTGTTTCACTTATCCAGCTGGTCAGTGGGAACCTCTCTATTGCTATAGCTACTGGTCTCTGAGCCTGACCTCTGACCGTGACACTTTCTGACCCTCATTAGCCACCAGCGGACTGGATTTGCGAGTACCTGAGGCCTAGCCTCGTACCTTAGCCTAGTTGCATCGTTGCCATGCAGTCAAAATGTGTCTATACCTAGACAGAGGGGACAGTGACCCCAACTTTTCTAACAGTTTCAGGGATGTTTATTCTGTACCCAATGAGGGCATGGACTTCTACAATCTGAAATCAAATGACCTTATGTTTATAGGGTCTACCTCGGAGGACTCCCCCGTCTCCTGTCTATTTGTCAGCGGAGTCCACTGCAGTCAAACACTTCACCCAATACCTTCACAGATATTGACTGCAGAGGCTCCAAGCATGCTCCCATGCCTTTGTCTGCAGAGTAAATCTCTGATCCTCCCATGGCCTGCAGTTGCAGTGACCACCTCTGACTCTGAGTCCCCACAGTCTATCTCCGATGAGACTGTTCTTGGGGCACCACAGTCCCGTCATTACCTCAAACCTGCAAGAGACTATTATGGCTCTTACTGATGCAGTACATACTACTGTGCATCTGGAGGATCAGCCTGCGGTCTCCAGCATGGGGTCTCTTGAAGCTTCTACAGCTGTGAAGACCTTCCCACTACGCCAACTATTTGAGGTATTTCTCTATGTAGGAACTTGACTTAGAACTTTTCCCTTTTGATAGGTCATTTGTGACACATGTACTCTTTTTGACGTGTGTAGAGGGTCCATGGAACGAATGGACAAACGGGTTCTAATGCACCTTGACTTATGACCATGAATGATCAAACAAACCCCTAGATATAATAGGGGCCCTAATATATCATACCTTCTTAAGGACATACTCCAATTCCTTTGCTTGATATGCTGGATTCACAGACACCTACAGAAAATAGATTTGTGTTAGAGGTAAATGCTGAATGTTTAATGGCAAAAGCACAAAGTGTACCTAAATCCAAAATTTAAAATGTAATAAAAACGACTAAAGGTGTGTTATCCCTTATTTATACTAATTTGGGCAAAGCTTCTGATCGTGCCCAACTTTTATTGCGATCGAAATCATAATAAATCTCCTCCTCCTGAAGAATGGTAGAAAATCTGTGATATTCAAAGGTTTCCGAAATACACAAGTGCTGGAGAAATCTCATAAAGCGCTTCACTCAAGAATAGCTAAATGTATTCCAAACTATACAGCATCTTGTTTTAGGGGTGTCCCAAAGAACAGACCCAAAGGAGGCCCTTCTCCACCAACCAATAAACAATATCTCCCAAAGAGGCTATATCCTTATCACACAATGTTTTTATAGCCACTAAACAAACTATTGCTCATGCATGGAAGACTCCATCCCTCAGCTTTGAAGGGGTAAATCTAAGATTCAGGGCACAATCAATGAAAATTGATGGCGATCTTGAAGGATACTCATGGTAAATGCCCCTCAGTATGGCAACCTTGGCCTTGGCTACACCCCTCCTGCTCATCACACCTCACATTTACTGCTGCAGTGAATATCAGAGGAGGCTTCTTTCCTCTTCACCGCCTCTCAGGACTCCTTTAAGTGGCCTCCGTGGATTCCCTCTCTCGCTCTCACCCTTGATTTAACCCCTTTTTGCTAATCTCTACGGAAGATCTGTGCTTGATTAGCTGCAGTGGAGGGCAGGGGAGACATTGGGGAGGTCTAACAGACCTCTAATGTCCCCCATAAAGAGGACCTGTCACCTGACCCAAACTATCAAATTAGGGGGCTAGTTTAACCACTTCTATACCGGGCACTTTCGGACCTTCCTGCCATGGCCAATTTTCAGCTTTCAGCTCTGTCACTACTTAAATGACAATTGCGCGGTCATGCTACACTGTACCCAAACTAAATTTTTATCCTTTTGTTCCCACAACTAGAGCTTTCTTTTGGTGGTATTATATCACCTCTGGGTTTTTATGTTTTGCTAAACGAATAAAAAAAGACTGACATTTTTGGAAAAAAAAAAAAGTTTCTTTGTTTTTGTTATAAAATTTTGTAAATAAGTAGGTTTTCTCCTTCACTGATAAGCTGTACTGATGGGCACTGATAAGGTGGCACCAATGAGATGGCACAATGACGTGGCACTGACGATGGGCACTGATAGGCAGCACTGATATGCGGCACTGATAGGCGGTGCTGATGGGCACTCATAGGTGGCACTGGTGGGCACTGATAGGCGACACTGATGGGTACTTATGGGTGGCAGTGGCACTGATAGACGGCACTGCTGGGCACTGATAGGCACTGAAAAGCGGCAGTGATGGGCATTTATGGGCACTGATAGCTGGCACTGGATTTCACTGATCACTGACAGGCATTTTTCAATGGCACCGATTGGCAGCTTCCTGGGCACTGATTGACATTTCCCTGGTGGTCTAGGGTGGCATACCTGGTGGTCCAGTGTGGTGGCCATCCCTGGTGGTCCTGGCAGCATCCTGGTGGTCCTGGGTAGGCATCTGAGGGGGGGCTGCGCTGATAAACAATCAGCACAGACCCCCCGTCAGGAGAGCAGCCGATTGGCTCTCCTCTACTCACGTCTGTCACACGCGAGTAGTGAAAGACGCGACACGGCTGATCTTGACACGCGACACGGCTGATCACTTGGTAAAGAGTCTCTGTCAGAGACTCTTTACCTAGATTAGAGTTGCGGTGTGTCAGACTGACACACTGCAACAATGATTTCCGCGATGTGCGCCCCCGGGGGGCGCGCAGCAGCTTGATATCCTGGCGACGTCATATGATGTACGGTCAGGATATCACAATCACTTTGCCAACGTCATATTGCTATATGGCGGGCAGCAAGTGGTTAAGTCAAATAAAAATTAAAATAAATAAAAGTTCTCTGACAGCAGCTGCAGAGAAGAAGCCTCGCTGTCTGTGGGGAAGCAGTGGTCCAACTTGCCCCCCTACTAACTCACACTTATAGCTCTGCAATCAGCAAGGCGCACGCTTATCACTGATTCGACCGCTCTGGCTCTGACTCAGCAGGGGGGAGGTGACAGACCTCTGCAGAGAGACCACTGCTTCTCCCCAGAGAGCAAGGGTCCTTCTCTGCTGCATGCTGGCAGGGGATAGGCCTTTCTCCTCAGCTTGTGGCTGGTATTTTACCGAAATTTTTTTTAAGACTTTACATATCTTTTGTTTTAATACACCTGGAATGTATTTAGCTAATTTAAACTGAAAATGTAATTGGACTTTAAAAAAAAAAAGACAATTGTCTACACAGTGAAACTCACCATGATGATGCCGGCTTGAGCCGTAGCAAACTGTGTAACGATCCACTCGTAGCTATTCGGCCCCCACATTCCGAGACGATCTCCCTTCTTCAAGCCAAGAGCCAGCAGCCCCGCAGCAAGGGTCTCAACCTGTGCAAAAAATACAAATATAAACCCCTTATATTCTATAGAAGTGTTTAATAACTAATAAAGTACCCTATAAAAATCCACTGTTACCGACACACAAACTACTGCAGCCTTTGGATCCACAGAACAGCCAGGCAACTAACATTTTCAAAATGAGACAGAAATGATAGCCTATAAAATATGTAAAGGACAGATGTATGTACGTAGCTATTCTTTTTGTGCCTGCGGAAGATTTTACCCCCTTCATTTTTTGCAATTCAGCGCTGCGCTACTTTAACTGGCGATTGCACGGTCATGCAACACTGTACCCAAATTAAATTTATATAATTTTTTTTCACACAAATAGGAGATTTCTTTTGGTGGTATTTGATCACCGCTGCTTTTTTTTTTTTTTTATTATATAAACAAAAATTTTGAAAAAAAAAAAACAATCGAATATTTTCTACTTTCTGTTATAAAACATCCAATAAAATCATGTCTTCATAAATTTAGACCAACGTGTATTCTGCTCAGTGATGTAAGTAACTGAGTTAAAATAAACTTAACGCAGTTACTTTAGAGGGTAACGAGTAATCTAACTGATTACTTTTCCCCTCATGGTAACTCAGTTACCATTACTTTGGCTTAGTTACCCCAATTACATCTACCGCCACTAGATGGCAGTAGTGTAATTCCGGTGTCCTGCCGAAAAAGTTCCCCCGCCGGATAAGGACCCCCTGTACTGCGCATCGCTTGCGCAGTACGAAAGACTACGGAGCTTCCGAAAATTGCCGAACCTAAACAGCTCTGAGTGAACTCTACACCGCGCAGGCGCAGTTAACATGTAATTGTACGAGGCGATGCCGCACGCTCCCGATGCTCGTGCTACTCTGCAAGGGGTGTCTATCGTGTAACTAAGGGGCGGGTCTAGTATTACTGTAACCAAGGGGCGCATTTATTATTATTGTTATATATCGAGCTCTGCCCATTAATTTAACATTCGCCCTCTTCTGTAGCCATCCGCCCCTTACACGATATAATAATAATAGACCCGCCCCTTGCTTACACGCTATAACAGATCTGCCCCTTGGTTAGAGTAATAATAGAGCAGCCCCTTGGTTACACGATATATAACAATAATAATAAATGCGCCCCTTGGTTACAGTAATACTAGACCCGCCCCTTAGTTACACGTATAGAATATTAAAAAAAAAAGTCAGTTACTTTGCTGCGTAACTAATTACTTTTCCAATGTAGTAACTGAGTTACTAACGCAATTACTTTTTGGGAGAAGTAATTTGTAACTTAACTAATTACTTTTTTAAAGTAAGATGACCAACACTGATTCTGCTACATGTGGCAAATGCTGGCAGTGATTAGGGCTGATTCTGCTAACACTGCATTTTTGGGGACACTATACACTAGGGGTCTCAAACTGGCGGCCCTCCAGTTGTTGCAGAACTACAAATCCCATCATGCCTCAGCCTGTGGGAGTCATGCTTGTAACTGTCAGCCTTGCAATGCCTCATGGGACTTGTAGTTTCGCAACAGCTGGAGGGCCGTCGGTTTGAGACCCCGGCTCTACAGACTGAAACCTTCCCCATTATAAGGATCCTCCATCATCTTCTCTACAATCGCCGTGTTTCCTCCTACATGACAGGTGCCCTTTCACTGGTTACCCACATCTTTGCATAGCTGGCTGTAGGTCTTTCTCTTGGCACCGTGGAGATCGACGACGGCCTCCTGATCCGGGACTCGCCGGGTTGTGTCCCACAGACACTGCTGCATAGTCTTGATGGTCAGCGGTATATCGGAGTTCCCATGGATGTAACTTATGGTGGTGACGGGTTTTTGGGGTGAAGCTACAGAGAGCAGAACACTGCGGGATGAAGAAATAAGATGGCGTTAGAGAGGGAACCTTTATATATATATATATATGGAGGGTGCAAATTAACAGGCTGTATTGGTTCAAAATGCCCCCAGGCCAAGTGTTGTATATAAAACCAAAGTAAGATGCAATGTAAAGATGTGTCATCAAGACCCACGCATCACTATAACCAACCCAGTGACGCATTTCGACGGACACGCCCCCTTTTTTTGCAGCACAGTGATGAGCTAATCTTTCTGTCACTCTGCTCTCTCCTCCTATCAGCATGCTTTCTGTCAGATGAGTGCAAAAAGCTAATACTAGAGGAGCCAAGTATGATGAGCCCAAGTAGTGCGTCAGTTTGGAAAGCTCATCAGCATCAGGAATTGCACCCGGAATGCTTGGCCAATGCAGCCCCCTAATGATTTGGGAAAGCTGGATACTAAATGAATAGAAGTCAATGGGAAGTGATTTTGTATTGAAGTCAATAGGACGCAATTTTTCATTGAGATTAATAGGGGGTATTTTTGCATTGCAGTCAATAGGACACAATATTGCATTGAAGTCAACGGGAAGCAATTTTGCATGGAGGTCAATAGGGGTAATTTTCTGCCTTGAAGTCTATGGGATGTGTTTTTGCATTGAAGTCACTAGGGAGTGTTTTTGCATTGAAGTCAATAGAAGGCATTTTTGCATTGAAGTCACTAGGGGGCATTTTTGCATTGCAGTCAATAGGATGCAATTTTGCACTGAAGCCACTAGGGGCGTTTTTGCATTGAAGTCAATGGGACACAATTTTGCATTGGAGTCAATGGGACGAGATTTTGTATTGAGGTCAATAGGGGGTGTTTTTGCATTGAAGTCAATAGGACGCGATTTTGCAATGAAGTCACTAGGATGCGATTTTGTATTGAGGTCACTAGGGGGTGTTTTTGCATGGAAGTCAATGAGATGCGATTTTACATTGAAATCAATGGGATGCGATTTTGCATGGGATGCAGCATGCCACTTTTTTCTTCACTGATAACCCTATTTTCGGCCCAAAATTTTGGCGGCCGATATATCGGTGCATCCCTAATATATAAACCCAAAGAAAGAAGTCATCGGAATGTAAAGATGTGTCATCAAGGCCTACACATCACTCAGACAACCCACCCGACGAGTTTCGAGGAATATACCCCCTTCTTCAGAGCTTAGTTAGTCTGTATCTCATCACCTCCTAATCAGACCAGACAATACACCACTTGCCCAATGCTGGGCGGGTCCAGCCGGGGAGAGGCCACGGCATGAACAGCCCGTGTCACCCAGAACCAAACAAAGAACGAATAAAACGTGAAAATACAGAAGTATAAACTCTTTTCTTTTGCAGGTCGCAGTTTTTTAAACCCATCGAAAGGATCACTTTATAACACTAAATAGAAAGTCCGTTTCTAATGCTGCCGCTCCGTATGAATAGGAATAGGAGGAGGTGAAATACCGTATATACTCGAGTATAAGCCGAGTTTTTCAGCACATTTTTTTGTGCAGAAAGTGCCCCCCTCGGCTTATACTTGGGTCAAGCACTTTTCTGCAGTAGAGAATGACATTTTCCAAACCAACTTTGAGCCCTGTATCCTCGGGGCCACTTAAGGCTAGGAACCCCATCTTTGTAGTGCTAGTTCCACTGGGTTTGCACACCAAATTTGGGGTTCCTAGCACCAAGTGACCCCGAGATACAGGGCCCCAAATTCAGTCAACTGTGTCCATCTGCAGCAATGTCATTTCGGGACCCCTTGGCTGCAGCTAGGGGGCATCTAGGAACCCTTAACTACCAAGTTTGAAGTTCGGGGGACCTATGGCTGCAAATGGGTACAGTGAGGCTGCAAATGGGCATTATTGACCCTCTTTTACACTTCCAGTAGCTGCGCATTCCTCACCCTAGGCTTATACTCGAGTCAATACGTTTTTTCCAGTTTTTTTGTGGTAAAATTAGGTGCCTCTGCTTATATTCGGGTCGGCCTATACTCGAGTATATATGTTATATGTCAGGTTGCATAAAATATTTTCAGCAACTGGAGGCCATAAAGGTGAAAACGTCATTCATATAAGAGAACTGGCTGTGTAAACTGTAAAGCGCCTTTCTGTGCGGTTATGAGGTCTCCTTCCAATGTCCACAAAGGCCTTTATTAAACAAACATCACATGTGGTGGAATAAAAGATTGTGAAATGTACAAACTACAGTTTATCTCCAGATAAAGTACATCTAAAAGGAACTCAGATCTGTCAATGGATTCAGATTGACAGGCACACCTGCCAGAAAGCATAGCCAGGTTGGCGCCCTTGTTTGGCACACCTGCCAGAAAGCATAGCCAGGTTGGCGCCCTTGTTTGGCACACCTGCCAGAAAGCATAGCCAGGTTGGCGCCCTTATTTTATTCCTACAGCAGTTAAGCAACACTACTTGGTTCACCTCCCCGTCCTTCGCCTGGGATGGACAATGAATTCTGCAGCAAACCATTGAGGTTGTTTCTCTCTCTCTATTGGTCAGTATGTTCCCTGAGAGCTAAAGAACCTGAAAGTACCAGCGCCTAATAATATAATATGTAAAGCACTGCGTAGGTTGTCGGTGCTATACAAGTACCTCCAATAAATAATATGGATAATGCTATACACTAGAGCTGCACAATTAATCGTTAAAAAAAAAATTGCAATCTCAATTCAACCCCCCTCAGGATCTTAAAGGGGTTGTAAAGGTTCGTTTTTTTATTTTCTAAATAGGTTCCTTTAAGCTAGTGCATTGTTCGTTCACTTACCTTTTCCTTCGATTTCCCTTCTAAATGTTTTTTTTCTTTGTTTTCTTTGTCTGAATTTCTCACTTCCTGTTCCTCCTCAGTAAGCTGTTCAAAAAAAAAAAATGTGATCTCGATTCAACCCCCCTCACGATCTTAATCCAGCATTTCCACAATTCATGCAACAAGGGCAGAGCCGTTCTCTGCTCAGAGCTTTGAATTTCTCACTTCCTGTTCCTTCTCAGTAAGCTGTTCTTGCTGACTAAACACGGCTCAAATGATGGTGTGAAGTTTACTGAGGAGAAACAGGAAGTGAGAAATTCAGACAAAGAAAAAAAACATTTAGAAGGGAAATCGAAGGAAAAGGTAAGTGATCCAACAATGCACTAGCTTAAAGGAACCTATTTAGAAAATGAAAAATTAACCTTTACAACCCCTTTAATGCCTTCTTTGCATTAAGGTGAAAAAACATTCAGCAATTGCAGGCCCCCCCCCCCCCCCCATTTACTTACCTGAGCCCTCGAAAGTCCCACGTCGAGAACGCACTTGATGTCGGCCCAGCTCTTCATTGGATAGATCGATAGCAGCACAGCCATTGGCTCGCACTGTTGTCAATCAACTCCAATGACGCAAGGAAGGGCCAGGGGGGCGGGGCTGAGTCCTGTAGTCGGCGGCTTATGGACGCCGGATACAGGACTCGGGAGCACGCCCGCAAGCTAACCCCCCCGGGAGAGCGCTTCCCAGAGGTGGTTAGCTGATGTGGGGAGGAGCCGACACAGCCGCCGGGGCCACTCTGTGCAAAACGAGCTGCATAGTGGAGGTAAGTATATGTTTGTTATTTATAATAAAAAAAAAAAAAATGAAGCTTTACAGTCCCTTTAATCCAGCATTTCCACAATTCATGTAACAAGTGCAGAGCCGTCCTCTGCTCAGAAATGTGACAGCACTGAAAGCTGAAAAATGGCCTGGGCAGGAAGGGGGGTGAAAATGCCCTGTATTGAGGTGGTTAAGAAGCGCTCCTAATGACAACTCGTTTATGTGTATAAAAGACACCTGTCCCCAGAATCTCTTCTATTCAAACCCACCATCATGGGTAAGACCAAAGAATGTCGGGGACAAGATTGTAGACCTGCACAAGGCTGGAATGGGCTACAATAGGTATATACTGTATACACAGCATGTGTTGTATATAATACTAAATACACAGAATAAAATATAATATACAGAAAATACTATATACATAATACCCTATATTATATAATCGTAGAATACAAGCACTCAACACACAACAATAAACTGATTATCTCCAGCACCTCTCCAAACCGGCTTCTAAAGAAACAACACAGAAGGCCGGGAAACTGTCCAAATTAAACATCATTAATCTGAGATAAAGACAACTGTTTGCTCTTTTTGGTATCTAGCAACATCTATGGTAAGGTCACTGAAGAACAACATGCAGTTTAGTGGCACGCGTTGTGTCATTATCACAACGCGCTTATATCTCGCACATTTAAAAGGAATATACTGTAGGCCGACCTATGAGCTCAGTGTAATATTCTAGAAGTAATGTGTGAAAAAAAAAAAGGTACAAACAAGTTGCAGACCTTTACCCTGAAATCCTCAAATTCTTCAGCATTCGCTCACACGGTCTCTACAGAGCTGCGTGAACGGCCATAAAGTGGTTGTAAACCTCAGACATGAAATATGAACAAAGCATATCCCCTCTATAGTGTGTACTTGTCTCAATCCGGAGCACTATGGCTGGCCATACACCAGGGTGGACTTGATTTAAATCACTAGTAAAAAGGCTCAATTTAAATCATATTTTTTAAAGCGCAATTGTCATCTCCGTCCCACAGCGGCTCCTCCTCGCTGTTGACTTACCGACAGTCCCATTCACTTTAACCACTTAAAGTGGCGTTTCCCCCAAAAAATAAAAAATTGCTTAAAATTCCTAAAAATATTAAATAAAAAAAATTGAAAAAAAAAATAAAAAATTTAACTCACCTCTAAATGCCTGTTGCTAGGGGGTCACTGGTAGTCTGCCTCCTTCAGTGCCCGGGCACTGACATCACTTCCCCTCGGCGCAGTCAGTGATCTGGGACACGTGACAGGTCCCAGATGACTGGGCGGCGCGTCACGGCGCGCATGCGCAGTGGGTGCCCGGCTGTGAAGCCACAGCCGGGTGCAAACAGTAAGAATGCCGGCGCCGCGAGTTGAGCAGGGAACGAGGGGGGGGGGGCTTCGTTCCCCCCCATCGCTGGACCCTGGGACAGGTAAGTGTCCGATTATTAAAAGTCAGCAGCTGCAGTATTTGTAGCTGCTAACTTTTAAAAAAAAAAATTTAGGGGGCACCCCACTTTAAGGACAGAGCCTCTTTTTGAGATTTGTTGTTTACAAGTTAAAAACAGGCTTTTTTGCTAGAAAATTACTTAGAACCCCAAACATTATAAAAAAGATTTTCTAACACCCTAGAGAATAAAATGGCGGTCGTTGTCACACCGTATTTGCGGAGCGGTATTACAAGCGCACTTTTTGGGGGAAAAAAATTTTTTTTTTGAATTAAAAAATAAGACAACAGTAAAGTTAGCCCAATTTTTTTTTATATTGTGAAAGACAATGTTACGCCAAGTAAATTGATACCCAACATGTCACGCTTCAAAATTGCGCCTGCTCGTGGAATGGCGACTGTGACAAAACGTCCCTACACTCCGCTTGAGTGCTTTCGTCATATACCACTTCCTCCCAGTCTGAATATAGATATCAGATATTCCAACCGCTCACCAGCACAAAACAAGACGACACTTGTTTAGCTGCTGACATGGGCTCTTTATTAGAACCAGATTACAGTCTTTTTATACACTTTTAACACAAGGGGTTAGATAACGAGGTAGGGCTGGCTCCTGGATACTCCCCCCTCCCCTCTAGTAAACACTTAGCAGACAACTATATAATTAGCATGTTAATTAACACAACACAGCACAGGTGACCAGATAGTCCGTCTCCAGAGGTCCAGCTCCAGATGTGATCAGCTCTTTCAATGATCATATATTGTTCAGAATTAACAACCAAGAATAGTCTTTGGGCAAATCCAAGAAAACCTTCTCACAAAGAGCACCATTCCCCCAAAAGCCTCTGTCCCGGGTGAGTCTGTCACAGTGCCAAATTTTTACCCTTAACAATATCCATAGGCAACATTTTAAAAAAATTTGCAGGTTGCAGGGGAGGTCTAGGGCTAGAATTATTGCTCTCGCTCTACCGATAGCGGCGATACCTCACATGTGTGGTTTCAACACTGTTTTCCTATGCGCTACTCATGTATGCGTTTGTTTCTGCACGCGAGCTCGTCGGGGCGTTTTTTTTTTCTTATTTATTTTCCCTTTTATTTTTTATTTTTACACTGTTCTTTAAAAAAAAAAAAAAGTGTCACTGTTATTCCTATTACAAAAGGAATGTAAACATCTCTCGTAATAGAAAAAAAAGCATGACAGGACCTCTTAAAGCGGTTCTGCACTGTCTGTAGTGTTTTTTTAGTGCAATGCAAAGGATTAGGAGATGTAATTTAAAGCGGTTCTGCACACATTTCATTTAGTAAATCTCTTTGCCTTCCAAATCAGGCAAAGAGTACTAAATGAAGTGTGTTTTTTTTTTCACTTACCTTGTAATCGATGACTTCCTGTCTTCTGTCTCTTCGGGGGTGGGCGGGGTCTGTGCGGGGATCCTCGTCACGCCGCACTGTCTCCTGGGATCTGGTGTCATTGATCCCAGGAGTCTGTGCGGGCATCTTCCGAAATCTCGCGAGATTTCGGACACATCTTCCGAAATCTCGCGAGATGTCGGCAGATGTGCCGTTACTGCGCACACGCGCGAGCTCGGCGCAGTAACGGCGGTGCATGCTGGGCCATCTAAAGTGCCTGTGGGGTTTCACATGCCCACAGGCAAGATGGCCCCCAGCACAAAAGAAGAAGATAAAGAATTTTATCGGAGGAAAACCGGCTGCGATCGAGATGGAAGATGGAACAGGTAAGTCCCCCAATTTAGCTAGATGGCCTTGGCATATCCCCCCCCCCCCCCCAAAAAAAAAAAAAAAAAAACAGTGCAGAACCGCTTTAAGTACTCACATGTTCCATTTTTCTAACTCACTGCTGCCGGTTTTCGTCATATAAAAGAATTTATAAAAAAATCTTTCCTGCTGGGTGCCATCTTGCCTGTGGGCATGTGAAACCACACAGACACTTCAGATGGCCCAGCATGCACCGCCGTTACTGCGCCGATCTCGCGCGTGCGCAATAACGGCAAAGTTTATCTCACGTTCGCGTTGTGGCCGAAATCTGGCGAGATTTCGGCGGATGCCCGCACTGTCTCCTGGGATAAATGACACAAGATCCCAGGAGACAGTGCGGCGTGACGAGGATCGACGCAGAGACCCCGCCCACCGCCGAAGAAACAGAGGAAAGAACGTCAGCAATTACAAGGTATGTGAAAAAATAAAAAAATAAAAAACACTTCATTTAGTACTCTTTGCCTGATTTGGAAGGCAAAGAGATTTACTAAATGAAGTGTGTGCAGAACCACTTTAAATATGAGATCTGGGGGTCAAAAAGTCCTTAGATCTCATATTTACACTAAAATACAACAACAAAAAAAATAAGAATAACATTTTTTTGTCATTTAAAAAAATAAAATAAAAAATAAATGGCCCTTTAAGAGCTATAGGCGGAAGTGACTTTTTGACGTTGCTTTTGCCCAGCAATGATATGGAGATGGGTGGGGGTCCATCTTCCCCTCACTCGTCTCCATGCTCAGCAAGGGTGAAAATCCGATCGCCTCCGTCGCTGCCGACGGTTCCGGTAAGCGGCGGAGGGCACCGGAGCGTGGCGTGGGGGCCCCTCTCCCGCCGCCAATAAAAGTGATCTTGTGGCGAATCCGCCACAGAGACCACTTTTATCTTGTAGCGGACCGCCGGCCGAACACGAGGATACTGGGGTTATGGCGGCTAGCTGCTGCCGTAACAATGATATCCTCCTTCAAAGTAGGGACGTATATCGCGTGCGGCAGTCCGGAAGTAGTTAAAGAGCAACTGTCATCTCTGTCCCGAAGCGGCTCCTCCTCTGACCCGCTGTTGGCTCCTCCTCTGACCCGCTGTTGGCTCCTCCTCTGACCTGCTGTTGGCTCCTCCTCTGACCCGCTGTTGGCTCCTCCTCTGACCTGCTGTTGACTCACTGACAGTCCCATTAACTTTAATGGGACGGCTGGTGATGTGGCGGTGACATAACAAGGTGAGGGACGTGGCGGCAGCAGGTGAGTGGATGCCGCTAACAGGCGCTGCCATGATGGATCTGACATGACAGGTGCTCTTTAAATGTATGGACTCATTCTTGCTGGTAGTTGGAATCTTTAATCATTGCAAACAAAATGAAGGTTTCCTATTTAGAATAATAAGCTGTCAGGTTAGTAAAACAGCGATATCAGAACCGATCCAATCATACAGTTTGTAGTGTACATAGATTTGCAAAACAATGGGATAAAGGAATATTCCTGAACTTTGTTTTATCTCATGATTACTGTGAAATTGTGTGAATGCATCAATGCAGTGCATGTTATATCAGCTTGCAGAGCTTGGATTCATTGAATGAGTTTACCAAAAATTTAAATATTGCAGAATATACAGCCTCATGCTACATAACTAAGCTCCATTTCATGCTGAATAACCTAAATTATTATTGTATCTTAAATAGAAAAAAAAACTATCTTTAGATATAAAGCAATTTATTAAAATAAATTTGATAAAAATCAAAAAAATTGATTTAAATTAAAAAAAAAAAAAAAAAAATCAGATTTTTTTTTAGAATTAAAAAAAAAAAGAATTAAAAAAAATATATATATATTTATATCCACCCTGCCATACACGGAGCAAATTTCTTTCCTGCAACCACCCATTTTATTCTCATATATCATGTTTGGGGATTCTAAGTAATGTTCTAGCAAAGAAAACAGTTTTTACATGTATGATGGAAATATCTGAATTGGCCTGGGGGGGGGGGGGGGGGGGGCGGGGGGGGGGGGGGGGGGTTAAAGCTCTCCTTCACTCCCCAGATCTAGCTCCCCGTCCTATAACAGGCTCCAATAAATGTATTATTTATTTATATAGTGGCATCAATTTCCGCAGCTCATTACAACCTACATACACTATAAAGAATACATATAAACCTGCCTTTACACACACATAAACTTTAATGGCAGATGCACAAAGCAAGGTCCTTAAAGACATGGATGAGCGAGTTTGGGGTGGAGGAACTTGACCGGCCTGCACAGAGTCCTGACCTCAACCCGATAGAACACCTTTGGGCTTGCTAAAAGGAGACAACATCAAGGTTATCAGAATGATGACCTCACCACTGTACTGTATTGTCCCAACCAATAGGCTGTGGGTGGGTGGGGGGAGGTCTGTGAGCACACTGTATTACTTATCTGCAGTGGGGAAAAGTAAAGTAACCAACCTGGCTTAAAGTGAACCTTCAGTCATTTTTTCATATTTCCATCTATTAAATCTTCTGCCCTCATTGTTGTTTTAACTTTGGATAGTAAATAATTTATTTTTCTGCCAGTAAATTCCTTATACAGCCCACTTCCTGTTTCCTGTCTGGTAAAAAGCCTAAGCGTATGACATCATGCACAGCTCTCTCTTTCACTCTTGTGAGTTTGCCAGGAAGGAGGGGGGATGAGAGCTGGAGCTGTGCCTCTGTGTGTCTGTGTAAATCCAGGAAGTGAACAGGCAGCAGCTTCAGCTGCCCACAGTTAAAATGGCTTCCAGACTCAGTGGAGGGAGATTTCTGCAGCATATTTGGCAAGTACAGAATCACAGTATATATATATATATATATATATATATATATATATATATATATATATATATATATATATATGCAGTTCCTCTAAATCTTATGGAGTGAATGGATTAGAACACTGGCTGAACAGAATTCCCTCTGCTGTACTTTTCCATTCATCTGGAGTTTATCTTTATTGATGTAATGCACGGTCTTCCCTTTTCTCCAGAAGCCGTTCATTGAGAACCTGACATAATATATTACATGATGCCAGAAACAATAAAAATAAGCTTCTGTTTAACATTGTTAATATTTCCCCCACTTGTGTTCATGAGTTCTAATGGTTTATATTCCTCCAAGATACGGAGTTCCATTTAGAAGAGACTTCATCAGAGAGTCAATAAAGCACAGAGGAGGACAGACAGATACACGGTACAAAGATCAGTCTGAGGTGGCACCTTGGTGGCTGGAGGTCCCGGGGAAGATCACATGTATTCAGCAATAGTGTGAAGTCTGATGAGTGGCAGACCCACTATACTGGCACAGAGCCCGATTTAGAGGCTTCAGTTGGGTTTCCAAGGTTGGAGTTAAAGCGGGATTGTACTGAAAAAAAAAAATTTAAAAGCCAGCAGCTACAAATACTGCAGCTGCTGACTTTTAAAAAATGGACACTTACCTGTTCCAGGGTCCAGCGGTGTCGGCAGCAGAGGCCGATCGATCGCTCGGCTCCCTGCTGTAGCCGGCGCCATTCTCGGTGAGGGAATCAGGAAGTGGCTTCACTTCCCGATTCCCTACTGCGCATGCGCGAGTCGCGCGGCGCAATGAGATTCTTCAGCACCGTCTGCCGGGTCACGTGTGTGTCCCGGCAGACAGCGCGCCGGGACAGGAGGTGACGTAAACTCCCGTGGGAGTTTATGCCCGGAAGTGGGTGCAGATACCTGTCTTAGACAGGTATCTGCACCCCCCTCCCCCCTGAAAGGTGCCAAATGTGACACCGGAGGGGGGGAGGGTTCCGAAAAGCGGGAGTTCCACTTTAGGGTGGAATCCCGCTTTAAGTTGCTGTAGTCTAAAATGAAAACAAATGAATCCTGCACTCTTCTAGGCTGCCCCAGCCTCGATGTAGGCAGCTAGTTGGTAAGCTTTTAAAAGGGTGCCATGTCACTAGATCAATCATTCTCAGCCAGGGTTCTATGGAATTCTAGGGTTTCTTTAAAGATTCCTTGAGCTGTGGCTGACTGATCCCCCCATTTGATGGTGCCTGCATAACTCCGGGTCCAAAGCCACTTTACACTGACCACCAATTCAAGGGACATTCTTCTCAATGACCACCAATAGAAGGAATATTCTTCCCACTGACCACCCATTTTTTGGGACATTCCCTCCACCAACGTAAGGGGCATCCTTCCTACTGACCACCAATGTATAGAACATTCTTTCCACTGACTACCAAAATAAGAGACATTCTTCCCACTGACCACCAATGCAAGGGGCGTTCTACCCACTGACCACCAATGTAGGGGCCATTCTTCCCACTGACCACCAATGTAGGGGCCATTCTTCCCACTGACCACCAATGTAAGGGGCATTCTTCCCACTGACCACCAATGTAAGGGGCATTCTTCCCACTGACCACCAATGTAAGGAGCATTCGTCCCACTGATCACTAATGTAAGGGGCATTCTTCCCACTGATCACCAATGTAAGGGGCATTCTTCCCACTGATCACCAATGTAAGGGGCATTCTTCCCACTGACCACCAATGTAAGGGGCATTCTTCCCACTGACCATCAATGTAAAGGGCATTCTTCCCACTGATCACCAATGTAAGGAGCATTCTTCCTATTGGCCATCAATGTAAGGGGTATTCCTCCCACTGACCACTAATATAAGGGGCATTCTTCAAATTGACCAAGTAGGTTTTTGGTACATTGTATTTTCATTTGTTTGAGGATGTATGTTTACATACTGATGTATTCAATTCTTTTTTAATTATCTGTATAATTTCTTTATTTTATTAATGACCATTATCACCTGGTGCACATATGACATTGTGTTTGTATGCTTTCTAGTACTGTCTTTGCCATCAGTATTTGTGGATGATGCTCTTTATCTTCTCAGATGGTAAAGCTGCCCATTCCTCTTGGTAAAAAGCCTCCAGTTCCTGTAAATTCTGGGGCTGTCTCGCATGAACTACAAGTTTGAGATCTCCCCAGAGTGGCTCAATGATATTGAGGTCAGGAGACTGAGATGGCCACTCCAGAACCTTCACTTTATTCTGCTGTAGCCAATGACAGGTCCACTTGGCCTTGTGTTTTGGATCATTGTCATGTTGGAATGTCCAAGTACGTCCCATGCGCAGCTTCCTGGCTGTTTAAAGCAAATGTTCCTCCAGTATTTTTTGATAACATCCTGCTTTCATCTTGCCAACAATTTTGACCAAATTTCCTGTGCCTTTGTAGCTCACACATCCCCAAAACATCAGCGATCCACCGCCGTGTTTCACAGTAGGAATGATGTACCTTTCATCATAGGTCTTGTGGTCTCCTCTCCAAATGTAGCGTTTATGGTTGTGGCCAAAAAGCTCAATTTTGGTCTGATCCCTCCAAATGACTTTGTGCCAGAAGGTTTGAGGCTTGTCTCTGTGCTGTTTGGCGTATTGTAAGTGGGATACTTTGTGTAATTTGCGTAGTAATGACTTTCTTCTGGCGACTCGACCATGCAGCCCATCTTTCTTCCCCTTATTGTGCATCTTGAAAAAGCCACACCACATGTTTTCAGAGAGTCCTGTATTTCACCTGAAGTTATTTGTGGGTTTTTCTTTGCATCCTGAACAATTTTCCTGTTAGTTGTGGCTGAAATTTTAGTTGGTCTACCTGACCGTGGTTTGGTTTCACCAGAACCCCTCATTTTCCTATTCTTGATTACAGTTTGAACACTGCTGATTGGCATTCTCAATTCCTTGGATATCTTTTTATATCCCTTTCCTGTTTTATACAGTTCAACTACCTTTTCCCGCAGATCCTTTGACAATTCTTTTGCTTTCCCCGTGACTCAGAATCCAGAAATGTCATTGCAGCACTGGATGAAAGATGCAAGGGTCTGTCAGGAGTCCAGAAACTCATTTACCTTTTATACATCCACACTAATTACAAGCAAACAGATCACAGGTGAGGATGGTTACCTTTAACCACTTGCTGACCGGCTCACGCCGATATACGTCGTCAAACTGGCATGGGTGCGCAAAACAACGTACCCGTATGTCGCTAGCAGGCGCGCACGCCCACCGCGGGAGCGTGCCCGCTGGTCCTGCGGACTCTATGTCTGCCGTTGGCCCGCAATCGGGGGAGATGCCTATATAAACATTTCCCTGTTCTGCCTAGCCACAGGACAGGGATCTACTGCTCACAGTGATCGGGAGCAGTGATCTCTGTCATGTTCTAGTGAGCCCATCCCCCCTACAGTTAGATCATAACCAGGGAACACACTTAACCCCTTGATTGCCCCCTAGTGTTTAACCCCTTCCCTGCCAGTGACATTTACACATTAATCAGTGCAATTTTTATAGCACTGATTACTGTATGAATGCCAATGGTCTCAAAATAGTGTCAAAAGTGTCCGATCTGTCCGCCGCAATCACGAAAAAAAAATAAAAAATAAAAAAAAAAAATCGGAGATCGCCACCATTACTAATAAAAGAAAAAATGTATAATAAAAATGCCATAAATCTATCCCCTATTTTGTAGACGCAATAACTTTTGTGCAAACCAATCAATATACGCTTATTGTGTTTTTTTTAACCAAGAATATGTAGAAAAATACATATGTGCCTAAACTGAGGAAGAAATTTGTTTTTGTATATATATATATATTGTGGTAGCGTGGTACCCCACCAGCAGAATGATGCAGGGTTCTCAACCAGGCAGGTTGAGGGGCTCCAGGGGAGTTGTTTATTTGGGAGGAAACTGGCTTTTCAGTTTCCTCATTGTTTATTAACCACTTGCTTACCAGGCACTTAAACCCCCCTCCCATCCAGACCAATTTTCAGCTTTCGGTGCTCTCACGCTTTGACTGACAATTACTCAGTCATGCAACACTGTACCCAAATGAATTTTTTGTCCTTTTTTTCCCACAAATAGAGCTTTCTTTTGGTGGTATTTGATCACCTCTGGGTTTTTTATTTTTTGCGCTATAAATGAAAAAAGACCGAAAATTTTGAAAAAAAAAAACGCATTTTTCTTTGTTTCTGTGATACAATTTAGGAAATTATTAATTTTTCTTCATAAATTTTGCCCACAATTTATACTGCTACATATCTTTGGTAAAAATAACCCAAATTAGTGGAAATTATTTGGTCTTTGTGAAAGTTACAGACTCTACAAACTGTGGTGCGAATTATACAAAATTGATCACACCTGATGCACTGGTGACCGATCTCATTTCTTGCGACCCGAACAAGCCAGGAAAGTGCAAATACCCCCCAAATGACCCCTTTTTTGAAAGTAGACATTCCAAGGTATTTAGTAAGAGGCATGGTGAGCTTTTTGATGTTGTCATTTTTACCCACAATTCTTTGCAAAATGAATTATTTTTTTATTTTTTATTTTTTTTCTACAAAATTGTCATTGTAATAGGTTATTTCTCTCACATGGCATGTGTATACCACAAGTGACACCCCAAAATAAATTCTGCTACTCCTCCTGATTATTACGATACCACATGTGTGGGACTTTTACACAGCCTGGCCACATAGAGAGGCCCAACATGCAGGGAGCGCCATCACGTGTTCTAGGAGCATAAATTACACATCTAAATTGTTGACTACCTATTACACTTTTGAAGGCCCTGGAGCACCAGGACAATGACACGTGACACTGACATGGCACTGATGACACGTGACACTGACGTGGCACTGATGACACGTGACACTGACGTGGCACTGATGACAGATGGTACTAATACGGGGCACTGATGACAGATGGTACTAATACGGGGCACTGATGACACGTGACACTGATGACAGATGGCACTAATATGTGGCACTCATGAGAGATGGCACTTATACATGGCACTGATATCACGTGGCACTAATATGTGGCACTGATGAGAGATGGCACTAATACGTGGCACTGATGACAGACGGCACTAATACGTGGCACTGATACGTGGCATTGATGACAGGTGACACTGATAACAGATGGCACGTGACACTGACAGGTGGCACTGATGACAGATGGCACTAATACGTGACAATGATGACAGATGGCACTAATATGTGGCACTGATGACAGATGGCACTATGTGGCACTGATGACAGATGGCACTAATGACAGGTGGCACTGATGACAGGTGGCACTGACTACAGATGGCACTGGGGATGGCACTGGGGATGGCACTGGGGATGGCACTGGGCACAGATGGCATTGGGGACAGATGGCATTGGGGACAGATGGCACTTGCAGATGGCATTGTGGACATATGGTTATGGCAATTGGCATTGGGGACAGATTGCAGTGGTGGCAGTGGGCACAGATGGCATTTCGTTTATTTATTTTTTTAAACTTACGGCGCTGCAGCCGTTCATCTCCCCCTCCTCACACGCTGTCTCTGTGTGAGGAGGGGGAGCGGCGCTGAGAGATGATCTCATATGTTTACATATGAGATCATCTCTCATTGGCCAGGGCGATCGCGCTGTAAACGGCCGCTGTGATTGGCCGTTTACAGCGATCTGTGATTGGCCGTGTCCGAGGGACACGGCCAACACAGAATTTCCCTGCTGCGCGCTCGTGAGCGCGCACAGGGAACGAGGAAAGGGGAGGCCGTCATATGACGGCCTCCCGGGATTTCACATCCGCGCTGTGGCCGTCATTCGGCTACGGCCAGATGTGAAGTGGTTAAAATCCACTTTGGGACCTGGAGCCCGGGGATTTCGTAGCGATCCGGGTGGGATGAAATCCCCAATCCTGGATCCGGGTTTTTTGAGATCCACTAGCACACTGACTGGTCAGGTGTGTGCTGGGCTATTTGTAGACACCTGATCATGGTTCTGGGCTCCACCCTCCCGAGGAGTCCAGGCTTGCAAGGGAGAACCCAGAGAGTGCAGGTGTGCACGGAAATAGCCAGAGACCTGAGTCTGAGGTGGCTGACAGTAGTCAGGAGAGCTCCATGTGGGAGCCTGAGCAGTGGTGCATCTGCTGCTGAAGAGAGCGCAATTGTCAGTTAAAGCGACGCAGTGCCGTATCGCAAAAAAGGGCCTGGTCATGAAGGGGGTAAATCCTTCCGGAGCTGAAGCGGTTAATAGCCATTTAGACCCCTTTGTGTAATTTTGTGTGCATGTTATCAGGCCAAAATCACCAGGGTATGTAAACTTTTGATCAGGGTCATTTGGGTAGTTTTTTGTTTTTTTTATAAAAAAAATAAATAAAATATATGTTATATAAAAAAAAAATATATATATATATATATATATATATATATATATATATATATATATATATATATATATATATATATATATATATATATATATATATATATATATATTTTTTTTTTTTTTACTGAATAGGCTGTTTTGCAGGGTAGGAGGAGTGTTGGGAAAATATAAATCTTTCACATAGTATTTTATACACACTAACCTTAGGTAACCCCTTGAAGTTATCATATCAATTCACAGTAGATTATTATTGTGCAGTGAATTTCCCGCTGACTATCATAATCCACATTACAGCTGTTTCCCTTTGGCAGACCTCTGATCTCATCTCACATATCAGTAATATATCACTATGAGTGTCCTTCCTGGAAGGAGTGAGCACAGGCCAACCCTGAATGACTGGCTATACCAAAGTGATTTCATGTCAATCAGCATTCCACTCAGTGGCGTCGCTAGGGGGTGGCTTTTGGGGCTATAGCCCCGAATCTGGTTTAAGGGGGAGGCTCTCTGGGACCCTGATTTAAGGGGGAGGCTCTCTGGGACCCTGATTTAAGGGGGAGGCTCTCTGGGGACCCTGATTTAAGGGGGAGGCTCTCTGGGACCCTGATTTAAGGGGGCGGCTCTCTGGGGACCCTGATTTAAGGGGGCGGCTCTCGGGGACCCTGATTTAAGGGGGCGGCTCTCTGGGGACCCTGATTTAAGGGGGCGGCTCTCGGGGACCCTGATGTTAGGGGGCGCTCTCTAGGGATATACACACACACGTATATTATATACATGTGTATGCCTGCCCAAGCGTATGGCTTTCTTTACTACGCTGCTATGGGCTCTAGCCCCAGATCTTTTGTAGACCTAGCAATGCCCCACTCTTTAATGATTGAAATGAACCTGTGCTTTGCCAATACAGGGTTAAAGAGACCCTGTCACTAATTAACATAACAAATGGAATGCACAGATTGAACAAGGAGAGAGTGTCAGCAAGTCCCCGCCAATGATTCACACCCGGGACCTGCTGATTGGCTGTGTACATTGACAGCCGAGAGCTCTGTGTTGACATTCCACACAGAGCTCTACACACAGGGAATGATCTTTGTGTTTCTGGGATGAGAAACCGAGAGATCATTAGTAAAAATCAGCCCACTTTACACATAGTTAGGCACATATTTAACTTCTTGATCGCCCGAGATGTTAACCCCTTCACAGCCAGTGTCATTAATACAGTGACAGTGTATAGTTTTTTTTTATTGTTGCACTTTTGAAGATTTGTATATTTATTTGCACTTTATCATTTAGCTCAGTGGCGGCTGGTGCTCAAAATTTTTTTGGGGGGGGGGCGCAAACAAACAGCCTCACTGTGCCATCAAACGCTGCCACTGTGCCCATTAAATGCTGCCACTGTGCCCATCAAACGCTGCCACTGTGCCCATTAAATGCTGCCACTGTGCCCAAACGCTACCACTGTGCCCATTAAACGCTGCCACTGTGCCCCTCAAGTGCTGCCACTGTGCCCCTCAAGTGCTGCCAGAGTGCCCCTTCAAGTGCTGCCAGAGTGCCCCTCCAAGTGCTGCCAGAGTGCCCCTCCAAGTGCTGCCAGAGTGCCCCTCCAAGTGCTGCCAGAGTGCCCCTCCAAGTGCTGCCACTGTGCCCCTCCAAGTGCTGCCACTGTGCCCCCTGCCTGCCCTCTGCACTTACCTTGTCTCGATGTGCAGCTGGTGACGGCGTCAGGCGGCGAGCGGTGCCGAGGTCTTCTTCTCCCGCGCTCCTCCGGTCTTCTGGTATCGTCCGAGCCGAGGTCTTCTTCTCCCGCGCTCCTCCGGTCTTCTGGTATCGTCCGAGCCGAGGTCTTCTTCTCCCGCGCGCCTCCTGTCTTCTGCTATGATTGGACGCCTAGCGTCCAATCACAGCGCCTGTGACTTCAGCCAATCAGGTTACAGGTAACAGACCTGGCAACCTGATTGGCTGAGAGGCGGGTCTGTGTTAGGGAAGCGATGTATTCGCTTCTCTAACACAATACTGTGTAATCAGCGAACGCACATCAGTGCGCCCGCTGTTTACACTTAGGGAAGCCTATTAGAGCCCACCGCTCTAATAAGGTCCCCTATTAGAGCTTACAGCTCTAATAGGGGCGCTTCCAGAAACACCCCCCCCCCCCCCCCCACTGTAATTCAGATGCCCGGCGCCCGATCAGGGGCCGGACACCTGAATAGGGGGCGGCATCGGTGACAATAGATAGATTCATGCAATGCATGAATCTATCTATTGGTGATAGAGCGGTGCATACTGCACTGTGCCCGGCGCAGTCCCTTTTTTTTTTTTTTAAAGGGACATGTTTAAATAATTTTTTTTATTTTTTTTTAACTTTTTTTATTTTTATTTTTTTTTAACTGCAAGGAGGGGGGGGGGGGGGCGGCGCCCGGGCGCCCCCGATGGACGGGCCGCCACTGATTCAGCTGCTTTTCACTAATTGTGTTTACTCATCGATTGTTTTTGATATATAATTTTATCATCATATTGTTACACAGGTTAGTTAGCGCCACATACTAATTAATTTTTAATCTACTTTGAGTTGTGTGAGATCACTTATTTATGTTGGCAGCTTCTTTCCATTTATATTTACATTGTGATTTTGCGCATTAGTTACCCCCTATTTTATAGTATTATCATTGATCACTGTAGTAATGGCACTGGTGTTGTCAGTGGAAGTTAGTCAGGTTACCCCCCCCCCCCCCCCCCCCCAGCGTCCAGTTAGTGTCAGATTTCCCACCGCAAAATCGCAGTCCCATTATAAATCATTGATCCCCGCTGTTAGTAGCATTGAAAAAATAATCATTTTAAACTCCAGTAAATATACCGTAGCTTGTAGGCGCTATAACTTTAACGCAAACCAATCAATATACACTTATTGCAGTGTCTTTATCAAAAACATGTAGCAGAATATATTTTGGCCAAAATATATGAAGAAATTCGATTATTTTTTTTTTTTTTTACTTTTTGTTTACTGGATTTTAGCAGAAAGTAAAAACTAGTTTTTTTTCAAAAATGTTTGTCTTTTTTCAATTATATCACAAAAAATTCAAAAACTCAGTGGTGATCCAATACAAGCAAAAGAAAGCTCAATTTGTGAGGAAAAAAAAAAAAAAAAGATATACATCTTGTACAGCGTTGCATGACTGCGCAATTGCCAGTTAAAGTAGCGCAGTGCTGAATAGCAAAATATGGCCTGGTCATAAAGGGAGTAAAATCTTCCGGAGGTGAAGTGGTTAAAAGGATAGTTCACCTTTACGAAAAAAAAACCATCGAAGCAGGTAAGGAATGTGTGTAGATTAAAAACAAACTGTGCAGCTCTGACTATTAATGAATAATACCCTTGCTATAGGTGTAGGCCGTTTGCCCACCTTATGAACCCTGACTGGAATACTTCCAGGACGTTGCTAAGTGAGGCCTAGTCGTCACTGCTCATTAGGGATGAGCTTGATGTTCGGGTCGAACATACGTTGGACTCGAACATCGGGTGTTCGCCGAAGAGCGAACATTATGGGGTGTTCGCGTGAAATTGGGAGCACCGGGGAGCGCCCCATAATGCACTGCAAGATCGCTGTATGATGATTGGTCAAAGCATGCACTTGACCTGCATGTTTTGGCCAATCCCAGCGCCCTCTGCTAAGAGAGCCATAATTGGCCAAAGGCAGGGTGCCTTTGGCCAATCATGGCTCAGGGGGACTAAATCCACGCCCCACACTATATAAGGCTGCCTACATGGCGGCCATGTGTAGTGTTGTTGGTGTGGACGGAGAGATAGCTTGATTTCGATTAAGCAGTCAGATCATTCAGTTAGTGGCAGTGTATTTGATATATATATATATATATATATATATATATATATATATATATATATATATATATATATATATATATATACTCTGCATCCAGTATAGCCTATATATAGAGTGCATTCCGTGGTGTACTGTTTCTAATACACTTCAGGCGGTGTACACAGTATCTAATACAGTGTGTACAGTTTCTACTACACTTCTGGTGGTGTACACAATACAGCGCAGCTGTAGTACAGTTAATACAGTGCAGGCGGGATACACAGTATCTAATACAGTGTGTAGAGTTTCTACTACACTTCTGGTGGTGTACACAGTATCTAATACAGTGTAGTGTGGTGTTGCAAAACAAAATATACATCATGTCCGGAAGGCCACCAAGGAGAGGCAGACGCTCACAGGCCACTAAAAGAGGGCAAGCAGCCTCTGTGTCTACAGTCAACAATGCTGGTCGTGGACATGGTGCATCCTCTGCAGGTGGCCATGGGGCACGCTTGTCCTTTTTTTCTGCTGCTGGCCGTGTTATTGAGCCAGAACATGCGGAAGAGTTGGTGGAGCGGATAACAAAGCCGTCCTCATCCTCCTCATCCTCTGTCACCCAGGCTCAGAGTAGTTTGCCTTCCAATGCAGCTGCCAAAGCGGCCTATTCCACTGGCTCCTTGTCCACAGTCACTCCTTCCATAGCCCCACCATCATGCATGGAGGAGTCCCCAGAACGATACAACCACAGTGTCGGATACATGCTATTGGAGGATGCGCAGCGATTTGAAGGCTCTGATGTTGGTTCCCAGGTTGAGGAAGGGAGTAACGTGAGCCTAGAGAGAGGAGGTGCCCAAGAAGGACAAGAAACTGGCAGTTCCCCCAGCTGCAGCCAAGCCAAGTGGTACATAGCCTACCCATGTTGTGTAGGGCTAAGATAAGGGTTAATACTGAACACTCACGTGGAGCAGGGATGCTTTAAAGCATATGTGTCAAACACAAGGCCAGCGGGCCAAATCCGACCCACCAAGCTATTCCATGTGGCCCTTACACCTCTCCGGCTGCTGCGCCAACCCCCCACCTAGCAGTCAGCAGCAGAGAGGATTGTCTCTGTTCCTCTCCCTGTCTCAGCAGTAGGCGGCAGAGAGGACAGAACTCTTCTGGCAGATCCTGCACTTCTCTGTGCAGCCACAGCACCCCTTCCTCTCTGCCTCCCTTGATATCACCGTTTAGCTCTGACAACTGACTCTAACCCTCCTTTGGTCCAGCTCCACCCCAAGCTTCTTCCCAGCAGCAGCACAAGGTAAGGGAGTACACTGTGATGTAAGGAAGGGTGGAGGGGCTTTTGACTTCTGATAATGGGAGGATCTTGACATCTGCTGTAAAAGGGGGTAGGGTACGTTGGGGGGTTGCTGAAGAACTTAAAAATATTTTAAGGGTTTTCAAACGTAAAAAGGTTGAGAAAATATACTCTAGTAAAGAGTAATAATGACCTTCGGCCTTGTCTAAGAAACATTAATCATTCTTGGCCTGACATCTGTCCATATATGGCTGGCCAAAGTACGAAATAAGTTGCCAAAATGCAACACAGCCAATTGAACTTTCCCCATGCTACTGGTCAGCTGGGGCCATCTGCTCAGATTTGGAGATCATACAATGGACTGAGCTTGTCACTCATCCTATCATGCAATGATTTTATGGGGCATTCTAATGCCTATGTAGGCAATCTAGCCTCTACGGAGGTTGTCTACAGGGTTCTCTAATGTCTATGAGGCAACCCAATGTCCATGGGGTACCTCTAATGTCTATGGAGTGCTCTAACCTCCATGGGTCGCACTAATGTCCATGGCATACTCAAACCTCCATGGATGAGTCTAACCTCCATGGGTTGCTCTACCCTCCATGGGGTCCTCTAACATTTATCTGATGCCTTAACCTCCATGGGGTGCTATAAACATCTATGGGGTACTCTAACCTTCATGGGTCACTCTAATGTCTATAGGTCACTCTAACATCCATGGAGCACTCTAACAACTATGGGGCTTTATGGCTTCCATGGGGTGCTCTGTCTTTGGGCCGTCCTAACCTCAGTAGGTCACTCTAAGGTCCAAAGGGTGCTGTGTCTATGGAGTGCTCTATTGTCTATGGGCCGCTCTAACCTTAGTAGGTGACTCTGAGGTCCATGGTGTGCTCTACACTCCATGGCATGCTTTGTCTATGGGGTGATCTAACGTCAATGGGTCATGGTAACATCTATGGGACCCTCTAACCAACATGGGGTGCTCTAACCTCCATTGGATCATCTAGCCCCCATGGGTCACTCAAAGATCTATGAGGCACTCTAACCTCCATTGGGCGCTCTAACATCGTTGGAGCCTTCTAACTTCCATGGGTCACTCTAACATCTATTGGGCCTTCTAACCTCCATGGGTCATGCTAACATCTATCGGACCCTCTAACCAACATAGGGTGCTCTAATCTCCATGGGTTGTTTAAATCTATGGGGCACTCTAACCTCCATGGGTCGCTGTAAGATCTATGGGGCCCTCTAGACTCCATAGGTCCCTCTAAGATCTATGGGGCCTTCTAACCTCCATGGGTCGTTCTAACCACCATGGGGCACTGTAATCCCCCTGGGTCGCTCTAAGATCTATGAGACACTCTAACCTCCATGGTGTGCTCTAAAATCTATGGGGCCTTCTAACCTCCATGGGTCGTACTAACATTTATGGGGCCCTTTATTCTCCATGGGTTGTTCAAATCTATAGGGCACTCTAACCTCCTTAGGTCGCTCTAAGATCTATGGGGCCCTCTAGACTCCATGGGTCTCTCTAAGATCTATGGGACCTTCTAATCATCGCTGGGTGCTCTAACCTCCATGGGTCGTTCTAACCCCTATGGGTCACTCAAAGACTTATGAGGCACTCTACTCTAAGATCTATGGGGCCTTCTAACTTCCATGGGGCACTCAAACCTCCATGGGGCGCTCTAAGATCTATGGGGTGCTCTAACCTCCATGGGGCGCTCTAAGATCTATGGGGCACTCTAACCTCCACGGGGCGCTCTAAGCTCCACAGGGCACTCTAAGCTCCACAGGGCACTCTAAAGCCCCATACACACGGTCGGATTTTTGCATGGATTCTGTCCGATCGGACAATGTTGTTGAAAAATCAGACCGTGTGTATGCACCATCGGACAGTGTACGTCGGATTGTCCGACGGACAAAGTCCTATCTCCTGCTGGATAGATTTGCCGACAACACGGTCTGATCACACCAAATCCGATCGTGTGTACGGTTGTCCGACCGGACAAAGTGCTACGCATGCTCAGATCACATTACAAGACCAAAGCTATTGGCTACTAGCCTCTACGTAGTCCCGTCGTAGGCAACAAACGTCACCACGTTCAGAATGATCGGATTTTCCGACAACTTTGTCTGACCGTGTGTACGCAAAACCAACATCAGACAAAGTATGACGGACATGGTCCAACGGACCTGGTCCTCAGATAATCCGCGCGTGTGTATGGGGCTTAAGATCTACGGGGCACTCTAAGATCTATGGGGCACTCTAACCTCCATGGGGCACTCTAAGCTCCATGGGACAACTAAGCTCCATGGGGCACTCTAATCTCCACGGGTCGCTCTAAGATCTATGGGGCACTCTAAGCTCCACGGGGCACTCTAAGATCTATGGGGCACTCTAAGATCCACGGGGCACTCTAAGATCCATGGGGCACTCTAAGATCTATGGGGCACTCTAACCTCCACGGGGTGCTCCAAGCTCCATGGGGTACTCTAAGATCTATGGGGTGCACTAAGATCTATGGGGCACTCTAACCTCAACGGGGCACTCTAAGATCTATGGGGCCCCTCTAACCTTCACGGATGCTCTAAAATCTATAGGGTGCTTTAAGATCTATGGGGCCATCTAACCTCCGCAGGGCGCTCTAAGATCTATGGGGAGCTCCACTCTAACCTCTTGGGGGGACCAATGTGCAGCCCTCAGCCTGCCTTTGGCCGGAGAACCAGACATTCCTAGCAGCTGTTCTCACTTTCTGCACAACACAATTCTGATTCTACAAATATCCCCCCAGGGTGTAAGAAGACATAAAGTTGGGGTTTGGTGTGCAGTCCTCAGCAATGTCCCATGCCTGTTATTCTATATATCTATATAACAGATCAGCATGTTGCCTACTTACCTGCACTGGTGCATGCCCCGAGACCACACCCTCTGCACCCCCGCACTCAGCGCCCTCCGAGCCAGCAGCATCATTCTCCCCGATCGAGCCATCAGAGCCCCGCACAGCCACCGCAATAAGTCCGGACGACGGAAACTCCCGAAAACAGATGCGGGTACCTTTAATTAAGCCACGCCCTCCTGGCCCTAGTCCCCGCCCCGCAGGAGGCGCCCACTGGAACACAGCACCATTCCACCCAGCGTCCCGCGGCTGTATCGATTTGCCTATCCCCGCCCACACACCATATATGGTTGGGTAGAGGGGGTCAGCGAGGGAGCGTCTGAAAAGCTCTGTCGGCACTTTTGGGCGCAGCTGCTCGGTGCCAACATGGGAATTCATTAGAAAAAGTTCCTCTTGCGATGCCAAATACATAATATACAACCAGGATTACCAAACAGGGATAAAGGTAAATATGAGGTGACCTGATATCACCCGTGCAACGCCAACCAGTTCACGAGAACATGTGCGCTGGGGGGCATTTAGGGGTTAAAATAAAAAGTGGCAATGCCTCACCCACTGTCACCCAATGCTCTCTGAAAAGCAATCAATAGCTGGTCGCTCTTCAGAGGGTGATACCAGTGTAAACGCGCCCTAAAGCAAGGTTCATATCATAGGCATGGATGCGCACAGGGTGTGCTGGATGTGCCTGGGCACACCCTAATCACCCCATGTGCATTAGCATTAACCAGGGGTGGCACCAGGTGGGTGGTTGGGGGTGCCAGTGTAAATGCACCAATATATTAAAGACTAGGCTCCACTTTAGGAACACGTTACACCCGTATTTAGGGTGTACACACATAGCTCCCAACTGTCCCTGATTTAGAGGGACTGTCCCTGATTTGGAGCCAGAGCCGATTTGCCCTATACGCGGACTACGCAAGCTGCGTAGGGCCCCGCGGCGGATCGGCTCTGCTCGGGGGCCCCTGGGGCCGCTGCCGCCACTGTGAGGGCAGCAGCGCCTGAAAAAAAGATGGCCGCGGGGTCGACATGCAACTGCGCATGCGCCCGCCTTTCCGAAAATTGGCGCATCCCCACATTCCCAGAGTTCCCCTTTACATCATAGTATTAGTATGCAGGATTCCACCTTACAGTGCAATGCTGTAAAGGGCAAAAGTGTAAAGGGCAATGCTGCAGACCCTGATGCAAGTAGGGAGGCTCTCTGGGGACCCTGATGTATGGGGGGCTCTCTGGGGACCCCGATGTAAGGAGGGGCTTTATAGGGATGCTCTCTGGGGACACTGATGTAAGGGGGGGTGCTCTCTGGGGACCCTGATGTAAGGGGGGTGCTCTCTGGGGACCCTAATGTAAGGGGGGTGCTCTCTGGGGACCCTGGTGTAAGGGGGGGCTCTCTGGGGACCCTGGTGTAAGGGGGGGCTCTCTGGGGACCCTGGTGTAAGGGGGGGCTCTCTGAGGACCCTGGTGTAAGGGGGGGCTCTCTGGGGACCCTGGTGTAAGGGGGGGCTCTCTGGGGACCCTGGTGTAAGGGGAGGCTCTCTGGGGACCCTGGTGTAAGGGGAGGCTCTCTGGGGACCCTGGTGTAAGGGGGGGGGCTCTCTGGGGACCCTGGTGTAAGGGGAGGCTCTCTGGGGACCCTGGTGTAAGGGGGGGGGCTCTCTGGGGACCCTGGTGTAAGGGGAGGCTCTCTGGGGACCCTGGTGTAAGGGGGGGGGGCTCTCTGGGGACCCTGGTGTAAGGGGGGGCTCTCTGGGGATCCTGATGTAAGGGGGGGATCCACACTCAGATATGTAAAGATAAATATATAATGTCTGTTCTATATTGTTGTACTTATTCTTTGACTGTTTTGTTTAACCACTTCACATCCGGCCATAGCCGAATGACGGCCACAGTGCGGATGTGAAATCCCGGGAGGCCGTCATATGACGGCCTCCCCTTTCCTCGTTTCCCCTCGTTAGCAGGGAAATTCTGTGTTGGCCGTGTCCCTCGGACACGGCCAATCACAGATCGCTGTAAACGGCCAATCACAGCGGCCGTTTACAGCGCGATCGCCCTGGCCAATGAGAGATGATCTCATATGTAAACATCAGCGCCGCTCCCCCTCCTCACACAGAGACAGCGTGTGAGGAGGGGGAGATGAACGGCTGCAGCGCCGTAAGTTTTAAAAAAAATAAAAATAAAAATTAAATGCCATTTGTGCCCACTGCCACCACTGCAATCTGTCCCCAATGCCATCTGTGCCCAGTGACATCGCCATTGCCATCTGCCAGTGCCATCCCCAGTGCCATCTGCCAGTGCCATCCCCAGTGCCATCTGCCAGTGCCATCCCCAGTGCCATCTGTAGTCAGTGCCATCTGCCAGTGCCATCTGTAGTCAGTGCCATCTGTAGTCAGTGCCATCTGCCAGTGCCATCTGTAGTCAGTGCCACCTGTCATCAGTGCCACCTGTCATTAGTGCCATCTGTCATCAGTGCCACATAGTGCCATCTGTCATCAGTGCCACATATTAGTGCCATCTGTCATCAGTGTCACGTATTAGTGCCATCTGTCATCAGTGCCACCTGTCAGTGTCACGTGCCATCTGTTATCAGTGTCACCTGTCATCAATGCCACGTATCAGTGCCATCTGTCATCAGTGTCATGTGTCATCAGTGCCACGTATTAGTGCCGTCTGTCATCAGTGCCACGTATTAGTGCCATCTCTCATCAGTGCCACATATTAGTGCCACGTGATATCAGTGCCATGTATGAGTGCCATCTCTCATCAGTGCCACATATTAGTGTCATCTGTCATCAGTGTCACGTGTCATCAGTGCCCCGTATTAGTACCATCTGTCATCAGTGCCACGTCAGTGTCACGTGTCATCAGTGCCACGTCAGTGTCACGTGTCATTGTCCTGGTGCTCCAGGGCCTTCAAAAGTGTAATAGGTAGTCAACAATTTAGATGTGTAATTTATGCTCCCAGAACACGTGATGGCGCTCCCTGCATGTTGGGCCTCTCTATGTGGCCAGGCTGTGTAAAAGTCCCACATATGTGGTATCGTAATAATCAGGAGGAGTAGCAGAATTTATTTTGGGGTGTCATTTGTGGTATACACATGCCATGTGAGAGAAATAACCTATTACAATGACAATTTTGTAGAAAAAAAATAAAAAATAAAAAAATAATTCATTTTGCAAAGAATTGTGGGAAAAAATGACAACATCAAAAAGCTCACCATGCCTCTTACTAAATACCTTGGAATGTCTACTTTCAAAAAAGGGGTCATTTGGGGGGTATTTGTACTTTCCTGGCTTGTTCGGGTCACAAGAAATGAGATAGGCCACCAGTACATCAGATGTGATCAATTTTGTATAATTCGCACCACAGATTGTAGAGTCTGTAACTTTCACAAAGACCAAATAATATCCACTAATTTGGGTTATTTTTACCAAAGATATGTGGCAGTATAAATTATGGCCAAAATTTATGAAGAAAAATTAATAATTTCCTAAATTGTATCACAGAAACAAAGAAAATTATTTTTCAAAATTTTCGGTCTTTTTTCAATTATAGCGCAAAAAATAAAAAACCCAGAGGTGATCAAATACCACCAAAAGAAAGCTCTATTTGTGGGAAAAAAAGGACAAAAAATTAATTTGGGTACAGTGTTGCATGACTGAGTAATTGTCAGTCAAAGCATGAGAGCACCGAAAGCTGAAAATTGGTCTGGATGGGAGGGGGGGTTTAAGTGCCTGGTAGGCAAGTGGTTAAAGGAGGGAGGATTGTATTGGGAGCGCTGAAGTGTCAGGTGTGACTGTGTGGCAATGGCAAATGGTTTACATAGCTCACAGCATCACGGGTCAGGTAGAGGGCCCCTCAGCAGAATTTTGCTTAGGGCCCCAGGGAGGTCAGGATCGGCACTGTTTGGAGCAATGTCCCTCTGTCCCTCATTCCTCCTCATTTGTCCCTCATTTTGGTCTGATCTATATAGTTGTATATAAAATGCACTTTTTATCTATCAAAAAGTGTTTTCCAGCGCTAAACCTTTCATCCAATTTCTAAATTGCTCCATTTGTAAATTCCAAAAGCCAATATAAAGGAATAGTAGTGGTAAGAAAAGCACTTGTGGGTTTAACCAATCTTGTTTTTTTTGTACAATTCTCCTTTAAGGGGGCGTGACAAGGGGTGTGTCCTATTTCTGCATACTTTTGCTGATAGGTGTCCCTCATTCCCATCTCAAAAAGTTGAGAGGTATGTACATAGTATGTGCCTCATGAACTGCCTCCCACCACCAGAGCCTCCTCCCTGTGACAGCAGGTGGTGTTCATATGTGTGTTGAGCTTTGGGGTGCACTGCCACCTGCGCACACCTAGGGTTCACATATGGGCATGCACGTCTGCAGGTGAACATTTAACCACTTGTGGACTGACAACCATACTTTTACTGCAGCAGGGAGCGGCCACTCCGCGCCAGTTTACGTACCTACAGGACCGTCTTTAACACTGGGCAAAAGGGGCAGCTGCCAGTCCAGTCATTGTTGTGGGGCCCAAAGCAGCTCCCTCTTGAGCCCCCAAATAGTTGACAAGTGAATTTGGGAGGGCCCAAGAAAATGTTTGCCCAGGGTCCAATCCATATTATATATGGCCCTGCGTACCTAGTATGCGATTTGACATTTCCCGGTCTGGGGACTCGATGTCCGCCGGCGTCCGCCGAAAACACAGGAGACATGTAGCATACCTCCCAACTTTTTGCGATGGGAATGAGGGACACCTATTAGCAAAAGTATGTAGGCATAGGACACACCCCCTGCCACGCCCCCTTAAAGGAGAATTCTACAAAAAAATAGTGCCCCATCGTTGCTGCGAGTGGGAGGAATAGTGCCCCATCATTGGTGTCAGTGGAAGGAATCGTGAACCATAATTGGCATCAGTGGGAGAAATAGTGCCCCATCCTTGGTGCCAGTGGGAGGAATAGTGCCCCATCATTGGTGTCAGTGGAAGGAATAGTGAACCATAATTGGTATCAGTGGGAGGAATAGTGCCCTGTCATTGGTATCAGCGGGAGGTAAAGTGCCCCATCATTGGTATTAGTGGGAGAAATAGTACCCCATCATTGGTGTCAGTGGGAGGAAAAGTGCCCCATCATTGGTATCAGTGGGGGGGGATAGTGCCCCATCATTGGTATCTGTGGGAGGAATAGTGCCCCATCAATGGTATCAGTGGGGGGGGAATAGTGCCCCATCATTGGTATCAGTGGGAGGAATAGTGCCCCATCATTGGTATTAGTGGGAGAAATAGTACCCCATCATTGGTGTCAGTGGGAGGAATAGTGCCCCATCATTGGTATCAGTGGGGGGGGGATAGTGCCCCATCATTGGTATCTGTGGGAGCAATAGTGCCCCATCAATGGTATCAGTGGGGGGATAGTGCCCCATCATAATTGGTATCTTTGGGAGGAATAGTTCCTCATCATTGGTATCAGTGGGGAGAATAGTGCCCCGTCATTGGTATCAGTGGGGAGAATAGTGCCCCATCATTGGTATAAATGTGAGGAATAGTGCCCCATCATTGGTATAAATGTGAGGAATAGTGCCCCATCGTTGATAACAGTGGGAGGAATAGTGCCCTATTGCCGGTGTAAGTGGCAAGAATTATGCCCCCATTGTTAGTGTCAGTAAAATAAATATTGCTCCATGGGCCAGATAAAGGCAAACAAAGGGCCACACCTGGCCCCAGGGCCACAGTTTGGAGACCACTCCTCTAAAGCACCACTCCTAGCACACACACCCATATTTCCTCCTCCAGAACAATTATTACCCCCTGCAGCCCCCCCCCCCCAAATTCCCCCTCCCAGCACAAATCCCCTCCACCCCAATCTCCTTGAGGCGCCAGTAGAAATACAAAGTCCCCATCAGTTCATTGCCCTGTGTTGCAAATCGGAAAGTCGACTCATTTCCCACGCTCCCTAAACTAGTACTACCAGATCTGTGGGCGTGGCTTCACAACTTTCCTTTCTATACTTTTATTCATTAGGAAATGAGAATGTAACATTGAAACTGATGACAGTGACATTCAGTAACCTGTCATACAAGCCAATGTACATACCAACCTGAGGTTTATAGGTTCAATAAAAAACGATCGACCAAACCACACAAAGCGGGGTAAGAAAAATCTGTATGTTACCATTATGATCGACAATTTACCAGTTATAGTGTGTCAGCATTAGGCTCACCATACACATTACAATACAACTTTCGGCTGATCATACACTACAAAATCTGATTGCACAATCTCCTTTACATCTACCTTAAACCATGTAGTGCAAGGGCCTGCCTGATTGGATACTTATTGCATGGATCCTTTAGGTAGGTCCTCATATTACATAGTTTGGTAAAGCTAAAGCAGATTGTACATTACGTTTGGCCAGCTTTAGATTTACCAAAACTATATGAGGACCAACCTAATCTATCCAATCAGGCAGTCCCTTGCACTACATACAGTAGTTGCTGGTAGATTTTGCCGTCGTTCGCACCAATGCGATTTGACAGTTCAAAATCGCATGAAAAGTCGCAGCCTATTTTGGCAATGGAACCGTTCAGATTGTTGCGACTCAAGTGGCAGCGACTTTGAAGAAGGTTCCTTCACTACTTTTCTTTTCATTGCAACTTGCATTGACTTCTGTTAAATGAAGTCGCAAGCCACAATGAAATTGGGGATCCGAATCGCAGTGATCTGCGACTTGGAAATCGCAAGGAAGAAGCGCCATTTCAAAGCCTCACTGGTGTGAACCAAGGCTTAACCAATTGCCCAATGGGACTTTTCTGGCATTTTTTGTTTACAAGTAAAAAAAATTAATTTTTCACGAGAAAATTACTTAGAATCCCCAAACATTATATATATATATATATATATATATATATATATATATATATATATATATGTATATATATTATATATATACACACACACACATTTATTTATTTATTTTTTTCTTTAGTAGAGACCCTAGAGAATAAAATGGCGATTGTATTTGTGCAGCGGTTTTTCAAATGCAATTTTAACCACTTGCCGACTGCTGTGCGCCGATATACATCGGCACAATGGCAGAAGTGGGCAAATGGGCGTACCTGTACTTCCCCTTTAATTGGCAGGACTAGTGGGCGCGTGCAGCGTACAGCGTGACCATGCCTGTGAGTCCCGCAGACTCGATGTCCCGGCGATCGTGTCACGGAGCCACAGAACGGGGAGATGCCTATGTAAACAAGGAATTTCCCCAAACAAATATGTGATGAGAAATAAAAAAATGTGAATGTGTCCAGTAATTAACCCAAAAAACCAAGACCAAAGTACATATGAGCTCCTCCTTGGAATGGACTCACCGGACCAGTAGACAAACAGCAAAGCAGAGGGCAGATATGCAGACAAGCTGTGATACGGCAAGCAGGCATAAAAAGCAAAGCTGGAGAAAAACAGGCCAGAGGATCCAGGGAGCGATGTATGCACACAGGGCACAGTAATTTTCTTGGGGGTGTTGGACCGGTAAAAGAAGAGAGCAAATTGTAAATGCTGTAGAAGGATATTAAAATGCGCACTCTGTGCTACTTACAGGATGCAAAGGGGAAGGCAAACTTCTCAGATACTTCCGTGGTTGCAGCTGATCCAGCGTGCGCTCCACGGGAACAGGAAGTGGCGTCAATGGTTCTTTGGCCGGAAATTACGTCGACGCGTTTCGCCCCTCCTCCAGGGCGTCATCAAAAGACATCACTTCCGGCCAGAAGGACGTGATATTTATACTGAATGGAAGCCAGAGAGCCCTCCCATTACAGGTGGAGCTAAACCGCCAAAAATGATCAGAGAGGATCACTTATTGTCCTGCATGATCATCATAGGAGTTTGCATGAAGCCTTTAATAAACTGGCAATGAGAAAAGAGGGGGAACAAACCCCAACATTTACAGTGTATAGTTAATAACATATAATGTATAAAATAATCAATAAAATTACAATGGTTTCCAATAAGCAACAATTATTTTTAAAAATTGATACAAAATAACATGGGAATTACATATATAGGAAAAAACGTAATCCCGAGGAGTAGGAACTTGAACTTACAATATAATATATTAGGACATAAAATCGGGTTAAAAAATTTTTTAATTTTAAAATTGATTTTAGAATTAGAAAAAATATAAAATATAAAAAATATATAATAAGTATTTTGATGATATAGGTATTTTATTGAAAATTTATCCTAGTAATTTAGAAACCTCCAAGTCCTGGACACTATAAATAATATAAAAAAAAAATGAAAATAAAAATGAAAATAAAATAAAAATAAAAATAAATAAAATAAAAATAAATAAAATAAAAATAAATATAAAAATAAAATAAATAAATATAAATATAAAAAATAAATAAATAAAAAAATAAAATAAAAAATATAAAATAAAAATAAAATAAAAATGAAAATATTTTTATTTTATTTTTTTTTATTTTATTTTTATTTTATTTTATTTTTATTTTATATTTTTTATTTTATTTTTTATTTATTTATTTTTTATATTTATATTTATTTATTTTATTTTTATATTTATTTTTATTTTATTTATTTTTATTTTTATTTTTATTTTATTTTCATTTTTATTTTTATTTTTTTTATATTATTTATAGTGTCCAGGACTTGGAGGTTTCTAAATTACTAGGATAAATTTTCAATAAAATACCTATATCATCAAAATACTTATTATATATTTTTTATATTTTTTCTAATTCTAAAATCAATTTTAAAATTAAAAAATTTTTTAACCCGATTTTATGTCCTAATATATTATATTGTAAGTTCAAGTTCCTACACCTCGGGATTACGTTTTTTCCTATATATGTAATTCCCATGTTATTTTGTATCAATTTTTAAAAATAATTGTTGCTTATTGGAAACCATTGTAATTTTATTGATTATTTTATACATTATATGTTATTAACTATACACTGTAAATGTTGGGGTTTGTTCCCCCTCTTTTCTCATTGCCAGTTTATTAAAGGCTTCATGCAAACTCCTATGATGATCATGCAGGACAATAAGTGATCCTCTCTGATCATTTTTGGCGGTTTAGCTCCACCTGTAATGGGAGGGCTCTCTGGCTTCCATTCAGTATAAATATCACGTCCTTCTGGTCGGAAGTGATGTCTTTTGATGACGCCCTGGAGGAGGGGCGAAACGCGTCGACGTAATTTCCGGCCAAAGAACCATTGACGCCACTTCCTGTTCCCGTGGAGCGCACGCTGGATCAGCTGCAACCACGGAAGTATCTGAGAAGTTTGCCTTCCCCTTTGCATCCTGTAAGTAGCACAGAGTGCGCATTTTAATATCCTTCTACAGCATTTACAATTTGCTCTCTTCTTTTACCGGTCCAACACCCCCAAGAAAATTACTGTGCCCTGTGTGCATACATCGCTCCCTGGATCCTCTGGCCTGTTTTTCTCCAGCTTTGCTTTTTATGCCTGCTTGCCGTATCACAGCTTGTCTGCATATCTGCCCTCTGCTTTGCTGTTTGTCTACTGGTCCGGTGAGTCCATTCCAAGGAGGAGCTCATATGTACTTTGGTCTTGGTTTTTTGGGTTAATTACTGGACACATTCACATTTTTTTATTTCTCATCACATATTTGTTTGTGGTCTATCACTAATTTGATACACATGGAATTAGTTTTATGGTCATTTTTTATTATGTCACTCATCTAATTATTTTGGTCACATATATAATAGTTTTATCATACACAATTTTTGATGCAAGTCAATTTTGTGGGAATTTTTTCATTATTTGATCACAATTCTGTTTGCCAGCGCTGTTTTATTGGTTTAAGCATATTTGAAAGTTTTAGCACTTTTTGTACCAGCAGCTGCACATCTTTTGTTTCTTTTTCACGTTCATATTGTACACGTTTTTCCCAGCGCCGTTTTTTTGTCTATATAAGGAATTTCCCCGTTCTGCCTTGTGACATGACAGAGATCTACTGCTCCCTGTCATCGGGAGCAGTGATCGCTGTCATGTGAGTTGAAGCCCATCCCCACCACCGTTAGAATCACTCCCTAGGACACACTTAACCCCTTCATTGCCCCCTAGTGTTTAACCCCTTCCCTGCCAGTGTCATTTATACAGTAATTAGTGCATTTTTATAGCACTGATTGCTGTATAAATGACAATGGTCCCAAAATAGTGTCAAAAGTTTTCGATGTGTCCGCCATAATGTCGCAGTCACAATAAAAATTGCTGATCGCCGACATTACTAATAAAAAAATTTATAAAAAAATGCCATAAAACTATCCCCTATTTTGTAGACGCTATAACTTTTGCGCAAACCAATCAATAAATGCTTATTGCGGATTTTTTTTAACCAAAATCATGTAGAAGAATACGTATCGGCCTAAACTGAGGAAAAAATATTTTTTTTATATATTTTTGGGGGATATTTATTATAGCAAATAGTAAAAAATATTGCATTTTTTTTTAAAAATGTACGCTTTTTTTATTTATAGCTCAAAAAATAAAAACCGCAAAGGTGATCAAATACCACCAAAAGAAAGCTCTATTTGTGGGAAGAAAAGGACGTCAATTTTGTTTGGGTGCAACGTCGCACGACCGCGCAATTGTCAGTTAAAGCGACGCAGTGCCGAATCGCAAAAAGTGCTCTGGTCAGGAAGGGGGGTAGCCACGAGCCAGAGTGGCCACGAGTCTTATTAAACTCCCTTCTTACTCCTGACCCCTGAACTCTGCGTTACTTTATACTGACCTATGAACTCTGCATCACTTACTACTGACACCAGAACTTTCTGACACTTACTCCTGACCCTTGACCTTGGCATCATGTACTGCTTACACCTGAACTCCACATCACTTACTACTGATCCCTGACCTCTCTGTCACTTACTACTGACCCCTGACCTCTCTGTCACTTACTACTGATCCCTGACCTCTCTGTCACTTACTACTGATCCCTGACCTCTCTGTCACTTACTACTGATCCCTGACCTCTCTGTCACTTACTACTGACCCCTGACCTCTCTGTCACTTACTACTGACCCCTGACCTCTCTGTCACTTACTACTGACCCCTGACCTCTCTGTCACTTACTACTGACCCCTGACCTCTCTGTCACTTACTACTGATCCCTGACCTCTCTGTCACTTACTACTGATCCCTGACCTCTCTGTCACTTACTACTGATCCCTGACCTCTCTGTCACTTACTACTGACCCCTGACCTCTCTGTCACTTACTACTGACCCCTGACCTCTCTGTCACTTACTACTGACCCCTGACCTCTCTGTCACTTACTACTGATCCCTGACCTCTCTGTCACTTACTACTGACCCCTGACCTCTCTGTCACTTACTAATGATCCCTGACCTCTCTGTCACTTACTACTGACCCCTGACCTCTCTGTCACTTACTAATGATCCCTGACCTCTCTGTCACTTACTAATGATCCCTGACCTCTCTGTCACTTACTAATGATCCCTGACCTCTCTGTCAATTACTACTGATCCCTGAACTCGGCATTGTGTACTGCTGACCCCTGAACTGTGCCTCACTTATTACTGAACCCTGAACTCTGCTTTATTTAATACTGACCTATTAACTCTGCATCACTTACTGCTGACCTCTGCATGAATACTGACCTATGACTTCTTCGTCACTTACTATAGATGTCAGGGGTCAAAAGTAAGCGATGCAAGAGTTCAGAGGTCAGTAGTGACACAGAGTGCAGTAGTAAGTGCCCCTCCGTCTCACGTCTGTTCTCCTTTTCCCTGAACTTTTCCCTGTACTCAGGGTACTGCAGCTCTTCTCGCCCTTCTACTAATCATAGCCCTCCCTACTGGATCAGAGAATAGGAGAAGTGGGAGATGAGCTGCAGGACCCTGAGTGCAGGGAAGAGTTCAGGAAGTTATGGCAGCAGATAGCTGCACCATAACCCTTTTTATTTATTTATTTTATTGCATTTTAGTGTAAATATGAGATCTGAGGACTTTTTGACCCCCAGATCTCATATTTAAGAGGTCCTGTCATTCTATTTTTCTATTATAAGGGATGTTGCATTCCTTGTAATAGGAATAAAAGTGACACATTTTTTTTTTTTTTTTAAAGGACAGTGTAAAAATCAAAGGTAAAATAAAAATTTTTTATTTTTTTTTAAAGTGCCCCGTCCCACGAGCTCACGCGCAGAAGCGAGCGCATACGTAGGTCGCACCCGCATATGAAAACAGTTTTCAAACCACACATGTGAGGTATCGTCGCGATCTTTAGAGCAAGAACAATAATTCTCTCTATTGACCTCCTCTGTAACTCAAAACTAGTAACCTGTAGAAACGTTTAAACGTTGCCAATGGAGATTTTTAAGTGTCAAAGTTTGTCGCCGTTCCACAAGCGGGCGCAATTTTGAAGCATGACATGTTGAGTATCAATTTACTCGGCATAACATAATCTTTCACAATATAGAAAAAAATTGGGCTAACTTCACTGGTGTCTTTATTTTTTAACTCCAAAAAGTGTATTTTTTCCAAAAAAATATTAGATCGCTGCGCAAATACGGTGTGACAGAAAGTATCGCAATGACCGCCATTTTATTCTCTAGGGTGTCTGAAAAAAATGTATACAGGGGGTCCCCGACTTACGAACGCCCGACCTACGAACATCTCCTACTTACAAACCGGGCGCTGCGGGGACCCTCCGCCATTTCCCGCGGACCTTCGGCCGTTCTGCGCATGCGCGGCCAGGCGGAGCCTCGGAAAATGTCGGCAAACATCAGAATTGTCCATAATTTGCCGCGCATGCGCAGAACGGCATTCGACGAAACATCGGAAATGTCTGTAATTGTCGGTCTGCGCATGCGCGGCCGACTTACGAACATTTCCGATTTAAGAACAGGAGGACAGTCCCTAACGAGTTCGTAACTCGGGGACCGCCTGTATTATGTTTGGGGGTTCTAAGTAATTTTCCAGGAAAAAAATAAAAAATATTTTAACTTGTAAACAAGTGTCAAAAAGAGGCTAAAATCACACCAATTCAAAACTGCATGTCAGTGTGACTTGTGGTGGGACACCCTGAAAACAAAAACTTAAAAAAATGTTAGTAACAATTTAAAATGAAAAAAAAATATATATATATTTTTTTTTACTTACCAGAAATGGCTGTTGCTAGGCAGTTCGTCCTAATCTGCCTCCTCCAGCGCCGCAGTGATCTTCTCTCCTTCCGTCTTTCTGTGAATGGGGCGCGGTGTGTTATGGGAACTGTGTCCCACAACACATCGCGTTCCCCATTCACAAATTAGACTCGCGCATGCGCAGTAGGCCGCGCGCCGACTCGGGACATCTCGGCCTCCACGAACGACATTGCGGGCGCCCTGGGAGGGTAAGTGTACTTATTAAAAGTCAGCAGCGACTTTTTTTTTAGCTGCTGACTTTTACATTTTTTTTTTTTTTAAGGTGAAACGCCGCTTTAATGATGTCTATATAAGTCGCACCTGAAACCGACAAAAGTAGTGCAGGAACTACTTTTTCAAATCAGTGCGGCACCGCAAAGTCAGCGTCACACTGATTTGAACAGTTCCATTGCTGACAATAGGGTGCGACTTGTCATGCGATTTGGACCTGTCAAATCGCATGACAAGTCGCACCGGTGTGAACAGGGGCTTACAGATACAACTGACCCTTTGATGGCCGGCCATAACACGTATGCGGCCCGCGATGAATTTGAGTTTGATGTCCCTTCTATAGAGGAGAGGGGGGGGGGGGCAGGAAGTAAGAATCCTATTGGTATGCAGCAGGGACTGTTTTTGGTTATTTTTGCTACTAATTGACCCATTATAAAGCACTCTGTTTATTCTACTTATTCAGACTGGTGCTGTAATATAAGACGGCACTCGGCTTGATATCGCTCTATAAATAGTCACATAAGCTTGTTGCCGTACACTGATTTGGATTGGTAATGTAGAGCTTGTCCCGCGGTCCCTTCGTGGAATCCGGCAGTCACCTGAAATAATCTTTTCAGTCTTTCTGGTTATACTGGGTTATCTTGGCTGGTGTACGGTGTTTGATAAGACATGAATTACTATCTGCAGGGTGTCTGTGCAACCCTGGGGCCCAGACTTATTATTACTAATAAGATAAGCAAATATTGTCTAAATACATTCATCATGTGTATTATTCCTTGGATCTTGGTGTGCTTTGTAGATTTCTTCCAGATCTGTGCAGTAATCCAATGTGAGACTGCCTAAAATAAAGACCAGTCTCTGCTGCTCTCTCTGCTTGTGCAGAATGACTGGTCTTGTCTCCGCCCCCTCCTGTAGTGTTCTACAGGCATCCTGTAGTGGGCGGAGTGTGGTGGGCCCCTCCCACAGCTCCGCTCTCTCTCCCTGTGCAGGGTGGCTGGTCTGGTCTCCGCCCCCTCCTGTAGTTTTCTGCAGGCAGCCTGTGGTGGGTGGAGCCTGCTGGGTCCCTCCCACAGCTCTGCTCTCTCTCCTTGTGCAGGGTGACTGGTCTTGTCTTCGCCCCCTGCTGTACTTTTCTGCAGGCAGTTTGTACTGGGCGGTGTTTGGTGGGTCCCTCCCACAGCTCTGCTCTTTCTCCTTGTGCAGTGTGACTAGTCTTGTCTCCGCCCCCTCCTGTAGTTTTCTGCAGGCAGCCTATAGTGGGTGGAGCCTGCTGGGCCCCTCCTACAGCTCTGCTCTCTCTCTCCTTGTGCAGGGGGACTGGTCTTGTCTCCGCCCCCTCCTGTCATTTTCTGCAGGCAGTCTGTAGTGGGCGGGGTTTGCTGGGTCTCTCCCACAGCTCTGCTCTCTCTCTCCTTGTGCAAGGTGACTGGTCTTGTCTCTGCCCCCTCCTGCAGTTTTCTGCAGGCAGCCTATAGTGGGTGGAGCCTGCTGGGCCCCTCCCACAACTCTGTTCTCTCTCCTTGTGCAGGGTGACTGGTCTTGTCTCCGCCCCTCCTGTCATTTTCTGCAGGCAGCCTGTAGTGGGTGGAGCCTGCTGGGCCCCTCCCACAGCTCTGCTCTCTCTCCCTGTGCAGGGTGACTGGTCTGGTCTCTGCCCCTCCTGTAGTTATCTGCAGGCAGCCTGTAGTGGGCAGAGTGTGGTGGGCCCCTCCCACAGCTTTGCTCTCTCTCTCCCTGTACAGGGTGACTGGTCTGATCTCCGCCCCTCCTGTAGTTTTCTGCAGGCAGCCAGTGGTGGGTGGAGCCTGCTGGACCCCTCCCACAGCTCTGCTCTCTCTCCTTGTGCAGGGTGACTGGTCTTGTCTCCGGCCCTTCCTGTAGTTTTCTGCAGGCAGCCTATAGTGGGTGGAGCCTGCTAGGCCCCTCCCACAGCTCTGCTCTCTCTCCTTGTGCAGGGTGACTGGTCTTGTCTCCGCCCCCTCCAGTCATTTTCTGCAGGCAGCCTGTGGTGGGTGGAGCCTGCTGGGCCCCTCCCACAGCTCTGCTCCCTCTCCCTGTACAGGGTGGCTGGTCTTGTCTCCGCCCCCTCCTGTCATTTTCTGCAGGCAGCCTGTAGTTAAGGTTGCCCCCTGTCCAGGATTCACCCGGACAGTCTGAGTTTTGAATCATGTGTCTGGGTTTCAGGCTGCTTATACACTGATGCGATTTTGCTTTTTTTTTTTTTGCATGTTAAAAACACAGGAGAAACACAACGCCCTTAAATCCTATTGGACTCTTCACACCACGGCGCCGCAGGTTTGGTGCGTTTTTGAAAAGCCCTGCTTTCCGCATCTTTCAAAACCCACCAAAAATGCAGGTCCCTGTTGAAATGAATAGAAAATGCATCAAAACACAACAAAAATGCATGGAAATTGCACTTGCTTTGCATTTTTGGTGTGGTTTTTTTTTGAGTCACACGGACAAGATTCACAGGTGCATGCTGGGTAATACGCTCCCAGAAAATGCACCAGAAACGGGATAACAAAGCTGTACATTGGTGGGACATGAACTCAGAAAGGAATGTTGAAGCAGTGAGGCCCAGTGATGGGGAATAGGACATAATCCAGGAGCTTGGAGTAAATATATTGTAGTGTCATCCATAGCAGGAACTGTGAACTTCTTCGGTGTTCATTCTGAAAATCAAAGAGCTGGTTCACCCAAAACTGATCATTCTGTTTCTGGTAGGTTCTGGAGTGTTAAGTAATTTATTATCTTTTGGTGACCCTGGGGTTAAAGTGGTTGTAAACCCTTAAATATACCTGGATGGGGTGATACACAGAAATTAAACAAATCCTCCTACATAGGTTGTACCTGTTTATCTGCAGTCTCCTCTTCTCTACATTCATTCAACGTTTATGATTTATAAACCTTGTCTGAGATTTCAGAAAGCAGGAAGCAGAGAGCTGAAATACACTCAGCAGAGCTCAGAAGCTGATTGGAGGGAAGGGACCCCCCCCCCCCCTCCCTTTCACATAGCACACAGGAACAGAGCTAAGTCTGTCAAACACAGGCTGTGTGCTTAAGCTCCTTCCCCTGTCACCATTTTTTCTCTTGGTGTCAGGAAAGTACACACTATAGAGAGATATGCTTTGTTCATATGTCATGTCTGAGGTTTACAACCATTTTAACTGTTTCAATACAGGGCACTTTTATCCCCTTCCTGCCCAGGCCAATTTTCAGCACGGCCAGCATGCAACACTGTGCCCATATGAAATTTTGATAATTTTTTTCACACAGATAGAGTTTTCTTTTGGTGCTATTTAATCACCACTGGGGTTTTTATTTTTTGTTAGTTTCTTTTAGAAAATTTTGTAAATAATTAATTTTTCTACTTCACTGATGTGCGCTGATAATGCTGCACTGATGGGCACTGATGAGGAGGCATTAATATGCAGCACTGATGGGCACTGATAGGCGGCACTTATGGGCAATGATAGGTGGCGCTGATGGGCACTGATAGGCGGCACTGATGGGCACTGATAGCCGGTACTTATGGGCAATGATAGGTGGCAAGAATAGGCGGCACTGATGGGCGGCACTGATGGGCCCTGATAGGCGGCACCTATGGGCAATGATAGGTGTCAGGGATAGGCAGCACTGATGGGTGGCACTGATGGGCATTGGGCACTGATAGGCGGCACTGATGGGCACTGATAAGCGGCACTTATGGGCAATAAAAGGGGGCACTGATAGACAGCACTGATGGGCAGTGATAGGTGGCACTTATGGGAAATGATAGGTGACACTGATGGGTGGCGCTGATAGGCACTGATATGCGGCACTGATAGGCGCCACTTATGAGCAATGATAGGTGGCACTGATAGGCGGCACTTATGGGCACTGATAGGTGACACTTATGGGAAATGATAGGTAACACTGATGGGTGGCGCTGATGGGCACTGATAGGCGGCACTGATGGGCACTGATAGGCGGCACTTATGGACAATGATAGGTGGCAAGAATAGGCAGCACTGATGGGCGGCACTGATGGGCCCTGATAGGCGGCACTTATGGGCAATGATAGGTGGCAAGGATAGGCAGCACTGATGGGCATTGGGCACTGATAGGCGGCACTGATGGGCACTGATAAGCGGCACTTATGGGCAATAAAAGGGGGCACTGATGGGCAGTGATAGGTGGCACTTATGGGAAATGATAGGTGACACTGAAGGGTGGTGCTGATGGGCGGTGCTGATGGGCACTGATATGCGGCACTGATAGGCGGCACTTATGAGCAATGATATAGGTGGCACTGATAGGCGGCACTTATGGGCACTGATAGGTGACACTTATGGGAAATGATAGGTGACACTGATGGGTGGCACTGATGGGCACTGATAGGCGGCACTTATGGGCAATGATAGGTGGCAAGAATAGGCAGCACTGATGGGCGGCACTGATAGGCGGCACTGATGGGCCCTAATAGGCGGCACTTATGGGCAATGATAGGTGGCAAGGATAGGCAGCACTGATGGGTGGCACTGATGGGCATTGGGCACTGATAGGCGGCACTGATGGGCACTGATAAGCGGCACTTATGGGCAATAAAAGGGGGCACTGATGGGCAGTGGTAGGTGGCACTTATGGGAAATGATAGGTGACAATGATGGGTGGCGCTGATGGGCACTGATAGGCGGCACTTATGGGCAATGATAGGTGGCACGAATAGGTGGCACTGATGGGCTGCACTGATGGGCACTGATAGGGCACTGATAGGCAGCACTGATGGGCCCTGATAGGCGGCACTTATGGGAAATGATAGGTGTCAAAGATAGGCAGCACTGATGGGTGGCACTGGTCGGCATTGGGTACTGATTATGGGCAATAAAAGGGGGCACTGATAGACGGCAATTATGTGCACTGATAGGTGGCACTTATGGGTGGCGCTGATGGGCACTGATAGGCGGCACTGATGGGCACTGATAGGCGGCATTTATGGGCAATGATAGGTGGCAAGAATAGGCAGCACTGATGGGTTGCACTGATAGGCGGCACTGATGGGCCCTGATAGGCGGCGCTTATGGGCAGTGATAGGTGGCACTGATGGGTGGCACTGAGAAGCAAGCACTGATCAGCACTGATTGCATTACTGATGGGCGCAGATTGGTTTTACTCATGGGCACTGTTGGGGCTGCAGTGACTGCACTGATAATCAGGGCACTAATAAGGCTCTCCTCTCCTTACACTCTGTCTGTATAAGGCGAGGAGAGCCGACAACTGGCATTTCCTTGTTTACATATGATCAGCTGTGATTGGACACAGCTGATCACATGGGTAAAGAGCTGTCATCGGCTCTTTACCAAGATGGGGGTTGTGCCATATGCCAGTAACACAGGGCTCTCGCGATCGCCATGCTGCGCACCCCTGCGGGCGCGCAAGTGCGGTGAGACTGGGCGAGGTCATATGACGTGGTTCCAAAACAATGGAGCATCCCGCCCGCCGTCATTTGTCTATACAGCGGGTGGAAGGTAGTTAAAGTGACTCTAAACTCTGGCTTAAAAAAAAAATTGACTCTGTTCAATGGGTCTTTCCTTTTCTGTTCATTCAGTCCTGAGATTTACACAGCTCTGCCACATATCACAACCCTGTCTGTCAGGGGTGGAGACGTGATTTTATTTCTGCTGCAGTTAGCTGACACTTACAGGTTTTGCCCCTCCCCCCCAACCCCAGACTTTGATCAGACAGTGAAAGGAGAAGCAGTAGACTGATAAGCTAATTTCTATGTCACTCTGCTCTCTCCTCCTCTCAGCATTGCAACTGATTTGCTCCTGCTTTATCTCCCCCAGTCTTAGTTCTGCTGTAGAGGGAGTGAAAGAGACTAACAGCAAGTCAAACTCCGGTTCTTACTTTGCTAGAATTGAAAAAAAACACTAAAATTCAATATTCTTTTATGAAATGACTTTAGTATGAGAGCCTTGAATCATGCAAATAATATGAACCTATGAGTTCTCCTCTATAAACAATTGGTAATATCGGGGACCTTGGGGGATACACCATGGAACATGACACAATGTGGTTACTACCCAAGGGATAAGGTAGTGCAGTTGGAGTTTCACATTTTTTTAGATCTGCCTGGATTATTATGTTCTGTCTTTCGTACCCGTAATGTTAATCTATCAGGTGCCCATGGTGGTAACTAATGTAGCAAGGTCCGGGGCCTCCAGGGGCCTAATGATGACCCCAAGGATTCGGGAGAGCTGACATCCTTCCTTGTACAGTGGGTTACCAGGCATGGTGGGTATAATGCAAGTTGAAATGATGGGCGCCAGTCACTTTTTTAATGCGAATAAGAGATTTATTGTCTCTTAACAGCTTCCCGACCGGTGTGCGCCGATGTACGTGCCATTGCGTGCGCACCGCGACTAGGTGGCACTTATGGGTAATGATAGGTGACACTGATGGGTGGCGCTGATGGGCACTGATATGCGGCACTAATGGGTACTGATAGGTGGCACTTATAGGCAATGATAGGTGGCAAGAGTAGGCGGCACTGATGGCACTGATGGGCGGCACTGATGGGCACTGATAGGCGGCACTTATGGGCAAAGATAGGTGGCAAGGATAGGCAGCACTGATGGGTGGCACTGATGGCCATTGGGCACTGATAGGTGACACTGATGGGCACTGATAAGCGGCACTTATGGGCACATCACAGCTGGGACCTCCGTGAGTCGGGTCGCGGGTCCCGCGGACTCGATCGCCGCAGGGATACCCGCGATCGCCTCACGGAGAGGGAGAACGGGGAGATGCTAATGTAAACAAGCATCTCCCCGTTCTGCCTAGTGACAGTGTCACTGATCTCTGCTCCCTGTCATCGGGAGCAGAGATCAGTGACGTGTCACACGTATCCACGCCCCCCCCTACAGTTAGAAACACTCCCCAGGGCACACTTAACCCCTTAACTGCCCCCTAGTGGTTAACCCCTTCACTGCCAGTGCCATTTACACAGGAATCAGTGCATTTTTATAGCATTTGTATAGCACTGATTGCTGTATAAATGACAATGGTCCCAAAAATGTGTCAAAAATGTCCGATGTGTCCCCCATAATATCGCAGTCACAATAAAAATCGCTGATTGCCGCCATTACTAGTAAACAAAAATATTAATAAAAATGCCATAAAACTATCCCCTATTTTGAAAACGTTATAACTTTTACGCAAACCAATCAATAAACGCTTATTGCGATTTTTTTTTACCAAAAATATGTAGAAGAATACGTTTCGGCCTAAAGTAGGAAAAAATAATTTTTATACATTTTTGGGGTATATTTATTATAGCAAAATGTAAAAAAAAATGTGTTTTTTTTTCTAAATTGTCGCTCTTTTTTTGTTTATAGCGCAAAAAATAAAAACTGCAGAGGTGATCAAATACCACCAAAAGAAAGCTCTATTTGTGGGGAAAAAAGGATGTCAATTTTGTTTGGGAGCCACGCGCAATTGTCACTTAAATCGACGCAGTGCCGAATCGCAAAAAGTGCTCTGGTCTTTGCCCAGCAAAATTGTCTGGGGTTTAAGTGGTTAACAAGAACTGTGGGAGAGAGGGTTAGGGCCTGGACACCCTTAAGTAGATGCAATGATAATTGGCAGACTCCCGAGACACTATAGGTGGACAGCTATACAGGGAAAGGCCTCCGGCAGGATGCCATGTCTGTATAGGTAGCACCGCTGTCTCCTATGGCAACTGAGCTTGTAACAGTCATTAACGGTAGTTGTACATAACTCTTGGTAACACAGAAGAGTTCTTCTCTCGTCTCAGAGTATCCCACTTGTAGGTCTTCACTCACTGAGCTCTCAGTATCTCACTAGACTTCCAGATCCCAGTCGTCACCGGATCTCCTGAGCTCTCCCCCAGCTATCCCGCTGTATACTCCTCAAGCGTCACCCCTGCTAACCCGCTGGGTCTCTGGCTTGACCTGGGGTGGATAACATGCATAGGGCAAGGGTCTGGGGTGGGTAACATACATACTACAGGGGTTAGGGGTGAGTATGGTACAGATTACAGGGGTTTGGGATGGGTAATGCACAGAGTGCAGGGATCTGGAGTGGGTAGGATCCATAAAGCAAGGGTCTAGGTTGGGTAACATACATAGTGCAGAGTTCTGGGGCGGGTATTGGTAAATTCCATAGATCATGGGTCTAGGTTGGGAAACGTACAGTGCCTTGCAAAAGTATTCACCCCCTTGACATTTTTCGTGCTTTTTTGCCTCACAACCTGGAATTAACATGGATTGTGTGAGGATTTGCATCATTTCATTTACAGAACATGCCCACAACTTTGAAGATTTTTTTTTTTTATTGTGAAGCAATCAACAAATAGGACAAAATAACAGAAAAAGTCAATGTGCATAACTATTCACCCCCCTAAAGTCAATACATTGTAGAGCCACCTTTTGCGGCTATCACAGCTCCAAGTTGCTGGATAAGTCTCTATGAGTCTTGCCACATCTTACCACTGGGATTTTTGCCCATTCCTCCTTACCAAACTGCTGCAGCTCCTTCAAGTTGGATGGTTTGCGCTAGTAAACAGCAATCTTTAATCTGACCACAGATTTTCTATTGGATTGAGGTCTGGGCTTTGACTAGGCCATTCCAACACATTTACACGTTTCCCCTTAAACCACTCAAGTGTTGCTTTAGCAGTGTGTTTGGTGTCATTGTCCTGCTGGAAGGTGAACCTCCGTCCTAGCCTCAAATCACACACAGAGTGGTACAGGTTTTGCTCAAGAATATCCCTGTATTTAGCACCATCCATCTTTCCCTCAACTCTGACCAGTTTCCCAGTCCTGACTGCTAAAAAACATCCCCACAGCGTGATGCTGCCACCACCATGTTTCACAGTTGGGATGGTGCTCTTTGGGTGATGTGATGTGTTGGGTTTGCGCCAGACATGGCGTTTTCTTAGATGGCCAAAAAGTTAAATTTTAGTCTCATCAGACCAGAGCACCTTCCTCCATACATTTTGGGAGTCTCTCGCATGCCTTTTCGCCAACTCAAAACGTCCCATTTTGTTTTTTGCTGAAAGTAATGTCTTTCTTCTGGGCACTCTGCCATAAAGCCCAACTCTATGGAGCGTACGGCTTATTGTCGTCCTATGTACAGATACTCCAGTCTGCTGTGGAACTCTGCAGCTCCTCCAGGGTTACCTCAGGTCTCTGTGCTGCCTCTCTGATTAATGCCCTCCTTGCCCGGTCCGTGAGTTTTGGTGTGCGGCCGTCTCTTGGCAGGTTTGCTGTTGTGCCATGTTCTTTCCATTTGGTTATGATAGATTTGATGGTGCTCCTAGGGATCATCAAAGATTTGGAGATTTTTTTATAACCTAATCCTGACTTGTACTTCTCAACAACATTGTCCCTTACTTGTTTGGAGAGTTCCTTGGTCTTCATGGCAGTGTTTGGTTAGTGGTGCCTCTTGCTTAGGTGTTGCAGCCTCTGGGGCCTTTCAGAAAGGTGTGTGTATATGTAATGACAGGTCATGTGACACTTAGATTGCACACAGGTGGACATCATTTCACTAATTATGTGACTTCTGAAGGTCATTGGTTGCACCAGAGCTTTTTATGGGCTTCATAACAAAAGGGGGTGAATACATACGCACATGACAATTATCAGTTTTTTATTTCTGAAAAATAGTTTTATGTATATATTTTTCTAATCTTACTTCATCAACTTAGACTATTGTGTTCTGATCCATCACATATAAATCAGATTAAAAAAACATTGAACTAAAGGCTGTAATGTAACAAAATAGGTAAAAAGTCAAGGCACTGTACATAGTGCAGGGGTCTGGGGTGAGGAGGTACATAGTGGTCTGGGGTGAGAATGTACATAGTGGTCTGGGGTGAGAACATACATAGTGCAGGGGTCTGGGGTAATAATGTACATAGTGGTCTGGGGTGAGAACACACATAGTGCAGGGGTCTGGGGTGAGAACATACATAGTGCAGGGTTCTGGGGTGAGAATGTACATAGTGGTCTGGGGTGAGAACGTACATAGTGCAGGGGTCTGGGGTGAGAATGTACATAGTGGTCTGGGGTGAGAACATACATAGTGCAGGGGTCTGGGGTGAGAATGTACATAGTGGTCTGGGGTGAGAACATACATAGTGCAGGGGTCTGGGGTGAGAATGTACATAGTGGTCTGGGGTGAGAATGTACATAGTGCAGGGGTCTGGGGTGAGGACGTACATAGTGCAGGGGTCTGGGGTGAGAACATACATAGTGCAGGGGTCTGGGGTGAGAATGTACATAGTGGTCTGGGGTGAGAACATACATAGTGCAGGGGTCTGGGGTGAGAATGTACATAGTGGTCTGGGGTGAGAACGTACATAGTGCAGGGGTCTGGGGTGAGAACATACATAGTGCAGGGGTCTGGGGTGAGAACATACATAGTGCAGGGGTCTGGGGTAAGAACGTACATAGTGCAGGGGTCTGGGGTAAGAACGTACATAGTGCAGGGGTCTGGGGTGAGAACGTACATAGTGGTCTGGGGTGAGAACATACATAGTGCAGGGGTCTGGGGTGAGAACGTACATAGTGGTCTGGGGTGAGAACATACATAGTGCAGGGGTCTGGGGTGAGAACGTACATAGTGGTCTGGGGTGAGAACTTACATAGTGCAGGGGTCTGGGGTGAGAACGTACATAGTGGTCTGGGGTGAGAACATACATAGTGCAGGGGTCTGGGGTGAGAATATACATAGTGGTCTGGGGTGAGAACATACATAGTGCAGGGGTCTGGGGTGAGAATGTACATAGTGGTCTGGGGTGAGAATGTACATAGTGCAGGGGTCTGGGGTGAGGACGTACATAGTGCAGGGGTCTGGGGTGAGAACATACATAGTGCAGGGGTCTGGGGTGAGAACGTACATAGTGGTCTGGGGTGAGAACATACATAGTGCAGGGGTCTGGGGTGAGAATATACATAGTGGTCTGGGGTGAGAACATACATAGTGCAGGGGTCTGGGGTGAGAATGTACATAGTGGTCTGGGGTGAGAATGTACATAGTGCAGGGGTCTGGGGTGAGGACGTACATAGTGCAGGGGTCTGGGGTGAGAACATACATAGTGCAGGGGTCTGGGGTGAGAACATACATAGTGCAGGGGTCTGGGGTGAGAACGTACATAGTGGTCTGGGGTGAGAACATACATAGTGCAGGGGTCTGGGGTGAGAACGTACATAGTGGTCTGGGGTGAGAACATACATAGTGCAGGGGTCTGGGGTGAGAACATACATAGTGCAGGGGTCTGGGGTGAGAACGTACATAGTGGTCTGGGGTGAGAACATACATAGTGCAGGGGTCTGGGGTGAGAACGTAAATAGTGGTCTGGGGTGAGAACATACATAGTGCAGGGGTCTGGGGTGAGAACGTACATAGTGGTCTGGGGTGAGAACATACATAGTGCAGGGGTCTGGGGTGAGAACATACATAGTGCAGGGGTCTGGGGTGAGAACGTACATAGTGGTCTGGGGTGAGAACATACATAGTGCAGGGGTCTGGGGTGAGAACGTACATAGTGGTCTGGGGTGAGAACATACATAGTGCAGGGGTCTGGGGTAAGAACGTACATAGTGCAGGGGTCTGGGGTGAGAACGTACATAGTGGTCTGGGGTGAGAACATACATAGTGCAGGGGCCTGGGGTGAGGACGTACAAAGTGCAGGGGTTTGGGGTCAGAACGTACATAGTTAAGGAGTCAGAATTATATATGGTAACGGTAATGCACGCAGGGCTTATATGGGCTTTTTATATGTCTGGTGTAATATCACGGCACTTTCCTGTGTCCGGGACGCCGCATGTGCCATGTACAACCTACCATACAAGTGAATGGCTGTATGTGGTCGCACTCTTGTAAACACTTATGCTTCTTAGTGGCGTTCACCCATGCATACACCTACAATGTTTTTTCCGAACGCACAAATATGTCAGGGTAAACGGGCGAGTGGTACATGGCACGTGTGGCATGTAAGGCTCCCCAAATGCAGGAAAGTGGAAACTACGCCTGGTATATAAGATGCCTATTAAAGCCCCATGTGTGTGAATCCTTCAAGCTCCTTCTTCTAAGCCAGGGTCTCCAAACTGCGGCCTGGGGGCCACACGTGGCCCTTTGCTAGCCTTTATCCGGCCCTTGGGGCACAATTCCTCCCACTGATATGAGGCACAATTCCTTCCACTGACACCAACAATGGGGCACTATATCTTCCACCGATACCAACGATGGGATACTATTCCTTCTACTAATAAGGGGAATACTCCTCCTATTGACCACCAACCCTGAGGCCATATTTATTCTCACTGATGCCAGGCCCGTGACATTTTCTGCCTCTGCTGGCCACAATCCGGCCCTCCTAAAGTCTGAAGGACAATAAAGTGGCCCTTTGTTTGAAAAGTTTGGAGACTCCTGCTCTAAGCCATCTGATAGGTGATATATGTTTGCTCAGTATATCTGCTCCTCGCAGTCAGGATTATCCATTAAACAGATACAGAGAGCGTGATCCTTTCACCTACAAATCCTCACCTGGCTGCACCCGCCACCCTCCCCATCACCCCAGAGGCCACCATGGGGAGGGCTCTGGTGTCTATGAAATATTTATCCATTCAGGAAATCATTGCTCTACATAGACAAACATTCACCACGGCTTAACCAGGAGAACGACTTGTAACTGCGACAAATATCAGAATCAGACATTGAACACTTTATGCAGTGAGGAGGAGTTATGTCATTATGTCATTTCCTGTTTTAACTCCTAAAAGCCTGCACCACTTGCGCCGCAACCGCATGCATTGCACACAGTCGCTGGGTGGTTGCAGCGTGACCCCCATTCAGTTGAATGGGCCACGTTTGGTGGGTGGTACTGCCTGCTAAACACAACAGCGTGAATCGTTTTTGCTGCACTACGATGGCCGTAGCGTGTGTACACCCTGGTACAGTTGCTGTTGGAGCTTAGTGGGAGCTGTTTGGGTTCGTTAAAAAAGTAGCTCAACCACGTGTTTTACTGCCAGCCAATCGAAAGGGCAAACTAAACCTAAATGATATCCATATTGTCTGAGAATTTGACCACTTCCGGACCGTCCACCATCGTTATACGTCGGCTGTTTGAAGGAGGAAATTGCTAGCTGCCATAACCCCGGTATCCTCTTCTTCAGTGAGCGGTCCGGTTTAAGATAAAAGTGGTCTCTGCAGCAGATTCACCGTGAGATCACTTTTATCGGCAGCGGGAGAGGCCCCACCCTTCCCGCCGCACTCCGGTGCCCTCCGCCGTTTACCGGAGCCGTCAGCAGCGGCGGAGGCGATTGGGTCCTTCTTGTGGCCTGACACGTAGACAAGTGAGGGGGAAGATGGCCCCCACCTGTCTCCATATCATTGCAGGGCAGAAGCGACGTCAAAACGTCACTTCCGCCCATAGCTCTTAGCCCCCGTACACACGGTCGGAAATTCCGACCACAAAATCCGTCCGATTTTTTTTCCGACGGATTTTGTCCGACACTGGTGTTGCATACACACGGTCGGACAAAGTTGTCGGAAAATCCGATCATTCTGAACGTGGGGAAGTTCGTTGCGTACGACGAAACTACGTAGAGGCTAGTAGCCAATAGCTTTGGTCTCGTAATTTGATCTGAGCATGCGTGGCACTTTGTCCGTCGGAATTCTCTACACACGATCGGAAAAAGTCCGGATTTTGTTGTCGGAAAATTTGAGAGCAGGATCTCAAATTCCGACAGAAAAAGTCTGATGGAGCCCACACATTTTCCGACAACATGGTCCGATCGGACATTTTCCGTCGGAATTTCCGACCGTGTATACAGGGGGCTTAAACGGCAATTTTTTTAATCCTTTTTTTTTTTTAAATGATACATTTTATTTTTTTTTTTATTGCATTTTAGTGTAAATATGAGATCTGAGATCTCTTTGACCCCAGATCTCATATTTAAGAGGTCCTGTCATGTTTTTTTTCTATTACAAGGGATGTTTATAATCCTTGTAATAGGAATAAAAGTGACACAATTATATCTTTTTTTTAAAACAGTGTTAAAAAAAAAAAAAAAAAAAAAAGTAAAATAAATAAGAAAAAAAAATGTTTTTAAACGCGCACCGTCCCAACGAGCTCGCGTGCAGAAGCGAACGCATACGTGAGTAGCGCCCGCATATGAAAACGGTGTTCAAACCACACATGTGAAGTATTGCCGCGATCGGTAGAGCGAGAGCAATAATTCTAGCCCTAGACCTCCTCTGTAACTCAAAACATGCAACCTGTAGAGTTTTGTAAATGTCGCCTATGGAGATTTTTAAGGGTAAAAGTTTGTCGCCATTCCACGAGCGGTTGCAATTTTGTAGTGTGACATGTTGGGTATCAATTTACTCAGCGTAAAATTATCTTTCACAATATAAAAAAAAATTGGGCATACTTTACTGTTGTCTTATTTTTTTATTAAAAAAAGTGTATTTTTTCCAAAAAAAAAGTGCGCTTGTAAGACCGCTGAGCAAATACGGTGTGACAGAAAGTACTGCAACGACCGCCATTTTATTCTCTAGGGTGTTAGAAAAAAAAATTTATACTGTTTGGGGGTTCTAAGTAATTTTCTAGCAAAAAACTTGTAAACAACAAATCTCAGAAATAAGCTATAGACATTTGATTTAAATGTGATTTAGTTATTCTTGTCCTTTTTGTGTTGTTTGCTCAAGTCTGACCTTTTTCTTGTTTGTTTTATCTAAGCCATTATGTATAGATTAATAATCACAAAAAGGGGAAATGGCGCTGCTAACAAATTGTGGAAAATTGCATAAGTGTCACCTATTCATGACGAATTGTAAATTGATATGTGACAGTAGGAGATCTATATGGGACAGTGAAAAATATGTGAAGGTAAGTCCCTATGTAGTGTGATAAATCATATACAAAAGCCAATCAAATCAAAAAGGAAATAGAAAATCTTATTCACCTGAGAAGTTTAAGTATCCACCATAAGATTGATGGCTAATAGTATGTCCTAATTGCTATATAAAAATATGTATATACATAGCAGAGTGACCCACTAATACCAAATAAATCAAAAACAAAAATGTATATAGGAACAAATAAATAATGAGAGTGAAGATTCAATCGATAAATGGAAAAATTGTGTGACAAAATACTTATATGTAAGCACAGCAAATAAAAAACACAAATATGTGTGTAAAAAAAAAATGTGATAAATGAAATAATGTATATGAGAGAAAGGAAGAAAGTCTCTTAATATTAAAAATCCGTATTCCCAATAAAGTGACTTGTGCTGGTTTTCAAGTGATGCGACTTTATCTCAACTTCTGTGCAACAAACAATAAAGTGACTAGTGCTGGTTTTCAAGCAATGCGACTTTATCTCAACTACTGTGCAACAAAAAAGGTGACTACTCGTGCTCCCCCTTAGCACTCACCAGAAGCCCTCACCCCTGCAGGGGTAAAGAGCACGTAGTATATGCGATCTCCAGTCCTGGTCCCTGGAACAGAGACGTTCTCTCACTCCGGAACAAGGTGCATATAATGCGGTATACACATAGAAATCAGAAACAGGCATCCATAGTGTAAATCCTAAAAAAAAATTTTTATATGACATAAATAAAAATAAAAAACGGCTTTCCATAAGCATAGAAGATAATAGGCTCCAATTGCTCCAATTAAATACAAAGCTCATTGGACAAGTTCTTAGGTCTGGGTGACCGTAACCAGAGAACCTGAAACGACTGGAAAAGACGTTGACGTGTACCAAAAGCCCCGCCTTACGCGGTTCGTCATATCTATTTTTTTAATTGAAAAGCCAATGGCGTGTGAAACACACCCAAAAAACTCCACCCGGTGCCAAAAAAGTGCACACACATAAAGAGTGAAACACAAAAAGTGCAACGGGTGTCTCAGTTGTCCTCCCTAGGGATGGACCTTTACCCTGATCCCCCGGGGCGTTAGGCTCCAGACGGGGACTGAGGTACTTTACACTTGGTCCATCTGGCCGAAACCAGACGGACCCCTTTCTCTGGAGGGTCTGCCGAAACAGACCCACCCAAGTACTTGGTGGGGCTCTCCCGAAGAGAGACCCCATGAGAGAAGGCGAACTAAGCCAGAAGGCCATGTCCACCTCCTCCCAAGACTTTCAGGGCTGGCCCGAGGACCGAACACCCTACTCATCACACTGTGCAAACGTGACAACACCAAACAAAAATATACATAAAAGTGACAAACAAGGGGTAAATAAAAAGAGAGTGGGGAGAAGGAAGATGGGAGAGTGAGTGGAAAGTGACCATTGTGCAATACAATGGCCGGCCCTCCGGCCAGGAATAAAAAATTTCCCCTGGTCCTAGCCAAAAGGCTCGGCCCTAGAGGCAGGTGTGAAAAACGTGTGTTGTGATGAAAGTGACCATGGTGCCATAAAACAAAGTGGTTTCCCACAGTGAATGTACGACACCCCTGAACTGCCACTTCAGGGGCACAATCACCACTGGCTTTTCAACGTGCAACCCTGGCCCGCCAGCCATAGACCACAACAGCCCCCACCCTTAACCAGGAAGGAATGGAGATCAGGAACTTAGTGTGTGCCCCGACGAAGAAAAAGGCTCCACCATCGCTCCATCACTCCCTCCTAATTACATCAGGAAGTACTAACCACTCCCCCCCGGTCCACTGAGGGGAGCCTGTGTTCCTTCCCGAAAACTGACCAGAGCTAGAGCTGCCACAATCCAGGCCAGAAGGCCAGGGACTCGGCCCTTCAGCGCCAACCCAGTGGTTCTCCATCCCATCAGAAGGCTTCCCTTTCGGCTACGAACCGCTCCAGGTCACCTTTACGCCAGCAGGCTTTTGCATAGCAACCGCCAACCCTGCTCCACCTCGCCGTAGAACAGGGACGGAAGCAAGCGCCACCTCCTGGCAACTGATAAGAACAGATACTACACTTGATCTTAGCCAAAAGGCCGAGAAGTTCGTCATATCTATGCCTCAGGCGACGTCCTATGATGAAACGTGTAAGGCGGGGCTTTTATGTGGTCATTATGTGGGTTAGCTCTGGACATTACGGGATTATGTCACGGTGACGCCATTTGGCACCATCCCTGACAGTTTCCGAAACTGGGTCTTTGTGAGCACTCTGTTCCCCCTGCCAATGTCCAGGTGTCCCTGGGTCCAAAGCTGGGATTGTTTTCATCAGTTGACTAATAAACATATATTTTACCATCTATCCATAAGTAAATGACTAAACTAGAAGTCTGGAATATTACCAATACAGCACATTATTGTTTTACTTTTAGTATGTTAAATTTTTGTAGACACGTTTTTAATTCAGCCCCTAATGAAGAGTCCTTAAAATGTGTTGATATGTTTTGACTACACCCATGATGAAGAGTTCTTAAAACATTTTTACAATGTTTTTACTCCAGACCCTGAGGAAGAGTTCTTGAAAAGTGTTGGGATTTTTCAAGATGGTTTTAAGTCCAGCCTCTGATAAAGAGCTCTTGAAACGTGTTGGGATTTTTCCAGATGTTTTTCCTCCAGACCCTGGTGAAGAGTTCTTGAAATATTTTAGGATTTTTCCAGATGTTTTTTCATCCAGACCCTGATGAAGAGTTCTTAAAAATGTGTTGTGATTTTTTACAATGTTTTGACTCCAGCCCCTGAGGTAGAGTTCTTGAAACACTTTGGGATTTTTCCAGATGTTTTTACTCCAGACCCTGATGAAGAGTTCTTGAAATATTTTAGGATTTTTCCAGATGTTTTCCCTCCAGAACCTGATGAAGATTTCTTGAAATGTGTTGTGATTTTTTACAATGTTTTGACTCCAGCCCCTGAGGTAGAGTTCTTGAAACACTTTGGGATTTTTCCAGATGTTTTTACTCCAGACCCTGATGAAGAGTTCTTGAAATATTTTAGGATTTTTCAAGATGTTTTCCCTCCAGAACCTGATGAAGATTTCTTGAAATGTGTTGGGATTTTTTTACAACCCCTGAGGTAGCGTTCTTGAAACATGTTGGGATTTTCCAGATGTTTTTACGCCACCCCTGATGAAGAGCTCTTTAAACTTGTTGGGATTTTTAAGATGTTTTTAGTCCAGCCCCTGATGAAGAGTTCTTGAAACGTGATGGGATTCTTCCAGATGTTTTTACTCCAGCCCTTGATGAAGAGTTCTTTAAAACGCTGGGATTTTCCAGATGTTTTGACTCCATCCCCTGAGGAAGAGTTCTTAAAAACGTGTTGGGGTTTTTCTACATGTTTTGACTCCATACCCTGAGGAAGAGTTCTTGAAACGCATTGGAGTTTTGTTGAATATATAATATGGGAATATGGAAAATAATATGGATTTGATGATTGTACACAAAATTGTATCAGCCAGTGTTTTATGTCTAAATTGTTTTATGAGTGATGTAAATACAATGTAAAATACTGTTTGTATGAAATTTTGTCTGATGAAAATGCCTTAAAAGTCCCAAACACGTGAACATGCTGCATTTGTAAACTTCAAAAGCCAGTACAAAGTAATAGTGGTAAAAAAAAAGCACTTGTGGGTTTATCTCATCATTTTTATAGTATAATTGACCTTTAAGGGGCCGTAGAAGGGGGTGTGTTTTATGCCTACATACTTTTGCTAATAGGTGTCCCTTGTTTCCATCGCAAATAGTTGGAAGGTATAAGTAAGGAACTCATCAAGACTGATACCTCTGCCTAGAAGTGAGCAATCCCTGGATCAATGTGACAGCAATGGGTGTCCCGGAACCCACCTGACACAAATGTAGAATAAATGGGACCCCTAGGTTCTAGAGGGCCCTTGAGTTAAACATTATGCATAAGTACTATGTCTACCCCTGAACCAGACATCATACATAAATAGAAATGTCAATCCCCAGCAGGGCCGGACTGGCTTACAGGGATACCGGGAAATTTCCCGGTAGGCCGCCTGCCCTAAGGCCGCTTTGAGTGGTGACTTCTGCACTCTCCCCCCTTCTGTCCTCCGGCGCTTGTATGTCACGGAGCTGGGTCTGTGTGTGCAAAGTCCTGCCCCCCTAGACCAGATCGTGTGATAGTCTTCTAGATGGAACACTGATTGAATCAGTGTTCCACCTATCACAGGAGCCGGTCTAGCTAGGGGGGCAAGACCTTGCACACAGACCCAGCTCAGTGAGATACGAGCGCCGGAGGACAGAGGGAGGGGAGCGCTGTGTGTTATCCAGAAAATGGTGAGGCTGATGTTAGTGGGCACATAGGCGGCAATTGGTGGGCACACAGAGGCTGCAATTGGTGGGCACATAGAGGCTGCAATTGGTGGGCACAGTGAGGCTGCATTCATGAGCACAGAAAAGCTGCATTGGTGGGCACAGCAAAGCTGCATTGGTGGGCACAGCAAAGCTTCATTGGTGGGCACAGTGAGGCTGCATTGGTGGGCACAGTGAGGCTGCATTGATGGGCACAGTGAGGCTGCAATGAAGTGAAGCTGCATTGGTGGGCACAGCAAGGCTGCATTGGTGGGCACATAGAGGCTGCATTGGTGGACACAGTGAAGCTGCATTGATGGTCACAATGAGGCTGCAATGATGGGCACAGAGTGGCTGCAATGATGGGCACAGAGAGGCTGCATTGATGGGCACCATGTAGCTACAATGATGGGCACAGTGAGGCTGCAATGATGGGCACAGTGAGGCTGCGTTGATGGGCACAGGGAGGCTGCGTTGGTGGGCACAGGGAGGCTGGATTGGTGGGTACAGTGAGACTGCATTCATGGGCAACGTAAAGCTGCATTTGATGGGCACAGTGAGGCTGCAATGATGGGCACAGTGAGGCTGCAATGATGGGCACAGTGAGGCTGCATTGGTGGGCACGGCGAGGCTGCATTGATGGGCACGGCGAGGCTGCATTGATGGGCATAGTGAGAGTGCATTGATGGGCACAGTGAGGTTACAATGATGGGCACAGTGAGGCTGCATTGATGGGTACCATAAAGCTGCATTTGATGGGCACAGTGAGGCTTAAATGATGGGCACAGTGAGGCTGCATTTGATGGGCACAGTGAGGCTACATTGATGTCTTGTATCATGTCTGCAGTCTCTGACCATCTTTAGTATGATGTCCTCAGTCTCTAACCATCTCCTGTACCATGCTCGCAGCCTCTGACACCTCCTGTATCATGTCTGCTGCTTCTGACATCTACTGTATCATGCCTGCAGCCTCTGGCCATCTCCTGTACCATGCTCGCAGCCTCTGACAGCTCCTTTATCATGTCTGCTGCCTATGACATATACTGTATAATACCTGCAGCCTCTGACCATCTCTTGTATCATGCCTGCAGCCTCTGACCATCTCTTGTATCATGTCCGCAGCCTCTGACCATCTCTTGTATCATGTTCTCAGTCTCTACCCATCTATTGTATCCTGTCCTCAGTCTCTAGCCATCTCTTGTATCATGTCCTCAGTCTCTAGCCATCTCTTGTATCATGTCCTCAGTCTCTAGCCATCTCTTGTATTCTGTCCTCAGTCTCTAAACATCACTTGTATCATGTCCTCAGTCTCTAACCATCTCTTGTACCATGTCCACAACCTCTGACCATCTCTTGTCTTATATCATATGTCTGCAGTCTCTGAGGGGGAGTCTGGAGAGGAGTTAAGAGTGGGAGTGCCGCCAGGATGGGGGTCATGGGAGAAGTCAGATGTGTGTGGACTGTGGAGAGGAGACTATAGGATAAAAGCAGAGCCACCAACCTGGAGCCATCTAACTGAGCCCTGCACAGTGCACCTGAGAGGAGGTCAGTGACAGCGCCCCCAGGCAAGTCTGGGGGGGGGGGGGGCACTGATGTAAGGGGGGAGTGAATACAATAATATAAGGGGGCACTGATATAAAGGTTTCCGTAGGGAAAACATGATAGTAAAATTTTGATATAAAAACAAACATTTGAATACATAATAAAAACCCCAAAAGATTGCATCCAATTAACCACTTCAGCCCCGGACCAATTTGCAGCTAAAGGACCAGGCCCCTTTTTGCAATTCGGCACTGCGTCGCTTTAACTAACAATTGTGCGGTCGTGCGACGTGGCTCCAAAACAAAATTGGTGTCCTTTTTTTCCCACAAATAGAGCTTTCTTTTGGTGGTATTTGATCGCCCCTGCGGTTTTTATTTTTTGCGCTATAAACAAAAATAGAGCGACAATTTTGAAAAAAATGCAATATTTTTTACTTTTTGCTATAATAAATATCCCCAAAAAATATATAAAAAAACATTTTTTTTCCTCAGTTTAGGCCGATACGTATTCTTCTACATATTTTTGGTAAAAAAAATCGCAATTAGCGATTATTGATTAGTTTGCGCAAAAGTTATAGCGTTTACAAAATAGGGGATAGTTTTATAGCATTTTTATTAATATTTTTTTTTTTATTAGTAATGGCGGCGATCAGCGATTTTTATTGTGACTGCGACATTTTGGCGGACACATCGGACATTTTTGACACATTTTTGGGACATTTGTCATTTATACAGCAATCACTGCTATTTAAATAGCACTGATTCCTATGTAAATGACAGTTGTAGTTAGGGGGTTAACCACTAGGGGGCGGGGAGGAGTCAGTGTGACGTGTTGTGTTTTTTTTTACAGTAGGGGGGGGGGGGCGTGGCTGTACGTCTGACGTCATTGATCGGCGTTCCCGATGACAGGGAACCGCCGATCACTGACAGTCAGTGTAGGAAGCGCGGGGAGAGGTTTGTTTACATAGACCTCTCCCCGTTCTTCAGCTCCGTAACCCGATCGCGGGATACCAGCGGCGATCGGGTCCGCTGGTCCCGCGGCCGGGGTCACGGAGCTCCCAACCGGGTCGCGAGCGCGCCGCTAGCGGCGCGCGCGCGACCACGGGCAGGCACATGCACGATCACGTACCGGTACGTGATTCTGCCTGCCCGTGCCATTCTGCTGACGTATATATGCAGTGGCCGGTCGGGAAGTGGTTAAGCTCTACGCGTTTCGTGAGAACCACTTCCTCAGGAGCAGGTTCAATCCGTATATATATATAAAAAAAAAATTATATATATGTGTGTGTGTGTGTGTGTGTATATATATATATATATATATATATATATATATATATATATATATATATATATAAGCAACAATGTATCTAAATGAGCCTCATTTAAAATCCCAACCTTTTTCTTTTATGTGTATGTCATTAAAATAAACATAATAATTACTTATGGCACACAGTGTACTTAATGTCATTCTTTTAAGGCTGGAGTTTCTGATGAATTGCATTTAGTGTGTGTAGTCTTAGGAGGAAACAATATCCTATCTTTTGCGTTTTATTGAAGGGAAATGAATCCTGCAGGTACAGGTCCTTATCACTAATTTATCAGTTCTATAGATACAGGATTAGCCAAGAGTTGCTGAACACCATGTACTCAGCTAAGATACATACTGTACTGTACAAAGGATATGTCTTATCTATCAAGAGATTGGTAATTCTAGCAAGCCAAGCCTGAGATTTACACAGCTCTGCCAGACAGCACAGCTAGGTTGAGGACCTGATTTTCTCTGCTGCAATAAAGCAGTACAGTTTGGTCACCCCCCAGTCTGTGATTGGACAGTGAAGGATCGGTAACACACTCTTTGGGTCAGCTTGCTCAATTCTCCTCCTCTCCTACAGCGCACCTGATTGGCCCTTAGTTAAATCACTGTTATAAACCACCATTTTTTACTGAATGAAATTTATTCATTCGTTGTTTACTATTGTGATTAACTGTGATTGTCCCTGTCTGTACCATGTGATCACTGTGACCAATCACAGAGATCAACAGAATAGTACACAATGAATGGCATGAATGGAAGCCATCCATTGTGTAGAGTTGTCATGTGATCTGCTGGGACTGGTCCCAGCGATCACATGATAACGGTAGAGGGCCGGTACACTGATCTGTCATCCGGTGAACACAGCAGGTGACAGATGGCACCACAGCGTGGCCCTTGGGCGTTCTGGGGAGGGCGTCTGTGACGGACTGCCTGGCACCCCACATCGGTTCTTCCGCCAAACAATGCCTCCTGCACTGCAAACTCTTTTACCAGACCAATAGCTAATACAAGCCCTTTACCCCAAGTATTGTACACAGACATGATGTTGATTGTTGAGGTAAACCCAAAGGAATGACTCTTTATTACAACTCAGACACATAATTTATACCCCACAGGAGGACATTTCCCTCTTGAGCATATTAGCACGACAATGCAAACTTCAACTAACAGTGATCTTAATTAAACATTATTCTAATTAACAACTAGTCACCTAGATGAGCCTAGTTCAGCACAAGTTCCCCAGAAAGAAGACCCAAGGCTGTCCAAATCTGTCCACTAGAAAAGTCATCATAAGACAAAACTCATACAATGTTCCAGCAGTCTAAACAATTGGAATATATTTTTGTTCATAGATTTCTTGAGGGATATTGTTGATAAATATTTCTGTCCCAAGTGGTGGAGCTTCTCCAACCCAGTCTGCAAGAGGGCCACCATATTTCTTCTGACCATTAACCATGTATAAAATTAGTATTACATCTTTCCATCCACTACAGAAGGGAAGCTTTATTGTCCTTATTCAGAGCATTAATCCAAGTCTCGCTGTCAGTGTTCATCACATTGTTGTCCATCATTAGAGGATGATCTGCTCTCTCCATGGGATCAAAGGCTGAACTGAACTCCTTTCCATGCTCTGACCGGGAGAAGCAGACACAATTCCCGGTCTCTTCCATGGGCCATAATCAGTGGGTCACCTCCAAAAGCCTCTGTCCCAGTTGGGTTTGTCACAACGACATATGACGTCCATCCAGAAGAGAGCTCAAGCAGTGGCGGCTGGTGCTCCATTGTTTTCGAGAGGCGGCAAACAAACCAACACGCTAACCCCCCCTGTTCGGTTGGTCAGTCCGTCTGACACACAACCCCCACTCTGTTGGTCGCCGGATTGGCAAAAGACCCCCGTGCTCACCCTTTTTGAAGCCAATTAGAGCCTCAGGCTCTAATCTTTTGCTTTGAAACCTACGCCCCCCCCCCCCCATTAAAATCCATGCGTCCAGTGCCCTGCATGTAGATTAGGGGCCGGGCGCATAGATTAGAGTGGCGGCGCCCCTACGCCCCTAATGGAGCTCTAGCCCAGCCGTCATTTGACTATAGGCTGGGTGGAAACTGCTTAAAGTGTTTGTTTAGGCACAAGTAGAAATCACTGCCAGCCCCTCTATGATACTCAGGCAAACCACACTGTATATGTCTTTTCTAAAAACGAGGCTTGTTTTACCTATTTAGAGCAATCTTCAGGCCAGTCACTTAACTCGCGGATGCTTTTCAGCTCCGATACATGGCTACTGCAGGAGGGACCGAGATCTCCCTCTGACGTCAGCCGGGGAGATCACGTGGCCGCTCAACCCCTCCCGCAGAAGCCCTGTCTCGGAGATGTAAAGAGGCCGCAAGTCACGTGATCGACCTGAAGATAGCTCTAAATAGGTATTTACAAGCCTTGTTTTTAGAAAAGACATGTACAGTGTAGTATGCCTGAGTATCATAGAGGGGCTGGCAGTGACCATTGTAAGTTTTAGATTTTTACTAATAGCGGCGGCGGGGGGGGGGGGGGGGAGAGACAGAGACACACAACATGGAGCTGACAGGCAGGGAGGAGGGGGTGAGGGGGAGAGAGGAAAGCTGAGTGCAGGGCTGCGGATGACGGAGGGACGTACTCTGACCACTGTAGTCAGGGCTCAGCAGCCCTGATTATCATGGTCAGTTCAGAGAGGAGGATACAGGAAGTGGCAGGTTCAGCCAAGCACTGTGCTGTTTAATCTGCTTTAAAGTGACACTAAAGGTAATTATTTTTTTTTTAAATAACAAACATGTCATACTTACCTCCACTTGTTTTGCACAGAGTGGTCCCGATCCTCGTCTTCTGCGGTCCCTCGGCGGCTGTCTCTGCTCCTCCCCACATCAGATAACCCCCTGGGAGAAGTGCTCTCCCGGGGGGGGGGGTTACATTGTGGGCGTGCTCCCGAGTCCAGCATTTGCTTCCATAGACTTGCGTCCAGGGCTTTCACACTGGAGCGGTGCGCTGGCAGGGCGTCAGGAAAAGTCCTGCCAGCAGCTTCTTTGGAGCGGTGAAGGAGCAGTGTGTTTACCGCTCCTCCACCGCTGCTCTGCATTGAAATCAATGGGGCAGCACGGCTATACCACCGGCAAAACGCCGCTATTGCGGCACATTGCGGGCGGTTTTAACCCTTTCTCGGCCACTAGCGGGGTGTAAAAGCGTCCCGCTAGCGGCGAAATGCGCCGGAAATCCGACAGTAAAACGCTGCTAAAAATAATAGCGTTTTAGCGCAAACGCTTGGTGTGAAAGCCCTCTTACTGAAGCAACTGCCCTTGCAAAGTACACTATTTGCCTTGTAGTAAATCAGTCCCATGGTCTGTTATATCGCTTTAAAGCAAATTTTCATGCTTAACTATATCTTTAATCAAAAGAGTATATTACACAATGCTTGCTTCATACAGTAGATTGGTGGGATCCTTTTATAATCTTATAATTGAGGGTTATTTTCCGAAAACAACAATGTACAATCTTGTCATTTGAGCAGACTGCATTCTTACGGTTGGTATCCCATTTCTTTATCACAGCTAGGCTTGTTCTGTTTGCACAGGTGGCCCAATAGATGTGTGTAATAAAAACGCCTAGCTATGGTCTTTTAACCACTTCCGGACCGCCGCACGCCGATATACGTCCTAACTTTGAAGAGAGATATCTTTGTTATGGCAGCAGCTAGCTACCATAACCCCGGTATCCTCTTCTTCGGTCGGCGGTCCGGTTTCTGATAATAGTGGTCTCTGCGGTGGATTCGCCGCAAGATCACTTTTATCGGCAGCAGGAGAGGGGCCTCCCCCCCTTCCCGCCACGCTCCAGTGCCCTCCGCCGCTTACCGGAGCCGTCGATAGCGGCAGAGGCGATCTGATGCTTGTCCTTCCTGGGTATGGAGACGAGTGAGGGGAAAATGGCTGCCACCTGTCTCCATACCATTGCAGGGCGGAAGCGACGTCAAAACGTCACTTCTGCCCATAGCTCTTAAAGGGCTTCTTTTTTTTTTTTTTTTTAAATGACAACATATTTTTTTATTTTTATTTTTTTGTAAATATGAGATCTGAAATAATGTTGACCCCAGATCTCATATTTCAGATGTCCTGCCATGCTTTTTTTTTCTATTACAAGGGATGTTTACATTGTAATAGGAATAAAAGTGGCACAATATTTTTTTTTAAAAAGAACAGTGTAAAAATAGAAAATAAAAGGTCAAAAATATAAGAAAAATAAATATTTTATACGCGCCCCGTCCCACCGAGCTCGCGTGTCGAAGCGAACGCATACGTGAGTAGCGCCCGCATATGAAAACGGTGTTCAAACCACACATGTGAGGTACCGCCGTGATCGCTAGAGCGAGTGCAATAATTACAGCCCTAGGCCTCCTCTGTAACTCAAAACATGCAACCTGTAGAATTTTTTAAACGTCGCCTATGGAGACTTTTAAGAGTAAAAGTTTGTCGCCATTCCACGAGCGTGGCGCAATTTTGAAGCGTGACGTGTTAGGTATCAATTTACTCGGTGTAACATTATCGTTCCCAATATAAAAAATTGGGTTAACTTTACTGTTGTCTTATTTTTTAATTTTAAAAAAAGTGTATTTTTTCCCAAAAAAAGTGCGATTGTAAGACCGCTGCGCAAATACGGTGTGACAGAGAATATTGCAACGGCCACCATTTTATTCTCTAGGGTGTTGTAAAAAGAAAATGTATAATGTTTGGGGGTTCTAAGTAATTTTCTAGCAAAAAAAAAATGTTTTAACTTGTAAACAACAAATCTCAGAAAGAGGCTCAGTCCTTAAGTGGTTAAATTAAAAAAAAAAAATGACTAGACATACCAGTGGTATATAATTCCAGTAACACCCAAATGTCACTCTTAAAGTGATCTATTGTCGATTTTCTTCTATGGTGTATCCACCCAGGGGTCAAGTCCAGGGGGAAAAAAGTGTGGGAACTCACCCAAGATTTCCCACCCACAACTTCAAAAATAAAAAAAGTGTGTGTAATGTACGCACTCCTTTTTTTAACAAATAAATTGCAACATTTATTGTATTTATTGTAAAGTGACAGTTTATGAGGACACCTCCAAAATTCACATGCATCAAAAAAATAAATATAGAACAGATCTAACAACAAAATAATTTAACCTGCATGCTATACCAACAAAAAATAAACACAATGTGTGATAATGGTTCAATGCAGATTCACTGTGCCCATCATTGCAGCCTCACTGTGCCCATTAATTCAGCCTCACCATGCCTATAATTGCAGCCTCACCTGTGCCCATCATTGCAGCCTCACGTGTGCCAATCAATGCAGCCTCACCTGTGCCCATCATTGCAGCCTCACTGTGCCCATCATTGAAGCCTCACTGTGCCCATCATTGCAGCCTCACTGTGCCCATCAATGCAGCCTCACTGTGCCCATCAATGCAGCCTCATCTGTGCCCATCAATGCAGCCTCACCTGTGCCCATCAATGCAGCCTCACCTGTGCCCATCATTGCAGACTCACCTGTGCCCATCATTGCAGCCTTACTGTGCCCATCAATGCAGCCTTACTGTGCCCATCAATGCAGCCTCACGTGTGCCAATCAATGCAGCCTCACCTGTGCCCATCATTGCAGCCTCACTGTGCCCATCATTGCAGCCTCACTGTGCCCATCATTGAAGCCTCACTGTGCCCATCATTGCAGCCTCACTGTGCCCATCAATGCAGCCTCACTGTGCCCATCAATGCAGCCTCATCTGTGCCCATCAATGCAGCCTCACCTGTGCCCATCAATGCAGCCTCACCTGTGCCCATCATTGCAACCTCACCTGTGCCCATCAATTCAGCCTTACTGTGCCCATCAATGCAGCCTCACCGTGCCCATCATTACAGCCTTACTGTGCCCATCAATGCAGCCTCACCTGTGTCCATCATTGCAGCCTCACCTGTGCCCATCATTGCAGCCTTACTGTGCCCATCAATGCAGCCTTACTGTGCCCATCAATGCAGCCTCACCGTGCCCATCATTACAGCCTTACTGTGCCCATCAATGCATCCTCACCGTGCCCATCATTGCAGCCTCCCCAAAGTCCAAGGTGGGAAGCGCTGCAAGCCAATGGGAATTTGCAAAAATCTAAACACATGCTGTCCTTCTCAGTGGCGGAGTGTAGCGTGTGTAGTACTGCAGCAAGGGTTAATAGATCATTGGGCACTTGCCAAGCTCACGCTGTTCACTGCCAGATTGTCAGGCTCGGACTGACCGACACGGTTCTATACCACCAGACAGCATCGAACATAGTGGGAGCGGCACCCATAGTCCCGTCCACCTCTAGAGACTAGTGGGCGGGACTACGGAGGGCGCTCCCAGTGTGCTCAGTGCTGCCTGACGGGGTGGGCAGGACTACGAGCGGCGCTCCTGCTGTGTTTAATGCTGCCTGGCGGTGTAAAACCATGTCAGTCTGAGCCCAACAATCTAGCGGTGAACGGCATGAGCTTGGCGAGTGCCCAATGATCCATTAACCCTTGCTGCAGTACTACACACACTACACTCCGCCACTGACAGGGACATCATGTTTTACGCAAGAGGAGGAGGGAGGGCAGGGTCTGCCCCCTGCAGCCACAGCACAAAGGGAACGTGTTCCTGCTGTAGAAAAAGTACAGGAACGACGTTCCCATGTGTTCCTGCAGGACTCAAGCCCTGTATCCACCCACTTCAAGCTGATTTTGCCTTCCCCTTGACTTGTATGGGAAAGAAGCACGTTCTTACGCAAACAAAAGCCTGTTGACACAGGCCCTAACTGGGGACCTTTACAACCAAATATGAGATGTCCAAATTTTTTAATTAACGCATTAGTAAAGGCTTTAGAAAAAAAAAAAAAGGCATAATGTGCTAGTATGCATCTCATGCTAGCATTTTATGAAAGACTTCACTTGAAACAAAGCCCTCCAGCGGACCACTGTCACTGCTGCAGAAGCGTCATTTGGTCTTCCCTCCGGGTTCGCAGGCTGCGGCCGCTTGAATGGCTGAGCCGCGATGACGTCACTCCCGCTGGAGTCACGGCCACCGGTATGCCACTACTTCAGAGTAGACATGTGCAATTCGTTTCATTTTTTTTTTCGTTTTCCGTTAAAATTCGTTATATTCGTTCATTCGTTATCGTATGAATGAACGAATGATTCGCTAAAAATTTTAACGAATAATGAATTATCGAACGAATATGAAAAACAACGAAAATCAGAAATAACCAAATTAGAAAAAACGAAACTACGAAAGAGGAAAATCCGAAAAACGAAAACAGGAACAACGAAAATCAAAATGAATGAAAAAATTCGTACATTCGTAACTTTTTTTTTTGTTGAATTGGTAATTTTCCGTGTCCCTTACAATGACGCTGCTTAACGTGCTTCGAATGGATTGAACGAAAAAATTCGTACATTTGTAACTTTTTTTTTCGATTCGTAATTTTTCGTGTCTCTTACAATGGCGCTGCTTAACGTGCTTCGAATGGATTGAACGAAAAAATTCGTACATTCGTAACTTTTTTTTTTTCGATTCGTAATTTTCCGTGTCTCTTACAATGGCGCTGCTTAACGTGCTTCGAATGGATTGAATGAAAAAATTCGTACATTCGTAACTTTTTTTTTTCGATTTGTAATTTTCCGTGTCTCTTACAATGTAATAATAGCATACACATTACATAAAATTATGAATTATGCTCTGTTACGAAAGTACGAATGTAACTAAATCTACGAAAATACGAATGCGTCCGAATTTCGAATAAACGAAAATTAACGGAAAAACGAATCAACGAAAAAATAACTCTTATGAAAATGTGAATCGTTACGAATACGAACACCGACGACTTACAAATTTACGAATCGTTACGAATCAACGGAAACGAACAGAAACGAAATAAACAAATTTTTCTGTTGTGCACATGTCTACTTTAGAGCGCATGAACTGGTGACGTCACCAACTGCTGCTTCTTTGAATATCTTCTGAACGGTGCATGTTTAGGGGATATTCATTTTACCTACAGGTAAGCTTTATTATAAGCATACCAGTAGGAATTTCCATGCAGGGTGCGACGCGGGCGCCGGACGTTTGTTAGGTGGATGGCTGCTGTTCTTTGCTGTATTTTTTATACCTGCAAGAGGCACGCTTTTTGGAAAAGTGACACTATACTACTGTGAGGGTTATTATGACTGTAGGTTGTTGCCAAACTTTTGTGCCTCTGGGTTTTGTATCTTGAGAAAGAATACTTTTGTGTTCCTGTCTTGAATAGGATCCTTTTGTTTCTACTCGCTTTCCATCTACAGTAGACATGTGCACAATAGAAAAATTTGTTTATTTTCGTTTCGTTTCTTTCGTTTCCGTTGATTCGTAGCGATTCGTAAATTCGTAAGTCGTCGGTGTTCGTATTCGTAACGATTCGTAAATTCTTCAGAGTTATTTTTTCGTTGATTCGTTTTTCCGTTAGTTTAATTTTCGTTTATTCGAAATTCGGACGCATTCGTATTTTCGTAGATTTAGTTACATTCGTACTTTCGTTAGATTGATTTATACGTACTTTCGTAACATTGTTTTCGTAGATTCGTAATCAGAGCATAATTCATAATGTTATGTAATGTGTATGCTATTATTACATTTTAAGAGACACGGAAAATTACGAATCGAAAAAAAAAAAGTTACGAATGTACGAATTTTTTCGTTTAATCCATTTGAAGCACGTTAAGCAGCGCCATTGTAAGAGACACGCAAAATTACGAATCGCAAAAAAAAAAAAAAATTACGAATGTACGAATTTTTTCGTTCAATCCATTCGAAGCACGTTAAGCAGCGCCATTGTAAGAGACATGGAAAATTATGAATCGAAAAAAAAAGTTACGAATGTATGAATTTTTTCAGTCAATCCATTCGAAGCACGTTAAGCAGCGCCATTGTAAGAGATGCGGAAAACTACAAATCGAAAAAAAAAAAAGTTACGAATGTACTAATTTTTTCGTTCAATCCATTCGAAGCACGTTAAGCAGCGCCATTGTAAGAGACGCAGAAAATTACCAATTAAAAAAAAAAAAAAGTTACGAATGTACGAATTTTTTCGTTCATTTTGATTTTCGTTGTTCCTGTTTTCGTTTTTCGGATTTTCTTCTTTCGTAGTTTCGTTGTTTCTAATTTGGTTATTTCGGATTTTCGTTGTTTTTTGTATTCGTTCGATTCGAACATTCGTTATTCGTTAACATTTTTAGCGAATCGTTCGTTCATTCGTACGATAACGAATTTTAACGAAAAACAAAAAAAAACGAAACGAATTGCACATGTCTAATCTACAGTTCTAGCATCAAATACGTTTTCCATCTATTTACATCCGCTGCCTTTTCAACTGTTTAACCACTTCAGCCCCGGAAGATTTGGCTGCTGAATGACCGGGCCATTTTTTTGCAACCACTTCAGCCCTGGAAGGATTTACCCCCCTTCCTGACCAGAGCACGTTTTGCGAATTCGGCACTGCGTCGCTTTAACTGACAATTGCGCGGTCGTGCAACGTTGCACCCAAACAAAATTGACATCCTTTTTTCCCCACAAATAGAGCTTTATTTTGGTGATATTTGATCACCTCTGCGGTTTTTATTTTTTACGCTAAAAAACAAAAAAAGAGCAACAATTTTAAAAAAAAAACACATTTTGTACTTTTTGCTATAATAAATATCCCCATTTTTTTTTAAAAAAAAGCTAATTTTTTCTCAGTTTAGGCCGATATGTATTCTTCTACATATTTTTGGTAAAAAAAATTGCAATAAGCGTATATTGATTGATTTGCGCAAAAGTTATAGCGTCGACAAAATAGAAGATAGATTTATAGCATTTTTATTATTATTATTTTTTTTACTGGTAATGGCGGCGATCTGCGATTTTTATCAGGACTGCGACATTATGGCGCACACATCGGACACTTTTGACACATTTTTGGGACAATTGGCATTTCAGTGCTATAAAAATGCACTGATTACTGTAAAAATGTCACTGGCAGGGAAGGGGTTAACACTAGGGGGCGATCAAGGGGTTAAATGTGTTTCCTAGTGTGTGTTCTAACTGAAGGGGGGTGGGACTGTCTAGGGGAGATGACAGATCGCTGTCCATACTTTGTATGAACAGACGATCAGTCTCTTCTCCCCTCAGAGAACCGGGATCTCAGTTTCCGGTTCTCGCTGTGTCATGAGCGATCGCGGGCACTCGCATTGGCTCCGGGGGCGAAAGGCGGGCACGCGTGCGCGCCTCCGCGCCCCTTGTGGCCATAGGGCGAAGCAACGTAACATAACGTTGTTTCGCCCAGCCATGCCATTCTGCCACAGTAAAACTGCGGTGGCTGGTCGGCAAGTAGTTAAGCATTCTATGTCACACTGCATATGTTATCATCATCTCCAGGCTATATTGTGCAAGCGACGCGCCACTTTTCTATCTTTGCGGTCAAGATGATAAGGGCCTGAGGAAGCTATTAGGACGAAACGCGTCAGCCTCTTGCATTGCTTCTGCAAAGTTTAAGTCTGAGTTTCACACTTATGCTAATTGGATGCAGGATTCCTCGCATCCAATTTGCATGACAGGAGAGTATGACCGGCTGCAAATGGAGTCAATTTCTCGCACTACTGTCAATCACAGCCAGTGAGCAAATGAGGGGAGAGGAGAGTGGCGGCTCTATGTGTCTTATGGACGCATAGAGCCAGGCTTGGGAGTGAGCATGCACCAGTACCCCCATAGCAGGGCTTGCTATTGGGGGGCACTGGTCAAGGGGGAGGAGCGCCGGAGAGGGATCCGAGAAGAGGAGGATCGGGGCTGCTCTGTGCAAAACCATTACACAGAGCAGGTAAGTATAACATGTTTCTTATTAAAAAAAAAAAATCTGAAAGTTTAATGTCACTTTAAGGCATGTGTACACCATGTACACTTGTACTGCAACTGTTCGTCAGTTAACTCTCGGTTCCTCCCGACAATTTACACCTTCTCAGTAATCTGCACTTAGGAGGGACATGCTGAGCCTTGTCCACATCCACCTGCCCACGTTTTTCACTACCATTCCCCCGTAGCGGAGTGGACCCCGCCGTGCACTCTGCGCAGGCTCCACATGTGCACGACAGGCTACTGTAAAACTTCTGTTACCCTAGGTAGCCGCTTGTGTCTTCACACTACTCCACCCCACACCGATGTCTCCATACCCCAATGAGATTAAGATCCACTCAGTGGACTATGTGTGCCGGTTACATGCCTTACAACGCTTCCAGTAACTTCCGACCAGGGAGGGACAACATTTCAAATGCTTTACTTAGAAAAGTGTAAAGGCTAATACAGAGTTTAACGTTCAAAGGTGTACTTCTTCCCTAACTCTAACGACAGGCTGTGCGCTGCCCGGGCATACCTGCAAAGGTAGTGATCTTGTAGCATAGAGTCCTCCAGGGGCGGATCCTCCCCCAAGAAAATAGTGACGGGCCAGCGGGTGAGAAGGCAGGTCAGTCAGCAGGGGGGCAGGCCAGTCAGCAGATCGGTGAGCAGAGTGATGACATTATCTCTCACTGCCCGACCCTGCATCACTGCAGTTCTGCCCTCACTGAGCAGCCGTGGGCAGCAGATAGATTACATCATCTCTCTGCTGCCTGCCTTCCCTCTGGGACACAGCAAGTGAAAATCCGCAACTTGTGGCAATTGACAATCCGCAACTTGTGGTAGGTGACAACCAGCAATTTGTGGTAGGTGATGTGGCAAGAAACAACCTGCATCTGGTGGCAGGCGACGTGGCAATCCGCATCTGAAGGCAGGTGACGTGGCAAGTGACAATCCACATCTGGTGGCAAGTAACATGGCAAGTGACACGCTGCATCTTGTGGCAGGCAAGTGATAATCCGCAACTTGTGGCAATTGACAATCCGCAACTTGTGGTAGGTGACAACCCGCAACTTGTGGTAGGTGATGTGGCAAGAAACAACCTGCATCTGGTGGCAGGTGACGTGGCAATCCGCATCTGAAGGCAGGTGACGTGGCAAGTGACAATCCGCATCTGGTGGCAAGTAACATGGCAAGTGACACGCTGCATCTTGTGGCAGGCAAGTGATAATCCGCAACTTGTGGCAATTGACAATCCGCAACTTGTGGTAGGTGACAACCCGCAACTTGTGGTAGGTGATGTGGCAAGAAACAACCTGCATCTGGTGGCAGGTGACGTGGCAATCCGCATCTGAAGGCAGGTGACGTGGCAAGTGACAATCCACATCTGGTGGCAAGTAACATGGCAAGTGACACGCTGCATCTGGTGGCAGGTGACGTAGCAACTGACACACTCGGGGCTTCCACTGATTCTGCATTATAGTGATTTGAACTATTTCATTTTATATAACAATGTAATAATAGAAATAATACGCTTCAATCATCCTGACAACATATCAACCATGGTGCCATGGTGATTGAAAAAACAGCCATTCCCCGATAAATTGCCTGCAAAAAAACGTATTTTCTGGCAGTGCCCCTCCCAAGACTAGACTCTGGATCCGCCCCTGCTTTACATCCAGGCAGTGATGAGCGACATCCTTCTGTTCTTCGCGGGTATTGTTCTCTGTCTCATTCCCTTACGGGCAACAGACCTGATACGGGCCCTGGACCTCTTGGCTCTCTACTGAGGACTTCTTGTTGCCTCTCAGGGGTGAACCTCCAAGGCTCCTGACTGGATCTCTCGGACAGAGGCGGCTCTCTAATTAGGCAAATTAGGTGGTTGCCTTAGGCCTCGCACTCCCAGGGGCCTCGCGGCCGCCTAATTTGCCTGACATGTGTGGGAGTTGGAGGGAATGTCCCCCAGTCGGTGTCCCCAGGGCTGTCTCTCTGCCCGCTACTACTTTTACCCCTGCCAGGGGCGGACTGTTCAATTCAGCACTGCCAGGGGTGACGTCCCAGGGTCAGTGGGTGGCTCCATGTACTCCCCTTTCCCGACTCCTCCCCTTCTGCCGGGCTCTGTGGATCTCCTGCCATTTGCAGAGCCCAGCTAATGCCAGCAGCGGCCGAGCAGCTCTCACTCTGCTCCACTCTCCAGGATGAATGTCTGTAATGGAGGACCTGCCAATGCCAGACCAGGCGCCCGGAGATCATCGGGGAGACTGTCTGCCGCCGGAGCTTCCAGGTACAGAATGATGACCGTCCTGCCCGATACTGACACATCCCGTGACGTCACCCCTGACCGAGGGGGCTTCGATAATCACTACTGCTGGCCGCCCCACACACAGCCCTGATGATATATATGCCATCTGGCATATCATGGCACCTACTGACCCCCTATCATCACCAAAATTCTAGAAACTGTGAATTCATAGTTCATAGGATTTAAGGCTCTTAATATATGCAATTTGTACAGTTATTTTTTTATCACTTGAATTATTTTTCCGATTTTGGGTGTGAGTGGGGACTCATGTTTAAGATTTGCCTAAGGCCTCACAAAGCCTAGAGCCGCCTCTGTTCTCGGAGGCTTTTCATTAGATCTCTCTCTCAGAGGCGAACCTCGGGGGGGGGGGGGGCACCACCTACTGGACCACTGTCCCATATTTATATATCACAAGATTAGTGGGCTGGACCCAGAGAAGAACTCGCCAAAAGACCAAAGAACCGGGAAAGGCATTAACTCCTACCCTCCCAGCCAAGACAGCGCCTAACTGGCTATTTTAACCTGCTTACAAGCTAATGACCATAGTAAATTAGGCACTGTATGTCTGCCAGTGAACCAGACAATCACCTTATATGTTACTAGGTTAAACTGCCCTAACAAAAATTTGCCCTTGACTATTGGGTTGTTGACCTTTTCATAAGGTTGTACAAAATGTGCACTTACATCAGATACTTAAAATGTTGCCATGCATTGCTGTGTTTCTTTTTTGAAGTACAATCGATATTTCCAAAAGAATGCTGAGTAATGCTTTCTTCTGACCAATCTATTTAACTTGTGAAATACCGGTCCGGTATCTGGCTAGACGGTTGTACAGGCACATGATGGTAAAAGCTACAAATAGAGTAGCCCTCTTAAGTTGGGCCTCTTTTGAATATTGGGAAAAATTAAACAGAATTGTCTATGGTTTCTAATAGCAGAGCTGTTCTGATCTCTAACTTGATGCTACAAAAAATGACGGTATACCTCTATTCTCCCTTTTTCATAGCCTCTTTGGCACTTACAGGACCCTTCAGCTTTCCCTTTATATTAGATATGGCAACTTTCTAGCTGCAGGAGGAGATTTTTGGAGGTCTTTTGAGGAGGTCTTGGAGGGTCCTTGGAGGACCTTGGAGGTCTTTGGCTATCTGGTGGCCTCAGGGGGTAAAATCAGGGGTTTCTGGCTTCCAGTGTCTATCTTCTTTGGTGGCATGAAGAGGTAGCCTTTGGTGACTGAATAAGGAGGTCTACAAAAAACTTTACAACATGAGTATGATTTGGTGTTCCAGTAGCTGGTTTAAAAGGTTTTTTCATGGTGTGGTGACTAAAGGAGAGCTCTTTGTGGACTTGTAGCTACAAGAAAAGGGGTATTTGGGTGGTACAAAGGCTGCAGGATGAGGTTTCAGTGGTCTGGTGGCTCCAGGAGGTCTTTGCTCATTCTCTGGTAGGAGGAGGTCTTCAGTAGGTTGGTGGTTTCAGTAGAAGATCTTTAATGGTCTAATGACTAAATGAAGGGATGGAGTGGCCGAGGAATAATCTGTTGTGGTCTTGTGGCTGCAGAAGGTCATCTTTGGTAGTCTGGTGGCTTCAGGAATTAGTATGTAGTGGTTCAATAACTGCAGTTAACAGAACACTGAAGACATTTTCCTCCAGACCACCAAAGACCTCTGTCTGGTGACTGCCAGAAGAGGTTTTTGGTGGTCTGTTGTCTTCAGAAGGGGGTCCTTGGTGGCAGGGCCGGGACAAGGGGTGGGCGGGAGGGGCGGCTGCCCCTGGCGCAATGGTTTATTGCAGGGTTGGGGGGGCACCCTGACCCTAACCCTTAGGGAAAGGGGGGCGCAGTTTGGCATCTTTGCCCTGGGCGCTGGGTGACCTTGTCCCGTCACTGCTTGGTGGTCTGCTTGCAGTTGGTTGAGACAGTCTTGGTGGTCTAGTTCTTCCGAAGGTCTTTCATGGCCTGGTAGCTTTAAAAGAAGCTATGGGGTTGATTTGCTAAAACTGGAAATTGCTAAATCTGGTGCAGTTGTGCATGGTAGCCAATTAGCTTCTAACTTCAGCTTGTTCAATTAAGCTTTAACAATAAACAGGGAGCATGTTTCTATGCAGAGCTGCATCAGACTTTGCACTCATGAGTTTTAGTAAATCATCCCTATGTGTGACTGCAAGTAGATGGTTCAACTTGGTCTGGTGGCACACTAAAGGATTGTATGAGAGTATTTCTAGCACTGGGTTGTGTTCTTTTCATTACAGGAGCATTAGGACTGTTGCCCCTTTGTTGGGAAGAGGATGAAGATAGAAGACAGAGGAAGGAAAGGTGTGAGCAAGGGCCTGTCCGCTGGCCTGTCTCTTCACCACAAACTGTGTGTGGTGACAAACAGATTCTGGCAAAGAGTCTGGTATTGACAATGGGGCTGGAATCTGATTAGGCCAGGCTGGGCCTTGTCTAGAGTTTCCACAAGGGTGATGTTGTTTTGGTTGCACTCTTATACTAGTGGGAACGATGAGGCCACGCTTATCACCTCAACCCAAAGCTGCTGTACAGAGAGGGCTAATGGCAGTAAGAGGTTATCTCTGTGTGTCCTGCTGTGCTACAGATCATGGGCGTCCGCAGATAGAGGCAAGGGGGGTCAAGTGCCCCCCCCTGGAATCGGGGCCGCTGTCAGCTAGGAGCTCTGGAACTTTTTTTTTTTTTTTTTTTAAAGAACAGCTGAGCGAGAAGCACGGCTGTGCAGTGAACAGGAGGAGGGGCTGGCTGAGGAAATGTGTAGCAGCGAGGGTCGGAGGAGCAAATAACCATCATGCAGCAGACAGTGTAACCCCCCCCTGCAGCCCGCCACATTTAAATGTACAGAGGTGCTGGATCGGGGATGAATGGGGGCGTCGGGAGGGAGATACACAGTACCTGAAGCCGAGGAGATAGAGGATGGTATGACCACAGCAAAACTAATCCTGCAGCACACAGAGTAATGTCATATGTAATGCTGGCAGGCCGCTGTCATCCAGAAATCTTTGCCTTGTCAGTGTGCAGGTTACTGATCAGCCTCCCCTCCCTCTTGTCTGGCTCTGTACTCTCTTTTTTTAGCTTCCTAACCTGCTGATAAGATCTCTGGGAGACGCTGCAGCTGGCTGGCATTCTGTGTCCAGTGAGGGGTCACACACGTTTGGCTGTTAACCATTTCAGCTCAGCTATTAAGCCAGAGCTCTGTGTGCTGCAGTTTGATGTTTTTTGGATGATTTATTGCTGATTCAGGCTAGAAGCTTCACAGACTCATTAACTGTTTACTTTTCTCCACTAATCCTGACCAGGTCACTGTAAGACCATTTGAATTTTGGAAAGTGGATGTGTTGCTGTCTTCTGGCACTTGGTTGTACTTTAAAAGGAGGATTACTAACTTAATCTTGAAGAGCTGCTTTAAGTAGAGTAGCGCAGCCCTACTATACACTTTTACACTGAGTTCAGCCATACATCCATTCTCTGACCCTCTCCTGTATCATGTCTGCAGTCTCTGCCCATCTCCTGTAGTATGTCTGCAGTCTCTGACCCTCTCCTGTATTATGTCTGCAGTCTCTGACCCTCTCCTGTATCATGTCTGCAGTCTCTGACCCTCTCCTGTATCATGTCTGCAGTCTCTGACCCTCTCCTGTATCATGTCTGCAGTCTCTGACCCTCTCCTGTATTATGTCTGCAGTCTCTGACCCTCTCCTGTATCATGTCTGCAGTCTCTGACCCCTCTCCTGTATCATGTCTGCAGTCTCTGACCCTCTCCTGTATTATGTCTGCACTCTCTGACCCTCTCCTGTATTATGTCTGCACTCTCTGACCCTCTCCTGTATCATGTCTGCAGTCTCTGACCCTCTCCTGTATCATGTCTGCAGTCTCTGACCCTCTCCTGTATCATGTCTGCAGTCTCTGACCCTCTCCTGTATCATGTCTGCAGTCTCTGACCCTCTCCTGTATCATGTCTGCAGTCTCTGACCCTCTCCTGTATCATGTCTGCAGTCTCTGACCCTCTCCTGTATCATGTCTGCAGTCTCTGACCCTCTCCTGTATCATGTCTGCAGTCTCTGACCCTCTCCTGTATCATGTCTGCAGTCTCTGACCCTCTCCTGTATTATGTCTGCAGTCTCTGACCCTCTCCTGTATTATGTCTGCAGTCTCTGACCCTCTCCTGTATCATGTCTGCAGTCTCTGACCCTCTCCTGTATCATGTCTGCAGTCTCTGACCCTCTCCTGTATCATGTCTGCAGTCTCTGACCCTCTCCTGTATTATGTCTGCAGTCTCTGACCCTCTCCTGTATCATGTCTGCAGTCTCTGACCCCTCTCCTGTATCATGTCTGCAGTCTCTGACCCTCTCCTGTATTATGTCTGCACTCTCTGACCCTCTCCTGTATTATGTCTGCACTCTCTGACCCTCTCCTGTATTATGTCTGCACTCTCTGACCCTCTCCTGTATTATGTCTGCACTCTCTGACCCTCTCCTGTATTATGTCTGCACTCTCTGACCCTCTCCTGTAGTATGTCTGCACTCTCTGACCCTCTCCTGTAGTATGTCTGCACTCTCTGACCCTCTCCTGTAGTATGTCTGCAGTCTCTGACCCTCTCCTGTATCATGTCTGCAGTCTCTGACCCTCTCCTGTATCATGTCTGCAGTCTCTGACCCTCTCCTGTATCATGTCTGCAGTCTCTGACCCTCTCCTGTATCATGTCTGCAGTCTCTGACCCTCTCCTGTATCATGTCTGCAGTCTCTGACCCTCTCCTGTATCATGTCTGCAGTCTCTGACCCTCTCCTGTATCATGTCTGCAGTCTCTGACCCTCTCCTGTATCATGTCTGCAGTCTCTGACCCTCTCCTGTATCATGTCTGCAGTCTCTGACTCTCTCCTGTATCATGTCTGCAGTCTCTGACCCTCTCCTGTCTATCATGTCTGCACTCTCTGACCCTCTCCTGTATTATGTCTGCACTCTCTGACCCTCTCCTGTATTATGTCTGCACTCTCTCTGACCCTCTCCTGTACTCTCTGACCCTCTCCTGTATTATGTCTGCACTCTCTGACCCTCTCCTGTATTATGTCTGCACTCTCTGACCCTCTCCTGTATTATGTCTGCACTCTCTGAACCTCCCCTGTATTATGTCTGCACTCTCTGACCCTCCCCTGTATTATGTCTGCACTCTCTGACCCTCTCCTGTATTATGTCTGCACTCTCTGACCCTCTCCTGTATTATGTCTGCACTCTCTGACCCTCTCCTGTAGTATGTCTGCAGTCTCTGACCCTCTCCTGTAGTATGTCTGCAGTCTCTGACCCTCTCCTGTAGTATGTCTGCAGTCTCTGACCCTCTCCTGTAGTATGTCTGCAGTCTCTGACCCTCTCCTGTAGTATGTCTGCAGTCTCTGACCCTCTCCTGTAGTATGTCTGCAGTCTCTGACCCTCTCCTGTAGTATGTCTGCAGTCTCTGACCCTCTCCTGTAGTATGTCTGCAGTCTCTGACCCTCTCCTGTAGCATGTCTGCAGTCTCTGACCGTCTCTTGTAATGTGTCTTGCACATATACAAAAATTACATTTAAATCCTGCAAGGCTATTTAAAAACACCTGAATATATTCAAAAAATATGGGGATTTGGTCACACTATATGGCAGCCCACTTACTGCGTCAAAGTACCCCTTAATTAGTGGGTCCTACACTGGTAAAAGAATGAAAGATCCTGCGTCTCAACCATTGGAGATGCATTCCTCTTTTATCATCTTTATGCTATTGTGCCCATATAACTGCTATTGAGGCACACCAGCATCTATATGGGCACAAAAGCAGCTATATGGGCACAACAGCATAAAGATGCTATTGTGTCCATACAGATTTTAAAATCTCCACTGTCTTAAGCCAATGCTGCACCATGCAGGTGTATTTTTTATTTATTTTTTGTAATTGATTGATTGCCTAATTGTATGTTTATTTATACCTTTACTTGCTGTGGTCGCTCGCAGCATATTTTGCATGGTTTTGCATGTGGCTCAGATCACCACAGCAAAACCAGGTACACTCTCTACCCCAAAAAGTGCCAAATGTGGCAGTGGAAGGGGGGAGGGTGCAAACAAGTGGTGCTTCCCCTTTTGGGTGGAGCTCTGCTTTAACACTGCCACAAGCCACCAATAGGGAGGGTAGATTGAAAGTAGATTTCCAGCTTGCGCTAGCCTTAAAAACTGCCCCCCGTCCCCTTACCCCTAACACCTATGCAGACTAACCTATTTTCAGACTGTTCCAATCTGGTCATGTTATCTCACCTGTGTGATCCAGCAGCGTATGCAGGGGAGAGGAGGGAGCACCAATAACAACTGTGACATGGGAACCTATGGGTGACATCACCTCATCAGGCATAATCAGCCGTCGCCAAGCGCTTTCTCCCCTGCAGCCGCTGTTGACTGACACAGGTAAGATCACACGACCAGACCTTAAAATGATGCCCCCCCCTGAAAAAAGTTCTGCGGACGCCCATGCTACAGATCTAGAAAGCAATAACTTAATAGGAAGGTAGGAGTAATGTCTACTGTGCTTATGGCATAGTGGATAGACATATGTAAATAACTTTAGCATGCTTTCTCTTTTTTTGCCCGCACCCCCCCCCCCCCCCCGCTACCAAAACCATAGTTGAGGTCTGAGGGGTTCAGAATATGATGGAACAACATAATGGAGGAGATTTGCTAAAACTGGTGCAGCTATACATAGTAACCAATCAGCTTCTAACTTCAGCTTGTTCAATTAAGGGGCAGCACAGTGGTGTAGTGGTTAGCACTTTCACCTAGCAGTAATAGGGTTGCTGGTTCAAATCCCGACCATGACACCTTCTGCCTGGAGTTGGCATGTTCTCCCTGTGCGTGGGTTTCCTCCGGGTACTCCGGTTTCCTCCCACACTCCAAAGACATGCTGGTAGGTTAATTAGATCCTGTCGATAAAATTGGCCAAATATGTGTATGTTGTATGTGTATGTGTTTGTAACCGTGTCAGGACCCCACAGGGCAAAGACCGCACTATACCACAGATGGACACCAGTGGCAAAAAGTGCCCTGAGGCGATTCCGTTCGCATAGATTGCGCTATACAAGTCATTCATTCATTCATTCAATTAACCCCTTCACACCAACCGTACACAAATATGCTGCCCCACTGGACTAGGCTTTTTTTTCTCCTGTGGGGCAGCATATTTGCGTATCTCCCTTTGTGCACAGAGACCGGAGTCCCACTTAGAGCCATGGGTCCCGTTCTAACGATCAGGACCCGGAACTCCCGATTCTGGGTCACCTGATCACTGTGATAGCCTCTGATTGGCTATCACCGTGATCAATCACTGTGAAGCCCGCCCCCATGTTTTCTGTCTCTGTGAATGGACGAGACAGATACATTGTATTTCTCTCCGTTCTTGCAGAGACAGAAAAAAATAAAAGTGTGTATAGAAAAAATAAAAAAAATTATAAAAAGAATTATAAAAGAAATTATAAAAAAAAAAAAAACCTAGATCAATGTTTGATCTAGGTCAGCCGCAGGGTTGGTGTTTTGGTCAGGTTCAAAGGTCAGGGTTTGTATTTTTTGGACAGGATTTTATTTTTTTAATTTGTATCAGTATCAGTTAGTGTCAATGTGTTTTAGGCAGAATAAAAAAAGAAGAAGCAAAATGTGCACCATTGTTTCTGGGCTGTACTACGGGTACAAACAACAACTAACATACACATATGTGATATCGTTGTGACCATCAGGGGCATGAGAATTTGTTTGGGTTGCTTTTTGGTGGTAAGTAATAGTAATAGCAATAATTTTATAGTTAAAGTAGGATGCCCTACAACTACTGCAGCTGCTGACTTTTAATAATAATTTTAATAATCGGACAATTACCTGTCCCAGGGTCCAGCGATGCGGGGGGAACGAAGCCCCCCCTCGTTCCCCGCTCCGCTCTCGGTGCCGGCATTCTTACTGTGGGCACCCGGCCGTGATACGCCGCGCAGTCATCTGGGACATCTGGGACCTGTCACGTGTCCCAGATGACTGACTGCGCCAAGGGGAAGTGATGTCAGTGCCCAGGCACTGAAGGAGGCAGACTACGAGGTACCCCCTAGCATCAGGCATTTAGAGGTGAGTAAAAAAAAAAAAATTCCAATTATTTTTTTTTTTTTTTTTTTTTTATGAATTATAAGCTATTTTTTTTTTTTTTTGGTGGAAACACTACTTTAAATTTAAAAAAAAGTATTTTTTTAAACTATTTTGGGACAGTTTTCCTTACATAATAATAATAATAATTAAAAAAAAAATCAGGACATATCCATTACAATTTCCACCAAATGAAAGCCCAATTTGTCCTGAAATGTATGCACCAGTTTTAGTAAATCTCCCCCCCATTATGCATGTATGGGGTGCGTAAACTGTTGGCGCTATATAAATCCTGTATAATAATAATATATTGTATGGTGGATACAATAAAGGGAAATGTACTCTCTACAACATGTACCCCATGTTTATCATAGCATCATTTCTTTATTCTTTATGCTAAAAGCCATATTGTGGTAGTGTTATCGTCCTTCATGTTTGCAGAGGTTTCCATTTGAATGAACCCTAGTTGGACTGTAGGAGCCCTGCTGCATCCTATGCTCCTCAATAATAATTAGTGTCCATCACTACCAGCATAGACTCTGGTAGCATGCACAGTGGCTGTTTTCTTGACTACCACTAGGTGGCAATGCAGAACAATAAAAATCAATAAAAACGCTCAATAACTAAATGCCATATACTTGTCATTCAGTTGTCTGACAATTAGTTTGCTGAGTTCCAAAGTTTGCAGGGTTGGACCTACTATATAATAGTAACTTACACAAGTACAGTGCAGTATATTATGGTTTGCCTAGGGTGAGGCGTGTATATTACTCACAAGAATGTTGACCCTGGATTCTGATTAACCACATATAACACACGTCTAAGGAATTTATATTCAACACTTTCTTTACACTTTATTAACCACTTGATCTCCGGAAGATTTACCCTCCTTCATGACCAGGCCATTTTTTATGATATGACATTGCATTACTTTAACTGACGGTCATGCAGCACTGTACCCAAATAAAATGTATGTCATTTTTTCCCCCCACAAATAGAGCTTTCTTTTGGTGGTATTTGGTCCCCTCTGCATTTTTATTTTTTGCGCTATAAAAAAAAAAAAAAAATACCAGTAATTTTGAAAAAAATTAAATAAAAAATAAAAAAATAATATTTATATATATATATATATATATATATATATATATATATATATATATATATATATATATATATATATATATAGATCTCTCTCTCTATATATATATATATTTTACTTTCTGTTATAAAACATATCCAATATATTTTTTTTTTATTCTTTATAAATTTAGGCCAATGTCTTTTCTGCTACATATTTTTGGTTAAAAAATCCCAAAAAGCGTATATTGATTGGTTTACGTCAACGTTATAGCATCTACAAACTATGGGATATATTTCTGGAATTTGTATTTATTTTATTTTAATATACTAGTAATGGCGGCGATCAGAGACTTATAGTGGGACTGCGATATTGCTGCGGAGATTCTGATACTACCCGGCACTTTGTGGGAACCAGTGACACTAATACAGTGATCAGTGCTAACAATATGCACTGTCAGTGTACTAATAACTCTGGCTGGAAAGGGGTTGATCTAGGATGATCCAAGGGTTAACTGTGTGCCTAGCCAGTGTTTATTTGTAGTTTATTTGTACTGTATGTTAGAGCTGCACGATTAATCGTCAATAATAATGAAAATTGCAATCCCCCCCCCCCCTGCGATCTTAACAAAGCATTTTTCCGATTCTATGCAGATAGTTCTCTGCTCAATCCGACAGCTGTCAAAAAGAAAAAAAAATACAAAAAAATAAAACAGGCAGTCTGCCAAGTTTCACAAAATTACTTCAGCAGAGGAGCTAACTATAAACATTGTAATGTTTTGTTCTTTAGATCAAAGGAATGAACTTTGGTCTGTAAATGAGGGAAGTTTAACCACTTAAAGACTAAACCTTTTTCTGACACTTTCAAGTTAAAAGCATACATTTTTGCTAGAGAATTACTTAGAACCCCCAAACATTATATATATATATATATATATATATATATATATATATATATATATATATATATATTTTAGCAGAGACCCTAGAGAATAAAATAGTGGTTGTTGCAATATTATATGTCACACTGTATTTGCGCAGTGTTCTTTCAAATGCTATTTTATTTTTTAAATACACTTTAACCGGTTCCCGACCGGCGCACGACGATGTACGTTGGTAGAATGGCACAGACAGGCATAAGGGCGTACAGGTACGTCCCTTTAGGAATGCCGCCATGCCATCGTGTGTGCGCCGCCGGTCGTGGACCCCCGTGAGTCCGGTCGCGGGTCCCGCGGACTCGATCACCGCAGGGATACCCGCGATCGTTTCACGGGAAGGCTGAACTGGGAGATGCGGAAGTAAACAGCATCTCCCCGTTCTGCTGAGCTACAAGTGACACTGATCTCTGCTCCCTGTGATTGGAGCAGAGATTAGTGTTCACTACAACACAGCCACGCCTCCCACAGTTAGTAACACGTCCCTAGGAACACTTAACCCCTACACTGCCACCCCCTGGTTAACCCCTTCACTGCCAGTGTCATTTACACAGGAATCAGTCCATTTAAATAGCACTGATTGCTGTATAAATGACAATGGTCCCAAAAATGTGTCAAAAATGTCCGATGTGTCCGCCATAATGTCGCTGATCGCTGACATTACTAGTAAACAAAAAATTATTAATAAAAATGCTATAAAACTATCCCCTATTTTGTAAACGCTATAACTTTTGCGCAAACCAATCAATAATCACTAATTGCAATTTTTTTTTACCAAAAATATGTAGAAGAATATGTATCGGCCTAAACTGAGGAAAAAAAATGTTTTTTTTAGATATTTTTGGGGGATATTTATTATAGCAAAAAGTTAAAAATAATGTGTTTTTTTTTGTTTATAGCGCAAAAAATAAAAACCGCAGAGGTGATCAAATACCACCAAAAGAAAGCTCTATTTTTGGGAAAAAGGGATGTCAATTTTGTTTGGGAGCCACGTCGTCCATCCCTTCCTCCTGTCAGAACAGAGATCTACCTTGTTTACATAGGCAGATCTCCGTTGGCGGGTGCCGGAGGACATCCAGTGTCCGGTGCCCGCAGATCGGCTTCTGCTTCCACTGGCAGCGCAAGCGTGCCTCATAGGTGGAAGTGCAGAATAACGTGTATATATATATATATATATATATATATATATGTATATGATTCTGCACAGGAGAGCCGCCGTAAGAGCCAATTAACACTGCCAGCGCCAAATCTGGGGCCCATAGCCCCGAGTCTCTGCAGGGGTCCCCAAGGGGAGGGGAGGTTCTCTGGGGACCCTGATGCAAGGGGGGGGTCCTCTGGGGACCCTGATTTTAGGTGGAGGCTCTCTGGGGACCCTAATGTAAGGGGGGCTCTCTGGGAACCCTGATGAAAGTGGGGGGGGCTCTCTGGGGACCCTGATGCAAGGGGGAGGCTCTCTGGGGACTCTAATGTAAGGAGGAGGCTTGCGATTTCCCCCACTGCTCCTGTGTGTGTAGAAAGGGATTAAAGCGCCATCTAGTGGCCAGTTTAAGAAATGTTAGAACTCACAGTACATAGTAGCCTCTTACCCAAGTGGCCCCCAACATCTGCAACAGTTTGCATGGTGGATTAATAAAGGTTTATATAAGATAGCACATTTTATAGATCATAAGGGCATTAGAAAGCCTTCTTACTCTTGAGATACTCTGGAAATGCCCCCTGACTGAGTCGTTTAGATTCTGCCAAATTACCCATTATTTAATGGGGCGGCCTTGACTTTTGGGCTTACCAGTTACCTCCGTTTGGCTTGTTAATCCGTGTCTAGGGGTTCCCAGGGTTAGTACCCAACAACTCCGGATGCTGACACCATAAAAGTCCTTTTTGAAGGTTTTTATTTGCAGGGGTAACATCCAACAAACACAGTCTCAAATAGGAACAGAGAGTAAGGATGAAGAAACTCGGGCACCTTGAACTGCTGACAATTAGAATGTCTCTAACAAAAACCCAGAGAGTAGCCACTCGCAGCTGGGCGCTTCAATGCTGAACAAATCTCTAGCCAGAGATTATGGCAGTCAACACTTTGATCCGGAAACTTGTAAAGTCTCTCCCATTGAATAAACTTTCAACCGAAAGTGAATAGGAACCTTTTCTCAGTACCTGGAACTTTCTCTGTCTCCTTGGCAGTACTGCGAAACTGTGGATTTGTTAGTGTCCATAACAACCCAGCAACCAGGTACTTCTTGAGATGCCAGCTTGTTGGCCCTCCTCCGAAGAGTCCTCCCCCAGTCGCTTACACGAGTTGTGGTGCCCCTCCAAGATTGAGAGCGCCAGTGGCGGTGCGTGCATAGAGGGCGCAGGAGCGCCGCCCCCCCCCTCTCCTGCACCGCTCTATCACCAATAGATAGATTCATGCATTGCATGAATCTATCTATTGTCACCGCTGCCGCCCCCTATTCAGGTGTCCGGCCCCTGATCGGGCGCCGGGCATCTGAATTACAGTGGGGGGGGGGGGGTGTTGCTGGAAGCGCCCCTATTAGAGCTCTAAGCTCTAATAGGGGACCCTATTAGAGCGGTGTGCTCTAATAGGCTTCCCTAAGTGTAAACAGCGGGCGCACGGCTGTGCGTTCGCTGATTACACAGTACTGTGTTAGGGAAGCGAATACATCGCTTCCCTAACACAGACCCGCCTCTCAGCCAATCAGGTTGCCAGGTCTGTTACCTGTCACCTGATTGGCTGAAGTCACAGGCGCTGTGATTGGACGCTAGGCGTCCAATCACCTAGCGTCCAATCACAGCAGAAGAAGACAGGAGGAGCGCGGGAGAAGACATCCGACGGAGACATCCGACGGAGACACCGCTCGTCGCCTGACGCCGTCACCAGCTGCACACCGGGACAAGGTAAGTGCAGAGGGCAGGCAGGGGGCACAGTGGCAGCACTTAAGGGGCACAGTGGCAGAACTTGGGGCACAATGGAAGCACTTAAGGGGCACAATGGCAGCACTTAAGGGGCACAATGGCAGCACTTAAGGGGCACAATGGCAGCACTTAAGGGGCACAGTGGCAGAACTTGGGGCACAATGGCAGCACTTAAGGGGCACAGTGGCAGCACTTAAGGGGCACAATGGCAGCACTTAAGGGGCACAATGGCAGCACTTAAGGGGCACAGTGGCAGAACTTGGGGCACAATGGCAGCACTTAAGGGGCACAATGGCAGCACTTAAGGGGCACAATGGCAGAACTTGGGGCACAATGGCAGCACTTAAGGGGCACAATGGCAGCACTTAAGGGGCACAATGGCAGAACTTGGGGCACAATGGCAGCACTTAAGGGGCACAATGGCAGCACTTAAGGGGCACAATGGCAGCACTTAAGGGGCACAATGGCAGAACTTGGGGCACAATGGCAGCACTTAAGGGGCACAGTGGCAGCACTTAAGGGGCACAATGGCAGCACTTAAGGGGCACAATGGCAGAACTTGGGGCACAATGGCAGAACTTGGGGCACAGTGGCAGCACTTAAGGGGCACAGTGGCAGAACTTGGGGCACAGTGGCAGCGTTTGATGGGCACAGTGGCAGCGTTTGATGGGCACAGTGGCAGCGTTTGATGGGCACAGTGGCAGCACTTGGGGCACAGTGGCAGTGTTTGATGGGCACAGTGGCAGCGTTTAATGGGCACAGTGGCAGCGTTTGATGGCACAGTGAGGCTGTTTGTTTGCGCCCCCCCAAAAATTTTGAGCACCAGCCGCCACTGGAGAGCACACCCGGACGCCTTAAATCCTCCCTCTGTTACTGCGCCTCGGACCAGCCGGTTCCGAGACTCGGGAACAGAGGGATCCTTGCCCCAGACCAAGCGGGTCTGTGGGGCTAGTCAAACTGACCATGTTGTGGGACGGCAAACGCTCCCGAGACCCCTCGCGGGGCTACCCCGGTCCAGATTCAGGAACAGGCAGCTACGGCCGAAACTCCGAACACGTGACTCCAGCACCTTAAGTACCCTTCCCCGGACTCCACATCGGGGCCAGATGCACCCACTGATTGGCTCCGGGGAAGACTGATACCCAAGACGTCCAACCAGGCCTGGTTCTAGGCCTGTCATGTGTACCTCACTGTACCCATGACCAGGCAGAACCCTGGTACAGCCCAGCCAAACTGATGCCAAAGTAAACCTGTACAATTAACCCTCAGAACCCCATTACTGTTCTGAGGAAAAAACTAAATTTCCACATATAGCGGACACCTTGTAAAAGTGTCACCGATACACATGTATACCCAAAAACGTTAAGACAGCCTTATTTTCTGATCTTTCGAGTGAACTGCCCAGACATCTCAGGACCCTTATGTTTTTTATCTTTTTGGAAGCCAAGACCACCATAGCACCAGCATGGAAAACCCCTCTGATAAATTTAGCATTAGTGAAAAATAATATTTCCTGGATCACGATAAATAAAAAATTGACAAGTATCCTTCGTGATCAACAAAATCGGTTTGAAAGGATTTGGAACCCCTGGATTAGATATCTCCAGTCACCGTGAGGGATGGGGCGCGGGGGAGAGGGTCAGTAGTCTGGAGCGTGGTGATCGACCACAAACCTCTTCTTTTTCTCTTTTCTTTTTTCTTGGGTTTACGTCTTCCTTTTTTTCCTCCTTATTTCCTTCATACAAACTCTCACTTTGACCTCTATTGGGTTCCCACGCATTTGATAGTGGGCTCTCAGGTTACCTTAAGCCTAGATTATACTAGATAATGAGTTCTCTATTATGACTCTAAGTTTCAAAACTCTGGTTTCACTACACGAGAGTCCCTCCGCTGGGATTTTCCCTGTTCTCTGTCTTCTTCTATGTAATGTTTTTTGGACTCATACAAGCATAATAGCCTTGACTTGTTATAAATGTAAACAATAATTGATAGGTACACAGTGAATAGTTTTCTTCGATCGGTGAGTTCTAGGCATCTCATGAATCATCACCTTGTTCTTGGGGCAGGGATGGTTATGGTTTGGTAACTTTGATATGATATACAGTGGAACCTTGGATTAAGAGCATAATCCGTTCCAGGAGAATGCTTGTAATCCAAAGCACTCGGATATCAAAGCGAGTTTCCCCATAGAAGTCAATGGAAACGAAGATAATTAGTTCCGCTTTGACTTCTATTGCATGCTATACCACATGTGGCCAGAGGTGGGGGGGGGGGCGCCAGAGAACCTCGGAAATACTTGGGAACAGCTCGGCTGAACTCGGAAAGCCTTCGGAAATGCTCAGAAACACTTGGGAAATTAGTATTTGCGAGTGTTTCCAAGTAATTCAGAGTATTGTACAATGATCCAACTGCACTGATCTGACACCCACTATTGTAACACTGTTGTTGACATGGTATTTTTGTTATTGAGAACTTTATTGTCTGTTAAATACGTATTTTCAATAAAATCATTGGAAAAAAACTCACAGTACATAGAGCCCGCATTCACAGGCCGCTGGAGGTGCTCACAGGGCTGGAGGAGATATAGAGGTGGCCCACCCCTAAGCTGACATCACTTCCGCCCTGAACCCACGGGGTCCCAGAACTTCTCCTCCAGCCTTGTGAGCACCCCCCCCCCCCCCCCCAGCAGCCCTGATTTGCGATCATCAGCTGACCGGGACACCAAGATTATTTTGCATGTGGCTAGATGTACTGTGAGTTCTAACATTTTTAAAACTGTCCACTAGATGGCGCTTTTCCCTTTTAACACACACACACAGTTGCAGTGGGTGAAATTGCATGCGATTCAGACAGGGATCACCCTGCAGTGAGATTTGCGCCAATCTTTTTTTGGTATTGACACAAATCGCACAGCAAAGTATCGGTACTTGGTAGAGCTGCACGATTATTAGTTTAAAAAATTGCGATCTCGATTCAACCCCCCTCACCATCTTAACCACTTCAATACCGGGCCATAGTAAAATTACGTCTTTGACTTTGTGGGGTGATATCTGAATGATGGGTGCAGCTACAGGCATCATTCAGATATCATTCTTTCCAGACGGCGATTCTGTGCACGATAAGAATGATCATAGAGGCAGTTCCACTGCTTGATCATTCTTATAGGCGATGGGATGGGACACCCCCCCCTCCCGTCGCCATCCGGTGCTTCTCCGGGCTCTTCCGTGCCATCGGGGGCCTGGAGAAAGATTTGTCCTCCGCCATATGACGACAGTCGCGCCCGGGCCTCCGACGGTGTCATGCTTTATAATTGCACGCACTCGTGGAATGGCGACAAACTTTGGTACCTAAAAATCTCCATAGGCGACGCTTTACTTTTTTTTTTTTTTACGGTTACCAGGCTAGAATGCTAGAATTATTGCTCTCGCTCTGATGATCACGGCGATACCTCACATGTTTGATTTGAACACCGTTTACATATGTGGGCGCGACTTCCATATGCGTTTTCTTTACTGCCTGAGCTTGCGTGAAGGGGGCGCTTTGAAAAACTTTTTTTTTTCTTTTATTTATTTTTGTATTATTAAATTGGGTTTTTAAAAAAAAAAAAATAATTTGATCACTTTTATTGCTGTCACAAGGAATGTAAACATCCCTTGTGACAGTAATAGGTGGTGACAGGTACTCTTTATGGAGGGATCGGGGGGTCTAAAAGACCCCAAATCCCTCCTTTGCACTTCAAAGTATTCAGATCACCGAATACTGTATATTTTTTAAAATCCGGCGCCATTGGGAGCCGAGTAAACAGAAAGTGACATCCAGGAGACTGGAACAAAGCCATTTCCGGCTTCATTACAGTCTGTCCCTAGTCTTCGATCGGGCCTTCCGGTGGGACGGGAGGCTCGGGAAGAGCGGCGGGAGGCGACGGGCGTCCCCTCCCACTCGACCGGGATAACAATCGAGCGGCTTTTAGCCGCATCGGTTGTTATCTCTGAAAAGCCAATCGCCCGCTCTATACAACGGTACCGGGGTGATGCCTGCAGCTGCGGGCATCATCCCGGTATAACCCCTGAAAGCCAAGTACGCATATCTGCATACGCTCGGTGGGAAGGGGTTAAAGTGCAAGAAATAAAAACCGCAGAGGTGATCAAATACCACCAAAAGAGAGCTCTAGTTTTTGTTTGGATACAGCGTAGCACAATTGCGCAATTGTCAGTTAAAACGACGCAGAGCCGTATCGCAAAAAATGGCCTGGTCATTAAGGGGACAAAAGTGTATTTTTTGCGCAAAAAAAAAAATGCATTTGCAAAACTGCTGTACAAATATCGTGTGATGTAAAAAATTGCAACGATCGCCATTTTATTCCCTAGGGTCTCTGCTAAGAACAAAATGTATAATGTTTCGGGGGTTATAAGTTATTTTCTAGCAAAAAATACTGATTTAAACTTATAAACAAAAAGTGCCAGAAAAAAGCCTGATCGGCAAGTGGTTAAAAAGAAAACGATTGCAGTCACCACATCCAATGATTGGTAATCTGCAATATATTGCGTGTTGGGCTTTTATTATCGTTTGTTTCATCTGGAGGCTCCTCCCCTCTATACTGAACACCTAATAGACTCCTAATCATCAGGAACTGTGGGCGTGGAAGGGAAGACACAGGTTGCCAGGCAACCAAGAACGCACCCCTCTCCCCAGGACGCCAAACGCTGACCGGAAGTGACTGCTCCATGGTGCTGACGCGTCCCCCGGATTTCAGCAGGCGCCGGCGGCCATATTTGTTGTGGGCGAGCGCTGCTCCGTGCCCGGGCACAGGAATGCGGTGGCTGTGGGCGCGCAGCGCGGGAGAGCGCCGGCCGCACGGCGGACTGTGAGGAGCTCAGAGGCGGAGGATGGCGCCCAGCGCCCGGGTCATCAAGCTCGGCCGCCGATACAAGTACCTGGCCGCCGCCGCGCTGGCTCTGCTGCTGGTGCAGGGCCTGGTGGTGTGGAGCTTCAGCGCCCTGGAGGAGGGAGAGGAGGCGGACATGGTGAGAGCCCATTTCTATGTGTGTGGGGGGAGGAGGGGGACTACAAGTCCCATGGTGGCAGGACTGGGCACAGGCAGCATGGGACTTGTAGTTCTTCCACAGAACATCAATGAAGGTGTGTCTGCCATCACTGACTATAGGACCTTCACAGCCCTAGTGTCCCCATCGGGGAGATTCCCCTTACTTCCTATCTGTGGTCACTGGGACAGGAAGCGCTGAGTGGTCACCCCAAGTTTTAACTTGGCATGTCGGTGACACCTGTCAATGTTGCAAAAGAAAGAAACAATCCAAAACTGTTATATATTGCATCTTACCAAACGTTAGATGTGGTGGCTGTATTTTTTATTTTTTTTTAACCTGGTGATCTGGCCAGTAACACACCTCCTGTATTATATTGTCTTCAATCTGGATGGAGGAGCACAGGAGGCACAGCAGACAGCTACATTGGGGGGTAGGGTTGGATTGTCTTCAGCAGGGGGTCCGCAGAGTACGGCGCACAGATAGGATCTCCTTTATGTGTACAGAGTGAGGGCAGCAAAGTCTGTCTGTTGTCTCCACTTCTTCAACCATCACCCCATCGGAGGGGGTCAGATGTGGATCCTGATGTAAGGGGGGCTCTGATTGAAGGGGGGGGGGGGCTCTGATGGGGGCATTGATGTAAGGCGCACTCTGTTGTGGCCCCTGGTGTAAGGGGGACCCTGATGTAAAGGGGAACTGTAGGCTCTGATAGAAAACCTGGTGTAAGGGGGTCACTGATGGGGACCTTTGTGTATGAGGGGGGGGGGGGGGCTCTGGTGGGGACCCTGGTGTAAGAGGGAAGGGGGGGGTCTAAGGGGCATCATTGTGTATGGGGGGGCTCTGATGGGTACCTTGTTGTAAAGGGGTGGTCTCTGATGGGGACCCTGGTGTAAAGAGGGGGGTGGGGGTCTCTGATGGGGGACCCTGGTGTAAAGGGGGATGTCTCTCATGGGGACCCTGCTGTAAGGGGGGGCTCTGATGGGGACCTTGGTGTTAAGGGGGGGGGTCTCTGATGAAGAACCTGGTGTAAAGGAGGGGGTGTCTCTCATGGGGACCCTGGTGTGGGGGGGGGGGGTGTCTCTCATGGGGACCCTGGTGTGGGGGGGTGTCTCTCATGGGGACCCTGGTGTAAAGGGGGGGCTCTCATGGGAACCCTGCTGTGGGGGGTCTCTGATGGGGACCCTGGTGTAAGGGGGGGTCTCTGATGGGGACCCTGCTGTGGGGGGGGTCTCTGATGGGGACCTTGGTGTAAGGGGGGTGGGCTCTGATGGGGACGTTGGTGTCAAGAGGGGGGCTCTGATGGGGACCCTGCTGTAGGTGGGGGAGGGGCTCAGTTGGGGACCTTGGTGTAAAGAGGGGGGACCCTGGTGTAAGAGGCGGTCTCTGATAGAGAACCTGGTGTAAAGGTGGGGTGTCTCTGATGGGGACCCTGCTGTGGGGGGGGGGGGGGGGGGGGTGGTCTCTGATGAAGAACCTGGTGTAAAGGAGGGGGTGTCTCTCATGGGGACCCTGGTGTGGGGGGGGGTGTCTCTCATGGGGACCCTGGTGTGGGGGGGTGTCTCTCATGGGGATCCTGGTGTAAAGGGGGGGCTCTCCATGGGAACCCTGCTGTGGGGGGTCTCTGATGGGGACCCTGGTGTAAGGGGGGGTCTCTGATGGGGACCCTGCTGTGGGGGGGGTCTCTGATGGGGACCTTGGTGTAAGGGGGGTGGGCTCTGATGGGGACGTTGGTGTCAAGAGGGGGGCTCTGATGGGGACCCTGCTGTAGGTGGGGGAGGGGCTCAGTTGGGGACCTTGGTGTAAAGAGGGGGGACCCTGGTGTAAGAGGCGGTCTCTGATAGAGAACCTGGTGTAAAGGTGGGGTGTCTCTGATGGGGACCCTGCTGTGGGGGGGGGGGGGTGGTCTCTGATGGGGACCTTGGTGTAAAGGGGGGCGGGGTCTCTGATGGGGACCCTGGTGTAAGGGGGGATCTCTCATGGGGACCCTGCTGTGGGGGGGGGGGCTCTGATGGGGGGGTCTGGTGTAAGAAGGACTCTGATATAAAGGAGGGGGAGTCTCTGATGGGGACATTGATGTTGGGGGAACTCTGTTGTGGCCCCTGGTGTACGGGGGACCCTGATGTCAAGGAGGACTCTGATAGGGGAACTGTGATTGGGGCCCTAATGTAAGAGGGAACACTGGGGGGGGGACCCCTCAGATGGGGACAATGACATAAAGGACAACGCCCAAATTGGAATTTTTTTTCAGTTACACCTTTTAAAGTATTGAATAAAGCTGAGCCCTTCCCTTAGTATTGGGTGGGGTGGGGGAAGGGTTTCCTTCTTGCTGTCATTGTCTCTATGGGGACGTTTCCTCCTCATAGACTCAGCACTGGTAGAACCTGTTCCTTGTCTCCTCCATCAATACGGAGGAAACTCTCACTACCAAATCTGCAGAATTTATTTAAAAATGCCCCTGCGGGGCGCAGATCAATGGAATAACGGAAGTCACTTCCTCCGGCTCCGGGGAACGTTTATTTGTACTCTCCTTACATCTCATCTGCTTTCATGTTTCCTTTCGGAGAACATTTGACAGGCGGTGGACCGACAGTTGACAGTCTGGACCTGTTCACTTGAATGGGCCGCGTTCAGCAGGTGGCAATGCCCGCCAACATGACGGGTATAATTTCCTGCAGCAAAGCATGTGTGCGCTCCGAGCTGCTGCCTTCCCAGCTAAAAGGGGAGCAGTTGAAGGGTGGTAAAAACACGGCTTGATCGTGGGGTTTACTGCCCCCCCCAAACTACAAGTTAAAAGGAGAGGTGTAGTTTGGGGTGCAGAGGGGTGGATGAACCCTTAGAGACCCATTACTCAATGTATTATGATGAACCCACATTGAAGGTTCAATTCACAAGATTTATGTTGCAATAATAAGAACTTTCCAAACACCACTTCCTGATTTTCAGGTTTTTATCCCAGAAGGGGAAGGGAACGCTGTAAAGCTGGGTTCACATACACTATATTACCAAAAGTATTGGGACACCTGCCTTTACACACACATGAACTTTAATGGCATCCCAGTCTTAGTCCGTAGGGTTCAATATTGAGTTGGTCCACCCTTTGCAGCTATAACGGCTTCAACTCTTTTGGGAAGGCCGTCCACAAGGTTTAGGAGTGTCTATGGCCTGATTCACACCTATGGCATTTTTAGTGCATTTTGCAGATTTGCACTACAGAACGTGTTCCATAGGAAACCATGTTAAATGGACTGTAGTGCAAATCTGCAAAAAGCACAAAAAATGCCATAGGTGTGAATCAGGACTATGGGAATGTTTGACCGTTCTTCCAGAAGCGCATTTGTGAGGTCAGGCACTGATGTTGGACCAGAAGGCCTGGCTATATATATATATATATATATATATATATATATATATATATATATATATATATATATATATATATATATATATATATATATATATATATATATATATATATATATATATATATAACCACTTGCCGCCCCCTGTATAGCAGAATGACGTCGGCAAAGTGGACTCAATATCCTGACTGGGCGTCATATGACTCAATCAGGATATTGAGCCGCTGCGCCCCCGGTGGCGCTTATCACGGCGATCGTTGTTGTGGTGTGTCGGCCTGACACCCCGCAACTACGATCTCTGTAAAGAGTCTCCGACGGAGACCGTGTCCAGTCACGGCAGATCACAGTGTAAAAAGGAAGAGCCATTGATCGGATCTGTCAGACGCGAGTAGATGAGAGCCAATCGTCTGCTCCTCTGACAGGGGGGTCTGTGCTAATCGATTATCAGTGCAGCCCCCCCCCCAGGATGCCCACACGGGACCAAAAGGGACGCCACCCTAGACCACCAGGGATGCCAGTCAGTGCCCACCATGGGTATCACTGATTGGCATGCATTATTGTTTGGCACTGATTGGCTTCCATCAGTACAATCCATTACACTGCTTATAATGCTGCCTATCAGTGCCTATACATGCCCATCTGTGCCGCCTATCAGTGCTCATCCATGCCGCCCATCCGTGCTGCCTATACGTGACAATTTGTGCCACCTATCAGTGCCCATCTGTGTCGCCCATTCGTGCAGCCTATACATGCCCATCCGTGCCGCTTATACATGCCAATTTGTGCCACCTATCAGTGCCCATCCATGTCGCCTGTCAGTGCCCATCAGTGCCACCTCATCGGTGCCCATCAGTGCCGCCTTATCAGTGAAGGAGAAAACATACTTATTTACAAAGATTTGAAACTGAAACAAAAAAAACATTTTTTTTCTAAATTTTCGGTCTTTTTTTATTTGTTGCGCAAAAAAAAAAAAAATCGCAGCGGTCATCAAATACCACCAAAAGAAAGCTCTATTTGTGGGAACAAAATGATAAAAAATATGTTTGGGTAAAGTGTAACATGACTGCGCAATTGTCATTCAAAGTGCGACAGCGCTGAAAGCTGAAAATTTGGTCTGGGCAGGAAGGTGTATAAGTGCCCGGGTATTGAAGTGGGTAAAGTCTGTATAAGCTGGGGTGGCGCTCCCATCCTTTCAAAACTTCAACAAACTCCTCTGGGGGGGGGGGGGGGGGGGGTCCAGCAAGACCCCATGGTTGGCTGGTGAGCAGCCTGTAGGACCACAAACCTCCCATCGCTTTTTATTTTTTTAAATCATTGATTTTTATCCACGCTGACACTAATACAGTGATAATACTATACACTGTCACTGCACTAACGACACTGGTTAGGAAGGGGTTAAATGTGTGCCTAACATTGTGTAATATGTGTTGATTTTCTGAATAGATCTTTTACGTTCTTCTCTTAGGAACCTGACAGATCACTCCCTCTGTACACACAGTGGGTATAAATACTTTACACACCCTGCTAAAATGTCAGATTTCTGTGATGTTAAAAAATGAGACAAAGAGATGAATCATTTCAGAAATTTTCCCACCTTTTTACTGTGACCTCTAAACTTTACACCTCAATTGTACAACAAACTGACATATTTTAGGTGGAGGGAAGTAAAAAAAAAAAAAAATATGATTGCATAAGTTTGCACACCCTTACACTAATACTTTGTTGAAGCACCTTTTGATTTTATCACCGCACTCAGTCTTTCTGGGTACGAGTCTATCAACATGGCACATCTTGACTTGGCAATATTTGCCCGCTCTTCTGTCCAAAAAACACTCCAAATCTGTCAGATTGCGAGGGCATCTCCTGTGCACAGCCCTCTTCAGATCACCCCACAGATTTTCATAATTCCCTCTACCTTGACTAAGGCCCCTCTTCCAGCTGAAGAAAAAACAGTCCCAAAGCTTGATGATGCCACCACCATGCTTCACGGTGGGTATGGCGTTCTTTTGGTGATCTGTAGTGTTTTTGACACCAAACATATTTTTGGGAATTATGGCTAAAAAGTTCAACCTTGGTTCCATCAGACCATAACACATTTTCATGCTTTTGGGAGACTTCAGATGTGTTTTTGCAAAATTTAGCCGGGCTTGGATGTTTTTCTTAAAGTGGTGTTGCCACCAAAAAAAAAAAGTCTTAAAAATCATAAAAAAATAATAATTTTTTTTTACTCACCTCTAAATGCCTGTTGCTAGGGGGGTCCCTCCTAGTCTGCCACCTTCAGTGCCCAGCAACTGACGTCACTTCCCCCTAGGCGCCGCACAGTCATCTGGGACCTGTCACGTGTCCCAGATGAGTGAGCGTCGAATCACGGCGCACGTCGCCGCTCGCGCATGCGCAGTGGGTGCCCGGCTGTGAAGCCACAGCCGGGTGCCCACATTAAAAATGCTGGCGCCGCGAGCGGAGCAGGGAACGAGGGGGGGCCTCATTCCCCCGCATCGCTGGACCCCGGGACAGGTAAGTGTCCGATTATTAAAAGGCAGCAGCTGCAGCATTTGTAGCTGCTGACTTTAAATTTTTTTTTTTTTTGTGGGCACTCCTCTTTAAGAAAAGGCCTCTTTCTTGCCACTCTACCCCATAGCCCAGACATATGAAGAATATGGGAGATTGTTGTCACATGTACCACACAGCCAGTACTTGCCAGATATTCCTGCAGCTCCTTTAATGTTGCTGTAGGCCTCTTGGCAGCTTCCCTGGCCAGTTTTCTTCTTGTCTTTTCATTCATTTTGGAGGGACGTTCGTTTCTTGGTCATGAAGCTCTCTGTGGGCCATGGCTTTTGCTGTAGGATGCCACTAAGACCCCTTTCACACTGGGGCGCTTTGCAGGTGCTACAGTGCTAAAAATAGCGCCTGCAAAGCGCCCTGAAAGAGCCGCTCCTCACACTCCAGTGTGAAGGCCCCCGAGGCTTTCACACTGGAGTGGTGCACCGGCAGGACGGTAAAAAAAGTCCTGCTAGCAGCATCTTTGGAGTGGTGAAGGAGCCGTGTGTGTATACCACTCCTACCCATTGAAATGAATGTGGCAGCGAGGCTATACCACCGGCAAAACGCTGCTGCAGCAGTGCTTTACGGTTGTTTTAACCCTTTCTCGGCCCCCCCGCGCTAGTGGCCGAATACCTCCACTAAAACGATGGTAAAGCGGCGCTAAAAATAGTGCCGTTTTACAGCCAGGGCCTAAGAAAATATCAGGAAAGACCTACTAGAACAGCTGAATTTTATTTGGGGTTAATCTGAGGCACGTTAAATGATGGGAGGTGTGTACTGACTGAATGTTTGAATGTGATTGCTAAATTCTGACCACAGCTACATCCCCAGTTATAAGAGGGTGTGCACACTTATGCAACCACATTATTTAATTTTTTTATTTTTACCCCCCCATCCTCCCTAAAATTTTGTTTTTCATTTGAGTTGTACAGTTTATAGGTCACATTAAGGCTGGCTTCACACTGGTGCGGGGCGGCGACGGTAAAGCAGCGCTATATTTAGCGCTGCTTTACCATCGTTTTACCCGCGGTATGCGGCCGCTAGCGGGGTGGTTTTAACCCCCGCTAGCGGCCGCAAAAGGGTTAAAAACCTCCGCAAAGCGCCGCTGCAGCGGCGGTTTGCGGGCGGTATCCCCGCGGTTTCCCATTGATTTCAATGGGAAGGAGCGGTGAATACACCGCTCCTTCACCGCTCCAAAGATGCTGCTAGCAGGACTTTTGTTGCGGTCCTGCTAGCGCACCGCTCCAGTGTGAAAGCCCTCCGGCTTTCACACTGGAGTGAATGGGGCCGGTTTTTTCAGGCGGTATACAGGCGCTATTTTTAGCGCTGTACCGCCTGAAAACCGCCCCAGTGTGAAAGGGGCCTAAAGGTGGAAAAAGTTCTGAAATTATTTATTTTTTTAACAGTGGTGTGTAGACTTTTTATACCCACTGTAGCTTTGTGTTTATGAACACAGAGCTCTGGGCTGTGATTGGACACAGCCAATCAGCAGGTCCCAGCCGTGAATTATTGGCCGGGACTTGCTGGCAGGCTCGGGATTAGTTCACTTTTTTCAGAAAAAATGAAAATGTGAACTAACACTATACACCTTCCCCGGGACGGATCAGGTGCGAATTCTGGCCCATTATCTTCTATGGGCACGCACCTGGCTTGCGTTCTGAACAGAAATTCGCAAGTCATTGTACTACCTCTGAGGGGGGAAGTCCACGCCCAATTAAAAAAAAAAAAAAAAAAAACGGCATGGATTCCCCCTCCAGAGGCATACCAGGCCCTTAGGTCTGGTATGGATTTTAAGGGTACCCTCTACGCCGGAAAAAAACGGCGTGGGGGTCCCCCCAAAATCCATACCAGACCCTTATCCGAGCACGCAGCCTGGCAGGTCAGGAAAGGGGGTGGGGACGAGCGAGCGCCCCCCCCCCCCCCTCCTGAAACGTACCAGGCCGCATGCCCTCAACATGGGGGGGGGGGGGGGGTGGGTGCTTTGGGGAAGGGGGGTGTCCCCTTCACACAATTTTTAAAAAATATTTTATTGCACTCCCCCGGGGGTCTTCTTCCGTCTTGGGGGGTCTTCTCGCCGGACTCCTCCGCTATTTTACCTAGCGGAGAAGCCCGGCTTTCTTCCTCTTCCTCTTCCTCTTCCTCTTCCTCTTCCTTTTCCTCTATTGAATCCAATTAGAAGAATGTGTGAGTCTTGGGAGAACGCTGGGGGGAGTCTTGTGTCAAAACTGTCTATAATTATATACAAAGTAGAGCTTCATGAGCGCTTTAGTACTCCAGCAGCTGTCCATAGGGGGCACTGTGGTGCGTCACATGGCTTCCTTCTTTCTTCAAAACATACCCTTCATTCATGGTAATGTGTGATTTGGCACGGTGTGCTGTGATAAAATGCAGCATGTCTTCATTTTATTGCAGCGGTGCAGCCCTAGGCTGTGTTGCGGTGTGAATGGGAAACAATTGTTTCCGGTGTGTTCTTGCAGTGACAGTTGTTACACTGCATTGTAAAACATCTGTCACCGCACATAGTGTTTAATTAAGGGCCAATACACACTATGTGTAGAGCCTGATTTATAAGGCCCTGTAATGTTCAATTACAATAAAAAAAAAAACACATTTTTTTTTTACTTTCTGCTATAAAACATAGCCAATATTTTTATTTTATTTTTTAAAACCAAATTTCTTCAATTTAGGACAATATGTATTCTGCTACATATTTTTGGTAAAAATCCCAATAAGCGTATATTGATTTGTTTGCGCTAAAGTTAAAGCGTCTACAAGGGGATAGATTTATGGCATTTTTTATTTATTTTTACTTGTAATGGTGGTGATCAGCAATTTTTTGCGGGATTGCGGCGGACAACTGATTTTTTATTTTTTTTGGTTTGTTTGTTTTTGGGAACCAGTGACATTATTACAGTGATTAGTGCTAAAAATAGGCACCGTTAGTGTACTAATGACCCTGGCAGGGAAGGGGGTTAACATCAAGGGCGATCAAGGGGTTAAATGTATTTCCTCTGTGTGTCTGAAAATCCGATCATTCTGAACGTGGTGACGTTCGTTGCGTACGACGGAACTACGTAGAGGCTAGTAGCCAATAGCTTTGGTCTCGTAATTTAATCTGAGCATGCGTGGCACTTTGTCCGTCGGAATTCTCTACACACCATCGGAAAAAGTCTGATTTTGTTGCCGGAAAATTTTAGAGCAGGATCTCAATTTTTTTTTCCATCGTAAAGTCCGATGGAGCCCACACACGGGCGGATTTTTTGACAACATGGTCCGATCTGACATTTTCCGTCGGAATTTAAAGTAAAGTGTTACTAAACCCACAACAGTAAAATTAGTCTGTATTTGCAGTAAAGCATGCTTGTTATACTGTGGGTCCTAAGGGATCCTCTGTATTGTGTAAAAAGGCAGTTTGATCCTGTCTTCTCTAATCCTCCCCTTTTACTGTCCCCAATCCTAATCTCCTGATGGTACAGAATCTTGGGGGCACTCTGCACATGCTCAGTTTGTATTACTAGGGAGAGGTGTGTGTTTTTTTTTTTTTCTTATTTTTTTTCTTTCTTTCTTGGGAAGGAGCATGTGATCAGCACAGCTCCAGACAGAGGGTCAGGGGTCCTGCAGCCTCATAGGACAGGCAAAGTAGAATGAAAACTCCTCCTACAAGCTTTAACCAGACACTGATAGAAGTCACAAGACTGCTATATATACTGCTGATGAGAAAATGTATTTAGCAATTTATATTTACTAAAATAATTGTATTTCCGTGTTTGTTCTGTGGGAAACCAGATATAGGGAATGCAGGTTCTGGGTTTAGTAACACTTTAACTCTACTTATCTCGGTGTGTGAGCTTTGGTAATTACGCCGGTAATAAAAGAAAAGATATGGGGGGGGGGGGGTAACACAAAACAAGTAAGAAAGTGGGGAGGGGGGGAATAAAAGCAAGCTCCGAGACAAGGTGAAACAGTCTGCTGTCTGTAGGGGGGCCCCAAGAGCAGAAGGATGAGTACCAAAGGCCCCCCTCTCAGCCCCAACCCACAGTGTGTGAGAACCCCTGTCTGGTGTTTATTGCTGTCTGTGTCCTCGCTAGGGAGATTCCACCCCCTCTAGTTGTCCTGATGATAATTGTCTTTGGTGATCGTAATGCTAAGATTTTTACAGTTGTCACAGAAACGGAAATGGAGGGCAAATGTTTCAATGGGGACATCTCTACCAACGGTGATTGTTAAAGGGTGTCTGAGCTGCATTGTTACCACCCCTCTTAAGCTTCAAAGGCAGCCAGATGGGGGGTGTAGACATGCCTGACTATGATGCTTTGCTTCATCGAAAATTGCACCCCCTGTTGCATCCGTCAGGCAGTGCCACCGCTGGGTGTATTTTTAATACATGAGGAGGTAACCGCAACCGACCTGCAACTGATGTTGTCTCTGGGGCAGGATGTGACAGGAAATCTCCCCCCCCCCCGATGGGACAGACATCAAAAATAATCCTGACAGGAGTTCCAGACATTCGCTACTAAAAAAACTAAACTAAAAAATAGTTTTAAAAATTAGTCATTTGGACTTTTTTTTTTTTTTTTTTTTTTTTCCTCTTTCTCTTTCCTCTCCACCATTGCTAATCTGCTTCTTCTTTTCAACTTTTGATTTTTGTATTGCAGAATGCTCAGCAGAGGAAAAATAGAAGCCCAGATAAAGCAGAGCATTCCAAGGACCCTGGTAATTCCGCAGGGCGCAGGGCTTGGAAATCAAGAGGAAAGGCAGGGAGATCAGGCAGTGAGGTAGCCAGAGTGGCAAGAGAGGCTAATCCAAGATCCAAGCTGAGCACCCGTCTTCATGTCCCCCAGGAAACGTGGCACAACCTAACCAGAGACGGCGACACCGGCAGCGTAGAAGGACCGCACCCCACGGATCGCGTCTTCATCCCAAAGTGCGACATCAAAGGAAAAGACGCCCTGTCTGCTCTCTCCAGAGCCACCACCCAGAAATGTCAGCAGGAGATTGCCGACATTGTCTGTCTGCACCAGATGGGACAGATCATGCCCAAGAGTTTGCCCCGTTATTGCCAAACGACAGGTAAATGTTCAGGCCTCGCTTTTTTTTTTTTTTTTAGGCTGTGACCACTTCTTCATAAAACAAAATACATTAACCACATGACCCCCTGGCTAATTCATATGTGAAAATCAGCATTTTACATTTTTTTTTTTTCCTATAAAATCACTTGGACCCCCCCCAAAATATTTTTTTTATATATATATATATATATATATATATATATATATATATATAAAATTATTTATTAAATAAAATGTTGCCTTGACTCCAATACCATTTTCGTGCGGTGCTATTTGAGCCCATTCAAAATGAATGTCATAGTGACTTCAGCCTGGGTTCACGTGAGCGGTGCGAGAAACTGCATTTGATTCAGACAGGAATTGCACTGCATTCCTGTATCGCATGCAGTTCTTTGCAGTGCAATTTGAGCCCATTAATTTTGTATGGGCTCAAATTGCACTGCACGGAAAAAAATGGGTATCAGTATTTGGTATCGGAGGGTACTGAAGAAAGTGTGTGTGTGTGTGTGTGTGTGTGTGTGTGTGTGTATAAAAAAATGTTTTTTTTTTTTTTTTTTTTTTCTGTTAACAGTTTTTTTTTTAAAAAGTGAGCATTTTATCACTTCCCATTATATATTTTTAATATAATGGGAAGTGACATCCTCACTTTTTTTTTTATAAACTGTTACCAGAAAAAAAAAAAAAAAATATATATATATATATAACATTTTTGGTAACAGTTTATAAAAATGTTGAGGCTTTTGTCATTTCCAATGTCACACAGTAGGAAGAACAATGTCCGTTCCTCTCACTGTGTGCTACCTGATGGGACAGCAGAGCCCGGTAAAGGCGGCTGAAGGGAGGGGGAGAACCCTTCCACCGCTTGTAAAAAATGGTCCTGTGGCTGTATAGCCGCTCGGATCACTTTTACATAAGCCTTGATTCCCACCAGTGTGGCTTTGAAATCGCGCTACTACAGCGCGATTTCAAAGCTGCAGATCAGTTTGATTTTTGGATTGGCAATTTCATTGTGGCTTGCAACTTAATTTAAACAGAAGTCCATGCAAGCCACAATGAAATTGCAGAAAAATAAGGCAGGAACCTTTTTCAAAGTCGCTTCGACTTGAATGGTTCCATTGATGAAAATGGGGTTCGACTTGTCATGTGATTTTGAATTGTCAAATTGGTGTGAACGAGGACTAAAACAGAATCGCCTTCTAGTAAAAAACAATAACAAAAAAAAACATTACTGGGATCATGGTTGTAACCTCAACCATAATCGCAGTATAACCACCCTAAAGCCCCATACACACGCGCGTATTATCCGAGGACCAGGTCCGTCAGACCATGTCCGTCATACTTTGTCTGATGTTGGTTTTGCGTACACACGGTCGGCCAAAATTGTCGGAAAATCCGATCATTCTGAACGTGGTGAAGTTTGTTGCCTACGACGGGACTACGTAGAGGCTAGTAGCCAATAGCTTGGGTCTTGTAATGTGATCTGAGCATGCGTAGCACTTTGTCCGGTCGGAATTCGCTACACACGATCGGATTTGGTGTGATCGGACTTTGTTGTCAAAAAATCTATCCAGCAGGAGATAGGACTTTGTCCGTCAGACAATCTGATGGAAACTGTCCGATGTTGCATACACACGGTCTGATTTTCCGACAACATTGTCTGATAGGACAGAATCCATCGGAAAATCCTACCGTGTGTATGGGGCTTTATACGAGGATGTGTGAAGCTATAAGTTGTTTTGTATTGTTCACCCTACAGTTTGTATGTGCAGATTTTTCCCTGTTTAGTAAAGCATTGATACACTTCAGAAGTCTAGGCTTCCTTGGTTTTACCACAAGAACTTGTTAGATAAACGCAAAGCATTACATATGTGTATATGTATATATATGTGTGTGTGTGTGGTGGTGGTATTGTGATGCGTGGCAGAGCTGGGATCTCGCCATCGGAGTTCTTGGTAGCTGTCTGAAGCCATTCAGTGTTTTTTTTCCTTTTAATTAGAATAATCTAAGATTTGGTTTGTTTTCTTCCCAGGTAAAATGACCTCTGGCTTACAGTGGGAGGAGTCAGATGTTGGAGCTCCGCCTCCTCAGAATCCGCTGCGCATTGTTTACATGCTTGTTGTACACGGGAGAGCGGTGCGACAATTGAAACGTCTCATCAAAGCCATTTACCACAAAGACCACTTTTACTACATACATGTAGATCAGGTAAGAGACTGCCTAATATAATGAGCATCCAGTGACTTTGACAGACCTTCTGCAGCATTGTGTAGCACCTGATCGCAGGAAGACGCTGTTATCAGTACAGATAAGCATATTTGTGATAGAACACAGACACAAGGGAACTTATTGTTCTAATACAGAGGGGATGGGATCTTTTTATACAAGTGGCTTAAATCAGAGCTCCACCCTAAAGTGGAACTTCCGCTCATCGGATTCCTCCCCCCTTCCGGTGTCACAATTTGCACCTTTTGGGGGGGAGGGGGGACAGGATACCTTTGACAGGTATCCTTTCCCACTTCCGGGAGTCCGGCCGAGGCCGCGATGCAGACGTGACGTCACCGCAGGGCTCCCTCCTCGTCCGGCTAATAGGAGAGAGGAGCGGGGCCTCACGCATGCCCATTAGGGTTCCCAGCGTGAAGCCGAAAGGCTACACTACCGGGTCGCCTTACTCACAATGGCGGCGGCAGCACCTGACAGCTGATGGAAACATCAGCAGCGGTGCCGACATCGAGGGACTGCAGGACAGGTAAGCGTCCATTTATTAAAAGCCAGCAGCTGCAGTATGTGTAGCTGCTGGCTTTTAAAAAAAAACATTTTTTTTTCCCGGAACACCCATTTAACAAACACTTTTTACAAATTCCTGGAATTTAGTTTTGAGTAGTGCCCCCTCTGTCCATGGACTATTAAAGACATCCCACTTATTTCCCCAATGCAGTAAACACACCTGACCATTTAGTGTATCGCAATGCATAGATGGGAATACACATTGGTTGTGTTGTAAAAAGAAAAAAATGTTGGGTAAATATTTTTGTTTCATGGAGGTGCGTAAAGGGCCCATAAGAAAGGGAAAGGGCCCATGCACTGCAACATGCATGGAACAAGGTGAATGGGCTTTTACTAATATTTATGTCTTTTTGACAGCGCTCGAATTACCTTCATAATGAAGCTGTCCAGTTGGCGCAGCATTATACGAACATTCGTGTTACGCCGTGGCGCATGATTACTATCTGGGGCGGAGCCAGCCTTCTCACCATGTATTTGCGCAGCATGCAAGATCTGCTTGAAATGTCGGACTGGCCCTGGGACTTCTTTATCAACTTAAGTGCCACTGACTACCCAACCAGGTAAGTTGTAAAACACTGTAAAGAAGAGAATTTTTTTTTATAATACAGGCTTTGTTTTACAAAAAACTTGCCACCGCCCTCATCTATAGCTGGCTATCACAGTAAGCGGCATAGGGAAGGCTAAAACGGGTAACAACAAAGCCTGTGGAATGCCCAGGAAAAAACCCTAGCCTACTTGCCAACCAGCTCGCAGACAACCCAATTAACCTGTCAGTATGCGTTAAAAACAGGGGTTTAGTCCGCACGCATTTGCAAACGCATGCGTAAGCCGCAGAGCCTCGTCACGGCACCCTGGTATCTGTGGCTCTAACACTAAAATATGAGTGTCCCCACAGTGGAGGCACATGCATTGTTTTACAAATAAACATTTCATGCAGGGAAAATGATTCCTAGAGCACTATGGGTTAGCTAAAGAGCGAGTGCTTGACAGAAGTCGTCTTTCAGGCAGGAGCTCTAACAATAAAACTTAGAATGGAACTGCCAAAGGATGAGTGATTGCTCTGACGTATCAATTTCTCTGTGAGCACCCCTCCAAATGATTGAATTCATTAATTTGGAGGATTTTCATTGGCCTGCATTAGACCTCAACCCTACTGCATGCCTTTGTGGTTAATTGGATTGCAATTTTTTTGGGGGTTAAATGGCCACATCAATAAATGCCTTTACTTAGGAAGTAGGAAGGACAGTGGCTAGTAAGCATCATTTCAGGAGAAGGCACCAATAGGAATGGGTTTTATGTTCTCTGTAAGGTGCAGAATTTTGTTGGCTCTCTGCAAAAAAATCAAATAATATTAAATGGTTTCAAAGAGCCACTAGGCAGGGTCCTTGAAGAGCTCTGGGCTCATTCAGAAAAAATTAAGTCAGCAGCTACAAATACTACACCTGCTGACTTTTAATATTGGGACACTTACCTGTCCAGGCATCCAGTGGTGTCCTCACCTTAGCCGATTGATGAATTGGCTATCGGGTGCTGGCGCCACCATCTTGACTAAGGGAAACAGGCAGTGGAAGAAGTTGTAAAAAAAGTCAGGTTTTTATTTTTTTTTTATTTTTTTATCTTAATGCATTAAGATAAAGAGCCTTCTGTGTGTAGCATACTCCCCAGCACCCCCTAATACTTACCTGAGCTCCATCTCTGTCCAGTGATTTGCACAAGTCCCTCAGCCATCCGGGACTCTCCTGATTGGCTGAGACACAGATTTAATGCACGTTTTATTTATTTTTTTATTTTTTTACCTGCAAAAAAATGGGCATTTATTCTTTGTTATAAGGTGGACTTATCCTTTTAACGCTCAACTCTGGTCAGCTAAAAAAAAAGATGCCTTGCAGTGACTGCGCTGCAAGAGTTAAAGGCTTGTTGGATCTAGTAGGGAGAAACTGTTATGCCGCGTACACAAGGTCGGATTTTCCGATGGGAGCTTTTCATCGGCTTTTCCGACCGTGTGTATGCCCATCGGTCTTTTTCTGTCAGAATTTCCGACGGACTTTGGGTTGAGAACCTGTTCTTAATTTTTCAGATGGAAAACCTTTCTATCGGATTTTCCGATCGTGTGTATGCAATTCCGACGCATGCTCGGAAGCATTAATCTAGTGCTGTCGACCGCGTTGTATGCCGTGGTGTTATTGACCGTCAGAATTTGGCGTGACCGTGTGCAGGCAAAACAGTTTGAGGGAAATTCCGTCGGAATTCTGACGGGAAAACCATCAGAGCTTTTTCCAACGAGAATTCCGACCGTGTGTACGCGGCATTACACTTACCTGAAACTCCAATTCCCCAACAGATGGCGCTCCCCCGTGCTCCAGCTGTGGACTGTTCCTCTGCATCATCATGTCCACTGCAAGGCTATGGGCCTTGCTTTAGTCTTGATGATGTCCGGACACTGGAGCATGGGGGAGAAGAACCTGCTGGGACCGATCTAACAGTGGGAAGGACCAAAGGATTTAGTAAGATAATCTTCACCCCAAAGATTTTTGTTTTATTCGTCTAGAACAGGGGTCTCCAAACTTTTCAAACAAAGGGCCACTTTATTGTCCTTCAGACTTTAGGAGGGCCGGATTGTGGCCAGCAGGGGCAGAAAATGTCACAGGCCCAGCATTAGTAAGAATAAGTATGGCGTCAGGGTTGATGGTCAATAGTTGGAGTATACCCCCTATTAGTAGGAGGAATAGTATTCCATCATTGGTATCGGTGGAAGATATAGTGCCCTATTGTTGGGGTCAGTGAGAGGAATAGTGCCACATATCAGTGGAAGGAGTTGTGCCCCAAGGGCCGCATAAAGGCTAGCAAAGGGCCACATCTGGCCCTTGGGCCGCAGTTTGGAGACCCCTGGTCTAGAAGAGTGGTCTCCAAACTGTGGCCCTTTGCTTGCCTTTACTCACTTACCACTAGTCCTCCTCCTACTGATACCAATAGGGCACTATTCATCCCAATGATGGGGCACTGTTCCTTCCCCTAATACCAAATGTGACCAATGTTTACTCCCACTGATGCCAGGAAAATTTCCAGTCTTGCTGGCCACAGTCTGGCTCCCCTAAAGTCTGAAGGACTATATACTGACCATTTTTGTTTAGAAAGTTTGAAGACCTCTGATCTAGAGCAAAACAAGCATATCACCCTTGCAGTGCAGGCACAGCCCCAGAGCAAGTTTTCTTTTATTTATTTTTTATTTTTTTAACCAAAGTTACCCAAAGTTTGGCTTTAAAGTGGACTGGACAGTAAAAATGCAACGTCCACTTATTTATATATTGGAGCCCCCCTCCTGTTTTGAAGAATAACCGCTTTACAAAAAAAAAAAAATTGTAGAGGAAAAAAAAGTTCTTCAATATACTCCCCTTATCTCTGGCGTCCACCAATGGAATTCCTTGCAGGTGTTCCTTGTGTAAATGGCGGTTGTGGCTGAACCTTGTCAGGGTGTGTTTTGGGTTGTCGTGTAACTTCAAATGTTTCTTCTGCACACAGGACCAATGAGGAGCTGGTTCTCTTTCTATCAAAATACAGAGACAAGAATTTCCTTAAATCTCACGGCCGAGACAACGCTCGGTAAGATTTCATCTTTAGATAGCAAAGTCCTATATCTTGTGACCAAGAAAAAAACAAATCTTGCCCAGCTCTTAGTTTCATGTCCCCCACATGAGATGAGACATTGGAGAGAACAGAAAAGTGCACTCACCTGCAGTTATGTATTCATTGCAGTTGTGTGTGTATTAAATACATCTTTTGAATACACTCGGTGGAAATGCTTGAGTTTGAACGGATATCAGTCTCTTGTAATCCACCTACTTTTTTTCGCTTAACCACTTCCATACCACGCAAATTCCAGCAAATTTATTTTTATATATATATATATATATATATATATATATATATATATATATATATATATATATATATATATATATATATATATATATATATATATATATATATATATATATATATATATATATACACATACACACACACACACACACACACACACACACACACACACTTTTTTTTTTTTTTTTTTTTTGAAGGGATCTATTTATTTTATATTATTCCTGACCTAGTGATGTCATCAATGCAGGCAGATCATGGCTGGTGGGAGGGGCCAGCAGGGTGCTGTGTGCATTGCCTTGAAGAGTAGATGGATGTCAGTCTGGAGGAGTGGGTGTTCCTAGGCAGGCTGGCTACCCAGCATGCACCTCCTAAACTTGCGCAGTGTGTACAAAGCGCGGTGCGCGTGTATTGCAGGAAACACTTGAGGAAGTTGCTGTCCCTTTGTTTTGGGAACCTGTCTATCAATTTGCCCATTCACTCCTGGGATTGATGACACCTATATCCCAGGAGCCAATGGGTGGCAGGATATGATGTGCCGCGGCGAGGTACAATGGAAGTTAAGATCTTTATTAACCCTACAGGTAATGTACTATAATTTTAAAAAAATGTAAATAAAAAAAAAATTCCTAACATTAATGCCATTGTGATCAGCAACACCCGAATTTAAAAAATGTGGTGGAACTTTATTTGCTTTAAAGCAAGGAATGCATTACGGTAAAAAATGTTTAGCCTTTAGAACCACTTTAAATCCTTTGAATACCGGGCGGGCCAGGGGCAATCAGACTGCGAATCAAGAGGCAAGATGATGCCTGACAGCCAAGAAAGGATGCGGTTTCTATCTGATTTCTGACTAATGCACATCGGTACAGGAGGAGCCTGTACAATTGTGCAAGACTAAAGCTAAGGCCGGAGCTCTACTTTAAAGCCATAGACTGCTGTTTGTAAAGGATGGTTCTAAGTCAGTTAATGTTGTTCATTTCCAGATTCATTAAGAAGCAAGGCCTAGATCGCCTTTTCCATGAATGTGACTCGCACATGTGGCGTCTTGGTGAGCGGCAGATACCAGAGGGCATTGTGGTAGACGGAGGCTCTGATTGGTTCGCTCTGACCAACAAGTTTGTAAAATATGTGACCTATACACATGACGTTTTGGTGTCAGAGTTGAGGCGATTCTACAAGTATACTCTGCTGCCTGCTGAGGTAATTGTGTGTGTGTGTGTGTGTGTGTGTGTGTGTGTGTGTTTCTGGGTGGATTCCTGATTATCTAAACTTCACATAAAATTGTATGTATTGTTACCATAAAGCCGTACCTGACACCCTTGTCCTCCCCTTCAGTCCTTCTTCCATACTGTCTTGGAGAACAGTCACGACTGTGACACCCTTGTCGATAATAATCTGCGGGTGACGAACTGGAACAGAAAGCTGGGCTGCCGCTGTCAGTACAAACACATCGTAGACTGGTGCGGCTGTTCTCCGAACGACTTCAAACCACAGGATGTCGTACGCCTGCAGGTAATCTTGAAAAACTGAATTATCTTAAAAATATATTTCTTCCTCTTCCTCCAGAATGCTGTTTGGGAATTCCATCATGCTCACAACACGCTGCAGTGTTACCGACACCCCAAATGCACGTCTCAAACACAGTGCACTTGCCTGTACTGGATCACATGGTACAATAGTGATCCGGTTCCTGTGCATATATTATAATGTAGTATGTGCACTACCTTTCAAATGCAATCCAGGTTTAGTGTGATTTTAGCCCATTCAATTGAATGGGCTGAAATCGCACTACACCTGGATTGCATTTGAATTGCAAAGGACCACACAGCACGTTTCTGTGCATTTTGTGCTGTGAGCAAGCCTTTAAAGTGGCCGTAAACCCCACTGTGCAACTTGTACCTAATAGGTACTGTAAATTTCTCCTAAACGTGTGCCGTTTATGAGGTATTTACCTTGTAGTGCGCCAATGATGCGCTGTGAAGAAACAGCCCTCTGTGCTGGAACCAGTGATACTCAAAAAAACCTAAAAAGAAATGCTCCCATAGTGTAGTACTCAATGAAGGCAAGTTTAATAAAAACGAGTAGATTGCACTTACAAAATAAAAGCTGTTTGAAAGCGATACAGCAGTGTTTGTTAATGGAACCCGTGGCGTCTCCAAAGGCTTCTCTTCACTTCCTATGTTATTTGCCCATCCACCTCCTGAGAGGAAAAACGTGATGACGTCACCGCCGTAGGCTCCACCCTATTTTTAATTTTTTTTTTATGTTGCACAATATTTGCGCAACTATTATGATACCTAAGGCTAGGTTCACACTGGTGCGATGCGGGAACCACAGCGATTCCTGTGGAGGTTCCCGCATTGAATCTGAATCGATGAATTCACACTGCGCTCTGCTAACCACTGCAAGTGTCAATATAAAGTCAATGACGCCCCAAATCAGTTTGCAGAATGCAGTGCAAACTGTGGAATTGGATCGCATTGGGTCTGAACACCCATGCAATTTGATTCCTGTGTGGACCATTTTGGTGTGAATGTGATGGGATTTTAGTCACACAAACATCGCATGTGATGTGCACAGGAATGCGGTGCAAATAACATGAAATGTCTCAAATCGCTTAAGTGTGAACCCAGCCTAAAAGTTCTGAATTCAAAATAACCTTAGTGCACACCTCTGTGTTCGGATTGCTGTTGAGAGACAGGTGGTGAGGAGATGTTTGTATCGTCTGCTTTAACCACCTAAGCGCTGCACTAGCATGCTGCAACCGCGTGCTTTGCACGTGGTTGTGGGGCGCTTGCAGAGCAGCCCCATTCTTTTAAATAAGTCGTGCTCGGTGGGTGATGGGATATATTGCCGACCGTGAAGCAAAGCATTGCGGCCGCGGCATGTGTACACCCCTGGCCGCTGCCTATGCAGCTAAAGGGGGAGAAGTAAAAACGCAACTCATCTGCAGAAATTTTCCACCCCTCAACTGCTAGTGTGAACGAGCCCTTTACAGTTAGGCTGGATTCATGTATATGCTAATTGAATGCATTTTTTTTTTTTTTTTTTTTTACCCGCATCCAATTCGCATATTTTAATGTGACCAGCTTTTAATGGAGCTGGTTCACACATGTGTGGGGCAGCTGCGGTGCAGTTTTGAAAAGGGTCCTTTGCGTTTTTTGGGGTCTGGTTTTAGTTGCAAATTTAGGGAAAAATTTGCAACTGAACTGGTGAACAGAAACTCACGGACTCCAGACTGCAAACCACAGCCACATACATGTGAACCCAGCCTAAGCTTGCTATCACACTGATCGTTTTTTCTTCCGTTTTTTGTTTTACAAAAAGCAGAAGAGAAATGCATGACCATTAAATCCAGTGGCACTCTTCACACCTGTTGTTTGTGTTTTTTAAATAGTGTTGCATATTGCATTTTTGGTGCATGTTTGCTGTGTTGTTTTTTTTTTTTTTTTTTTTTTAAACTGCTCCAAAAAATGCAACCTCAGATGTTTTTAATACATTTCAATGGGGATGTTAGTTTTTGGCAGAGTTTTAAACATGCAGCAAAAATGCAACATGCAGCACTTCTACAAATGCAACTGACTGGTGTGAAAAGTTCCATAGGATTTAATGGTCATGCACTTTTCTTGTGCTTTTCTTCTAGGCACCAAAAATGCAACTGCGGTCTGTGTTTTTGATGCGTTTTCAATGGGAAGATGTATTTTTGTGAGTAATGAGTCACATGTTCATTCTGATGCCAGGCAACCAGAAAACGGACTGGAAAAGTGTTGTGTGCGTTTTTACAACGGAGCAGTGGGAAAGCGGAGTTACTAATGTGGTTACGTTTTCAACTGAACATTCAAAACCATCAAATGGCTGGGGTCGTAACCAATCGCTCCATGACAGATCAAACAGAGGCCAAGACCCCTTTCCCCCCTTTTCAGGGGCTTTAGCAATAAAAAAAGCGCCTGAAAGAAGCCGCAACTGCAATCCCAATGTGAAAGCCCGAGTGCTTTCACACTGAGGCGCTGCGCTGGCAGGGCGTCAAAAAAAAGTCCTGCAAGCAGCTTCTTTGCAGCGCTTTTGGAACGGTGAATACACCACTCCTAAAGCGCCCCTTCCCATTGAAATCAATGGGAAGCGCCTGCAAAACACCTGAAAAGTGCTTTTGGCAGCGGCGCTTTGTGGGCGCTTTTAACCCTTTATTTGGCCACTAGCAGGGGTTAAAAGCTCCCCACTAGCGCTCAAAAAACGCTGGTAAAGCACCGCTAGTTTAAGTCGAAAGGACTCTTAAAGCACTTGGGCTTCCACATTGGGATTGCAGATGAGGCTTCTTTCAAGCACTTTACAGGTGCTTTTTTTTAACGCTAAAACGCCCCAGTGTGAAAGGGGTCTAAGATGGCAGCTTCCTTGGCTGTAAAGGAGAGGAGGGTTTAGTTCCGCTAGTCATTGGATTCTTTTCTGTTCATACACCTTGTAGTACATTACACGTGACTTTTTTTTTTTTTTCTTTTTCTTACTTTGCTCATTTCCTTTTTCAGCAGCTCTCCAGGCCAACTTTTTTTGCCAGGAAGTTTGAGTCTTCGGTGAATCAGGAAGTCCTGGATATTTTGGATGCTCACCTGTTTGGCGAGCCAGTTCCCGGCACTCCAGGTCTCAAAGGTTACTGGGAGAATGTATACCACAGCTTGGAGGGACAGAGGGCTCTTTCAGATGTCACCATGACTGCATATACATCGTTTACACGTTTAGCCCTGCGAGAACTGCAGAGTCCTGAACAGCTGAACAAAAAGAGATCCTGCAGGTTTGTATACAGATGGGGGGGGGGGGGGGGGGGAGAGATTTACTAAAACTGGAGCACTCAGGAGTCTGGTGCAGCTGTGCATGGTAACCAATCCGATTTTAAAGTGTTTGCAAAGCTGCTATATATATATATATATATATATATATATATATATATATATATATATATATATATATATATATATATATATATATATATATATATATATATAATTTTTTTTTTTTGGATAGTCTTTATTTAGGACAAAAATATTATTATTATTATTATTATTATTATTATTATTATTATTATTATATAGCAAACAGTTTCAGATAGTCAAGGACTAAACTGAAATAGGCATGTATCAAAAAGGTACATGCAAACAAGCAGAGGAATAAATGGATAAGGGGAACAATGCTTTACATTATTAAGCCGTAATACAGGATTTTTGCTCATAGGTGACATTCTATAGCAGTGACCTTGGATACAACCGTGGAGTCCAAGAGAGCCTGCTCTGTCAGTCTCTGGAAATGGATGAGCCCAACGAGGGATCAAGGGCCGGATGCTGTTGATCTCTCTTGCGACTTCTGCGTTTAGTAGGCAACCATGGTTGGGGAAGCTGTATATCGCAGGGATGTCGGACGATCCTTTCCAGTCTGGGGAAATCCAGAGTCTAGCCCAAGAGTAGATAGGAAGTGTGGGAGTTCATCTTTGGTGCGTAGGGTGACCTGTTTGCCATCTTTAGTCATCTGTAAAAAGAAGGGAAAACCCCAGTGGTATGTCAGTCCTGCTTCCTGGACCGCAGCCAATAGGGGGGCCGAGTGCCCTGCGCTGCATGAGGGTACGTCTGGAGGTATCTTAATAGGAAAAATAAATGTGCTCCATCTAAATCAAAGGGCTTGCCACGCATATTTTACATGATGCGGCCTTTAAGCGTGAACTTATGAAGCTTACAAATGATGTCTCTGGGATTGTCCACATCCTGAGATGGAGGTCTGAGTGCTCTATGTGCACGATCGATCTCGATTCTCTCCTCTAAGGATTCTACTCTGGCGCCCAGGTGTGAGGTGTCAGCCTTGATCTGTGCAATGTCTTCTGTAAAGGCTTTCTCTACCCTGCTAGTTGAAGCGCCCCAGGTCCGCTGGTGGGGAGGGACAAAATATGGGGCCTCATGTCCTCATCCCCAAGGAAGTCAGGCACTTCAGAGAATCTATCTGGAGAGGCAGGGGGGCAGATTCACTCGCCGACCCTGGGGAGGGGACCAGGGAAGCTGCGGTCTTCTGAAGCTGAGCTGGGAGGATTTTGCGGCCTTCTGGGCCTTCCTGGCCGGTGCCATCTTGGAAGCCTCAGGCCTTGTCCGTAGGTCCCGGGGAAGTAAGATTTTAGCTGTCCCTGCTGCGAGCGATCGCTCTGTGATGGCTGGGAAGAAAGCCGCAGTTGCTGGGACTGTATGGAGCTCAGATCTTATTCTTCTTCGCAATGGGGCTAAGGTAAGTATAATGGGGGGGGGGCTGAGGAGTGATCCCAGGCACAGAAGATTTTTTTTCTGCATGCATGAGGGTAAAAACCTTACAGCTTTACAACCATAAACTTCTGCTTCTTCCATTAGGCTTTGACAATAAAACCTCTTTGTAAAGCGACCATCTAATTTTGTCAGGGCCACTTGCCAGCCACTCCAAAGCTACTCGGTTCACACTGCTGCGACTGCAAAGTCGTACGCCTTTGCCCTGTGACTTCCTTCCGACTTGGATGCTACTTGGGAGCCTATACAAGGGCTGAAATCGCATATAGGTCGAACCAAGGTAGTACAGGAACCTTTTTCTAAAGTCCGAGCAACTTGCGAAGTATCGGTTACGATGGCTCTCCTAGGGAAACATGGAGTTTGAGATGTCGAGCAACTTCACAAGTCGGATCCCATGTCTCAGCAGTGTGAACTGAGCCCAAGACCTCTTTCTATAAGTAGATGATCGCTAGCACACCAAGGATCATCAATTTCATCCAAGCGGTTTTTATTCAAGAAAATCACATCTTGAAGGGGTCTGAAACGTTGCACTATACCATTTTTGTGATGTGATCTTTCTTGAATAAAAACAGTTTGGACTGAATTGATGATCCTTGGTGTGCTGGCGAATTTCCTACATATAGCACAGGTTCCAGTATCCAGCTGTCGGTCGCTATAGCATCCAGTACCTTTAACCACTTCAGCCCCGGACCAATTTGCAGCCAAAGGACCAGGCCCCTTTTTGCGATTCGGCACTGCGTCGCTTTAACTGACAATTTGCGCGGTCGTGCGACGTGGCTCCCAAACAAAATTGACGTCCTTTTTTTCCCACAAATAGAGCTTTCTTTTGGTGGTATTTGATCGCCCCTGCGGTTTTTATTTTTTGCGCTATAAACAAAAAAAAGAGCGACAATTTTGAAAAAAAAACACATTATTTTTTATTTTTTGCTATAATAAATATCCCAAAAAAATCGCAATAAGCGATTGATTGGTTTGCGCAAAAGTTATAGCGTTTACAAGAGAGAGGATAGTTTTATAGCATTTTTTTATAAATTTTTGTTTTTACTAGTAATGGTGGCGATCAGCGATTTTTTTTTTTTTTTTTTTTATTGTGACTGCGACATTATGGCGGACACATCGGACATTTTTGACACATTTTTAGGACCATTGTCATTTATACAGCAATCAATGCTATTTAAATGCATTGATTCCTGTATAAATTACACTGGCAGTGAAGGGGTTAACCAGGGGTGGCAGTGTAGGGGTTAAGTATGCCTAGGGGTGTGTTTCCGGCCTCACGGGGGTCCCGACCGGCGCAGGAGCGCGCCGCTCCCGATGGCACGGACGGCATTAAGGAGGGACTTAAATATATATATATTCTGCCGACGTATATCGTCGTGCGCCGGTCGGGAACCGGTTAAAGAGCTCATTCCAGGAATGTGTGCGATGGATGGAAATATGGACTGCAAGACCTTTTCTGGCACAGTACAGATCTGGTGTTTGTGATCTCTGGGCGTAATGGGGCTTCGGAGCTAGGGTTGCTAAAATACTGAGATTTAGGGCCGTCAGAGGTGTCGGAGATACTAGTGAAAGAGGATGGATGACCGCATATCAACTTTCTGAAGATCCAAAGTTTTATTGTAGAAAATGTGATCATTAAAAATGTTCACGGCTCCATAAAGACAGGTACAGGCATTAACGCGTTTCACACTAGCAAACACCTAATCATAACACCTTTCTGAAACGTGTTAATGCCTGTACCTGTCTTTGCAGAACATTTTTTTTTTTTTTTATGTTTTGGTTTTCTACAATAAAACTTAGATCTTCAGCAAGTTGGAGTGCGGACCAGCACCTATACCTGGAGATTGGAGAAGTTTGGGGCTAATGTGAATGGATCAGCCTGGAGCGGTGGTATACTTTAAAAAAGAAAATGTATTATAGAGGTCAGACGTTTCGGAAGGGCAAGAGGGAAGTGTGGGGGAGAAGAGAATATACCTGTAACCTTTGTACATAGAAGTCCCCTATGCCTGTAGAGAACTGGAATGAATGGAATTTTGTGGTGCAGCCTGTTCTGTGTTGGATGCCTTTTGGAGGTGATGGTTTATATAGAGCCTGTATCTGCGGCAGAGCAGAACATGTCAGCAAGTGACTAACATAATAAACAGGAGCATCGCTTTAACTGAACAGAGGAGGGTCGGGCAGACAAATTACAGTGCTTGTTTTTGTGTCTTTTGCAGCTTTGCATCTGACGGTTTCCCATTTGCGGTTGAGGTTTATTTCTATGATGACCACTTCCAAGGTTACTTAGTTACACAAAAGGTTCATCCCAGTTCAACACTGGAATTTTGGATGATGCCACGTGGCAGTTTCAGAATAGTCGATCAGACCGGAGCCGCTAATCGCATCCAGAGCCTTGAGGTGAGCGTCTGCTCTTGCCCATTAAAGAGGACCTGTCACATAAACTTGTGTCTGAACACACACTGCATGTACTGTGACTATGCATGAGTTATGGGTACTGCGTGCTTTAGCTGTATAAGGCCCCTTTCACACTGGGGCATTTTTCAGGCGGTACAGCCTAGCGCCTGTATACCACCTGAAAAAATCCAGCCACATTCACTCCAGTGTAAAAGCCGGCGGGCTTTCACACTGGAGCGGTGCGCTAGCAGGACGGTAAAAAAAAAGTCCTGCTAGCAGCATCTTTGGAGCGATATAGGAGCGGTGTATTCACCGCTTCTATACCGCTCATTCCCATTGATTTTGAATGGAACACCGCGGCAATACCGCCGCAAAGCGCCGCTACGGCGGCGCTCTGTGGGGAAAACCGCGGCTAAAACGACGGTAAAGCAGCACTAAATATAGCGCTGCTTTACCGTCACTGCGGCTCCCGCCCCAGTGTGAAAGGGGCCTAACTTCTGCAGACAGTCTTTCAAACGGGAACACGAAGCTTTCAAAATTTTGGCAGATTTAAATATTCTGGACTGTTAAAGCCTACGTTTTTAGCTAAAATTAAAAACATAAAAAAATCTCTGCTTTGGCCCCTCCTCGCTCACTGGAGTGCTGGGCTGTGGAGGGGACATCCGTCTCAGCCTGTCAACGGCTCACTGAGAGGCTGAGCCGGGTGTCGGTCCAGGGATCTGGCGAATCCCGACTCCGTGGTTATGACGCAGAGCCTGGATTGATTTCTGTGACATCAGCAGAGTGCGGACTTCAGCCCGCTGTCTGCTGAAAATGGGTCACAGGTGTGCAAAACAAATTGCGCTTCTGTGATCCATCGGAAAAGTCCAGCCAAACAAGCTGGACTTCTCCTTTATCTTTATCCTGCCCTTGAGGCATAATTTCTGCCACTGACGCCAACAATGGGGGGTACATTTCTGCCACTGACGCCAACAATGGGGGGTACATTTCTGCCACTGACGCCAACAATGGGGCGTACATTTCTGCCACTGACGCCAACAATGGGGCGTACATTTCTGCCACTGACGCCAACAATGGGGCGTACATTTCTGCCACTGACGCCAACAATGGGGCGTACATTTCTGCCACTGACGCCAACAATGGGGCGTACATTTCTGCCACTGACGCCAACAATGGGGCGTACATTTCTGCCACTGACGCCAACAATGGGGCGTACATTTCTGCCACTGACGCCAACAATGGGGCGTACATTTCTGCCACTGACGCCAACAATGGGGCGTACATTTCTGCCACTGACGCCAACAATGGGGCGTACATTTCTGCCACTGACGCCAACAATGGGGCGTACATTTCTGCCACTGACGCCAACAATGGGGCGTACATTTCTGCCACTGACGCCAACAATGGGGCGTACACTTCTGCCACTGACGCCAACAATGAGGCGTACACATTTTTGCCACTGACGCCAACTATTTCTCCCCCCCCCCACTGGTCACAGTCTGGCCCCCCATAAAGTCTGAAGGACAGTAAACTGGCCCTTTGTTTATAACATTTTGAGACCCCCTGACATACACCTTCCTTTTCACATACATGGGTAATGGGTCCTGACACGTGTCACAATGACGAGACGCCACCATTCATTCTTTATCATAAACTGGAATTGGGGGGTGTAACTCCACTTCTGTAATTTCTCACTATTGATGCTGTGTTTGTCACAGGTGGGCACTGAATGGGACCCCAAGGAGAGGATCTTCCGGAATTTCGGAGGCCTGATCGGTCCTATGGATGAGCCTGTGGCTGTTCAGAAATGGAGCCATGGAGTGAATGTGACGGTTACCGTGGTCTGGATCGATCCGACATACATAATAGCCGCTTCCTACGACATCTCGATGGACTCTGAGGCAGATTTCACTCAATACAAGCCGCCGCTGTCACGCCCCCTGCGCCCCGGTGTGTGGAAGGTCCGCTTGCTGCATTTCTGGGAGCTGCTGGCAGAAGTCAAATTCCTTGTGATCCCGCTGACCTACAGAAATAAGGAACCACTGCAGGGAGGTAAGGCCTCGTTTTACTACTTGCAGTTCTTAAATATAATGTACTGTGCAGATATTGTAGCTGTTAGGACTTTAGTGTGCGATAGATCAGACTCTGAACTCCGCCTTCTAACTCATCACTGACATGGCATTGGTGGACATTTTGTAAATTAGGGGCACACCATCATAAATATAGAGCGCATACAAGTGAGAGGTTTTGACTGAATATACTCCTTGATTGCCCCTTAAAGCGGTTGTAAACCCTGTGAGGGGGGGGGGGGGGGCGACACCTGTAAGATAAAGGCGTATTGAACGCTACTATCTCATTATGAAATACTTAAATGCAAAAACGTGATCCTGCGCAACGGTGTGTGAAGCACACACTTTAAAATCGTATGATAGAAATACAATGGATACATTAGAATAAAATCCAGCAAGTGAAGTGATTGATCCAAAAACTAGTATTCATAAAAGTGAAACAATAAAAGTAGGAAAGAACTGAAATGGTAACTTAGTATAGCGTGAATAAATACATATGTCCATATAACTATCTTATAACTTCTTGTATAATTAAACGTCTTTAACCACCTCAATACAGGGCATTTTCACCCCCTTCCTGCCCAGGCCATTTTTCAGCTTTCAGTGCTGTCGCACTTTGAATGACAATTGCGTGGTCATGCTACACTGTACCCAGAGGAAATTGTTATAATTTTGTCCCCACAAATACAGCTTTTTTTTGGTGGTATTTGATCACCTCCTGCGGTTTTTGTTTTTTGCGCTATAAACAAAAGAAGAGTGACAAGTTTAAAAAAAAAAAACAATATTTTTTACTTTTTGCTATACTTAATATCCCCAAAAATATATAAAAAAAACATATTTTTTTTCCTCAGTTTAGCATCTCTGCGGTTTTAATTTTTTGCGCTGTAAACAAAAAAGGGCGACAATTTTGAAAAAACACAATATTTTGTACCTTTTGCTATAATAAATATCCCCATTTTTTTTTTTTTTTTTTTTTTTTTTTTTTTTTTATATAAAGCAAATTTTTTTCTCAGTTTAGGCCAATACGTATTCTTCTACATATTTTTGGTAAAAAAAAAATCGCAAAAAGCGTATGTATGTGTGTGTGTATATATATAGAGATAGAGATAGAGATAGAGATAGAGATAGAGATAGAGATAGAGATATATTCTCTATATCTCTAACATTTTTTTTTAAACTAGTAATGGCGGCGATCTGTGATTTTTTTATTTTTTTATTTTTTTTTGTTTTTTTTTTTTTTATCGTGACTACGATATTGCGGCGGACATATCGGACACTTTTGACACAATTTTGGTACCATTCACATTTATACAGCGATCCGTGCTATAAAAATGCATTGATTACAGTATAAATGTGACTGGCAGGGAAGGGGTTAACCACTAGTGGGCGCTGAAGGGGTTAATATGTTCCCTGGGAGGGATTCTAACTATAGGGGGAGGGGATTGACAAGGGGAGGAGACCGATCTGTGTTTCTCTGTACTGGGAACAAACAATCGGTCTCCTCTCCTCTGACTGGACCGTTGATCTCTGTGTTTACATACAGATCCACGGTCCTGCTGCGTTATCGCGGGTGCCCGGCGGACATCGTGGCCGCCGGGCACGCGCATCGGGTGCCCAGTGACATGGGCGGCGCGTGCGCTCCCTGGAGAGCCGAGAAGGGGAGGACGTCATATGACGCCCTCCCGTCCTGAGAGCTGCGCCGCCTGGCCGTCAATTGACAGCCAGCGGTCGCAAGGCGGTTAAAAGTCTTTTAGAATGGTGTTCTTTTATATACTGCTCCCATATATATTGATTAAGACTCCCGCAGATTCTAATAGAGTAAGTGAATATGAGTATGCAATCCAACAATGAGCTCACAGAACTCTCACCTCCACTTCTTGTTGTGTCAGCATAAAGTTGTTATGGATAGCCTTTCCGCCTATTCCGATATCTGCCACCAGGGGGGCCTCCGTCCCTGTAATTGGTTTAAGCTGCACAGAGCCTCCACATCTACATGTGGACAGCTGATCACATGATGAAAACAAAACCTCTGTGATTGTGTTTTTTTTTTTTCTCCTCACGCTGACAGCGGAGGAGAAAAAAAAAGCCGATCTTCGACTCATTTTAAAGGGACATCAGTCCCGAAAAGTCAGAGGCAATTATGCCTCATGTAATGCCCGCAAGTGCCACCTAAAAGTGCTACCTATCAGTGTAACCCATCAGTGCCCATCACTGCCACCTATCGGTGCCGTCACTGCCGCCTCATCAGCGTACATCAATGATGGACAAAAATTACCCATTTAAAATTTTTATAACAAAATTTAAAAAAAAAATACTTTTTTATTTATTTTTTTTTTTTATAATTCGGTCTTTTAAAAAAAAAAAAGAGGTGATCAAATACCACCAAAAGAAAGCTCTTTTTGGGGGAAAAAAATGATAAAAATGTAATTTGGGTACAGTGTTGTATGACCGCGCAATTGTCATTCAAAATGCGACGGCGCTGAAAGCTGAAAATTGGTCTGGATAGGAGGGGGGTTTAAGTGCCCAGTAAGCAAGTGGTTAATAAACGATATCAGTGTTCATTTTTTCTCTTTTGTTATTGAATAAGGTAAGTGGTATCTCTTTAAATATCCCTCTAGTGGTGCAAAGATGGCGAATAATTGCCGCTACTTCTAATGAGTGTTGCAAGACACGTGACCTGATTGGTTATTTATTTATTTTTCAGGTGACCGCTGGCTGCATGCTGGTCCATCTCGAGGTCAGTACATGGAGCAAAACTTTCAAGCGCTGAGTGGAATCCTAAGTTTACCCCCGCGGGTTGAAGTGGAGCAGGAGGCCAATCGGAGGTCTGAGCTCCTGGGTAAAGATCTGGAGAAATGGACGGATGAGGGTTTAAGCGGCTTTTGGTCTGTCGGAGGCGTTTGCGCCAAGACTGCGTCCTCGTTTTGCCCGTCCCTTCCCATCTGTTCTGACACACACTGGAGTTCCATGTCTCCGGACTCAAAGTCTGATATGGGGCCTGTCGGACATGATGGCCGCTTAAGGTAGCAGAAATTGCCGGCGCGGTTGTGGACTGCGGTTCATGGTATCTCGACTGTGGGACAACCTGTGTTTTTTTTGTCGCAGATCTGTGGATAAAGCAAAAGCTTGAGCTGTTTTCTGCCTGATACGAATAGACAAACAAGCTGAATCTGTTTACATAGTTTCCCGGTTCTATGAGGGCCTGATGAAGGTCACTTGACGTTCCTCATCATTTCCCATTTGCTCGCCAGAGTGTGCCAAGCTGGTCCAGCAATTTCCCCCTCCCCCACCCCCATGTGTGCCAAATATGTTTCTGGCTGGGGATGTATCTGCTGCTATGAAACAGATCTGAAATGACCAAATACAACATGGGTGGACACTACTATTCCTGAAGGGGCTGGTTCCTCGGATGGAAGACTTTTACTTGTGGACTTGTACGGGGGGAGCGAAGAAGAAGAAACGGGTAAAGATGTGACGAGGACTGCCTACTGTGCCGTTCAGGGTGGAAGACAAACCAACGTGATCAGCTGCCACACCATGAGTGGCTTCTGATCACATGGCGGTCTGCCTTCCAGCCACAGCTGCCCACAAGGTGGTATTGGCGCCATCTTTATCGGGTCTGTGATGTTTCATAATTGGATGACTAACTGTGGTATGAAGGTTCTGTCATTGTGGACTCCGTGTTTTTTAAAGTTAATTTTCATTAACGAGCGGTACTTTTTTTTTCTAGCGCCACTAATGAAGTTCTTGCATTTTTTTTTTTCAGAATGGTTGATCTAGTGGTTTAAACCAATTTACCAAAGGTTGCCTGTGCCCGGTGCAGCCACCTGTGTAGACTGGCAGGGGCTGGCGCCACAGGCTAGCGTGCCCGTTATCACTCTTTGTGACGCAAAGCACTTTATTAATGTCATTTTTATGGAGTGAAAGTCTTAATAAACGTTATGTTATAGCCACTAAATCAGTTTGTAATTGTACCTCTACATTTGTATTAAAGGATATAATAATAATAAACGCACATCTTTTTGCAGGTTAAAAAGACGCCTGCCTTTACATGAACTTTAATAGCACCCCAGTCTTGGCCCGTAGGGTTCAATATTAAGTCGGCCCACCCTTTGCAGCTATAACCGCTTCACCTCTTCTGGGAAGGCCGTCCACAAGGTTTAGGAGTGTGTCTATGGGAATGTTTGACCATTCTTCCAGAAGCGCAATTGTGAGGTCAGGCGCTGATGTTGGACAAGAAGGCCTGGCTTAACAGTCTCCACTCGAATTGATCCTAAAGGTGTTGAGGTCATTTCTTGTTAAAAAAAAAAAAAAAAAAGGTGTTGAGGACCAGTCAAGTTCCTTCATCCCAAACTTGCTCATCCATGTCTTTATGTACCTTGCTCTGTGCACTGGTCCAAATCATTTGGTGTTTTTCGGGGGTTGGGCTTGGCCCCTTAGTTCCAGTGAAGGGAACTCTTAGGGCATCAGCATACCAAGACATTTTGGACAATTTTATGCTCCCAACTTTGTGGGAACAGTTTGGGGATGGCCCCTTCCTGTTCCAACATGACTGCGACCAGTGCACAAAGAAAGGTCCATAGACATGGATGAGTGAGTTTGGGGTGGAGGAACTTGACTGACCTCAGCCCAATAGAACACCTTTGGGATGAATGAGAGTGAAAACTGCAAGCCAGACCTTGTCCAACATCAGTGCCTGATCTTACAAATGCGCTTCTGGAAGAATGGTCAAACATTCCCACAGACACACTCCTAAACCTTGTGGACGGCCTTCCCAGAAGAGTTGAAGCTGTTATACCTGCAAAGGGTGGGCCAACTCAATATTGAACCCTACAGACTAAGAGTGGGATCCCATTAAAGTTCATGTGCGTGTAAAGGCAGGCGTCCCAATACTTTGGGTAATATAGTGTGTGTGTGTGTGTGTTTGTATTTATTTATATATATATATATATATATATACCTGCGCGCAGACACACATTTTATTGAATGAGCTGTTTTGCAGGGAAGGAGGAGTGTTGGAAAAATATAAATCTTTCACACAGTATTTTATACACGCTAACCTTTGTTAACCCCTTGAAGTTGTCGTATCAATTTATATTATTGTTGTAAACGCAGGTGTCCCAATAAGGAAAAGAAAAAACTGCGCCAGGTAAACAAAAAATATATAAAGAAAACCAGTATACATGTATGATCTGTGTGTCCAATTTGTAGTACTTGAGGTACTAATGACACGGAATATAGTCTGCACAGAGTGAAAAGGGCATAGGCAAACAATGTTATATTCTCAGGTCAAAACAACATGCATAGCAAAATGTTCATCAGGAAGTGTCCAAATAATAAAACTGTGGGCTATGGTAGATATTCTCAAGGTGCTTGTGATGAATAAACTTCAAAGCAGTAAATGAGTCCCCTTATGCATAGTAGATTCCACCACACCAATGTGCTCCACTTCTATAAAAGTTCCACCACCAGTAAGTAGGCTCCTTACCGGATATACAGATATAGAAAGCACTCAGGATTGAGCCTTAAGCCAGGATCCCAAACACCAGATATGGTTACCCCTCAGCACCTATCCTCCAAGGGTCCGCTAATTCAGGCTGGAACTCCAACAGGGGGGGGGGGGGGGGGCACGTTCCAATATATGGATGAATGGATAAAACACTCAGCGGTGCGTCCAGGGATTACCATGTAAATGATAAAAGGCAGACCATCGCGTGATATTGTAAAAATAAGTTGACTTTATTAAAGGTCAGATGTTACTCACATTCTCGTTGAAAAAGGTAAGCAGTAAAATCAAACGGTTGGTGTCCCAATACATTTGACAATGTAGTGTATGTAGGATGTAATGAGCTGCGGAAATTGATGCCACTATATAAATAAAATTAAAACGACAAGGGCAGAAGATTTAATAGATGGAAAGATGAAAAAAATACTGAAGGTTCACTTTAAGCCAGGTTGGTTACTTTACTTCTCCCCACTGCAGATGGTCACAGACCCCCCCCCCCCCCCCACCCAACAGCCTATTGGTTGGGACAATACAGTAGTGAGGTCATCAATTCTGATAACCTTGATATTGTCTCCTGTTAGCAACCCCAAAGGTGTTCTATCGGTTTCAAATCAGGACTCTGTGCAGGCCGGTCAAGTTCCTCCACCCCAAACTCGCTCATCCATGTCTTTATGGACCTTGCTTTGTGCACTGGCAGAAATCATTTGGTGGAGGGGGGATTATGGTGAAGAGTTGTTTTTCAGGGGTTGGGCGTGGCCCCTTAGATCCAGTGAAGGGAACTCTTGGACAATTTTATGCTTCCAACTGTGTGGGAGCAGTTGGGGGATGGCCCCTTCCTATTCCAACATGACTTTACACCAGTTCACAAAGCAAGGTCCATAAAGACACGGATGAGTGAGTTTTTGGTGTGGAGGAACTGGTCTGCACATAGTCCTGACCTCAACCCGATTAGAGCACCTTTGGGATGAATTAGCACGGAGACTGCTAGCCAGGCCTTCTCCTCCAACATCAGTGCCTGACCTCACAAATGCATTTCTGGAAGAATGGTCAAACACTCCCATAGGCACTCCTAAACCTTGTGGACAGCCTTCCCAGAAGAGCTGAAGCTGTTATAGTTGCAAAGGGTGGGCCAACCCAATATTGAACCCTACGGACTGGGATACCATTCACTTGAGTCTCTCTCGCTCTCTCGCTCTCTCGCTCTCTCGCTCTCTCTCTCTCTCTCCCTCTATTTTATTTTTTTCAGGAGCCTGCAGACTGTATATTAAATGATCAATATCAATGACATACCTAGGGAGCTCCTGAAAAAAACAATAGTTACCCTGAGGAAACCCACGCATGCACAGGTAGTGCTGTGCTTGGCATTCAAACCGACGACCCAAGTGCTGAATCAAATGTAAATGGCTGTTAATGACAGGAAGATCAATGAGCTACCTAGAGTGCTCATCAGCGTCCTGGCAGTTCATTGAGAACTACAAGCTGTCAGCTGCAAAGACTGTTGGTACTTGTAGTTCTCCCATTCACAGAACTCTGTGAATGAATGGCGCGCCCGTGTGAGTGGAGCCCCGCATAGTCGCATGCTTTTAAAATTGTGACAGTGGGTGCAGGGAGAAGATCCCCGGGCCGCTGTCACAATTAGAAGGTGAAGTCAGGGAAGGGCTGCGGGAACATGTTACATATTCCACCCTAAAAACTGGTGCAACATGTCCCCAAAGGTGAACTTATCCTTTAACTGATTGCCGACCAGCCACCGCAGTTTTACTGCGGCAAAATGGCACGGGCAGGCAAATCGCCCTAATGTTACGTCGCTCCTTTTGTTGGCCACTAGGGCTGCGAGTGTTGGACTTGATCGCTCTCAACACGGTGAAAACCGGGATCTCTGTGTGTAAACACAGAGATATCACGGTTCTCTGAGGGGAGAAGAGACAGATCGTCTGTTTATACAAAGTATGAACAGCGATCTGTCATCTCCCCTAGTCAGTCCCCTCCCCCTTCAGTTAGAACACAGAGAGGGAACCCCTTGATTGCCCCCAGTGTTAACCCCTTCACTGCCAGTGACATTTTTACAGTAATTGGTGCATTTTTATAGCACTGATCGCTGTATAAATGTCAATAATCCAAAAAATGTGTCAAATATTGTCCGATGTGTCTGCCATAATGTCGCAGTCCTGCTAGAAATCACAGATCACCGCCATTACTAGTAAAAAAAAAAAAAATAATAATAATAAAAATGCTATAAATCTATCCCTTATTTTGTAGACGTTATAACTTTTGTGCAAACCAATCACTATACGCTTATTGTGGTTTTTATTATCAAAAATATGTAGAAGTATACATATCAGCATAAACTGAGAAAAAATTAGCTTTTTTTTAAAAAAAAAAGAAATGGGGATATTTATTATAGGAAAAAAGCATATGTTATGTTTTGTTTTTTTATAGCCAAAAAATAAAAAACGCAGAGGTGATCAAATACCACCAAAAGAAAGCTGTATTTTTGGGAAAAAATTACATCAATCTTGTTTGGGTACAACGTCGCATGACCATGCAATTTTCAATTAAAGCGACGCAGTGCCGTATCGCAAAAAATGGCCCGGTCATTGAGCAGCCAAATCCTCCAGGGCTAAAGTGGTTGTAAACCACTGGACATTTTTATTTTTTTCCTCTCTCACTTTAAAGGTAAAGCCATAATGTGCTAGTATACATCGCATACTAACGCATTTTATGAAACTAACCTGAAAACCTCTTCCATCTTCACCCATCTTGCTTTCGGGTTTGTGAACTTCGGCTCTGTGACTGTCGGCAGCCACGATGACGTCACTTCACAGCACAGGGCTCTGAGGCAACGGCGCAGGTGGTCATTCCTTCAGAGCGCAGTGATGTCGCTGGCTGCATGTACTGTAAATATCTTCTAAACGGCGCACATTTGGGAGATCGTTGCACTACCTATAGGTAATCCTTATTATAGGGTTACCTATAGACTTTAACTACTTCCCAACTGGCGCACGACGGCAGAATGGCACAGGCAGGCAAAAGAGTGTACAGGTACGTCCCTTTAAGATTGCTGCCGTGCCATCGCGCGCCAGTCGGGACCCCCCTAAATCCGGTCGCGGGTCCCCGCGGACTCTATCGCCGCGGGGATACCCGCGATCGTCTCACAGGAAGGCTGAACAGGGAGATGCGTAAGTAAAGAGAATTTCCCCATTCTGCCTAGCAACAAGTGACACTGATCTCTGCTCCCTGTGATTGGAGCAGAGATCATTGTTCACTAACACAGCCATGCCCCCACAGTTACACGCCCCTAGGAACACTTGACCTCTGCACTGCCACCCCCTGGTTAACCCCTTCACTGCCATTTACACAGGAATCGGTGCATTTAAATAGCACTGATTGCTGTATAAATGACAATGGTCCCAAAAATGTCCAATGTGTCCGCCATAATGTCGCAGTCACAATTAAGATCGCTGCCATTACTATTAAAAAAACTTTTATAAAAATGCTGCAAAACTATCCCTTAGTTTGTAAATGCTATAACCTTTGTGCAAACCAATCAATAATTGCTTTATTGTGTTTTTTTTTTTTTTTTTTTTTTTTACCAAAAATATGTAGCAGAATACGTATCATCCTAAACTGAGGAAAGAAAATATATTTTTTTATATATTTTTTGGGGGATATTTATTATAGAAAAAAGTAAAAAAAATGCATTTTTTTTTTCAAAATTGTCAATCTTCTTTTTTTTTTTTTTGTTTATGGCGCAAAAAAAAAAAAAAAAAAAAAAAACAAAAAAAAAAAAAAAAAAAACAAAAAAAAAAAAAAACCGCAGGGGCGATCAAATACCACCAAAGGAAAGCTCTATTTATGGGGAAAAAAAAAGAACGTAAATTTTGTTTGGGAGCCACGTCGCACGACCGCGCAATTGTCAGTTAAAGTGACGCAGTGCTGCAAACAGTGGTCTGGTCTTAAGCCAGCAAAATGGTCCAGTCTGAAAGTGGATAAGCAAAATCTTAACCAGGCCAATGACTACTGCTCCAGGCCCAGTTTTGTTGTATACAAAAACAACAATGGTGGAATTGTAGCATTCCAGATCTAACCAGGCCAATTTTTATGAATTGGTATTTCATTTTCTCGGAATGTTTACAATGGCCATTAGCTCTCTAGGTTATCAACAAGGATGGACCGTAAGCAAAAGCAGAAGGGCGTAGCTCCTCCCCTTTTGTGTTTTTATATTATTGCACAGGAAGTGAGAACAGAATTTTTAGTTTGGTGCCCTAGGAAGCAACAACCTTTTCTGTTTATTCCCTCCAGTTTCATGAAAGATCTTTTGAAAGTTGTCCTTTTTTTCACCTTGAAAATGCACTCTTCCATTAACCACTGACACAAATCATATGGTGTGACCTGGATCCTGAGATTTTGTATTCAATTTATTAATTAATGACCTGGGTGGATGAAATGGATAACAATGTTGCAGTTTTTGCAAGAAGGCGGGAGATGTGTCATCTCCTGGGAGCCAGGGCCGTCAGGACCTGTCGGAAAGTAGGATTCACTGGCAAAAATATTGATTAAGCGTATTGGAGAAATTCATCTGAGAAGCAGACTTGGACCTAATAAAACCATCTGGTCTTATGTTCCTCTGACTTATCTTGCAGAACTGAGGTCAAGTCTTCCATTTGCTCTATATCCTTCACCCTGGGTCAGTGAGGCCGGGTGTGAAAATTGCTCAGCGAAGATGGACGAGAAAATCTATCCATTTCCGCAAGAGTAGGACCAATCAACGGGTGAGCTGTCAGATGGGTAGTGTGGATTTTCTCTACCCACGGTAAAACCAGCGAGTGGGGCATGGGCGGCTTCCTGTTCCAGTGCTACCCACAATTTCGTGTCGCCATGCCGGCACCAGTTGGGCAAAGCGACGCACTGACGTCACCTTGTTGGAAGCAGCCATAGCGCTTAGGACTGTCAGGTTGTCCGTGTGTGACAGGCCGGTACACCGGACTTTAGACTTGCCTAATTTTACTATTGATGTAAGTTTCTGTTTTTTTTTTTAATTTTTAATAAAACCCTTGAGATAATGCACTATGGGAGCACTTCATTTTTTTCACATGATGTACAACAACATATGACATCTTGGAGGAAGTCTTGGAGGACTACTGAGTCTACAGATAGGAGTTTGTGGAGGTCCGTGTCTGCAGTCCCAGTGGAGGTCTTTACATGGTTATCCTGTTTAATGCCTTATATGATCCTCTGTGACGGGGGATCATGTGATTTTGGTAACTTCACTCAGATGGTGGTGGTTTAGAGAACTTCACACAATTCTGGATCAAGTGTTGACTGAGGATATTCTCACATTTTGGGACTTTTTTGTTCATATGCACGGGTGTTGCATTTTGATGTCATTTCCACTATTGGACTTTTTTTCAGCACATGTTTATATTAATGTATTTAAAGCGGAATTCCACCCTAAAGTAGAACTTCCGCTTATCGGATTCCTCCCCCCCTCCGGTGCCACAATTGGCACCTTTCAGGGGGGAGGGGGGTGCAGATACCTGTATAATACAGGTATCTGCACCCACTTCCGGGACGCATTATCCAAGCTGCCCCGCCTCTATCCGAGAATGCCCCATTGTGTCTTGGGAAACAGTTCCCAGGACACAGCGGGGGCCAATAGAGGCGGGCAGCGCGACTCGCGCATGCGCAGTAGGGAACTGAGCAGTGAAGACGTTGCGTCTTCACTTCCTGATTCCCTGACAGAGGATAGCGGCGGGGCAGCGAGAGACGAGTGATCGCTCGTCATCTTCTGCCGACATCGCTGGAACCTGGAACAGGTAAGTGTCCATTTTATTAAAAGTCAGCAGCTGCAGTATTTGTAGCTGCTGACATTTAAAAAAAAATTGCAGGTGGCGCTCCGCTTTAATATTTTATATTTATGTACATTTCACATTTACTTTATGGAATTCACATGTTTATTTTGTTAATGGATGTCATTGATTGCAGTATGGTATGATACCTCAGGTCATTGTATATCACCCAATCAGCATTTCATTGGTTATACCCACACTGGGTCACTAGAGAGAGAGTGTGTGTGTGTGTGTGTGTGTGTGTGTGTGTGTGTGTGTGTGTGTGTGTATATATATATATATATAATTTTCTTATATAATCATTTTCACTGTTTAATATTGGCATCATGGCATGCGCAGCTTTTTTGTTTTCTCATTTGATGCCGCTGTTATATTCACGGTTTAGTTGCTGCTGCCCACTGGTTTTAATCAGACCCCATTCCTTCACACCCCAGTGTTCTTATGTAAACCTTAGCCTCAGTTTCTCTTCCAATTTTTCCACCAGTTAACAACCCTGACCCAAATGTGTTGCAGTGTAATACAGAGCAGGATCCGGGAATCCAATACCACCTCTCGGCTTGGGTCTTAACAACATCGTTCTGCCGAGGGGGTGGATGTTTACCTCGCCAGATGAATTTAATAAATGCTGATCGAACCACATGAAAATAAGACTGGGGTATTTTGATAGGCAGTGTTTGTAATAAGTACAGGGGTCTGGGCATCTCATTCATCTTAAGGACAGGGCCAAGGAGTCCCACTTTTTGAGATCCGCGATTAACGTCGATTTTAAAAAAGGCTGGTAGTTGAGGGGGAAAATGTTGATCAGATTTGCGGGGAATTTTTGTTCCCAAGTATTGAATCGAGCGTGTAGCCCATTTATATGGAAGGAAGGAAGGGGCGCAGTCTCGCCACTGTAGAGTCCGGTAGGGAGACATTCAAGGCCTCTGATTGTTGTAGGTTGACCTTAAACTTTAGATAATGCCACCGTACCTTCTCAACTCCTGTAGCAGGGAAGGAGATGAGAGGTTCGGTGGTATAGAATAAGAGGTCGTCGGTGTAAGCTGCCACTTTGTGTTGGTGTGGGCCGGCTTGAATGCCTCTAATAGACAGGGTACCTCTGTGGTGTAGGAAAGGCTCCAGGGAAAGAACAAACAGCAAAGGGGACAGGGGGCAGCCTGAGTTGTGGCCATTTACCCATATCGTTGCTGTAGGTTTTTTGTAGAGGGCTGCTATCCAGGACAGGATGGGGTCATGCATTCCAAAAAAAGTGTTTGCCGGAGAAAGACCCAGTCCACCCTGTCAAATGCCTTCTTGGCATCTGTAGACAAGAGTAGAAGGGGAATGCGGGATCTTTTTGCTTTTGCTATGACGTCCAGGGTTTGGATAGTGTCCCTGGCTTGGCTTGTCTGGTCTGGATAAAGCCGACTTGGTCTACCGCAACTACACGTTGCAGCAAGACATTCAATCTAGAAGCTAAAATTTTGGTGAAGAGTTTGACGTCACAATTCAGGAGGGAGATGGGCCTATAACTGCCACATAGCAATGGGTCCTTACCCGGCTTGGGTAGCACTGTAATAGAGGCACCCAGCATATCAGCTGGCAAACTGTGACCATCTAAAATGGCATTGAACGCTGCAAGGAAATAAGGTGTCATTAGATGATACGTTTTGTAGTAGGGGAGGGTGAATCCATCGGGTCCGGGGGGCCTTGCCAGGCTGGGTGTCAGTTATGGCAGTTTCAAATTCCTCAGCAGTAATGGGCTGGGATAGAGCCTCCCTCTCTTCAACCGTCAGTGTGGGCAGATTGGTTTCCTCAAGATAAGCTCGGGTGTCTGTGGCGTTATGAGATGTTGAGTCAGAAGTAAAATCTAAGTGGTACAATTTAGAGTAAAAGTCGCGGAACGTCTCTGCCAGGTCGGGCGAGGTATGGACTTTAGAGCCTGACGAGGAAAGTAAAGTCGGAAAGTATGTCTGAGAACGTTTAGTTCATAGTGCGTCGACCAATAAACGGCCACATTTATCGCCATACTCATAAAAGGAGCGGCGAGCCTTTAATAGCACGTGTTTCGCCTTGTACATAGACTGTTCCCTTATTGCCTCCCGGAGTTGGACTAATGCCGCGTACACACGATCGAACATTCCGACGACAAAACCATGGATTTTTTATTTTTTTGTAAATTTAAAGTTAATTCCTCGATTTAATCATTAATTTTTTTGATCCATCAAAATTCTTTTGATCAGTACTCACCTCTCCGCCGGCTTCTGGGTCTTCAGGGAGTTTCGTCGGAGATCCCGTGACATCACGGACATAAACGTCACCGGACTCCTCCCCCCCTTCCCCAAGTGCCTCCATCTGCTAAGGGAAAGGGGGAGGAGTCTGGTGACGTCGAAGTTCTGATTGAACGTAACGTGTACGGCGGAGGAGCTACACATGACGTCACCCGCTGCTGCCCTACGGAACTAACACGATTGTCGGCTTTACATGCTGTGTTTTTATCATCTTTATGTGAGTAGTTTGTGTTTTGAAAAAAATGAAATCTTATACTTAAGCGGTGAGCACTTAGATCTTTTCTTTCTACCCATGACCTGGCGTCCTTGCTGAGATCTAAGGAGACGTGAGAGAAGTTTATGGTCCGTGTTAACCCTTTTGATACCCCCTTGCATGACCACCTGTTTGCACAGGGGTCCGTGCCATAAGGTGAGAGTGATTAGTTAGACAGGAGGTGGAGGGATTGTCACGCTACTGTGGAAAAAAAATTACTTACGTCAGTGCTACAGTTTGAATTTAAAATGTATTTGTATGAACTGTGAAGTCAAGTCATGGATTGTGGAAACTAACTAGTGTCAGGTGATTGTATATAGTGTATACCACATTTACCACTGACTAATACAGAGTTGCAATGCAAGGAGATCAGCTAAAAGTAGTTGAATCTGTATGTGCGTTAAAAAAAATTGATTAATCGAACACGAACATTTTAATCAGTAACAGCCCTAATTTTTTTCTGACGGATGTTGGCTCAAACTTGCATTGCATACACTCGGTTACACAAATGGTGTTGGATATTCCGAACGTCAAGAACGTGGTGATGTATAAGACATACAACGAGCCGAGAAGTTCAATAGCCAGTGCGGCTCTTCTGCTTGATTCCAAGCATGCGTGGCACTTTGTGCGTCGAAATTGGGTGCACACGATCGGAATTTCCAACAAGTTTTGTTGTTGGAAAATTTGAGAACTAGCTCTCAAACATTTGTTGTCGGAAATTACGACAGCAAATGTCCAATGGAGCCTACACACGGTCGGAATTTCCGACAACCAGCTCACATCGAACATTTGTTGGAAATTCCGACCGTGTGTACGCGGCATCATTCCTGCTTCCGTTACCGTGCGGTCTGTCCGATTTCTTGTGTTGATGTTCTAAGATTTGAAGTTGCGTTAATACAGTGCTCGACAAACCCCAGTCGCCAGGTCGCATTGGCGACTAGAATCAGTGACCTGGTGCCCGGGGCAGCACAGCTGGGGGTATCCTGTCTCCATAGTGCACCCCCCCGCGCCTGATGGCGATGGACCGCGCTGGCCGGTAATTGAGGCCGCGGCCTTGTGCAGGCCTATGGTACCTTCTAGAATCTGGCGCTCTCTTGTGGTGGCAGTTGGTATGACATCCAGAAATGCTAATGGAGCTGTTTTGTTTTCTCTGCCTGTCCATCTCCTTCCCTTGGAACACCCAAACATTATATATATATTTTTTATTCTAACACCCTAGAGAATAAAATGGCGGTCGTTGCAATACTTTTTTGGGAAAAAATACTTTTTTTAATTAAAAAATAAGACAAACAGTAAAGTTAGTCCAATTTTTTTTTTTTATATTGTGAAAGATAATGTTACGGCGAGTAAATTGATACCAAACATGTCACGCTTCAAAATTGTGCCCGCTCGTGGAATGGCGACAAACTTTTACCCTTTAAAATCTCCATAGGCGACGTCTAAAAAAATTCTACAGGTTGCATGTTTTGAGTTACAGAGGAGGTCTAGAATTATTGCTCTCGCTCTACTGATCACGGCAATACCTCACATGTGTGGTTTGAACACCGCTTTCATATGCGGGCGCTACTCAAGTATGCGTTTGCTTCTGCAAACAAGCTCGGCGGGACGGGGCACGTTTTAAAAAAAAAAAAAATTCTTATTTATTTTAACTTTTATTTTTATTTTTTTTTCACTGTCCTTTTAAAAAAAAAAAAAAATTGTGTCATTTTTATTCCTATTACACGGAATGTAAACACCCCTTGTAATAGAAAAAAAAGCATGACAGGGCCTCTTAAATATGAGATCTGGGGTCAAAAAGACCTCGGATCTCATATTTACACTAAAATGCAATAATTAAAAAAAAATTAAAATAAATTGTCATTTGAAAAAAATAATAATAAAATGTCCCTTTTAAGACCTATGGGCGGAAGTGACGATTTGAAGTCGCTTCTGCCCTGCAATGACTTGGAGACAGACAGGGGCCATCTTCCCCTCACTCGTCTCCATGTCGTTAAAAAAAAATAAAAAAAAAATAAAAAAAACCTGGCTCCTAACTTTTTTTTTTTTTTTTATCTGGCTCCTATATTCCAAGCAAATTTGTCAAGCCCTGTGTTAATAGATTGGATAAGGCTTTCATGTGAAGTTGTTTGGCCGCATGCCTCTGTTTGATTAAGATTCCCCTGATATAGCACTTATATGCTGACCACACAGAGATCGGGTTCTCAACGGAGCCAGTGTTGGTGAAAAAATAAATAAGTTATTTACGGATATCAGTGGCAACTTCAGGGTCCTTAAGGAGTGCTTTGTTTAGTCGCCAGGTGGAGGTCCTAGGGCAGGCTTGTGATAGAGTAAGCTCCAGTACGATTGGAGTGTGGTCAGAGAGTGTAATGTGACCGTTTTGGTGACCATGGGTAACTCGGTGTGCTTCAATAAGAAAAAGTCGATTCTAGAGTAAGAACCATGAACAGAAGAATAGAAGGTATAGTCACGCTCTTGCAGATGGAATATTCTCCAGATATCAACTCATTGGTAGGCCTGCAGAAGGTCTTTGAGACGAAGGCGGGTTCCCGGTGGTAGGGAAGAGGATCCAAAGTCATGTTGAAGTCCCCCTCCTAGTATAAGGGTTCCTTCAAGGAAAGAGTCGAGGGTGGACAAAAAGGTTTCAAGAGTTGGTTAGAATTAGGAAGGTAAATGTTTGCAAGAGTGAAGGTCTGAGAATAAATGTTCCCTTTCAGTAGCAGGGACCTGCCCTCCTGATCATGGTACTCAATTAGGAATTGCCAGGGAAGGGATTTAGATATGAGGATACTAGCCCCTTTAGATTTAGAGGTTGAGGACAGACTGTGATAAGATGTTGGAAAATATTTGTTTGCTAATTTGGGTATCTTATCTGCCCTAAAATGAGTCTCTTCGAGAAAGGTAACGTTAACCCTGTCCCCAAAGCTCTGCCATACAGCTAGTGTGCTTCTCCGGGGACTTCAACCCCTTGACGTTCCAAGATGGGACCTTTTACGGTCATAGTGCCAGAGATATAGTGATATATCACTGTCTGGTCCTGGAGTGTGGGATGGGGGTGGGGGGGATAGGGGGATATGGGAGGACGGAAAGGAAAAAAAAAGGGGGGGGGGGCTAAGTGGGGAAAGGGAAAAAAAGAGGGGATAGGGAAAAAAAGAGGGGATTATGTTAAAGTAGTTGTATACCCTAAAAATTAACTTGCACCTACAGGTAAGGCTAGATTAAGGCTTACCTGTAGGTACAAGAAATATCTCCTAAACCTGCACGGTTTAGGAGATATTTGAAAAGAACGTTTTACAACCTTGTCTACGGCGCATGCGCGCCGTAGACAATGGTGCATTTACAGGGTTAATCCCCATCTTCAACTGCGGTGAGCCGCAGTTAAAGTGTCCCGCGCGCATGCGCGGAGCGACGTCCTCGCCGCTCTGGCCAATCGCAGCGGCGATACCCGGAAGGGTATCTGTTTAGCTATGGATGCGGCCGGAGGGGGAGGAGAACACGGCATCGGGGGCCCCCGATCTCAGGTAAGTGATGCATAATGAGCTAGTATGCTAGTCATACTAGCTCATTATGACTTTGTCTTGCAGGTAGATAACCCCAAAAAAAATTTTCAAATGGGTATACAACCACTTTAAGCATATAAAAGGGTCTAGGAAAAGATAAGGATTCCGCAGTGGAGAGCTACTGCCACCTGGGCAGAGTATTCCTAGAGTGGAGAGTGGTAAGACACAGGCACAGAGCCCCCCAACCATTGGGGCCCCCCGCAGCTATTTTAAATACGTGTTAAGGCACCTGTGGTGCATGGTAGGGTTGAACTGGAGAGCCAAAAAGGAGATAAATGAAATAAACGCAACCCCCTTGGGTAGGCTAGGAGGAAACCCCCCCTAGAGGAGGGTTAGCGTCAGTGCTGGTCATGTCAAACAAAGTGAAAAATAGAGTATCATGGCCTGATGTTGAGGATCCCTGGGGACGATCACTGTGAGCCAATTGGGAATTGGAACTGGATCCATCTCTGTAAAGGCAAACAGGTCTGGAAGCTCTGATGGACGGCGTAGGGGGGGGGGAATGTATCTGGTCCCTTGTCAACTATGAGATGGAATGGGTGCCCCCATTTGTAAGTGAGCCCCTTCTTGCCAAAACCGTCTAAAAGAGGTTTAGGTGACCGCCGCATCAGAAGAGTCTTCCTGGAAATGTCCGGAAGAAGGTGGATCGTAGCACCATCAAATTCCAAGACCCCCCACTTGCCATGTTCATCGTAATATCTCCTCTTTGAGGATAAAGGAGTGCAAACCGCAGAGGACGTCTCTGGGTCTGTCAGAAGGACCGGATCTAAGGCCCATGGTTCTGTGCACCCAGTACAGGGCTTAATATTGTATATTTGTATGCATTTGATGCCCACTGTCAGGATATATAAAGTGAGAGATATATATATATATATATATATATATATATATATATATATATATATTGCGTTTTATAGTTGACCCCCCTACTTTTGTCCCTCCCCCCCTTAAATATGAAAGCTGGAGACGCCACTGGCAATCAGCAACTGATAGCATCACTGCAATATTGTGGCGGACAAACTGGTGCTAAAAAGAATATATACTGTCACTGTACTGGCAGGGAAGGGGGTTAACATCAGGATGATCAAAGGGTTTACTTTGTGCCTACTTACTGTGGGGGAGGTGCTTTGACAAGGCATCAATGGCTTTCCTTCTGACAGAACGGCAATCTGCCTTGTTTACATAGACAGATTGTCGTTCTACATGTGTCCTGTGTAATCGGCGGGCGCCGGCGGACATCGAGTCCCCAGACCTGGAAATGTCAAATCGCATACTAGCTACGCAGGGCCATATTTTAATATTGATTGGAGCCTGGTCAAATATTTTCTTGGACCCTCACAAATTCACTTATCAACTATTTGGGTGCTCAAGAGGGAGCTGCTTTGGGTCCCACAACAATGAGTGGACCCGGGGCAGCTGCCCCTTTTGCCCCGCGTTAAAGACGGCCCTGTAGGTACGTAAACTGGCGCGGAGTGGCCGCCCTGCTGCAGTAAATGTATGGTGGGCGGTCCACGAGTGGTTAAATGTTCAACTGCAGACGTGCGTGCCCATATGTGAACCAGAGGTGTGCGCTGGCGGCAGTGCACCCCAAAAAGCTCCAACACATATGAACGCCACCTGCTGTCACAGGGAGGAGGCTCTGGTGGTGGGAGGCAGTTGATGAGGAGCGTACTATGTACACCTTAAATACGGGTGTAACGTGTTCCTACGGTGGAGCCTAGTCTTTAATGTATTGGGAGCATTTACACTGGCCACTGGCACCCCCAACTACCCACCTGGTGCCGTCCCTGGTTAATGCTAATGCACATGGGGTGATTGTGGTGTGCCCAGGCACACCCAGCAGACCGTGTGCGCATGCCTATGATGTGAACCTTGCTTTAGGGCGTGTTTACACTGGTATCACCCTCTGAAGAGCGACCAGCTATTGATTGCTTTTCAGAGGGCATTTGACAGTGGGTGAGGCGTTGCCACTTTTTATTTAAACCCCTAAATGCTCCCCAGCGCACATATTCTCGTGAACTGGTTGGCGTTGCACGGGTGATAGCAAGTCACCCCATGTTTACCTTCATCCCTGTTTGGTAATCCTGGTTGTACATGATTTAACCGCTTCCCGACCGGCCCGCGACGATGTACATCGGCAGAATGGCACGGACAGGCATAAGGGCGTACAGGTACGTCCCTTTGACTTTGCCGCCGTGCCGTCGCATGCACGCCTCCGGTCAGGACCTCCGTGAGTCCCTATCGCGGGTCCCGCGGACTCGATCGCCGAGGGGATACCAGCGATCGTCTCACGGGGAGGACAAACGGGGAGATGCTGAAGTAAACAAGCATCTCCCACGTTTTGCCTAGCAACAAGTGACACTGATCTCTGCTCCCTGTGATTGGAGCAGAGATCAGTGACTGTCACACAGCCACACCCCTCACAGTTAGCAACACGCCCCTAGGACATACTTAACCCCTACACTGCCACCTCCTGGTTAACCCCTAAACTGCCATTGTCATTTACACAGGAATCAGTGCATTTGTATAGCACTGATTGCTGTATCAATGACAATGGTCCCAAAGATGTGTCAAAAATGTCCGATGTGTCCGCCATAATGTTGCAGTTACAATAAAAATCGCTGATCGCCACCATTACTAGTAAAAAAAAAAAAAAATATTAATAAAAATGCTATAACACTATCCCCTATATTGTAAACGCTATAACTTTTGCGCAAGCCAATCAATAATCGCTTATTGCTATTTTTTTTTTACCAAAGATATGTAGAAGAATACGTATCGGCCTAAACTGAGGAAGAAATTTTTTTTTAATACATTTTTAAAGGGATTTTTATTATAGCAAAAAGTAAAAAATATTGTGTTTTTTTTTCAAAATTGTCGCTCTTTTTTTGTTTATAGCGCAAAAAATTAAAACCGCAGGGGTGATCAAATACCACCAAAAGAAAGGATGTCAATTTTGTTTGGGAGCCACGTCGCACGACCGCGCAATTGTCAGTTAAAACGACGCAGTGCCGGAGTCGCAAAAAGGGGCCTGGTCTTAAGCCAGCAATATGGTCCGGTGCATTGCCATAGAATGAGATTTGCCGTGGAATGAGATGCTCCGCCTCCATCACATCCTATTGGCTTACACTGGTCACGTGACCTATTTAACCGTGTGATGGAGGCGGAGCATCTCATCCGACGGCAAATCTCATCCTGCTGTTAATCTCTAGCAGCTCAGCAGCACATGATGTGTTCAGGGAAACACTGTGATGCAAGATCTGTGTGTGTAAATAAAGAAAGCACTTTAGAAGGGGAGGGGAGTATGTTATAGTAAAACAAAATCAGTGTGCATATGACATAACAGGGGCGCAGCCGACCCTTGCGGCCCCAAGCTCCCGGTGTCCTGTCAAATAATGTCCCAGACAGCTGTGACAGAGACTGATGTGAGACTGATGTTTGCTCCGTGCAGCTCCAGCTATCACAGGGAGGAGATCCTCTCCCTGTGATAGCCAAAGTGAGACTGATGTTCGCGTCGAGAACACTCCGCTCCCCTCTCCTGGACTGACATGGAGACGAGTGAGGGAAAGATGGCCCCCACCCAACTCCATGACACTGCAGGGCGGAAGCGACCTCAAAACGTCACTTACGCCCATAGCTCTTAAAGGGCCATTTTTAATTTTTTTTAAATGACAACATTTTTTTTTTTTTTATATTGCATTTTAGTGTAAATATGAGATCTGAGGTCTTTTTGACCCCCAGATCTCATATGAGGTCCTGTCATGCTTTTTTTCTATTACAAGGGATATTTACCTTCCTTGTAATAGGAATAAAAGTGACAAATTTTTTTTTTTAAAACAGTGTAAAAATAAAAGGTAAAATAAATGAGAAAAAAAAAATACAAATTTTAAACGCGCCCCGTCCCGCCAAGCTTGCATGCAGAAGCGAACGCATACGCAAGTAGCGCCCGCATATGAAAACAGTGTTCAAACCACACATGTGAGGTATCGCCGCGATCGGTAGAGCGAGAGCAATAATTCTAGCCCTAGAACTCCTCTCTAACGTAAAACATGCAACCGGTAGAATTTTGCCTATGGAGATTTTTAAGGGTAAAAGTTTGTCGCCATTCCACGAGCGGGTGCAATTTTGAAGTGCGACATGTTGGGGTATCAATTTACTTGGCGTAACATTATCTTTCACAATATAAAAACAATTGGGCTAACTTTACTGTTGCCTTATTTTTTAATTCAAAAAAGTGTATTTTTAAAAAAAAAGTGTGCTTGTAAGACCGCTGCGCAAAGACGGTCCGACAGAAAGTATTGCAACGACCGCCATTTTATTCTCTAGGATGTTAGAAAAAAAATGTATAATGTTTGGGGGTTCTAAGTAATTTTTTAGCAAAAATAAATGTTTTAACTTGTAAACAACACATCTAAACACAACACATCTAAAAAAGAGGCCTGGTCCTTAAGTGGTTAACACTTACCTCCTAGATTACCAGTAGCTGATATTCATGGTAAGTCACTATAATATATAACAGCAACTCCTCTGCCAAAGGCAAACAAATAACTGGTGTGGTTTTCCTTTCAGCCTGGGTACTTACTGCACCTCTCCCGACATGGGGTCTCCTCGCACAGTGGATAGCCCCTCCCCCTTCACTCTACTGGCCCACGCCCATCATCTGACTTTTTCCTCCAGACAATTTCAGCCTCCCGACATGACATCTGTCTCTCTGTAGCTGAGAACTCAGGTGAGAGGTCTGCTGTGATGATAGGACAGTCAAAACTAGAAGAGGCGGGCCTCCCCATAAGTTGGGGAACTTATACAACAACTCATTGGTTGGGGTCCGCCACCCGGGGCCCCCTACATATGTATGGGCTGTTCCCTTCCCTGATGTCGGACACTTAATGGGGGCACCAGACCGATTTGCCTCCCGGCCCAGTCTGCTCCATAAGACTGGCGCTACAATAAAAGTGTAGCGCAAGCTGGCGGGGACTCTTTTCGTGCTGCCCTTCTTGCAAAGTGCCGCCCTAGGCCTGGGCCTTGTTGGCCTAGGCTAAGATACAGCGTTGCCTCTACTATCACAGGAGTGAGCTCTTTCTCTGATTCAAACCCCCCTCACATGCTCTTACTCTCCCCGTTTGAGAACTCTCCTGTGATTTAGGATGTGAACAGTAACAGCTGGGAGTATCAGTCTTAGCAACTCCCTAGCAACAAGGCAGAATGGGATAATGCCATCTCTGTAATTTTTTCAGTCAGGCTTCAGAAGGTATGTAAATGGCCTACTACACCTAAAACAAGGGCATTATTCAACATTAGAGCTGCACCGTTTGTATTTATCTACCGACACCACCTAAATGCATAGGCAGATTTTTTGTAAAGGTGAACCAGACCTTTAAGTCAGCCAATAAAGGGTGTCGCATTCTATCTTTATGGGCTCATTCAGGCTTCATTTTCGTTCAGATCGTGCTTCAGACAGCAATAGACAGGCAGTGATAGAGTGTTGTATTGCCTCCTCTCTGCATGATTATCCCCCCAATTGACCAGATAACTGAGCATGTTGTGTGCGGTTACGGGGTGGTTGCCCAGTGGCCCCATTCACTTGAGCGTGACTAGCGATATACTTCCTGCCATGACATGTGTACTCCCCCTGACTGCCACCTCAGCAAAAAAAGGAGGAGGAGCGGTTGAAGAGTGGTAAAAATGTGGCTCAACCGCGGGGGTTTTTACCGGAGCTCAGTCGCTAGTTTAAATGAGACCTTAGGCTCAATCCATCGTTGTTCTGGCAGCAGCTAGCTGCCATAACCCCGGTATTCTCTTGTTTGGCCGGCGGTCCGGTTTCCGATAATAGTGGTCTCTGTGGATTCGGCACGATATCACTTTCATCGGTGGCGGGAGAGGGCCCCCCCTCCCACCGCGCTATGGTGCCCTCCGCCGATTACCGGTGCCCTCCGCTGCTTACAGGAGCTGTCGGCAGCAGCGGAGGCGATCGGATCTTCACCCTTGCTGGGCATAGAGAAGAGTGGCCCCCATCCATCTCCATAACAATGAAGGGCGGAAGCGTCATCAAAATGTCACTTCCGCCCATAGCTCTTAAAGGGCCATTTTATTATTAAATTTTTTTAAATGACCAATTTTTTTTTTTTTTTTATTGCATTTTACTGTAAATATGAGATTTGAGGTCTTTTTGACCCCAGATCTCATATTTAAGAGGTCCTGTCATGCCTCTTTTATATTACAGGGGATGTTTACATTCCTTGTAATAGGAATAAAAGTGACACAATTTTTATTTATTTTTAAAACCGTGTAAAAATAAAAAATAAAAGGTAAAATAAAAAAATTTGTAACCATGCCCCGTCCTGACAAGCTAGCGTGCAGAAGTGAACGCATATGTGAGTAGCGCCCGCATATGAAAACGGTGTTCAAACCACACATGTGAGGTATCGCCGCGATCAGTAGAGTGAGAGCAATATTTCCAGCCCTAGACCTCCTCTGTAACTCAAAACATGCAACCTGTAGAATTTTTAAATGTCGCCTATGGAGATTTTTAAGGGAAAAAGTTTGTCGCCATTTCACGAGCGGGCGCAATTTTGAAGCGTGGCATGTTGGGTATCAATTTACTTGGCGTAGCATTACCTTTCATAATATAAATAAAATTGGGCTAACTTTACTTTTGTCTTATTTTTTAATTCAAAAAAGTGTATTTTTTCCAAAGAAAGTGGGTTTGTAAGACCGCTGCGCAAATACGGTGTGACAGAAAGCATTGCAACCTCTGCCATTTTATTCTCTAGGGTGTTAGAAAAAAATATATATAATGTTTGGGGGTTCTAAGTAATTTTCTAGCAAAAAAAAATTATGTTTTTAACTTGTAAACAACACATCTCAAAAAGAGGCTCGGCCCTTAAGTGGTTAAAAAAAATCCAAAAACGCAGAGGCCTAAAAATGCATTGATGTGAACGTGTTCCATAGGAACCCATGTTAAAAATAATGTCCTGCGTTTCTGCAAAAAGCATGAAAAAAACGCATAGGTGTTAACTGAGGCTGGGTTCCAACCAGGGCAAATTGGATGTGGGTTCGCCGCATCCAATTCGCAATAGCAGGAGATTTCGCACATCTCCAGAGCAGCTCCGGTGCGAATTTGCACAGGCGTCCTGTACGTCTTCTGGTCCGCTTCAGGTCTGAATTCAGCCAAAAATTCAGGCTAAAATTGGACCTGAAATGGTGAATGGGGATGCACCGGACCCCGGGTGTGAGCCGCATGGGGCAAGGTGAACCCCACCTCAGAAAACGCTTTCCCACGTGTTGGTTTCCCATTGTATGGATTCTTGTACTCAGAGCCGATCCGCCCTATACACTCACTATGCAAGATGCATAGGGCCCCGCCGCTGTGGGGGCCCCCCCCCAAGGGCGGATCGGCTTTGCTTCCCGAGCTCCAATCTCCTCCTCCCCCTCCTCCTCTTGTCACACAGCGGGAGTCAGAAGACCGCTGTGTCTCAGAGCTGACTGAAACCTTCGGCCAGCGCTATGACAAAGATCCCGCCCTCCTCCTAGACCAGCTCGTGTGATAGATACAGTGTTCTGTCTATCACACAAGCTGGTCTAGAAGGAGGGTGGGACTTTTGTCATAGTGCGGCATAACATTTCACAGTGAGCTCCGTGACACAGCGGGAGATGCCTGCTGTGCGTAATCCACTGACACTGACTGGTGAGGCTACATTGATTGCCACAGTAAGACTGCAATGATGGGCACCATTAGGCTGCAATAATGATGGGCACAGTAAGGCTGCAATGATTGGCATGGTGAGGCGGCAGTGATTGGCATGGTAAGGCGGCAATGATTGGCATGGTAAGGCGGCAATGATTGGCATGGTGAGGTGGCAAATAACATGGCGAGGCTGCAATGAAAAGCATGGTAAGGCTGCAATGATAAGCATGGTAAGGCTGCAATGATAAGCATGGTAAGGCTGCAATGATAAGCATGGTAAGGCTGCAATGATAAGCATGGTAAGGCTGCAATGATAAGCATGGTAAGGCTGCAATGATAAGCATGGTAAGGCTGCAATGATTGGCATGGTGAGGCGGCAGTGATTGGCATGGTAAGGTGGCAATGATTGGCATGGTGAGGTGGCAATTAACATGGCGAGGCTGCAATGAAAAGCATGGTAAGGCTGCAATGATAAGCATGGTAAGGCTGCAATGATTGGCATGGTGAGATGGCAATGATGGGCACGGTGAGGTGGCAATTATTAACACGGTGAGGCTGCAATGATAAGCATGGTAAGGCTGCAATGATTGCCATGGTGAGGTGGCAGTGATGGGCACGGTGAGGCTGCAATGATTGGCATGGTAAGGCTTTAATGATTGGCACGGTGAGGTGGCAATGATGGACAAGGTGAGGCGGCAGTGATGGGCACACTAAGGCTGCAATGATGGGCACGGTGAGGTGGCAATTATTAATATGATGAGGCTGCAATAATGGGCACGGTGAGGCTGCAATGATTGTCGCGGTGAGGATTTAAGGAAGTCTCTCTGGGGATCCTGATGTAGGGGGAGGCTCTCTGGGGACCCTGATTTGAGGAGGGGCTCTCTGAGGACACTGATGTAAGGGGAGCCCTCTGGGGACCCTGACGTAAGGGGAGGCTTTCTAGGGGCCCTGACGTAAGGGGAGGCTCTCTGAGGACCCTAATGTAAGGAGGGAGGCTCTCTGGGGACCTATGCTCACGGCATCATGGGTCAGGTAGAGGGCCCCTTAGCAGAATTTTGCTTAGGGCCCCAGGGAGGTCAGGATCGGCACTGCCTGTGTCTATAGATAAACTTCAACCTTTTATCTCTGATCTGTTAGGAATTGTATGCATTTGGCAGAGCCGAGCGCTGGAGCCATAGCAACTGATCAGCCAATCACAGATCTTCCTAGAAATTTCAAACTGATGCAGGAGAAATGTTGTGGGAAATTTCTAGGAAGATCTGTGATTGGTTGATCGGTTGCTATGGCTCCAGCGCTCGGCTCTGCCAAATCTATACAATGCAAACAATGCATACAATTCCTAACAGATCAGAGATAAAATGTTTCCATTTCTGCTACCAGCCTGCTGCTTTTACATAAACAATCGAATACAGATATCATTCTTTTCTAGGTAAGTAACAGCTTCTTGCGGTGATATTGTCAGCAAAATAATTATTATTTAACAACTTCAGCCCCGGACCAATTGTCAGCTTAAAGCGGTGTTCCGGCCGAAATTATACTTTTTAAATAAAAATACCCCTATAATACACAAGTTTAATGTATTCTAGTAAAGTTAGTCTGTAAACTAAGGTCTGTTTTGTTAGTTTTTAGCAGTAGTTTGTTATTTTATAAACTTGCAGCAGGCTGTGGCTATCTTAACTGTGGGCATCTGAAGTCAGACTGTATTTCTTCCTGGATCTCATCCTTGCAGATCTCGTACATGCTCAGTGCAGCATAAGCAGTGTAATAGGTTTCAGGTCAGGTTTCCATAGCAACGGCAGTGTCAGAGGAAGTTGCTGCCCCTTCCCAGGAGGCATTGCAAACAGGAAATGATGCGATGGGCCACGGCCAGGGAGGAGGAAGTGAAAAATGAATACAGCATATATACAGTCTGTGCTGAAAAAAAAATAAAAAAAATATCCAATTTGTTTACAGTGCACAGTTTAGTGAGGGATGCTGAAGAGTTGTAAAAGTGGGTGGAACTCCACTTTAAGGACCAGAGGTCTTTTTTCAATTTCGCACTGCACTGCTTTAACTGGTAATTGCGCGGTCATGCAATGTTGTAACCAAACTAAATTTGCGTCCTTTTCTTCCCACAAATAGAGCTTTCTTTTGATGGTATTTGATTGCCTCTGTGATTTTTATTTGTTGCGCTATAAACGCAAAAAGACTGCAAATTTTGAAAAAAAAAGATATTTTCTACTTTTTGTTATAAGAGAAATCGAATAAACTCAATTTTAGTCAAACATTTGGGCCAAAATGTATTCAGCCACATGTCTTTAGTAAAAAAAAATGCCAATAAGCGTATATTTATTGGTTTGCGCAAAAGTTCTAGCGTCTACAAACTAGAGTACATTTTCTGGAATTTACACCGCTTTTAATTTATGACTGCCTATCTCATTTCTTGAGGTGCTAAAATGGCAGAGAAGTACAAAACCCCCCCAAATGACCCCATTTTGGAAAGTAGACACCCCAAGCTATTTGCTGAGAGGCATGTTGAGCCCATTGAATATTTTTTTTTTTTTAGTCCCAAGTGATTGAATAAAGAAAAAAAAAAAAAAGTTGTCACTAAATGATATATTGCTCACACATGCCATGGTTATATGTGGAGATGCACCCCAAAATACATTTTGCTGCTTCTCCTGAGTATGGGGATACCACATGTGTGGAACTTTTTGGGAGCCTAGCTGTGTACGGGGCCCCGAAAACCAATCACCACCTTCAGGATTTCTAAGGGTGCAAATTTTTGATTTCACTCCTCACTACCTATCACAGTTTCGAAGGCCATAAAATGCCAAAATAGCACAAGACCCCCCCAAATGGCCCCATTGTGGAAAGTAGACACCCCAAGCTATTTGCTGAGAGGCATGTTGAGTCCATGGAATATTTTATATTTTGCCACAAGTTGCGGGAATATTACAAACATTTTTTTTTTTGCCCAAAGTTGTCACTAAATTATATATTGCCCACACATGCCATGGGCATATGTGGAATTACACCCCAAAATACATTCTGCTGCTTCTCCTGAGTATGGGGATACCACATGTGTGGGACTTTTTGGGAGCCTATCCGCATACGGGACCCCGAAAACCAAGCACCGCTTTCAGGATTTCTAAGGGCATAAATTTTTGATTTCACTCCTCACTACCTATCACTACCTATCACAGTTTTGAAGGCCATAAAGTGTCCTGTCAGTGTCAGTGCTGAGTGCTGAGTGAAGGAAGAGGACGTGCGCCCAGCAGCTCCGGCCGTCAGAAGCCCACAGCCCCCAGCGAGCAGGACCCAGCCAGTGCATATCCCATCCCGGACCCCTGAGCAGTGAGAACAGGGAGCAGGAGTACAACGGGACCCCACTGCGGATCCCGCGGCCCCCCGCAATCAATCGGCCCCCTTTCTTTCTCCGCGCCGGCCCATCTGCCCATTGGGCATCAGAAACTAGGAGAGTCCCCGGCCTAGTCCCGGCCGAAGCCGGCCATCCTCCTCCCCAATCACCTCTCTAGCCCTCTTTTTCGGCTCAACAGGGCTGAGGCGAGCCTCCCCCCCCCCCCTCCAAGCCCTTCAGCGCCCACCAAACACTCACGGAAGAACTGGGAGCCGTCAGGGCTAGGACAGGCCGCAGCTCGGGCCTAGTCCGGCGGCCATCTTGGTACACCCAAATCCACAGCACTTCACCTGCTTCTACATAGTACGGCGGCCATCTTGGTACACCCAGACCGGCCAAGTTATTTTAAAATGCAGGTCTTTAACCACAAGTGGTTAGACAACAGTCTAATTGCTTGTTTTAATTGTTTTTAACCAAAGTTTTTAACCAAGTTTTTGCAAGGCTTTTAATTACAGTATACACCCAGACCAGCCAGTTTTAACCACAAGTTTTTTAACAGCACACACCAGTATCATCAGCATCACCATATAGCCGCCTCTTCTTCCCCAGGTGATCAACATCAGGATTCACCCTATCCCCATCATTTGAGCAACCCGGTAAGGTAAATATTCTGGTAAGTATCGCAGGGGACCACCATTAGCAGTTGATCCAGGGACCAACGTCCGACCGCCCCTCGGGGGGTCAGGAAGGAATTTTTTCCTCTGCAATAGCAATTGGCCGCGCTAGTAGGGGTTTTTCGCCTTCCTCTGGATCAACGGGAGGGAGGGTGTAGGTCTACAGGGTTTCCCACAGATCCGCAACATCTTCAACCAGCTTGCGCAAGACCGTTATCGCCTCAACAAAGGCATCCACTTTTTTCAACGCATCATCTCGCCCACAGCAGGGAAAAAAATTTTTGGAGCACCTCAACATGTGCAATTTCAAATACTCAGCAGAGTCACTCCGCAGACTAAGAAATTTGACTGCAACTCTACTGACCGACATTCAAAAAATATTACAAAAAGAACGACTACTAAGGATCAATCCACAAGCAACGATCAAACATAAGAAGACTACAACTCAACCGCAACAGTTAGCATGCGCCTTGATTAACACCAGATCGGCGGTCAAGCACAGGCACGAAATCCATGACTTCATCACACAAAACAACATAGATTGCCTCTTCATCACGGAAAGCTGGCTAACACCCGACTGCAACACCATCCTAACAGAATTAGTGCCAGAAAACGACAGGATCCTAACCGAGCATAGGAAAGGAAAAAAGGAGGAGGCCTAGCTGTGATCTTCAAAGCTCATCTAGCGCTCGTCAAACCTACGGTACAGAACACAGCAACTTTTATGGAGACACTTACTCTACAGATGCAAACCACACCACAAGAAACCATCCACATGCTGCTATGCTACAGACCACCAGGACCAAACACAAACCTACCGATACCACTCACGGAATTCATCTCGGCACACACCCTGAAAAACAACAAGGTTCTGGTACTCGGAGATTTCAACCTCTGGGCGAACTCCACCGAAGACCCCATCGCCACCACCTGCATCAATCAACTGGAAGATCTAGGGCTCCAACAACTAGTAAAGGCTCCCACACATGGGTCAGGTCACATCCTGGACCTCATCTTCAAGCAAAATACGGACATCAGCATTCGAGACAACATAGCGCTATCATGGTCAGACCACCACGCTATCAAATTTGAGATCGCCACCAACATCTTCCTGCAAAAACCAAACCCGGCGGCAACAACACACTGGATTAGATCGCAGAAGAAACTACACTCGGAAATCTTCAAAACCACACTAACATACAAAATGGCTACACTGAATCAAAACCACTCAACAGAACGAACACTCAGCTTCATAAACAGGGCACTTCTACAAACAGCAGATGCAGTCGCCCCAAAACATCGAGCACCCATCCGCAAGAAAAATTCTGGATGGTTTAATGGCACGCTTACTCTACTGAAACGGGAACACAGAAGAGCAGAAAGAGCCTGGAGAAGAAACACCACAAAGGAAAATCACACAAAATACAGAATACTCACCAAGAGATATCATAAAGCAATTTTCACAGCAAAAAAAGAATATGTGGCACAGGCAGGCAAAAGATGTGTACAGGTACGTCCCTTTAAGATTGCTGCCGTGCCCCGCGCGCCAGTCGGGACCCCCCCTAAATCCGGTCGCGGGTCCCCGCGGACTCTATCGCCGCGGGATACCCGCGATCGTCTCACAGGAAGGCTGAACAGGGAGATGCGTAAGTAAAGAGAATTTCCCCATTCTGCCTAGCAACAAGTGACACTGATCTCTGCTCCCTGTGATTGGAGCAGAGATCATTGTTCACTAACACAGCCATGCCCCCACAGTTACACGCCCCTAGGAACACTTGACCTCTGCACTGCCACCCCCTGGTTAACCCCTTCACTGCCATTTACACAGGATCGGTGCATTAAATAGCACTGATTGCTGTATAAATGACAATGGTCCCAAAAATGTCCAATGTGTCCGCCATAATGTCGCAGTCACAATTAAGATCGCTGCCATTACTATTAAAAAAACTTTTATAAAAATGCTGCAAAACTATCCCTTAGTTTGTAAATGCTATAACCTTTGTGCAAACCAATCAATAATTGCTTTATTGTGTTTTTTTTTTTTTTTTTTTTTTACCAAAAATATGTAGCAGAATACGTATCATCCTAAACTGAGGAAAGAAAATATATTTTTTATATATTTTTTGGGGGATATTTATTATAGAAAAAAGTAAAAAAAATGCATTTTTTTTTTCAAAATTGTCAATCTTCTTTTTTTTTTTTTTGTTTATGGCGCAAAAAAAAAAAAAAACCGCAGGGTCGATCAAATACCACCAAAGGAAAGCTCTATTTATGGGGAAAAAAAAAAACGTAAATTTTGTTTGGGAGCCACGTCGCACGACCGCGCAATTGTCAGTTAAAGTGACGCAGTGCTGCAAACAGTGGTCTGGTCTTAAGCCAGCAAAATGGTCCAGTCTGAAAGTGGATAAGCAAAATCTTAACCAGGCCAATGACTACTGCTCCAGGCCCAGTTTTGTTGTATACAAAAACAACAATGGTGGAATTGTAGCATTCCAGATCTAACCAGGCCAATTTTTATGAATTGGTATTTCATTTTCTCGGAATGTTTACAATGGCCATTAGCTCTCTAGGTTATCAACAAGGATGGACCGTAAGCAAAAGCAGAAGGGCGTAGCTCCTCCCCTTTTGTGTTTTTATATTATTGCACAGGAAGTGAGAACAGAATTTTTAGTTTGGTGCCCTAGGAAGCAACAACCTTTTCTGTTTATTCCCTCCAGTTTCATGAAAGATCTTTTTGAAAGTTGTCCTTTTTTTCACCTTGAAAATGCACTCTTCCATTAACCACTGACAACAAATCATATGGTGTGACCTGGATCCTGAGATTTTGTATTCAATTATTAATTAATGACCTGGGTGGATGAAATGGATAACAATGTTGCAGTTTTTGCAAGAAGGCGGGAATGTGTCATCTCCTGGGAGCCAGGGCCGTCAGGACCTGTCGGAAAGTAGGATTCACTGGCAAAAATATTGATTAAGCGTAATTGGAGAAATTCATCTGAGAAGCAGACTTGGACCTAATAAAACCATCTGGTCTTATGTTCCTCTGACTTATCTTGCAGAACTGAGGTCAAGTCTTCCATTTGCTCTATATCCTTCACCCTGGGTCAGTGAGGCCGGGTGTGAAAATTGCTCAGCGAAGATGGACGAGAAATCTATCCATTTCCGCAAGAGTAGGACCAATCAACGGTGAGCTGTCAGATGGGTAGTGTGGATTTTTCTCTACCCACGGTAAAACCAGCGAGTGGGGCATGGGCGGCTTCTGTTCCAGTGCTACCCACAATTTCGTGTCGCCATGCCGGCACCAGTTGGGCAAAGCGACGCACTGACGTCACCTTGTTTTGGAAGCAGCCATAGCGCTTAGGACTGTCAGTTGTCCGTGTGTGACAGGCCGTACAACCGGACTTTAGACTTGCCTAATTTTACTATTGATGTAAGTTTCTGTTTTTTTTTTTAATTTTTAATAAAACCCTTGAGATAATGCACTATGGAGCACTTCATTTTTTTCACATGATGTACAACAACATATGACATCTTGGAGGAAGTCTTGGAGGACTACTGAGTCTACAGATAGAGATTTTGTGGAGGTCCGTGTCTGCAGTCCCAGTGGAGGTCTTTACATGGTTATCCTGTTTAATGCCTTATATGATCCTCTGTGACGGGGGATCATGTGATTTTGGTAACTTCACTCAGATGGTGGTGGTTTAGAGAACTTCACACAATTCTGGATCAAGTGTTGACTGAGATATTCTCACATTTTGGACTTTTTTGTTCATATGCACGGTGTTGCATTTTGATGTCATTTCCACTATTGGACTTTTTTCAGCACATGTTTATATTAATGTATTTAAAGCGGAATTCCACCCTAAAGTAGAACTTCCGCTTATCGGATTCCTCCCCCCCTCCGGTGCCACAATTGGCACCTTTCAGGGGGGAGGGGGTGCAGATACCTGTATAATACAGGTATCTGCACCCACTTCCGGGACGCATTATCCAAGCTGCCCCGCCTCTATCCGAGAATGCCCCATTGTGTCTTGGGAAACAGTTCCCAGGACACAGCGGGGCCAATAGAGGCGGGCAGCGCGACTCGCGCATGCGCAGTAGGAACTGAGCAGTGAAGACGTTGCGTCTTTACTTCCTGATTCCCTGACAGAGATAGCGGCGGGCCGCGGAGAACGAGTGATCGCTCTCATCTTCTGCCCCACATCGCTGGAACCTGGAACAGGTAAGTGTCCAATTTTTTAAAAATCAGCAGCTAGCAGTATTTGTACTCTCTGACATTTAAAAAAAATTGCAGGTGGCCGCTCTCTATATTATTTTTATATTTAAGTACATTTCACATTTACTTTATGGAATTCACATGTTTGATTTTGAGTTAATGGATGTCATTGATTGCAGTATGGTATGATACCATCATTCATTGTATATCACCCTATCACATTTCATTGGTATCACCCACACTGGGTCACTAAGAGAGAGAGTGTGTGTGTGTGTGTGTGTGTGTGTGTGTAGTGTGGTGTGTTGTGTATAAATATATATTATAATTTTCTTATATAATCAGCATTTTCCACGTTTAATATTGCATCATGTCATGCGCACTTTTTGTTTCTCAGTTGATGCAGCTGTTATATTCACGTTAGTTGCTGCTGCCCACTGGTGTTTAATCAACCCCATTCCTTCACACCCCTTTCCTTAGTAAACCTTACCTCAGTTTTCTCTTTCCAATTCCACCATCAACAAACCCTGAGAAAAACCAACACCGACCCCAAATTTTGATTTGCTGTGCGTAATACACGCATCAGATCCGGGAATCCAATACCACCCTCTCCGCGTGTCCTAACAACATCGTTCCTGCCTGGGGTGGATGTTTACCTCGAGCCCAGATGAATTTAATAAATGCTGATACCGAAACCAATGAAAATAAGAACTGGGTATTTTGATAGGCAATGTTTAGTAATAATCCAGGTCTGGCATTCTCATTCATCGATAAGGACAGGGCCAAGGAGTCCCACTTTTTGAGATCCGCGAGTAACGTCGATATATCTTAATAAAAAAGTCTGCGGTATATTAGAGGGGGAAAAAGATGAATCACAATCGCGCGCGGGTAAATTTGTGTTTCCCAAGTATTGCATCGAGCGCTAGTAGCTCCATATATATGGACAGAAGGAAGGCCGCTACGCTCTCGCGCATCTGTAACTACACCAAGGTAGGCGAGGAGACATATCAAGGCCCTGATTCAGTTGTAGGTTACCTTAAAACTTTAGATAAATGCCCACCACCATGTACACTTCTCAACTCCTGTAGCAGGCGAAGTAGATGAGCATGTTCTCGCTGTATAGAATACAGTCTCGTGTAAGCTGCCACTTGTGTTGTTGTGGGCCGGTTGAATGCCCGCTAATTGAGACATGGTACCATGTGGTGTAGAAAGCTCCAGGGAAAGAAAAACAGCAAGTGAACAGGGGGGCAGCCTGAGTTGTGCCATTTACCCATATCGTTGGCTGTAGTTTTCTTGTAGAGGCTGCTATCCAGACAGGATGGGGTCCATAGCATTCCAAAATAAGTGTTTGCCGAGAGAAAGACCCACGGCACACCCCTGTCAAATGCCTTCTGTGCATCTGTAGACAAGAAGAACGGGAATGCGGTATCTGTTTTTGCTTTTGCAATGACGTCCAGGATTGGATATACGTGTCCCCTCTTGGCTTTCTGGCAGGATAAAGCCGACTTGAGAGTCCTACCGCGCAACACTCTTCAGCAAGACTTTCAAGCTAAGCTAAAATTTTGGTGAAGAGTTTTGACGTCACACAATTCAAGGAGGGAGATGGGCATATAACTGCCACTAGCAATGGGTCCTTACCCGGCTTGGGTCACTGTAATAGAGCACCCGCAATATCAGCTGGCAAACTGTGACCATCTAGAAATTGCATTGAACGCGCAAGGAAATAAGGTGTCTCATTACCGATGATATTTTTGTAGTAGAGGGAAGCCATCTGTCCGCCGACACCCTGGGGCCTTGCCAGCTGGGTAGTCGTTATGGCAGTTATCAAATTCCTCAGCAGTAATGGGCCTGTGGAGTAGTAGCCTCCCTCTCTCTGCAACCGCGATCAGAGTGCAGATTGTGCGTTTTCTCTCAAGATAAGCTCTGGGTCTGTCGTTATGAGATGTTGAGTCAGAAGTATAAGTCTAAGTGGTTAAAACAATTTAAGTAAAACGTCGCGGAACGTCTCGCCAGGTCGGGCGAGGTATGGACTCTTAGAGCCTACAGGAAATTAAGTCGGAAAGTAAGTCTGAGAAAACGTTTAGTTCATATGCATCCCAATAAACTGCCAATTTATCGCCAAACTCAATAAAAGACGCGAGCTTAATAGCACGTGTTCTCCCTTGTACACTAACTGCGGATTCCCCGGGGGCTTATTCCATTCCCATATTGACTAATCCGCTACACACATCGACACATTCCGTCGCACAAAACCATTGGATTTTTTATTTTTTTGATCATTAAAGTTAATTCCTCATTTAATCATAATTTTTTTTGATCCATCAAAATCTTTGATCAGTACTCACCTCTCCGCCGGCATTCTGGTCATCATGAGTTCGTCGGAGAGTCCCGTGCATCACGACATAAACGTCCACCGGACTCCTCCCCCCCTTCCCCAACGTGCCTCCATCTGCTAATGAAAGGGAGGATCTCGTGGTGACGTCGAAGTTTCTAGAATGCGAACGTAACGTGTACTGCTAGGGCCTGAAAAACCACATGTCGTCACCACCCCGCTGCTGCCCTACAAGGCATCACGGAACTAACACGATGTCGCTTTACATGCAGTGTTCTTTTTATCATCTTTATGTAGTAGTTTGTTTGATGAAAAATGAAATCTTATACTTAAGCGGTGAGCACTAGATCTTTCTTTCTCTAACCCATGAGCCGGCGTCCTTGCTGAGATCAAGGAGACGTTGAAGAATTATGATCGTGTTACCCTTTAGTCACCCCCTTGCTTGACCAACCTTTTGCACAGGGGTCCTTAGCACACCGTCCCATAATGAGAGTGACAGTAAGTTTAGACAGAGGCTCGGCAGATTGCGTCACGCTACTGATGTGAAAAAAAATTACTACCATGCGACAGTTTGAAACTTAAAATGTATTATCATGTATAACTGTGAAGTCAATCATGGATTGTGAAACCTACAGTGTCAGGTGATTGAAATAAGTGTAACCCACATGTACCACTGACTAATCCAGATTCTTGCAAATGGGCAGAGAGATCATCTAAAAGTATTGAATCTGTATTGCGTTAATAAAAATGGATTAATCAACACGACCTTTTAATCAGTCAACGAGCCCTAATTTTTTTCTGACGGTCCTTTGCTCAACAACTTTCATTGCATACACTCCGGCTTACCACCAAATTGTGATGGGTATTCCAAACTTCAAGATACTGTGATGTATAAGACCATCCAACTAGCCGCGAAGTCAATAGCAGTGCGGCTCTTCTGCTTGATCTCCAAGCGGCGTGCACTTTTGTCGTCGAAATTGGGTGCACACGATCGGATTTACCAACAAGGTTTTGTTAGTTGGAAAATTTGAGAACTTAGCCGCACCACATTTGTTGTCGGTAAATACTGACAGCATATGTCCACAGGACCACACACGTCGAATTTCCGACATACCAGCTCAACATCGAACTATTTGTTGGAAATTCCGACCAGTGTGTACCGGCTATCGATTTCCTGCTTCCGTTTACCGCGTGCGATCGTCCGTTTCTTGTGTTAGGTTCTAAGATTTGAAGTTGCTAATACTAGTGCTGCTCGACAAACCCCACGCCAGGATCCGCATTGGCGACGAGATTCAGTGACCCTGGTGCCGGGGCAGCACAGCTGGGGTATCCCTGTCTCCATAGTGCACCCCCCCGCGCCTTATGCGATGGACCGCGCTGGCCGGTAATTGAGGAGGCCCAGCCGGCCTGTGCAGGCCTATTGTACCTTCTAGAATCTGGACGCTCTCTTGTGGTGGAAGTGGTGGTATGACATCCAGAAATGCTAATGACTTTTGTTTTCTCCTGCCTGTCCCTCTCCTTCCTTGAACACCCAAACATGAACACTCATATATATTTTTCTTATCCTAAAACCCCTAGAAATAAAATGGCGGTCGTTGCAATACTTTTTGGGAAAAAAATACTTTTTTTAATAAAAAAATAAGACAACAGTAAATTTAGTCAAATTTTTCTTTTCTATATTTGAAACATAATGTGACGGCGAAGTATTTGATACCAAAAACATGTACACCTTCTAAAATTGTGCCCGCTCGTGGATTGGCGAAAACTTTACCCTTTAAAAATCTCCATAGGCACGTCTAAAAATTCTACATACAGGTGGCATGTTTTGATTGTAACAGAAGGAGGTCAGAATTAATTGCCTCTCGCTCTACTGACACGTGCAATACACTCCACAATGTTGTGGTTGAACACCGCTTTTGCATATAGCAGAGCTCACTCAAAGATAATGCGTTGGCCTTCTCTGCAAACTAGCTCGGCGGGACGGGCACGTTTTAAAAAAAATAAAAATTCTTATGTATTTAACTTTTATTTTTATTTTCTCTTTTCACTGTCCTTATTAACAAAAAAAAATTTGCGCCATTTTTATTTCCATTACCCGAATGTAAACTTCCCCTTGTCATAGGAAAAAAAGCATGACAGGGCCCTCTAAATATGAGATCTGGGGTCAAAAAGGACCTCGATCTCATATTTACACTAACAATGCAATAATTAAAAAAAAATTAAAAAAATTGTCGTTTGAAAAAACATAATAATAAAATGTCCCTTTTAAGACCTATGGGCGGAAGTGACGATATAAGTCGCTTCTGCCCCTTCAATGACTTGAGACAGACAGGGGCCGATCTTTCCCGCACGTCTCCTTCTTTAAAAAAAAATAAAAAAAAAATAAAAAAAAACCCTGGCTTCCTAAACTTTTTTCTTTTTTTTTTATCTGCTCCTATATTCAAAGCAAATTTGTCAAGCCCTGTGTTAATAGATCGGATAAGTCTTTTCATGTGAAGTCTTTGTGTGGATCCCTGCATGCCTCTGTTTCATCTCTAAAGAATTCCCCTGATATAACGCCAATATACTTATATGCTGACCCACAGAGATCGGGGTCTCACCGGAGCCTTGTTGGTGAAAAAACTAACATAATATTTACGCTGATCTTGGCAAACTTCAGTCCTTAAGAGTCTTTGTTAGTCCCGCCAGGTCTGAGTCCTAGCAGCCCTTGTGATTGAGTAAAGCTCCAATACTAATTTGGAGTGTGGTCAGAGAGTGTCAAACATGTACCCGTTTTGGGACCATGTCGGTAACTCTGTCCTTCATAAGAAAAAGTCCGATTTCTAGAGTAAAAGAACCCAGGCACAGCAAAATAGAAGGTATAGTCTCCTCCATGCAGCGATGGAATCTTCTCCAACTTCAACTCATTGGTACGCCTCAGAAGGGACTTAGGACAGAGGCGTTCCCGAGGTAGGGCACGAGGATCCAAAGGCATGTTGAAGCTCGCCCTCCTAGAATAACACACGTTCCTTCAACGCAACACACACCACATCAAGGCGCTAGATAGGCGATCACCACAACGCGCTCTCGCTCAAGAGCTCTCTTGGTCTAGACGCCAATTAGCGCGAAGTTAACACTGCTCTCTCTGCGCAAGAGTCGAAGTCTAAATCTAAATGCGCGTTCCCTTTTCAGTCAGCAGCATGACCTCCCTCCGGATCATTAGGTCACCACATAATCGAGCGGCGATTGCCCAGGCGCGAGCACATCGCGCACTTTAGATATAGCCAGATCTACTAGCCCCTTTGACTCTGACCCAGCGAGATTGCAATAGTCGACAGAACGTGGATAAGATTTGGAAAATATTGTCTTGAGCTAATTTGAGTATCTTATTCAAGCCCTAAAAACTCGACTCTCCTCACTTGCGAGAAATAACGAGTTTAAACCCTGTCCCCAATGCTCTGCCATTCGAGCTAGTGTGCTCTCCGGGACCTTCAACCTTGACGTCCAAGATGGGACTTTTAACGTCATATGCCAGAGATATATTGAATATCACTTCTCGTCCTGGATGGGATGGGTGGGATAGGGGATATGCGACGGAAAGAAAAAAAAAGCGGGGGGGGCTAAGTGGAGAAAGGAAAAAAAAGGGATAGGGAACAAAAGAGGGATTATGTTAAGTAGTTTGTATACCCTTAAAAATAACTTGCACTACAGAAGCTATATTAGTCTTACCTGTAGGTACAAGTAAATATCTCCCCTAAACCTGCACGGTTTATGAGATATTGAAAGAACGATCTTACACCTTGTCTACGGCTGCATGCGCGCCGTAGACAATGGTGCATTTACATGGTACATCCCCATCTTCAACTGCGGGAGCCGCAGTTAAAGTCTGTCCCGCCGCATGCCGAGCGACGGCCTCAGCCGCTCTTGGCCAATCGCAGCGCGATCTCCCATCAAACGAAGAAGAAAAAAAAAAAAAAAAAAAAATAAGGTATTTTTAGCTATGATGCGGCCAGGAGGAGAACACGCATCGGGGCCCCCGATCCTCACGGTAAGTTATGCATAAATGACTAGTATGCCTAGTCATACTAGCTCATTATGACTTATGTCTTGCAGGTAGAATAACCCCAAAAAAATTTTCAAATGGTATACAACCACTTTAAGGCATATAAACGGTCGAGGAAAAGATAATGATCCGCAGTGGAGAGCTACTGCCACCTGGCAGAGTATTCCAGAGTGTAGAGTGTAAGAACCACAGCACAGACGCCCCCCAACCATTGGGCCCCCCGCAGCTATTTTAAATACGTGTTAGCACTGTGGGTGCATGGTAGGGTTGAACTGGGAAGAGCCAAAAGGAGATACATGAAATAAACGCAAAGACCCCCTTGGGTAGCTAGGAGAAACCCCCTAGAGGAGGTAAGCGTCAGTGCTGGTCATGTCAAACAAAGTGATAATAGATAACATGCCGTTGTTGAGATCCCTGGACATCACTTGAGCCAATTGGAATTGGAACTGATCCAATCTCTGTAAAGCAAACAGTCGGAAAGCTCTGATGACCCGAGGGGGGAGAATGTAGCTGGTCCCGGTCAACTAGAGATGAATGGGTGCCCCCATTGTAAGTGAGCCCCTTCTTGCCAAAACCGTCCTTAAAAGAGTTTAGATGACCCGCCGCATCAAAGAGTCTTCCCTGAAATGTCCGAAGAAGTTGGAATATAGCAACCTCAAATCCAAGACCCCCAGCTTGCATTTCATCGTAATATCCTCCTCTTTGAGATAAAGGAGTGCAAACCGCAGAGGGACGTCCTGGGTCGTCAGAATGACCGGATCTAAGGCCCATGTTCTGGCACCATACAGGGCTTAATATTTGTATATTGTATCATTTATGCCCACTGTCAGATATATAAAGTGAGAGATATATATATATAAATATATATACATAGATAAATAGATATATTGCTTTTTATAGTTGACCCCCGACTTTTTGTCCCTCCCCCCCTTAACTATGAAACTGGAACGCCACTCACGAGCAAATCAGCAACTGATATCGCATCACAGGCCATATTGTGGCGGTAACAAACGGTGCATAAAGAATTAATACTGTCACGTACTGGCCTGAAGTGGGCTTAACTCAGGAATGATCAAAGGGTTTACTTCTTGGCCTACTTTACTGTGCGGCCGGTGCTTTGTCCAAGGCAACAAGGCTTTCTCTTCTGACACAACGCAATCCTGCCTAGAGTTTAACATAAACAGATCTCGTCCGTTCTACAGTGCGTCCTGTGTAATCCAAGACGTCGGCGCACGGCGCTACATCGAGTCCCCAGACCTTGCAGTAAAATTCAAATCGCATACTTAGCTCGCAGGGCCATATTTTAATATGATTGGGAGCACTGGTCAAGATATTTTCTTGACCTCACAATATTCCACTTATCAACTATTGGGGTGCTCAAGAGGAGCTGCTTGGGTCCCACAACAATGAGTGGACCCTGGGCAGCTGCCCCTTTTGGCCACCGCGTTAAAAGACTGGCCCTGTAGGAACTTAAACTGGCGCGGAATGGCCCGAGCGCCTGCTAAGTAAATGTATGTGGGCGTCCACAGAGTGTTACAATGTTCAACCCAGAACTCGTGCCCATAGGTGAACCAGAGGTGTGCGCTGCAGGCAGCTCACCCCAAAAAGCTCCAACACATATAAACGACCCTACCTGCTGTCACACGAGGGAGGAGCTCTGTGGTGGCGCAGGCAGTTATGAGGATCGTACTATTACACCATAAATACGGTGTAAGCGTGTTCCTACGTGGACCTAGTCATTAATGTATTGGGAGCATTTACACTGCCACTGCTCCCCCAACTACCCACCTGAGCCGTCCCTCGGTTAATGCTAATGCACATGGGTTGATTGTGGTGCTCTGCCCATTCACACCCAATCTACCCGACTACTGTTGAGCGCGCATAAAACAGGCCTATGATGGAACCTTGCTTTAGGGCGTGTTTACACATGTATCACCCTCTGAAGAGCGACCAGCAATTGATTGCTATTCAGAGGATTTGACAGTGGTGAGGCGTTGCCTACCTTTTTATTAAACCCCTAAATGCTCCCCAGCGCCACAATACCACGTGAACTGGTTGCGTTGCACGTGTATAGCACATCACCCCCATGTTTACCTCACCCTGTTTTGGTTAGCCTGTTTGTACAAATTACTAACCCGCCTCATCCCCCACCGCCCCGCACGCATTGTACATTCGGCAGAATGGCAACGACGGCTGCGACGGACAGGCATACCAGGCGTACAGGTACGATCTCCCTTTGACTTGTTGCCCCCCGTGTGCCGTCGCCATCCCACCCCTCGTCAGGACCCCGGAGTCCCTATCGCGGTCCCGCTGACCTCGATCGCCGGGGGGATACCAGGATCAGTCTCACACGGAGACAAACGAGATGCTGAAGTAAACATGCATCTCCCCACGTTTTGCCTAGCAACAAATGCCACTGATCTCTGCTCCCTGTGATTGGAGCAGAGATCAGTGACTGTTCACACAGCCACACCCCTCACAGTTAGCAAACACCCCTAGACATACTTAACCCACACTGCCGACCATATCCTGGTTAACACCCTAAACTGCCATTGGTCATATACCCAGAATCAGTGCATATTGGTATACACTGATTGCTGAATCAATGAAATGGTCCCAAAGATGCAAAAATGCCATGTTCCCCATAATGTTCAGTACAATCAAAATCGCTTGATCGCCACCATTAATAGTAAAAAAAAAAAATATTAATAAAAAATGCAATAAACACTATCCCTATAGTTGTAATCGCTATTAACTTTTGCGCAAGCCAATCAATAATCGCTTATTGCTATTTTGTTTTTACCAAAGAGATGTTAGAAGAATACGTCATCGCCCGTAAACTGAGAGAAGAAATTTTTTTTAATACATTTTTTAAAGGGATTTTTATTATAGCAAAAAGTAAAAATATGTGTTTTTTTTTTGTTCAAATTGTCGCTTTTTGTTGTTATAGCGCAAAAATTAAACCAGCAGGTGATCACAATACCACCAAAAGAAAGATGTAAATTTTTCGTTTGGGAGACCTAACTCCGCACGAACAACACCCTGCGCAATTGTCAGTTAAAATACGACTCAGTAGGCCGGAGACGCCAAAAGGCCTGGTCCATAATCAGCAATATGGTCCGGTGCATTCTAGAATGAATTTGCCGTGGAATGAGATGCTTCCGCCTCCATCACACCTATTGGCATTACACTGGTCCTGACCTATTTACCGTGTGATGGAGGCGGAGCATCTCATCCGACGGACAAATCTCATCCAGCTGTAATCTCGTAGCACTCAGCACACATAAGTGTTCAGGGAAACAAAAAACAAAAAACACAATTAAGCACTTGCGGGTTTATACTGGGGTGAGCCAGATCTGTTGTGTGTAAAAAAAGAAAGCACTTTAGAAGGGGAGGGGAAGTCATGATTATATAAGTAAAACAAATCAGTGTGCATATGAGACATTCAGGCCAGCCGACCCTTGCGCCAAGCATCCCAGTGTCTCCCTGTCAACTAATGTCCCAACAGCTGTGACAGAGACTGATGTGAGACTGATGTTTGCTCCGTGGCGCCTCGCTCACTATCACAGGAGGAGATCCTCTCCCTGTGAGAGCCAACGTGAGACGATGTTCCGCGTCGAGAACACTCCGCTCCCCTCTCATTGACCTTGACATGAAGACGAGTGAGGAAAGATGGCCCCCACCCAACTCAATGACACTGCAGGGGCGGAAGCACCCTCAAACGTCCACTTACGCCCTATCTACGTAAAGCTCTTACAGAAGGCCAATTTAATTTTTTAAATGACAACATTTTTTTTTTTTTATATTGCATTTTAGTGTAAATTTGAGATCTGAGGTCTTTTTCGACCCCCAGATCTCATAATGAGGTCCTGTCTGCTTTTTTCTATTACAAGGGATATTTACCTCCTGTAATAGGAAATAAAATGACAAATTTTTTTATTTTATAAAAACAGTGAAAAAAGAAAAGGTAAAAATAATAGTAAAAAAAAAATACAAATTTTAAAACGCCCCCGTCCCGCCAAGGCTTGCATGCAGACCGAACGCATACCAATAGCGCCCCATAAGAAAAACAATGTTCACACCACTACAAGCTGAGGTACGCCCGCTCATCGGTACGAGCGAAGAGCATATAATTCTAGCCTAGAACTCCTCTCTAACGTAAAAAAAAAACATGACACCGTAGAATTTTGCCTAGGGAGATTTTTACGGGAACAAAAGTATGTCGCGCCATACCCACGAGACGGGTGCAATTTGAAGTGCGACATGTTGGGTATCAATTTACTTGCGTAACATTAACTTCACAATATAAAAACAATGGGCTATCTTTAACTGTTCCTATTTTTTTATTCAAAAACAGTGTATTTTTTAAAAAAAAAGTGGCTTGTAGACCGCTGCGCACCGACCCACCCCGGGGGGTCCGCAGAAAGTATTGCAACGACCGCACTTTATTCTCTAGATTTAGAAAAAAAATGTATAATGTTTGGGGTTCTAATATATTGTTAGCAAAAATAAATGTTTTAACTTGTAAAGAACACCTCCAAACACAAACACACTAAAAAAGAGGCCGGTCTTAAGTGGTTTAACCACTTACCTCCTAGATTTACCATAGCTGATATTCACGTAAGTCACTATAATATATAACAGCAACCTCCACTGCCAAAGGCAAACCAAATAACTGTGTGGTTTTTCCTTTCAGCCTGGGGTACTTACTGCACCTCCATCACTCTCCTCTATCCTTCTTACTCAGTACCATCCCGAACCATGGTCTCCTCGCACAGTGGTTACCCCTCCCCAAATTCCACTCGACTGGCTCCACGCCCATCATCTACTTTTCCTCCAACAATTCAGCCTCCCGACATGACATCTTCTCTCTGTACTAGAGAACGCAGGTGAGAGGTCCCTTGCTGTGATGATAGACCCGTCAAAACTTGAAGAATGCGAGGCCCCCCATAAGTTGGAACTATACAACACTCATTGGTTGGGTCCGCCACCGGGCCCCTACATATGTATGGCTGTGTACCCTTCCCCTATGACGGACACTTAAATGGGGGCACCATTACCGATTCTGCCCTCCCGGCCCATTCTGCTCCATAAGACTGGCGCTAACAAAAAAGTGTAGCGCAAGCTGGCGGGGACCTTTTTCGTGCGCCATTCTTTAGCAAAAGTGCCGCCTATGCTGCGGGCCTTGTTGGCCTAGGCTAAAAGAATACAGCGTTGCCTCGACAATCACAGGATGAGCTCTTCTCGGATTCAAACCCCCTCTCACAATGCCTTACATACTCCCCGTTGAGAACTCTCACTGAGATTTATGATGTGAACATCAACACTGGAGTATCAGTCTTAGCAACTCCCTTATCACATGTCAGAATCGGGATAATCCATCTCGTGTAAATTTTTCAGTCAGGCTTCAGAAGGTATGTAAATGGACTCCTACTACACCTAAAACAAGGGCATTATTAACATTAGAGCTGCACCGTTTGTATTTATAATCTACGACACCACCATATAAATGCATAGCAGATTTTTTAAAGTGAACCAAACCTTTTCGTCCCATTAAAGGTGTCCATTCTAGCTTTAATGGCTCATTCAACTTCATTTCGTTCAGAATCGTGCTTCAGACGCAATAGACAGCAGTGATAGATTTTTGTATTGCCTCCTCTCTAGCATGATTATCCCCCAATTGAACAGACACTGATCATATATAGCGTGTTCGTTTACGGGGTGTGCCCAGTGGCCCCATTCACTACGTGACTACGCTATACTTCCTGCCATGACATGTGTACTCCCCTAACATGCCACCATCAGCACAAAAGGAGAGGAAGCGCTTTGCGAAGATTGGTAAAAAATGTGAGGCTCTAACCGCGGGGTTTTTCTTACCGTAGCTCAGTCGCCTAGTTTAAATAGACCTTAGCTCAATCCATCGTTGTTCGCGCCAGCCAGCTCGCTGCCATAACCCCGGTATTCTCTTGTTTGGGGCCGGCGTCCTAGTTTCCGCTAATAGTGTCTCTGTGGATTCGGCACGATATCACTTTCATCGGTTCGAGAGGGCCCCCTCCCACCGCGCGATGGTGCCCTCCGCCATTACCGTGCCCTCCCTGCTTACAGAGACTGTCCGGCAGCATAGCGGAGGCATCGATCTTCACCCTTGCTGGCATAGAGAAGAGTGGCCCCCATCCATCTTCCATAACAATGAACGGGCGAAGCTCGATCAAATGTACATTCCGCCCATAGCTCTTAAAGGCCATTTTATTATTAAAATTTTTTCTTAAATGACCAATATTTTTTTTTTTTATATTGCATTTTACCTGCGTAAATCCATTGAATTTGAGTCGTTTTGACCCCAATCTCATATTTAAGAGTCCTGCCATGCCCTTTTTATATTACAGGGGGTTTTACATTCCTTGTAAAAGGAAAAAAAGTGACACAATTTTTTATTTTATTTTTCCAACCGTGTAAAAATAAAAAATAAAAGGTAAAATAAAAAAAAGGTTGTAACCATGTGCCCCCCCTGACAATGTCTGCGTGTCCGAAGTGAACGCATATGTTATAGCGCCCGCAAAATGAATAACGGTGTTCAAACCACACATTGAGGTAACGCGCGATCACTAAGTAGAGCAAAATTTCCTGCCTAGACCTCCTATGTAACACAAACCGGCAACCTGTAAATTCTTCTCTCTTAAATGTCCCTATGGAGAATTTTAAGGAAAAAGTTTGGTCGCCATTTCACGAGCGGCGCAATATTTTGAAGCGTGCTAATGTTGGCGGTATCAATTTACTTGCGTAGCAATACCTTCATAATATAATAACATTTAGGCTAACCGTTACTTTTGTCTTATTTTTTAATTCCAAAAAAGGTGTCTATTTTTCCAAAGAAAGCGTGGGTTTGTAAGACCGCTGCGCAAATACGTTGTACAGAAGCATTGCAACCTCTGCAGTTTATCTCTAGTGGCGTAGAAAAAATATACAAAATGTTTGGGGGTTCTAATACATTTCTAGCCAAAAAATATTATGTTACACATAACTTGTAAACCAACACATCTCAAAAAGAGGCTCGGACCCTTAAAGTGTTAAAAAAAATCCAAAACGAATAGGCCTAAAAATGCATGAAAGTGACCGTGTTCCATAAACCCATGTTAAAATAATGCCTGCTATTCTGCAAAAAGCATGAAAAAAACGCATAGGTGTTAACTGAGCTGGGTTCAACCAGGCAAATGATGTGTTTCGACCGCATCCACTTCGCAATAGCAGGGGAGATTTCGCACATCTCCAAGCAGACTTCCGGTCGAATTTGGCACAGTGCGTCCTACTCTATCTGGTCCGCTTCAGGTACTGAATTCAGCCAAAAATTCACTAAAATTGACCTGAATGGTGAATGGGGATGCCCCGGACCCCGGCATACATGTACCGCATGGGCAAGGTGAACCCCACCTCAGAAAACGCTTGGCCCACTTGTTGGTCCCAGGTATGATTCTTGGACTCAAGCCGCATCCCCCTAAACACACTATGCAAGATGCATAGGGCCCCAGCCGCTGTGGGGGCCCCCCCCCAAGGGCGGATCGGCTTTGCCTTCCCGAGCTCCCAATCACCTCCCCCCCTCCTCATCTTGTCACACGAGCGGGAGTTCAGCAGACCGCTGTGGTCTCAGAGCTGACGAAACCTTAGCGGCCAGGGCTATGACAAAGATCCCCCCTCCTCCTAGACCAGCTCGTGAGATAGATCAGTGTTCTGTCTATTACACAAGCTGTCTAGAAGGAGGGTGGGGACTTGTCATAGTGCGCATAACATTTCACATGACTCCGCGTGTCACAGCGGGAGATCCTGCTGTGCGTAATCTACTGACACTGACTGGTGCGGCTACATTGATTTGCCACATAAGACTCAATGAGGGCACCATTAGGCGCAATAATGAAGGGCACAGTAAGGCAGCAAATGATTGGCAATGGACCGGCAGTGATTGGCATGGTTCAAAAAGCGGCAATGATTGGCAGGTAGCGGCAATGAATGGCAAGGTGAGGTAGGCAAAAACATGTGCAGCTGCAATTAAAAGCATTGTAAGCTGCAAGATAACATGGTAAGGCGCAATGATAAGCAAGTATGGCTGCCATGATAACATGGTAAGGCTGCAAAGAAAGCATGGTAAGCCTGCCAGAAGATAGCAAGGTATGGCTGCAATGATAAGCAAGGTAAGGGCTGCAATGATTGCAATGGTGAGGCGGCAGTGATGGCATGGTAAGTGCAATGATTGGCATGGTGAGTGCAATTACACAGGCAAGCGCAATGATACGCATCGGTAAGGCCTCAATGATAACGCATGTAAGGCGCTGCATGATTGGCATGGTGAGAAGGCAATGATCGAGCACGTAGAGGTGAGCAATTATTAACACGGTGAAGGCTTCAATGATAAGCATGGTAAGGCTAGCACTCGATTGCCATGGTGCAGGTGGAAGCAGTATGATGGCCTCGGTGAGGCTGCACTGATTGGCAAGGGTACGGCTTTAATGATTGCACGGTTGGGCAATGATGAACAAGAGGCGGCAGTGATGCACACTAAGGCTGACAAATGATGGGCACGGTGAGTGGCAATTAATCTTAATATGATGAGGCAGCCATAATGGGCACGGTGAGCTGCATGCGAATTCGGGGATGATATTAAGGAAGGCTCTCTGGGGATCCTGATGTAGGGGGAGGGCTCTCTGGGACCCTGATTATTGAGAGGAGGGGTCCTCTGATGGTCCACTGATGTAAAGGTGAGCCCTCTGGGACCCTGACGTAAGGGAGCTTTATCATGGGCCTCTGACGTAAGGGGAGGTCTCTCTAGAGACCCTAATGTAAGTAGGGAGCAGCTCAATGGGACCTAAGCTCACGCATCATGGGTTCAGGTAGAGGGCCCCTAGCAAAATATCTTAGGCTAAGCCCCCAGGGAGGTCAGGATCGGCACTGCCTGTTGCGTCTATAGATAAACTTCTCAACCTATTTATCTCTGAGCTGTTAGGCAATGTATGCATTGGAGCAAGCGAGCGATGGAGCCATAGCAACTGATCAGCCAATCACAGATTCTACCTAGAAATTGACAAACGATGCATGGAGAAATGTTGTGGAAATTCTTCTAGGAAGATCATGTGATTGTACTGAATCGGCCGTCTTGCTATGGCCTCCAGCGCTCGTGACTCGCCAAATCTATACATCAAACAAGCTTACAAAGCCTAACAGCATCAACCGCACATAAACATATTTTCCATTTCTCTACATACCTGCTGCCTTTACATAAACATCGAATACAGATATCATCTATCATCTTTTCTCTAGTAAGAGTAACAGCTTCTTGCGGATGATATTGTCATCAAAATAATTATTATTAACAACTTCAACCCGACCAATTGCGTCAGCTTAAAGCGGTGGGTCCGCCAGAACACTTATACTTTTAAATAAAAATACCCCTATAATACACAAGTTAATGTATTCTAGTAAAGTATCTGTAAACTTAAGGTCTTTTGTTAGTTTTTTAGCAGTAGTTTGTATTTTATAACTTGCAGCAAGCGGTGGCTATCTTAATGTGGAGGCATCTTAAAGTCAGACTGTATTTCTTTCCTGATCTCACCTTGCAATCTCTACAAGCATCAGTGAGCAGCATAAGCAGTTAAGAGGTTTCCGTCATGGTTTATCCACGCATACAACGCACAGTTAGTCAAGAAAGTTGGCTGCCACCTTCCCAGGACAGCAGGCAAACAGAAATGATGCGCAAATGGCCCACGCCAGGGTTAGGAGGAAAGTGAAAAATGAATACAGCATATATACCATCCTGTGCTGACCTACGCAACGAAAACAAAAATACTACCGTAAATTTGTTTTACCGCACAGTTTATTTAAGACTCTAGAAATGCGAGTTGTAAAAGTGGTGACAATACCACTTTAAGAGACCAAGGCCCTTTTTTTCAAATTTCGCCACTGAGAGCACTGCATTAAACTGTAATTGCGCAGACGCAATCCCTTCATGCGCAATTTGTCTAAACCAAACTAAATTCGTCTCCATATCTTCTTCCCACAAATAGAGCTTTCTCTTTCTTGATTGTATTTGCGCGATTGCACATACATGTGATTTATATTGATTCCGCTATAATCGCAAAAAGACTCGCAACACTTTAAAAAAAAAAAACCCAGATATTTTCTACTTTCTTGTCTATAAGAGAACATCGAATAAAACTCATTTTTCAGTCAAACATTTGCCAAAAAAACTGTATCAGCCACATGTCTTTAGTAAAAAAATGCCATAAGCGTAGATTTATTGCTTCGCAAAAGTCAGCGCTCTACAACTAGAGTTCATTTCTGGATTTACACCGCTTTTAATTTATACATGCCTATCTCCGTTTCTTGATGCTAAAAAAATGGCAGAGAATACAAAACCCCCCAAATGACCCCATTTGGAAAGTAGACACCCAACAATGGCTGAGTATATAGTCAATGTTGAGCCCATGAAATAGTATTTTTTTTAGCTCAATGATCATATGCGAATCAAAGACAACAAACAAAAAAAAGTTGTCACTAAATGACAGTAATATTCTCACGACATCTGAACCACTGTTCAAGATGCGTGGAAGATGCCCCCAAAAATACCATTTGAGCTCGCTTCTCCACGTCTGGGAGAGCCACATTGAGGAACTTTTTGAGCCTAGCTGTGTTAGCGAGGCCCCGAACAAACCATTCACCAAACAAAATATCCAATCACAAGAACGTTTCAAACCACATCACACACAGCATCACCCCACCCAACATCACCCAAACCTACACTTCACAGCCTCAATACTCGATTTCTAAGGGTGCAAAATTTTTGGCGATTTCACTCCTTCACTCCCTCACCCAGTTTTCGAAAGGCCATAAAATGCCAAAATAGCACAAGCGCGTACCTCCCCCAAATGCGCCCCATTGCGTGGAAAAGTAGAACACCCCAAGCTATGATGCTGAGCAGCAGTTGCATGATCCATCTCCCTGGTAATATTTTATAATTTGCGCCACAAGATTGCGGGAAGAATTTAACAAACATTTTATTTTTTTTGCCCAAAGTTGTCACTAAATTATATATTTGCCCACACTATGCCATGGCCCTCTCCAATGTGCGAATTACAAATCACTCCCAAAACATACATTCTTCGCTCTGCTTTCTCCTGAGGTAATGTGAGAAATACTCCCACAGTTTAGGAACACTTATTGCGAGCTCGGACAGGACCCATCGCAGCATATAACGCTGACCACCCGAAACAATACAAGCACCCGCTGCCAATTTCTTAAGAGGCATAACATTTTTCTGATTTCACTCCACACCTACCAACTATCACTAGCTATCACTAAGTTATGAAAGGCCCCCTAAAAGTGTCCAGCCAGTGTCTCAGTGTCGAAGCTACTGAGTAGAAGGAAGAGCCGAATGCGCCCCCAGCAGCTCCGCCCGCAGAAGCCCACATCCCCAGCGAGCCAGGACCCATGCCAGTGCCATATCCCATTCCCGACCCTTAGCAGGAGAACAAGGGAGCAGAGTCCACACAACTGGGAGAACCCCACACAGCGGGATCCCGCGGCCTCCCCGCAATCCAATCTCGGTTAAACCCCCCTTTCATCTTCTCCGCTTCCGGCCCATCTGCCCATTGGGCATCAGAAACTCAGAAGTCCCCGGCCTAGATCCCATTCCGAGCCGCCATCCTACCTCCCCAATCACCTCTCTATGCCCTCTTTTTTCGGCTCAACATGGCTGAGGCGAGCCTCCCCCCCCCCACCTCCAATGCCTCTTAAGCGCCCACCAAACGCTCGACAGGAAGAACGGGGAGCCCTGTCAGGCGCAGACAGCCGCAGACTCAGGCGAGCTAAGTCCGCCCGACCATCATTGTCGAACAAATCCCACAAGTCCACAAGCACTGTCACCTGCTTACTAAATAACAAAATCTTCTACTCACAAAGCTAAGTGCGCCGCATCTTGGTACAACCCAACACGGCCCCAAGGTTAATTTAAAATCGCAGTCCTTTTAAACCACAAGTGGTTAGACAACAAGTCCTGAATTGCTTGTTTTAAATCGTATTTAACCAAAGGTTTTACAACCAAGTTTTTGCAAGGGCTTTTGAACTACAGTATACACAACCAGACACAGCACAGATTTTAACCGCCTACCCATCCTTCTATCTCATCACATAACAGCAACACCACAAGCTATCATCCCATCACCATATAGCCGCCTCTTCTCTCCCCCAGATAGATCAAATCATTTTACAAAAAGGATTCCCAACCCTATCCCCAAATCATATGACGCAACCCGATAAGGAAAATCTATTCGGAAGCGTATCGCAAGGGGACCACCAATTAGCATTGATCCAGCGGACCAACGTCCATCCCGCGCCCAACACCCCTCGGGGTCACGGAAGCAATTTTTTATTCCACTGTCCAACTAGCCAATTGTCCAGCACTAGTAGGGTTAACTACTCTATTCGCACTTCCTCTGGATCAACAGGAGGAGTGTCGTGTACACAAGCGGCACCAGGGTTTCCCGACAGATCCGCAACATCGTCACACAGCTTGCGCAAGAGACCCATATCGCCCTCAAGCAACAGCATCCACTTTTCTTCAACACAGCATCATCTCATGCGCCCGACATAACAGAGAGGAAAAAAAAATCTATTTGAGGAACAGCACCTCAATTCATGTGCAAATTCAAACTACTCAGCAGAGTCACATACCTCCAGAACTAAGAAACTATGACCTGCGTCAACTCTTACACCTGACGTACCGAGACATCTCAAAAAACACATCTATGCACAAAAAGACCCCTACACGGATCAATCGCACAAACACACGAATCTCAAACCTAAACACGACTACACTCAACCGCAACAGTTACAGCATCGCCTTGATTCAACACCAGATCGCTTGGTCAAGCACTATGCACTGACATCCATGACTTCATCACACAAAACAACATAGATTGCCTCATCACATCACGAAAGCTGGCTAACACCCGCTCAACTCCATCCTAACATCGAACATTACGTCGCCAAAAACAACAGATACTAACCGAGCATAGCCGAACAAGGGAAAAAAAGGAGGCCTAGCTGTGATCTTCAAAGCTCATCTAGCGCTCGACAAACCTAAAGGTACAAACAACAGCAACATTTTATGAGACACTTACACTACAGATGCCAAACCACACCACAAGAAACCATCCACATGCTGCTATGCTGCTACAGACCACCAGGACCAAACACAAACCTAACCGATACCACTCAACCCCGAATTCATCTCGCACACACCCTGAAAAACAACAAGGGATCAGGTACTCCAGACATTTCAGCACCTCTGGCAACTCCAACGACGACCCCCACTCTGCCTACCACCGCATCAATCCAACTAAGATCTAGCTCCAACAACTAGTAAAGCTCCCACACATGGGTCAGGTCTCAACCAGGCCTCATCCTTCAAGCAAAATCTGACATCAGCATTCGTGACAACAAGCTTCTATATCATGGTAGACCACCACAGCTATCAAATGTGAGATCGCCTCCTACAACAATCTTCCTGCAAAAACCTAAACCCGGCAACACACACTGAGATTAGAATCGCGAGAAGAAACTAACACTCGGAAATCTTCAAAACCACACAAACATACAAAACTCTACACTGAATCAAAACCACTCAACAGAACGAACTCAGCTTCATAAACAGGGCACTTCTACATAACAGCTGATGCATCGCCACTAACACATGTCGTGAGCACCCATCCGCACGACAAATTATGGCTGGGTTTAATGCACGCTAACTCTACGTTAAACGGGAACACAGAAACAGAAGCACCTGGAGAAACTCCACAAAGGAAAATCACAACAAATACATAATACTCACCAAAGATCTATAACATAAAGCAATTTCACAGCAAAAAACAGAATATGAGTCTCCAAACAACCCTCATCAAAAGCCGTCAACCACCAAGGCGACGTTCAAACTAGTCGCCCAGACTATGAACCCCACCTGCTTGACCCCTAGGAAAACGAAACTCAAGAATACTGCACCAAAATTAGCCATTGTTTTTTCATCCACCAAAATAAGTCAACATTCATAAAATAATTCAACAAAAAAAACCAACAACCAACTCCTACTCAACTCAAACCCAGGTAAGAATTTTTACAATCACAGCGCACAAGCACCACATTTTTCACTTACCCGATTCACTCGTGGAGAAACCAAAAACGTCATCGAGAGCCCTCCGAGACAGCACATCACTAAACGACAGTCATCCCCACAAAACTACTTGAAAAAATCTCCACATTCGGGCCACCGCTATTACTAACACCTAGTAAATCATCTTTCAAAGAAGGATTTGGTACCCGAATTCCCTACAAGCAAGGCATCGTTAAAGAAACCCAACCTCGACCCCAAAGAATCCAGAACAATCACATACCGGATAAACAAGCCAACACCATTCTCCAAATTATGAGAAACAGTATAGTACCATCTTCATACTTCATACTGGACAACACACAGCTCCTGACCCACTACAATCGGGCTTCCGCCCAGCCATGGCACAGAAACGGCACTTCTGAAAATAGGGATATGCCCTAAAGCTACGGATGATGGAGAAATCGTGTCTTCTGTATTGCTGGATCTTAGTGCGGCGTTCGACACAGTGGACCACAACACGCTTCTTCATCCTCCTCAAGGAAGGGCAGGATTACAGATTAGATTCATCCATTCCTTCCTTCTTAGAAACCGTTCACAGACAGTGAAGATAGGAGCCTTCAACATCGGAAACCCGGGCAATCACTTATGGAGTGCCCTCAAGATCACCATTGTCACCATACTCTCAACATTTAATCCGGCCACTCCTTCAAAATTATAGACAAATTTGATCTGTGCCTCCACTCATAACGCGAGAGGACGACACTACTCAACTGTATCTTCCGATCACGCTTGAGACTACAAATAAGACCAAAATATCCAGAACATACGAAAAATTCTCACCTGATAATTTCTGTGGATGAGACACCACACGCAATCCCTCAAACTCCAGTGAGAATCACAACACAAGAACGACATGCTCCCTCACGACGCAAAGACCCCTTGACACCAACAACCCATCCTGGGACAGACCCATCCATCCAAGCACACAAAGTCCAAAAGCCCTCGAAGTCATCTTGATTCAAAAGACTGACCATGGAGCACAAATACGGATCCATAAACAGTGGATCCCACCATCTCCTTAATTGTATCAATGCTCAACCGCAGACTCAATCCCCTTCATCACGGAAAAGGAAAAACGGTCTATAGTAGAACGATCATCAAGTTTCGCTCTCGACTATGCAAACTCCCTGTACATAGGATTACCGAGATTACCAGATTGCCGCGCCTTCACAGTGAGTCCAAACAACACACAAAAACTTCGTCAGCAGCAAGATTAGTACCCCCAAAGAAACCATTGGAAATCCATCTCCCCATCCCTAAAGGCGTCCTCCATTGGCTCAAGGTAAAAAGACAGGGAGGAGTCACATTCAGACCATCTCTCTGCCTCACTCCACAATGTACCCAAGAGAAAAGCCCCTCAATACCTTCGTGAGAAAAATAGAAACATACATATCCCAAACTCCATCCTTCGATCAACAAACCAAAATCTCCTTCTCATCCCCAAAGCCACGTATATAAAGCGACAGGGAGCTAGAGACGAATATTCGCGAGACCAGTCTACATTTGCGACCACGGCGCTATGGAACCTCTTACCAAACACATCCGCTTGGAAGAAAACCATCAGGCCTTCAGGAAAAAACTCTAACGCCACCCCTTCTGTCGTAAACGTGGCAACCCAACAAGAGCAGACAAGTGCCTTGAGCGCGATTCAGTTCGTCAGTTGTAGCGACGCGACATAACACAAATCATTCATTCATAAAATGCCAGATGGCACAAAACCCCCCCAAATGACCCCATTTTGGAAAGGTAGACACCCCTAAGTCTATTTGCTGAGAGGCAGGTTGACCCTTAAATATTTTTTTTTTAGTCCCATTTGATTGAATAAAGACAAAAAAAAAAATATAATTCAAAAAGTTCTTCACTAAAATAAATATCTCGCTCACACATACATGCCATGGTCTATATGTAGATTGCACCCCAAAAATACTAAAATTTTCATGCTTCTCCTGAGTACGGGGTACCACATTGTGGGACTTTTGGGAGTCTAGCCCGCGTCGGGGCCCCCGAAACCCAGAGCACCGCTCAGGCGAAATCTAGGTAGCAATTTTAGATTTCACTCCTCACTACCTTATCACAGTTTCGCAGGCATAAAAATGCCAAAAAAGCACAAAACCCCCCCGCAAATCCCCTATTTGGCACCAAGTAGACACCCCACAGCATTTCTGACAAAGGCACATGTTGAGTCCATCGAAACATATGCTTATATTTATTTTTGCGCCCCACAGAGTTGCGGAGCAATATTACAAACATTTTTTTTTTTGCCCAAAGTTTCACTAAATCTTATATAAGGCCCACAACATGCCATGGCATATGTGGAATTACACCCCCAAAATACCATTCGCTAGCTCTCTCCTGAGTAACGGGGATACCAAATTGTGGGACTTTTTTTGGGAGCCAACCGCATACGGAGAACAGAAGGAAAATTGGAAACAGACACTAACAGGAAACGTGACCTCCCGAAAAACCCAAAGCACCGCCTTCAGGATTTCTAAGGGCATAAATTTTGATTTCACTCTCACTACCCTATCACTAACCTATCACAGTATTTGAAAGGCCATAAATGCCAAGATGGCACAAAACCCCCCAAATGACCCATTATTGGAAATTCAAGACCAACCCAAGCTATATGCTGATTAGGTCATGTTGACAGCCCATTGAATATTTTTTTATTTGTCCCAAGTGAATGAATCAAGACAAAAAAAAAAGAAAAAAAAGTTTTTACAAAAATTGTCGCAGGAATGATATATTGCTCACACATGCCATCGGTTATATGTGGAATTGCACCCCAAAATACATATTGCTGCTTCTCCTGAGTAAGGGGATACCACATTTGTGGGACTTTTTGGGAGCCTAGCCGGTACGGGGCCCCGAAACCCAAGCACCCGCCTTCAGGATATCTAAGGGTGCAAATTTTTGATTTCACACCTCACTACCTACCACAGTTTCGAAGGCCATACAATGCCAAAATAGCAAAAAACCACCCCCCAAATGACCCAATTTGGAAAGTAGACACCCCAAGCTAGTTGTTGAGTTAGGCATGGTGAGTATTTTACAGCTCTCAGTGTTTTTGAAAATGAAGAAAGTAAGAAAAAAAATTTTTTTTACTTTTTCATTCAAAACATTTGTGACAAAAAGCTAGATCTGCAAAATACTCACCCTACTCTCAGCAAATAGCTTGGGTGTCTACTTTCCAAAATGGGGTCATTTGGTGGTGGTTTGTGCCATCTGGGCATTCCATGGCCTCCGAAACTGTGATTGGCAGTGAGGAGTGAAATAAAAAAATTACACCCATAGAAAGCCTGAAGGCGGTGCTTGGTTTTTGGGGTCCGTACGCAGCTAGGCTCCCAAAAGTCCCACACATGTGGTATCCCCGTACTCAGAGAAGCAACAGAATGTATTTGGGGTGTATTTCCACATATGCCCATTACATGTTTGAGCAATATATCATTTAGTGACAACGTTTTGTAAAAAAAAATATTATTTTTTTTTTTCATTATTCAATCTCTTGGGAACAAAAAAAAAAAAAATTTAATGGGCTCAACATTGCTCACAGCAAATAGCTTGGGGTGTCTACTTTCCAAAATGGGGTCTTTTGGGGGGGGGGGTTTGAACGGTCCTGGCATTTTATGCACAACATTTAGAAGCTTATGTCACACATCACCCACTCTTCTAACCCTTGAAGACAAAGCCCTTTCTGACACTTTTTGTTTACATGAAAACAATATTTTTTTTTTGCAAGAAAAATTACGTTGAACCCCCAAACACTATATATATTGTTAAAGCAAAGGCCCTACAGATTAAAATGGTGGGTGTTGCATTTTTTTTTTCCACACAGTATTTGCGCAGCGATTTTTCAAACGCATTTTTTGTGGAAAAAATACACTATTTTTTTTATTTTAATGCACTAAAACACACTATATTGGCCAAATTTTTGATGAAATAAACAAATATGATCTTAGGCCGAGTACATGGATACCAATACACGACATGCTTTAAAATTGCGCACAAAAACGCAGTGGCGACAAACTACATACATTTTAAAAGCCTTACATACCACATTAGATTCACATAGGAGGTCTACCTGCTAACATTACTGCCTCGATCTGACCTTCGCGGTGAAAAATACTCACATGCATGGTGCAATTGCTGTTTACTTATGACGCCAGACAACGCTTACCTTTATTTTAGTTTTAAACTGTCCTTCTCCATTATTTCTTATAATATCATATTTCTATTTGTTATCTGCAGGAATGTAAAATATCCCCTATGATAGCAAAGGCAGTGTCAGGTAACTCTTTTATTTTGAAAACAATACATATATTAGACACCTAGATCTTTCCTCTGCCTCAAAGCATCTGGACCAACCAAATCGTGTATAAAACCTTTACTCAATTCCCAATGGCGTCGGATTAATATCTGGGAGGGGGTCATTCCCTTCCCACTGCATGTAAAATGCAGATCTGAGCTAATTACCCACGTATAATTGTGCTTTTACAAATGAAAGGCCGATCCCTGGCTGCAAAGAAGATACCAAGAATACCAAACCTCGCAGCATCATCCTGGTATAACCATATTCCAAAGTCCCACAACATACTGACATATATTGTAATCTTTTTTTTTTCATGCAGGCCCTATTGGCTGAACGAAAAAAAAGAGATTTGATTGGTGGGTCCTTCCCTCCATTAGAATACCTCCCTATCATCCACCCACTTATCTAATGGTTGGCAGTACATGCACCATTAATATATGCCGAAGCATGGGGCAATCCTCCCGCAAAAAAGTTATGCCACGTACACATGGTCAAGACTTTTCCACGGGCAAGCCTCCGTCGGAATTTCCGACCGTATGTACGTGGCATTAGGAGCAAAACCGCGCATCCGCCCCTGCTGCCCCCATGCTTCGGCATATATGCTCTTTTTTTTTAACTGTGGTGGTGAAATCACCTCCTAAAGCGTTGGAGTCCGCGGCTTTATAGTATCGTGGGAGCAAACGCTGTTGCTGTCAAGATAAATAAATCCGCGCTGCAACAGAATTGCGTACCTGTAAGCAAATATGGTTAACATTAAAACAAAGTAACATTACAGTATAACAGTAAGACCTACCATACCATACCTGCAAAGCAAATACCCAAAAAAAAATAGTAAAAAATAAAACATTTTGTTAACGCAACCGTGCCTAAAATATATATATGCCGAAGCATGGGGGCATCCTCCCGCAAAAAATTATGCCACGTACACATGGTCGGACTTTTCCACGGGCATGCCTCCGTCGGAATTTCGACCGTATGTACGTGGCATTAAGAGCAAAATCGCTCCTCCGCCCCTGCTGCCCCCATGCTTCGGCATATATGCTCTTTTTTTAACTGTGGTGGTGAAATCACCACCTACAGCGTTGGAGTCGCGGCTTGATGTAACGGGAGCAAACGCTGTTGCTGTCCAAGAATACATAAATCCGCGCGGCAACTAATGGCGCACCTGAAAACAAAAAAATGCTAACAAAAAAACACAGTAAAACAAAATCTACATACCCGACAAGCTAGCATGATAAAACATAATAAAACATTGCAGAATAAATAAGTAAAAAAGAGCAACAATAGAGAAATAGAGAGAGAAGAGAGAACAATAAAACGACAACTATTTTTGTTTTTTTTATTTATATTTTTTTTTTTTGGGGTTTTTTTTTTCGTACTTTTTTTTATTTATTTTTTGACACTTTTTTTTTTTAAACTTTTAAAACTTTTTTTTTAAACTAGTACCTGTAACGTCGGGTCCTCAAAATGCGCTGGCATCCTTGAGACCCTTATCTATAATTTTAACTGCTCCGGGGCCTCAAAATGCAATGGTATTCCTTGAGACCCTGTAAAGTGTATTCCTAACTACAAAGCCTGGGGAATGCCCAGGAAAAAACCCAAGCCTACTTACCACCAGCTCGCAGAAAAACCAAATTAGCCTGCTAACATGCGTTTAAAAACTGGGTTTAGTCCGCAAACCATTTGCAACGCATGCTTAACGCCACAGAGCCACGTCACGGCTCACTGATATCTGTGTCCCTTACACTAAACAAAAGATTTGTCCCCACATGGAGCACAATGCATTCAACTGGTTAGATGAGGGCAGGTGGACTGAAGGGGAGCCTCTCCATCTTAAAGGTACAGGAGCACACCAAGCACCCAGCAGAATTGCACAATGCTGCAAAGTGATGGTGCTTGCCTGGACCAATACAAACACCAACGTGATAATGCGATACAAATAACTTGCCACCAACCCCCTCTTAGCCAGACTGGTCGGACTAAACCCTTTTTTTAAACGCACTGTTTAGACAGGCTAATTGGTTTTCTTCTGCGAGCTGGTGGAGTAAGGTAGGCGTGTTTTTTCCTGGGCATCCCCAGGCATTTGTTAAAGTGTAACCTAGCCTGTGAAATGCTGCTACCCTATCGCAAATACCTTACTAGTGAGTGGTAGCGTCAAAACATTCACCAAGCAGAGACCAGATTGTCAGGACAGCGTGGACAATAATAACGGTGTCACGCCTAACCTCCCGCGCTTGGTACAGACCACACAATCTTCTTGGGGGGCTCGTAGGGTAGGGGTACTCTGGAGGCATAAAAAAATGCCTCTCATGCAGCCCGCTTACTGCATTTGGCAGGGGATGTTGCGTGCAAACCTGCATGGAGTACAGCTGAAGTTCTGTGACAACCTCTTTCCTGGGAATTCAGGGATAGGTAAAGTCCTCCCGCCTGAAAGCTCCGTTATCCACTGAGCGTTCACAGCAAAAGCCGAATTGAACAAATAAATAGACACTTTTTTGTACCAGCGTCCTAGCCTTAGGGCAACTAGGTCCGGCGCCAACACTGTCGTTGAGGTCCACTCCCCTCCCATATTAAATGTTATACCATGACGATACCCACAGAGGGTTCGGCACAACACCAGTCCGCCGTACGAAGTCGGACTGTCGGGACTGCATGACAAGGAGGTAAGAACAAACATTCCCTATTAATCCCTCCACTTCACTGCGAAGCAAATTATTACACTTGAAGCAGGCTCTTCACCCCCACCTAAGTAGGGAATCGACAAACCCCTCTGCAGGAGAATGCCCCGCGATTAGGTCACAAACAGTGCCACATCTCCAATTTGCTGATCAAACAAATAGACTTAAAGCACAGTGGCACGCTCGTGTAATAATTGTATCCACTTCGTACATGTGAGTACCCCACCTTGCCGAAAAAGGGTGAACACCAAGCTTCCACACTATCTTGGCCCAGCGCCCCTAGTTAATCTGACGTATCTCCGGCTCTACGAACAACTATCTTTTCCCTCGATAACCGAAAGCTCAACGTATACCTGTTCCTGTCACAGAGCTTGTAGAGCTTGACCCCTATCTGCAGCTTGCTGGGAAGGTAATGTCTGAAAGACAAGACGCCAGAAAACTTAACCACGGACTCTTCAATGGCAGACAACTTGAAGTGGGCGTAAACACGCTGCAAATCGTGGTTGAAGTGGTTTTATGAGGCCGAATTTTGTAGACCCAGCAATAGGGTCCCCCCACGAGGACACAAAGGTTCCATTGTCACTGTAAGTGCAAGAACCAGAAGGATCTGTTTCGTAAAAAAAAAAAATCGTGCCCCTGGACATGAGAGGCATGGAACACGGGCATTTTGTGGACTGGTGAGGTGGACCAATAAGCCCTCAGAGTCGGGAATTTATGTATGCCCATGTTGAGGACCAGGCCGCAGAAAGGACATAAATTCGGAAACCTTATTTGGTTTCCAATCTCTGCAAGGGAAGGCAACTGGGGATATAGCGGCGATTGTATTGACCCCTTATATTTGACTTTGTCCCACTATAGATCTATAGAGATCTTCCGTGAAAAACAGCGAATAAAAAATATCGGGGATGGGGGCCCCCCTTTTTTATTTTTTTTTTAAAAAATCAGCTGGTTTTCCACCTGAATGACGGTTTGGCCAGTGAAATGGGGAAGTACGGGTTCTGCAGAGTGGTGGGCACCCAATCATGAATTGGCAAATTCTGCAGAAGGCACTAATGTGATCGACGGGCCAGCCTTGTCTTCTCTTGGGGCAGCGGGACCCGACTTGAGCTGCCACCTCGCCAGCTTGAACTGCACTTATGGACTCGCCACGTCATCACTGTTCTGCACGTCTGGGCCGCATGTGCTTCCATTCCCCCAAAGAATACACGGCGACTAGTACGTCTCCTGCTCCATACGAGAGACCTCGCGGCTTTCCTGCACCTCAACATCAGCAGAAGATCGGGAATCGGGTTACGCCTGACCTTAGCAGGGACCTCACCCACTTCAGTCCGCCAGACTATCTGTCATGGAGCCGGCTATCGCGCTTCTGGTATCGTATTCTGGAGCCTGATCTGACAGTATGATGACCTCACTCTTCACTACTGACTACTCAGAAAACACGTAGGCCTGTCACTAGTGTACTTGCGCATTGCCATTTATGGGCTCTAAATTTATAGTACACTATTAGATTCAGGGTAAAAAAGCCCTAGGCTGCTGGCGACTGAATCAAAACGCTACCAAAAAAACTGTTACGATCGAAGATCAAGGCCTGACTCTGCGAACGCTGCAGTTATGTGTGCTTTAGAGTTACTTGTAAGTGACAGTGATCATTCAGATCTGCACTTGGAAGGGCTGGGCGAGGGGGAAAACGGCAGGTGCTAGCAGGTATTGGCTGAATCCGCTAACAATTGCGTTTATCTTGGAACACTAAACTTGGCTGGGACGCTAGTAGAAGATCTGCATCAGATCAATATTAATCTGTTCAAGAAACGTACCACTAAGGAGGTGTATGCTTCTGCGCGTTAGGTGTTATTGTCTGAGTCTACATGACACTACACCCTTGGAGGCGAACGATCACCGTTAATTGAAATCAACCCTCCGGGCGAATCAGTGGGTTTTAAAACAAGTTATTAGATAATTAATGGCGGGTGCCCTGACACTAAAAAAAACAAACTAATAACCAGCGTCACCCGTTACAGTTAAACGGTGATCAACTGGTGAAAAGGGTTAACTAGGGCAATCAAGGGTTCAAATCCTCTATCTCTATTGCGTAAATAATGGGGGTACCTGAACGCTATATAAAAACCATGACGGGGAACCTAAAATAACTAACTGACGGTCGCTAACCCGCGCAACCAGTGCACACCACTTATACGGTGATCCTGGTGCGCGAAAACGAACATCACCCTTCTATATGACCTACTTTGGTTCGAACATATAGCCTAGGAGGAGAATATCAAGGGTTTAAAACCATTTATTAGGTTGTAAATATGGGGTATACCTGACCTATAAACCTATTAAGTAACCTATATAAACCTGGCGGTTAACCTAGAAAAAACGTGCTACCTAGCGCACAGTACACTAATGCAGCGATCAGAAAAACGATCGCTTAGTGACACTGGCAAAAGGGGGTGAAAGGGTTACCTGGGCAGATCAAGGGTTAAACCTTATTACGGGGGGGGGGTAGGGGCTACCATTAGGCCTAAGGGCCTAAAAAACTAACTGCCCTGACAGTTATTGCAGTCCAACCAGTGTTGGTCATCTTACTTTAAAAAAGTAATTAGTTAGCATTACAAATTATTTTCTCCCCAAAAAAAAAAATAGTAATTGAGTTAGTAACTCATTACTACATTGGAAAAGTAGATTAGTTACTCTGCAAAGTAACTGACTTATTATTTTTTAATATCTAGGCGGGACTAGTATTACTGTAAGCCAAGGGGCGCGTTATCCCCCCCCCTGCACGTCTATTTCCCCCCAACACTATATCTGTTCCCCCTCTGTACCCCACTAAACGTCTGCCCCCCCCCCCCACACATAGAGCTGTTTCCCCCTCTGTACCCCACTACACGTCGGTTCCCCCCCGCCCCACACATATAATCTGTTCCTCCCCCCCCTGTACATCTGTCCCCACCCAAACTCACGGATCGATCGTTTTGCAGATTCACGATCGATCAATTTCGGATCAGGCCCCAAACAAATAAAATTAATAAAAAAAAATTGACTTTGCAAAAACCTTTGAAATTCCACCACCATAAAGCCCCCCCAGTAATATCCCACGTCATCTCCCCAACTGTAATATTGGTCTGGGTATAGCCGGGTATGCTGGTATAAGCCGGATGGCTGGGTATCAGCCGAGTATGGCTTGGTATCGCCGAGTATGGCTGGTATACCACCGCGTAATTGCAGAAGTGTGGTCGGGGTATGGCCAGGTGTTTGCGGGGTATGGCGGGGTGTTGCAGGGTATGGCGGGTGGTTGCAGAGTATTGCGCAGTATTGGCAGTGGGGTATGCAGAGTATTGCCAGATAGGCACGGCAGGGTGTTGCAGAGTATTGCGCTGTATTGGCAGGGTTGTTTGCAGAGTAATTGCGCAGTATTGCCAGGGGTTGCAGAGTATTGCGCAGTATTGGCCAGGTGTTGCAAATAATTGCGCAGTATTGGCAGGGTGTTGCAAAGTATTGCGCAGTATTGGCAGTGACTTGCAGGTAATGGCGCAGTAATTGGCAGGGTGTTGCAGAGTAATGCGCAGTATTGCAGGGTGTTGCAGTAGTATTGGCGCAGTATTGGCAGTGTGTTTGCAGAGTATGCGCAGTAATTCGCAGGGTGTTTGCCGAGTATGGAGGCGGATGGCTGCTGCCATCCGATCTCTCTGTCACAATTGCACTAATACAGCTACAATTACTTCAAGTATTTTTTTTCAAAAATTATTTTTATTATTATTTTTTTTTTTTTTCATGTGGTGGTCATAATGTTTTGGCTGATCATGGGCTGGTCATAATGTTTTGGCTGATGATGATTTTTCTTTTTCAAAATATTTATTTTTTTATTTTATTATATTTTTTTTTTCATGGGGTGGTGATAATGTTTTGGCTGATCATGGGGTGGTGATAATGTTTTGGCTGAACATTTCTTTTCAAAAATATTTTTTTTTTAATTTTTTTTTCATGGGGTGGTCATAATGTTTTGGCTGATTTTTCTTATTCTAATTTTTTTTATTATTATTATTATTTTTTTTTCATGAGGTAGTCATAATGTTTTGGCTGATCGTGGGGTGGTCAAAATGTTTTGGCTGAACATTTTTTTCAAAAATCCCATTTTCTCTGTCACAATTGCACTAATATGGCTACAATTACTTCAAGTATTTTTTTTCAAAAATTATTTTTATCATTATTTTTTTTTTCATGTGGTGGTCATAATGTTTTGGCTGATCATGGGCTGGTAATAATGTTTTGGCTGATTTTTTTCTTTTTCAAAATATTTATTTTTTTATTATTATTTTATTTTCATGGGGTGGTCATAATGTTTTGGCTGATCGTGGGGTGGTCAAAATGTTTTGGCTGAACATTTTTTTTCAAAAATTATTATTTTTTTTTAATGGGGGTGGTCATAATATTTTGTCTGATCATCAGATGGTGATAATGTTTTGGCTGATCATGATTTTTCTTTTTCAAAATATTTATTTTTTAGTATTTTTTTTTCATGGGGTGGTGGTAATGTTTTGGCTGAACATTTTTTTTCAAAAATAATTTTTTTTTATTTATTTTTTTTTCATGGGGTGGTCATAATATTTTGGCTGATTTTTCTTTTTCAAAATTGTTTGTATTATTATTTATTATTTTTTTTTTTCATGAGGTGGTCATAATGTTTTGGCTGATCATCGGCTACAGGAAATAGGTATATTTTTAAAGACATGTTGTATATTGCTAAATCATTTTAATAATTTATTGTCATAGGGGTATTTACATTTTTATGTTTTTCTATTTGGCTTTTGTCTTCTGTCCTCTTCTGTCCTCTTCTGTCCTCTTCTGTCCTGTTCTCTTCTGTCCTCTTCTGTCTTCGGTCCTCTTCTGTCGTCTTCTGTCGTCTTCTGCCGTCTTCTGACGTCTTCTGCCGTCTTCTGCCGGTCATCAGGACTGTGATCGCTGCTCACCTCTATTTCCTAACCAAAATAAAAAAAGACATTTAGGTGTCCATTTATGAAGCAGTGAAATCTATTCACTGCTTCATTCTCCGGCATTCACAGAGGAGATTTTTCTCTTCTGTGTGCCAGTTTATGAAGCGGAGTAGATCTTGGAGGAGTGAAGAGATCTACAAACGCTTCTAACACTGGAGAACGGCCCCTGATACTGGAATCTCGTGAGACTTTACCAGATTACAGCACCAGAAATTCACAGAAACACAGAGATGTCAGTTTATTAAGCAGTGATAGATTATCACCGCTCAATACACGAACAGACGGTGTGATTTAATGTTAATAAAATAAAGAGTCCCCCTACATAATATATACATGTATACACACATTATATATACATGTGTGTGTATATACACACACACTCTATATATATATATATATATATATATATATATATATATATATATATATATATATATATCATACACACATACACACATACATTATATATATATACACACATACATTATATATATATATATATATATATATATATATATACATACACACACACACACACATGTGTATGTGTGTATGTGTATATTATATATATATATATATATATATATTATATATATATATATTTATATATATATATAATATACACATACACACATACACATACACACACACACACACACATTATATATATATATATACACAAACACACACACATTATATATATATATATATATACACACATACACACACATACACACACACACACACACACACATTATATATATATATATATATATATATACTCACACTCACACTATATATATATATATATATATATATATATATATATATATATATATATATATATATATATTATATATATATATATATATATAAAAAATAGGGGGACATGGTTAAAGTGTTGGGGGTGTCTGAACGAGGCACAAGGAAGTTAATTATCTTCCTCTTTCCTCCTCAGATCCCCCCACATTCCCTCTTCACTCCCGATTCTCCACCTCTGAGCTGGTGAATCGGGGACTGTGAATTCTGACACAGATCGCCAGTGAAGCACTCAGTTTGCAGCTTCATAAACTGGTCGTTACTGTGTCATTCTATGAGGATTCTCCATGTGTGGAGATAATCGGCGGGAGAACAAGTTCAAACACTTCTCCCCCAATTATCTCTTGTTCATAAACTATTTATGTGCTGTGATCACTGCTTCTTAAACGGACACCTGTGTCCAGAGCCGATCCGCCCTATACACTCACTATGCAAGATGCATAGGGCCCCGCCGCTGTGGGGGGCCCCCCCAAGGGCGGATCGGCTCTGCTTCCCGAGCTCCAATCTCCTCCTCCTCCTCTTGTCACACAGCGGGAGTCAGAAGACCGCTGTGTCTCAGAGCTGACTGAAACCTTCGGCCAGCGCTATGACAAAGATCCCGCCCTCCTCCTAGACCAGCTCGTGTGATAGATACAGTGTTCTGTCTATCACACAAGCTGGTCTAGAAGGAGGGTGGGACTTTTGTCATAGTGCGGCATAACATTTCACATTGAGCTCCGTGACACATCGGGAGATGCCTGCTGTGCGTAATCCACTGGCACTGACTGGTGAGGCTACATTGATTGCCACAGTAAGACTGCAATGATGGGCACCATTAGGCTGCAATAATGATGGGCACAGTAAGGCTGCAATGATTGGCATGGTGAGGCGGCAGTGATTGGCATGGTGAGGCGGCAATGATTGGCATGGCGAGGTGGCAATGATTGGCATGGCGAGGTGGCAATTAACATGGCAAGGCTGCAATGAAAAGCATGGTAAGGCTGCAATGAAAAGCATGGTAAGGCTGCAATGAAAAGCATGGTAAGGCTACAATGATAAGCATGGTAAGGCTACAATGATAAGCATGGTAAGGCTGCAATGATTGGCATGGTGAGATGGCAATGATGGGCACGGTGAGGTGGCAATTATTAACACGGTGAGGCTGCAATGATAAGCATGGTAAGGCTGCAATGATTGCCATGGTGAGGTGGCAGTGATGGGCACGGTGAGGCTGCAATGATTGGCATGGTAAGGCTTTAATGATTGGCACGGTGAGGTGGCAATGATGGACACGGTGAGGCGGCAGTGATGGGCACACTAAGGCTGCAATGATGGGCACGGTGAGGTGGCAATTATTAACACGGTGAGGCTGCAATAATGGGCACGGTGAGGCTGCAATGATTGGCGCGGTGAGGATTTAAGGAAGTCTCTCTGGGGATCCTGATGTAGGGGGAGGCTCTCTGGGGACCCTGATTTGAGGAGGGGCTCTCTGAGGACACTGATGTAAGGGGAGCCCTCTGGGGACCCTGACGTAAGGGGAGGCTTTCTAGGGGCCCTGACGTAAGGGGAGGCTCTCTGAGGACCCTAATGTAAGGAGGGAGGCTCTCTGGGCACCTATGCTCACGGCATCATGGGTCAGGTAGAGGGCCCCTTAGCAGAATTTTGCTTAGGGCCCCAGGGAGGTCAGGATCGGCACTGCTTGTACTATCTCAGCTATGAACGCTTTCTGGTCATCACAAACGCGTTAGAAAACACCACAGTCATTTGTGAGGCATTTGTGGCGTGTTTGCAGTGCGTTTACATAGAGGCGTTTGGGAAGCGGTAACGGTAGCCAAACAACAGATGACGGATGATTTGTGGTGCGATGTGATGTCATCGCTCGCTGCTACGCACACCATTGTGATAGGTTGCTCGGAATACCCGTATAAACGTCTGCTTTTGGCGCCAATGTAAACTTGTCCTAAATAGATGTGATTTCTTTCTGTTTTAATGGCTCTTTTCATCTACAAGAGGGAATACAATACTAGTGAGGCTAACAATAAAAAGACTGTGCGTCGGGAGCGCGCATGTCTCCTCAGCAGGCGCACTGGGGTTGTGAATAGACACGGGAGTGCGCCTACAGACACATCGCTTCAAGAGGCGGCGTGTGGAGGGGCGTGGCATTTACGCTATCCGGACTGGCGTAGCTAGGCGGCTTTTCCAATAAGTAACGCGGAAAGAGATCGGTAGGCGGGGCGCTATCAGCTGAACTGTTTTATCTAGCCGGGCTACCGTAGTAGAAGGCAGAAAGCCATGTGAGCTTGCAGCCGGTGCAGTGCCATAGAATGAGATGCTCCGCCTCCGTCACATCCTATTGGCTCACAATCAGTCTCACTTTGGCTATCATAGGGAGAGGATCTCCTCCCTGTGATAGCTGGACCTGCACGGAGCTCTATAGGAGCTAAATAGGCGATTTGAGTTGTGGTTTTAAGGGATGGCTCAAAGTGCTGAGTGACACTTGCAAAGCACGGAAAATGTTTTGTGCCGCTTGTATCTTTATCACCGTCACCCCCATGCAGCAGCAGCAGCTGAGGAATCCGCAGGAGGATTCCAAGCTGGAGCTTCTCTGCATTCAGTCTATTGAAAAGGCAGAAGATCTTTACTACATTCCGCCGCTGCCATTCGCTCTCATTGTCCTAGACGGGGGGAGATTCTGAGCAGCTGGCCGAGCCATTAACTCCTGCACACTGCTAGCGAGAGAGCGGCTTTTTAATTCTTGAACCTGTAAATGCTGGAGCGTCCAGCTAGGAGACTTCCCCTGGATGGGCACCGCAATGCTCTGACTTCTACTCTACTTACAAAGCCCCGTGCAGAATGAATGGTGAACGGGTGGGGGTTGGGGTTGCAGGGGGGGGGGGGTGGTTTTTCCTGTGAACAGTCTTATTTAGCAGTGAATATATAATGGGATGTGAAGCGTTTAAGCAGAAAGCAGGCTTTGCAGATGACTTTGTACCTTCCTCTCTCTCTGTCTGGTGATTGTTATCACTGGACACCCTGGCACCTGGGGCTGTAACGTGCCCGTCGTCCACAGGTCCTTTCACATGGGACTGCTTGCCCAGTTCTGCAGATATGATTGGTGTGTGCCCCTCACCCCCCCCCCCCCCCCCCTCCTCCTCCTTCCTATGTGCCCTGCACTGAACTTCTACCTCCAGTGACAGAGATGAGCCATCCACCGGGCTGGACCGGGACACGGAGAGCTCCGTGCAGGTCCAGCTATCACAGGGAGGAGATCCTCTCCCTATGATAGCCAAAGTGGGACTGATTGTGAGCCAATAGGATGTGATGGAGGCGGAGCATCTCATTCTATGGCAAATCTCATTCTATGGCACTGCACCGGTCTGAAAGTGGTTAATTGGCATTTGCAGGGAAACTTTCTCTAATGAATTCCCATGTTGGCACCAAGCAGCTGCGCCCAAAAGTGCCGACAGAGCTTTTCAGACGCTCCCTCGCTTGACCCCCCCCCCCTCCACCCAACCATATATGGTGTGTGGGCGGGGATAGGCAAATCGAGTCAGCCGCGGGACGCTGGGTGGAATGGTGCTGTGTTCCAGTGGGCACCTCCTGCGGGGCGGGGACTTGGGCCAGGAGGGCGTGGCTTAATTCAAAGTACCCGCATCTGCTTTCGGGAGTTTCCGTTGTCCGGACTTATTGCGGTGGCTGTGCGGGGCTCTGATGGCTCGATCGGGGAGGATGATGCTGCTGGCTCGGAGGGCGCTGAGTGCGGGGGTGCAGAGGGTGTGGTCTCGGGGCATGCACCAGGGCAGGTATGTAGGCAACATGCTGATCTATTATATACTGTGTGCAATAACAGGCATGGATGGGGCATTGCTGAGGACTGCAAACCAACCCCCAACTTTGTCTTCTTACACACTGGGGGGATATTTGTAGAATCAGAAATGTGTTGTGCAGAAAGGGGACATGCTAGGAATGTCTGGTTCTCTGGCCAAAGGCAGGCTGAGGGCTGCACATTGGTCCCCCCCAAGAGGTTAGAGTGGAGCTCCCCATAGATCTTAGAGCGCCCTGCGGAGGTTAGAGGGCCCCATAGATCTTAGAGGACCCTATAGATCGTAGAGGGCCCTGCGGAGCTTAGAGGACCCCATAGATCTTAGAGGACCCCATAGATCTTAGAGGACCCCATAGATCTTAGAGGACCCCATAGATCTTAGAGGGCCCCATAGATCTTAGAGTGCCCTGCGGAGCTTAGAGGGCCCCATAGATCTTAGAGCGCCCTGCGGAGGTTAGAGGGCTCCATAGATTTTAGAGCGCCCTGCGGAGGTTAGAGGGCCCCATAGATTTTAGAGCGCCCTGCGGAGGTTAGAAGGCCCCATAGATCTTAGAGCGCCCTGCGGAGGTTAGAGGGCCCCATAGATCTTAGAGCGCCCTGCGGAGGTTAGAGGACCCCATAGATCTTAGAGCGCCCTGCGGAGGTTAGAGGGCTCCATAGATTTTAGAGCGCCCTGCGGAGGTTAGAGGGCTCCATAGATTTTAGAGCGCCCTGCGGAGGTTAGAGGGCCCCATAGATCTTAGAGCGCCCTGCGGAGGTTAGAGGGCCCCATAGATCTTAGAGCGCCCTGCGGAGGTTAGAGGGCCCCACAGATCATAGAGCGCCCTGCGGAGGTTAGAGGGCCCCACAGATCATAGAGCGCCCTGCGGAGGTTAGAGGGCCCCACAGATCATAGAGCGCCCTGCGGAGGTTAGAGAGCCCCACAGATCTTAGAGCACCCTGCGGAGGTTAGAGAGCCCCACAGATCTTAGAGCACCCTGCGGAGGTTAGAGGGCCCCATAGATTTTAGAGTATCCCGTGGAGGTTAGAGGGGCCCCATGGATCGTGGAGCGCCCCATGGAGGTTAGAGTGCCTCATAGATCTTGGAGCGACCCATATCGGTTAGAGGGCTACATAGATTTGAATGACCCATGGAGGTTAGAGCACCCCATGTTGGTTAGAAGGTCCCAAAGATGTTTGAGTGACCCATGGAAGTTAGAAGGCCCCATAGATCTTAGATCTTAGAGTTGAGTGCCTCATAAGCCTTCGTAAAGGGGGCCTTGAGAGGAAGTCCTCCCCTTCCTCCCGCTGTTCTGCCTCAAGTGCCCTGTCCATTATTCCACAAAGCGTGTTCTCCAACAGGAAGACTAGAGGGGACAGTGTCACTGATGAATGCATTTTCGCTGCTCACCATCCTTGTGGCCTCCTCAAATGGTGACAGGACAGGACATGGCATGCATCCTTGATCAGTAGCCACTGGCGTGGCAAAAGGAAGCCAAGCTCCCCTGACCCTGTCCTGGTGCCGTACTCACACAGGTACTCATTGATGGCCCTCTGCTGCGTGTGCAGCCACTGCAGCATTGCCGACGTTGAGTTCCACCTGGTGGGCATGTCACAAATGCGGCGGTTGGTGGGCAGGTTGCATTCCCTTTGAATGTCAGCCAGCCGAGCACTGGCCCCAGTGTGGCTCCTGTCCCCTAAGCAGACCAACTCAAGCACCGCATGGCATATTTTTGCCTGAGTGCTTGCGTAGCCCCTTGAACACGGAGGGGGTGGAGGAGAGAGCTGTTTCAGAATCACCACTAGCATTTTGGAGGCGTGGTGGTGGAACAAGCGCCAACAATACTGAACCCTGTCCTGCATCCTTCTGAGCTGCCAGCAGAGTTATCCAGTGCACCGAGAAGGAAAGGTAACGTCCCAGCCCATGCCTGCTGTCTAACGAGGCCAAAACATTGTCTTCCACATGCCGGTAGAGAGCCAGAATGGCCTTCCGTGAAAAGAAATGGCGTTTTGGAACCTGCCACCGAGGTACAGCACATTCCACAATTTCACGAAAGGGGGGCAGAGTTCACCAGCTGAAAAGACAGCAGTTGCAGTGCTAACAATTTGGCCAAGCTAGCATTCAGACGCTGAGCATGTGAATGGCTGGGACCAAATTTTTTTTTTTACGGTTCAACAACTGGGGTAGGGAAATTTGCCTGCTAAAATCAGATGGTGTACTGCTATAAGATTGGCTGCAAGTACTTGGGACACCTATGGCTATACATTCATTCCTCTCAGTGCAGGTTTTTGAGAGGACTGGAGGTATAGTGGGGTTGGAGTTTTTCTTTGATGTGGGTCTTTCAAGTGCTGTTGCCAACGGACTGCATGGCAGGTTGTCATATGTCTGGTCAAGCATGTGGTGGTGCCCAAGCAGCTGCTGTTCTGGTCATGCTTGATCCGCTTTAGACATAGGTTTCAAACGGCTACGGTGCGATCTGCACGTTTTGAAAAAGGCCCACACCAAGAAACTTTTAAAAGTCAGCAGGGAGTCAGCAGCGCCCTTCACCTGCGGTGTGATGCAATAGGGTGGCTGCCCTTAAGCTGCCCCCTACAGGACATCCTGCCTCGTTGGAGTTGTGCCTCCTCCTCTCTTCTCTCAGGCACCCAAGTAGAGTCGGTGACCTCATCCCCTCCCTCCTCGTCACTGGAGCAAACTTGGCAGTATGCTGCAGCTGGGGGAACATGACTGCCGGTTTCTTGTCCTTCTTGGGCACCCCCCTCTCTCTAGGCTCACGTTACTCCCTTCCTCAACCTTGGAACCAACATCGGAGCCTTCAAATCGCTGCCCATCTTCCAGCAGCAATGTATCCGACACTGTGGTCGAATAGTTCTGGGGACTCCTCCGTGCGTAATGGTGGGGCTACGGAAGGAGTAACTGTGGACAAGGAGCTGGTGGAATAGGCCGCTTTCGCAGCTGCATTGGAAGGCAAACTACTCTGAGCCTGGGTGACAGAGGATGAGGAGGATGAGGACGGCTTTGTTATCCGCTCCACCAACTCTTCCGCATGTTCTGGCTCAATAACACGGCCAGCAGCAGAAAAAAAATGACAAGCGTGCCCCACGTCCGCCTGCAGAGGATGCACCATGTCCACGACCAGCATTGTTGACTGTAGACACAGAGGCTGCTTGCCCTCTTTTAGTGGCCTGTGAGCGTCTGCCTCTCCTTGGTGGCCTTCGGGACATGATGTATATTTTGTTTTGCAACACCACACTACACTGTATTAGGTACTGTGTACACCACCAGAAGTGTAGTAGAAACTCTACACACTGTAGTAGATACTGTGTACACCGCCTGCACTGTATTAGCAACTGTACAATGGCTGCACTGTATTGTGTACTGAAGAATGCCCCTTTTATATTAGTGGTCAGTGGGAGGAATACCCCTAGGAATAATGCTCCTTACATTGGTGGTCAGTGGGAATAATGCTCCTTACATTGGTGGTCAGTGGGAATAATGCTCCTTACATTGGTGGTCAGTGGGAAGAATGTTCCTTATATTGGTGGATAGTGGGAGAATGTCTCTTATTTTATTAGTCAGTAGAAAGAATGGCCTCTACATTGGTGGTCAGTCGGAAGGATGCCCCTTTGGTGATTGGTGGAAGGAATGTCCCATACATTGATGGTCAGTGGGAAGAATGTTCCTTATATTGGTGGCCATTAAGAATGTCCCTTAAATTGGTGGTCAGTGTAAAGTGGTTTTGGACCCGGAGTTAAGCAGGCGCCATCAAATGGGGGATCAGTCAGCCACAGCTCAGGGAAACCTCAGAATTGCATAGAACCCTGGTTGAGAATGATTGATCTAGTGACATGGCACTAAGGACGAGCTCCGGCGTGTTCGCACAGCCCACGCGCAGAGCCCGCCAGGAAGTCGGCGCTGCGCTAATCACAGGCAGTGACACATTTCCCGATGCGCGGCTGCAGAGATCGGTAAATGTGTCACTGCCTGTGATAAGCGCAGCGCCGACTTCCTGGCGGGCTCTGCACGTGGGCTGTGCGAACACGCCGGAGCTCATCCTTACATGGCACCCTTTTTTAAAAGCTTACCAATTTATCTGCCTACACAGAGGCAGGGGCAGCCTAGAAGAGCGCAGGATTCATTTGTTTTCATTTTAGACTACAGCAACTCAACTCCAACCTTGGAAACCCAACCGAAGCCTCTAAATCGGGCTCTGTGCCAGTATAGTGGGTCTGCCACTCATCAGACTTCCCACTATTGCTGAATATATGTGATCTTCCCCGGGACCTCCAGCCACCAAGGTGCCACCTCAGACTTGCCTGATCTCTGTACCGTGTATCTGTCTGTCCTCCAACTTCCCTCCCGTGCTTTATTGACGCTCTTCTAAATGGAACTCCGTATCTTGGAGGAATATAAACCATTAGAACTCATGAAGACAAGTGGGGGAAATATTAACAATGCTAAACAGAAGCTTATTTTTATTGTTTCTGGCATCATGTAATATATTATGTCAGGTTCTCAAATGGCTTCTGGAGAAAAGGGAAGACCGTGCATTACATCAATAAAGATAAACTCCACATGAATGGAAAAGTACAGCAGAGGGAATTCTGTTCAGCCAGTGTTCTAATCCATTCACTCCATAAGATTTAACCACTTCAGCTCCGGACCAATTGGCAGCCAAAGGACCAGGCCCCTTTTTGCGATTCGGCACTGCGTCGCTTTAACTGACAATTGCGCGGTCGTGCGACGTGGCTCTCAAACAAAATTGGCGTCCTTTTTTTTCCCACAAATGGAGCTTTCTTTTGGTGGTATTTGATTGCCCCTGCCTTTTTTTATTTTTTGCGCTATAAACAAAAATAGAGCGACAATTTTGAAAAAAATGCATTATTTTTTTACCTTTTGCTATAATAAATATCCCCAAAAAAAATATAAAAAAAAAAATTTTTTTTTCCTCAGTTTAGGCCGATACGTGTTCTACATATTTTTGGTAAAAAAAAAAAATCGCAATTAGCGATTATTGATTGGTTTGCGCAAAAAGTTATAGCGTTTACAAAATAGGGGATAGTTTTATAGCATTTTTATTAATATTTTTTTTTTTTTTATTAGTGATGGCGGCGCTCAGCGATTTTTATTGTGACTGCGACATTATGGCGGACACATCGGACACTTTTGACACATTTTTGGGACCATTGTCATTTATACAGCAATCAGTGCTATTTAAATGCATTGATTCCTGTATAAATCACACTGGCAGTGAAGGAGTTAACCACTAGGGGGCGGGGAGGGGTTATGGTCTGTGACGTGTGTTTTTTTTTTTTACATTAGGGGGCGTGGCTGACGTCTGACGTCACTGATCGGCTTTCCCGATGACAGGGAGCAGCCGATCAGTGACAGGCAGTGTAGGAAGTGCGGGGAGAGGTTTGTTTACACAGACCTCTCCCCGTTCTTCAGCTCTATGACCCGATCGCGGGACACCAGCGGCGATCGGGTCCACTGGTCCCAAGGCCGTGGTCACAGAGCTCCCGACCGGGTCGCGAGCGCGACCCCCACGGCTAGGCAATTAAAGGGGACGTATATATACGTGCTTTTGCCTAGCCGTGGCATTCTGCCGACGTATATGTACAGGAGACGGTCGTGAAGCGGTTAAAGAGGAACTGCAGTCTGCTCACATGATTTGTAATAAAATACAGCTTTGCCATTCTGAAGCTTCCCTCCAACCACTTTGCATATTATTTTATATATACTGTGATTCTGTACTTGACAAATATGCTGCAGAAATCTTCCTCCACTGAGTCTGGCTGCAGCCATTTTAACTGTGGGCAGCTGAAGCTGCTGCCTGTTCACTTCCTGGATTTACGCAGAGGCACACCTCCAATTCTGCAGCCCTCATTGGCCCTCTAATGACTCATCCCCTGTCCCTTCCTGGCAAACTCTCACAAGAGTGAGAGAGAGAGAGAGAGCTGTGCATGATGTCATACGCTTAGGCTTTTTACCAGACAGGAAACAGGAAGTGGGCTCTATAAGGAATTTACTGGCAGAAAAATAAATGATTTACTATTCAAAATTAAAACCACAACGAAGGCAGAAGATTTAATAAATGGAAATATGAAAAAATGACTGAAGATTCACTTTAAGCCAGGTTGGTTACTTTACTTTTCCCCACTGCAGATAAGTAATACAGTGTTAACCCCTTGAAGTTGTCGTAAAGGCGGGTGTCCCAATACTTTTGACTATAGTGTATGTAGGATGTAATGAGCTGCAGAAATTTATGCCACTACATAAATAAATTATACGTTTTTTTTTTTTTTTTTTTTTTTTTTAATTAAAGTAGATCTGGGGAGGGAAGGAGAGCTTTAACCCCCGCCAAGCCAATTCAGACATTTCCGTCATACATGTAAAAAATCTGCTAGAACATTACTTGGAATCCCCAAACATTATATATGACCCCAGAGAATAAAATGGGTGGTTGCAGTAAAGAAATCTGCTCCGTGTATGGCAGGGCGGGTATAAATAAATGATTTAAAAAAACAAAACAAAAAACATAGTAAATAGAAAACTATCTTTCGATAGATTTTTAAGATACAATAATAATTTAGTTTATTCAGCATGAAATGGAGCTTAGTTATGTAGCATGAGGCTGTATATTCTGCAATATTTACATTTTTGGTAAACTCATTCAATGAATCCAAGCTCTGTGAGATGAGATAACATGCACTCCATTGATGCATTCACACAAGTTCACAGTAATCATGAGATAAAACAAAGTTCAGGAATATTCCTTTATCCCATTGTTTTGCACATCTATGTACACTACAAACTGTATGATTGGATCGGTTCTGATATCGCTGTTTTACTAACCTGACAACTTATTATTCTAAATAGGAAACCTTCATTTTGTTTGCAAATATTAAAAGATTCTACCAGCAAGAATGAGTCCTTACATTTAACCACTTGCCGACCGGCGCACGCAGATATACGTCAACAGAATGGCACATACAGGCAGGAGGGCGTATATATACGTCCCTCCTTTAGCCTGTCCGTGCCATCGGGAGTGCGCCGGGAGCGGCGCGCTCCCGCGCCGGTCGGGACCCCCGTGAGTCCGATCGCGGACTCGATCGCCGCGGGGACCCCCGCGATCGTCTCACGGGGCGGCTGAACGGGGAGATGCCGAGATAAACAGCATCTCCCCGTTCTGCCTAGCAAACTAGTGACGCCGATCTCTGCTCCCTGTGATTGGAGCAGAGATCAGCATTCACTAGCTGACAGCCACGCCCCCCCACAGTAAAAAACACACCCCTAGGCATACTTAACCATTACACTGCCCCTTGTGGTTAACCCCTTCACTGCCAGTGTCATTTATACAGAAATCAATGCATTTAAATAGCATTAATTGCTGTAAAAATGACAATGGTCCCAAAAATGTGTCAAAAATGTCCGATGTGTCCGCCATAATGTCGCAGTCACAAAAAAAATCGCAGATCTCCGCCATTAATAATAAAAAAAAATTATTAATAAAAATGCTATAAAACTATCCCCTATCTTGTAAACGCTATAACTTCTGCGCAAACCGATCAATAATCGCTTATTGCGATTTTTTTTTTTACCAAAAATATGTAGAAGAATACGTATCGGCCTAAACTGAGGAAAAAAAATGTTTTTTTTATATATTTTTTGGGGATATTTATTATAGCAAAAAATAATGCATTTTTTTTCAAAATTGTCGCTCTATTTTTGTTTATAGCGCAAAAAATAAAAACCGCAGGGGCGATCAAATACCACCAAAAGAAAGCTCTATTTGTGGGAAAAAAAGGACGTCAATTTTGTTTGGGAGCCACGTCGCACGACCGCGCAATTGTCAGTTAAAGCGACGCAGTGCCGAATCGCAAAAAGGGGCCTGGTCCTTTGGCTGCAAATTGGTCCGGTCTGAAAGTGGTTAAAGAGCACCTGTCATGTCAGATCCATCATGGCAGCGCCTGTTAGCGGCATCCACTCACCTGCTGCCGCCACATCCCTCCCCTTGTGTCACCGCCGCATCACCAGCCCTCCCATTAAAGTGAATGGGACTGTCGGTGAGCCAACAGCGGGTCAGAGGAGGAGCCAACAGCGGGTCAGAGGAGGAGCCAACAGCGGGTCAGAGGGGGAGCCGCTCCGGGACAGATGACAGTTGCTCTTTAAAAAATACAATTTGAATTGAGCCCACACTATAGAGGGGATATGCTTTGTTCATATTTCATGTCTGAGGTTTACAACCACTTTATGGCCGTTCACGCAGCTCTGTTTAGCTCTGTAGTGACCGTGTGAGCGAATGCTAAAGAATTTGAGGATTTCGGGGTAAAGGTCTACGACTTGTTTTTGCCTTTTTTTTTTTTTTTTTCACACATTACTAATAGAATATTCCTTTAAATGTGCGAGATATAAGCGCGTTGTGATAATGACACAACGCGCCCCACTAATCTGCATGGCGTTCTTCAGTGACCTTACCATAGATGTTGCTAGATACCAAATAGAGCAAAGGGTTGTCTTTATCTCAGATTAATGATGTTTAATTTGGACAGTTTCCCGGCCTTCTGTGTGTTTTTTTTTTTCCTTTGTCTTTAGAAGCCGGTTTGGGGAGGTGCTGGAGATAATCAGTTTATTGTTGTGTGCAGGGGCGGACTGACAACTCATGGGACACACACACACACGCGGGGTGCAAAGGATCGTCACCGATCCGTGATGCAAACGGGTCACCCTGTTCGGATCGGCACACGCCCCATCCGCGGAGCGCACCTCGGCCATAGGAAAGGCTGCGGCTTCGGCCTAGCTCCGGAGCGGCGGCCATCTTGGTGCACCCGTCGGCCGTTTACAATGTGATCACTCCATCAAATGCATTCTATGCATTAAGGTGAAAAACCTTCTGTAGTGCAGGAGCCCCCCAGACCCCCCCTCCCCCCCCCCGTTTTACTTACCTGAACGCTGTCATCCTCCGGCCGGGAACGAGCACACCGGTTCTAGCTGGTGTCTCGTGTCCTGATGGGATAGATTGATGGCAGCGCAGTCATTGGCTCCCATTGTGGTCAATCAAATCCAATGATGCAGGGGCCGAGTCCTGCATTCTGTGTGAATGGACAATCGGGAGCGCGCCCGCATGGGTGTCCACCTTAGGAGAGCCCTTCTCAAACGTGGACACTCGATGCGAGGGAGAAGCCACTGAGGGACCCCGGATGGGGGGGATCGGGGCCACTGGGTGTCCACCTTAGGAGAGCCTTCTCTAACGTGGACACTCAATGTGAGGGAGGAGCCACCAGCACCGCAGAGGGAGCCTGAAAGAGGAGGACATCCTACGCAGTGCTTTACATATTATATTATTAGGCGCTGGTACTTTCAGGTTCTTTAGCTCTCAGGGAACATACTGACCAATAGAGAGAGAGAAACTACCTCAATGGTTTGCTGCAGAATTCATTGTCCATCCCAGGCGAAGGACGGGGAGGTGAGCCAAGTAGTGTTGCTAAACTGCTGTAAGAATAAAATAAGGGCGCCAACCTGGCTATGCTTTCTGGCAGGTGTGCCAAACAAGGGCGCCAACCTGGCTATGCTTTCTGGCAGGTGTGCCAAACAAGGGCGCCAACTTGGCTATGCTTTCCGTCAGGTGTGCCTGTCAATCTGAATCCATTGACAGATCTGAGTTCCTTTAGATGTACTTTATCTGGAGATAAACTGTAGTTTGTACATTTCACAATCTTTTATTCCACCACATGTGATATTTGTTTAATAAAGGCCTTTGTGGACATTGGAAGGAGACCTCATAACCGCACAGAAAGGCGCTTTACAGTTTACACAGCCAGTTCTCTTATATGAATGACGTTTTCACCTTTATGGCCTCCAGTTGCTGAAAATACTTTATACAACCCGACACGTATTTCACCTCCTCCTATTCCTATTCATACGGAGCGGCAGCATTAGAAACTGACTTTCTATTTAGGGTTATAAAGAGATCCTTTCGATGGGTTTAAAAAACTGCGACCTGCAAAAGAAAAGAGTTTATACTTCTGTATTTTCACCTTATATTCGTTCTTTGTTTGGTTCTGGGTGACACGGGCTGTTCATGCCGTGGCCTCTCCCCGGTTGGACCCGCCCAGCATTAGGCAAGTGGAGGTGATGTGATACAGACTAACTAAGCTCTGAAGAAGGGGGCCTGTCTCTCAAAACGCGTTGGGTGGGTTGTCTGAGTGATGCGTAGGCCTTGATGACACATCTTTACATTCCGATTAACTTTCTTTGGGTTTATATATTAGGGATGCACCGATATTTCGTCCGCCAAAATTTTGGGCCCAAAATAGGGTTATCAGTGAAGAAAAAAGTGGCATGCTGCATCCCATGCAAAATCGCATCCCACTGACTTCAATATAAAATCGCATCTCATTGACTGCAATGCAAAATCGTTTCCTATTGACTTCAGTACAAAATGTCGTCCCATTGACTTCAATGCAAAAACGCTCCTAGTGGCTTCAGTGCAAAATTGCATCCCATTGGCTGCAATGCAAAAATGTCCCCTAGTGACTTCAATGCAAATTTAATTTCCTATTGACTTCAATGCAAAGACGCCCCCTATTGACCTCAATACAAAATCTCTTTCCATTGACTTCAATACAAAATTGTGTCCAATTGAATTCAATGCAAAAATGCCCCCTAGTGACTTCAATGCAAAAATGCCCCCTAGTGACTTCAATGCAAAATTGTGTCCCATTGACTTCAATGCAAAAACACTCCTAGTGGCTTCAGTGCAAAATTGCATCCCATTGGCTGCAATGCAAAAACGTCCCCTAGTGACTTCAATGCAAAATCGTTTTTCACTGACTTCAATGCAAAGACGCCCCCTATTGACCGCAATACAAAATCTCGTCCCATTGACTTCAATACAAAATCGTGTCCCATTGACTTCAATGCAAAAACGCTCCTAGTGGCTTCAGTGCAAAATTGCATTCCATTGGCTACGATGCAAAAACGCCCCTTAGTGGCTTAAATGCAAAATCGTTTCCCATTGGCTGCAATGCAAAAACGTCCCCTACTGACTTTAATGCAAAAATGCCCCCTATTGACTTCAATGCAAAAACGCTCCCTAGTGACTTCAATGCAAAAACGCCCCCTACTGACTTCAATGCAAAAACGCTTCCTAGTGACTTGCAAAATCATGTCCCATTAACTTCAATGCAAAATTACGTCCCATTGACTTTAATGCAATATTGCGTCCTATTGACTGCAATGCAAAATCGCTTCCCATTGACTTCTATTAATTTAGTAGCCAGCTTTCCCAAATCGTTAGAGGGCTGCATTGGCCAAGCATTCCGGTGCAATTCCTGATGCTGATGAGCTTTCCAAACTGACGCACTACTTGGGCTCATCATACTTGGCTCCTCTAGTATTAGCTTTTTGCACTCATCTGACAGAAAGCATGCTGATAGGAGGAGAGAGCAGAGTGACAGAGATGAGCTCATCACTGTGCGGCAAAAAAGGGGGGCGTGTCCCTCGAAATGCGTCAGTGGGTTGGTTGTAGTTAGTTTCATCTTACTTTGGTTTTATATACAACACTTGGCCTGGAGGCATTTTTGTAAGTATATTTTATATCCCCCCCCAGAGACATATCTGAACCAATACAGCCTGTTAATTTGCACCCTCTATATATATATATATATATAATATATATATATATATATATATATATATATATATATATATATATATATATATATATATATATATATACAGTGCCGATCCTGACCTCCTGGGGCCCTAAGCAAAATTCTGCTAAGGGGCCCTTTACTTGACCTGTGATGCCGTGAGCTATGTAAACCATTTGCCATTGCCACACAGTCACACCTGACACTTCAGCGCTCCCAAAACAATCCTCCCTCCTTTAAACAAAACAGTCAAAGAATAAGTAAAACAATATAGAACAGAATGAGGTCCCCAGAGAGCCCCCCTTACATCCGGGTCCTCAGAGAGCCCCCCTTACATCCGGGTCCTCAGAGAGCCCCCCTTACATCCGGGTCCTCAGAGAGCCCCCCTTACATCCGGGTCCTCAGAGAGCCCCCTTACATCAGGGTCCTCAGAGAGCCCCCCCCCCCCTTACATCAGGGTCCTCAGAGAGCCCCCCCTTACATCAGGGTCCTCAGAGAGCCCCCCCTTACATCATGGTCCTCAGAGAGCCCCCCTTACATCAGGGTCCTCAGAGAGCCCCCTTACATCAGGGTCCCCAGAGAGCCCCTCCTTGCATCAGGGTCCCCAGAGAGCCCCCCCTTACATCAGTGTCCTCAGAGAGCCCCTCCTTACATCAGGGTCCCCAGTGAGCCTCCCTACTTACATCAGGGTCCCCAGAGGGTATCCCCTTACATCAGGGTCCCCAGAGAGCCTCCCCTTACACCAGGGTCCCCAGAGAGCCTCCCCTTACACCAGGGTCCCCAGAGAGCCTCCCCTTACATCAGGGTCCCCAGAGAGCCCCCCCTTACACCAGGGTCCCCAGAGAGCCCCCCCCCCTTACACCAGGGTCCCCAGAGAGCCCCCCCCTTACACCAGGGTCCCAAGAGAGCCTCCCCTTACATTAGTGTCCCAAGAGAGCCTTCCCTCTTAAATTAGTATCCCCAGAGAGCCCCTCTTTACACAGGGTCCCCAGAGAGCCCCCCTCTGATGTAAGAGGGGCCCCCCTGGGGACACTAATGTCAGTCTCCCCAGAAAGCCCCCCCCCTCTTACATTTGGGCCCCCAAACAGCTGACTCCCCCCCTTGCAGAGGTTCCCCTGTACCTGGCTGGTGGAGGTGGGAGGCGGCGATCGGCAGCTATATGGTGTCCACAGGTAGGGGGATCTCCCTGGGGCTAGTAGTTCTATCTCTGAATGTATACAGTGGAGAGGGGAGGGGCCTCTGACCCGGGCATCAGCAACAGTGTTCAAGCAGAGTGAAAGTGAAACTGATACCTGCCTGGGTCAGAGGCCCCTCCCTTCTCCTCTTCACTGTATACACTGAGAGGACTACAAACCCCAGGGAGATCCCGCCGCCCACTCAGGCACCATAGAGCTGCCGATCGCCGCCTTCCACCTCCTCCCACCTCTCCTCACTACACTCTAAACGGCCAGCCAGAGGTACAGGGGGGATGCTGGGTCTTGGGGGGGCCCCCCAGAGCGGCGGGGGCCCTAAGCAGCTTGCATAGTGTGCCTATAGGGCCGATCGGCTCTGTATATATATATATATATATATATATATATATATATATATATATATATAAAGGTTCCCTCTCTAACGCCATCTTATTTCTTCATCCCGCAGTGTTCTGCTCTCTGTAGCTCCACCCCAGAAACCCATCACCACCATAAGTTACATCCATGGGAACTCCGATATACCGCTGACCATCAAGACTATGCAGCAGTGTCTGTGGGACACAACCCGGCGAGTCCCGGATCAGGAGGCCGTCGTCGATATCCACGGTGCCAAGAGAAAGACCTACAGCCAGCTATGCAAAGATGTGGGTAACCAGTGAAAGGGCACCTGTCATGTAGGAGGAAACACGGCGATTGTAGAGAAGATGATGGAGGATCCTTATAATGGGGAAGGTTTCAGTGTATTTGGTTACCCCTTCCTAAGCCTCAGTCTGTAGAGCGGGGGTCTCAAACTGGTGGCCCTCCAGCTGTTGCGAAACTACAAGTCCCATGAGGCATTGCAAGGCTGACAGTTACAAGCATGACTCCCACAGGCAGAGGCATGATGGGACTTTCCCAACAGCTGGAGGGCTGCCGGTTTGAGATCCCTGCTGTAGAGTAACCCGGCTGCCAGAGCCAGGCAAAGGAAAGAAACAGGGAGCGCCTCTAAGTGTAATAGTTCATAGGTCTAATAAAACAACTAAAACACCACTCACAGGTGGTGGGTGAAACAAAGGTTCTATTTGATAGTGAGCATCTCAGGGTCTCGGGCATATGTTCTGTGTCAGCCGCTCCGCCGGGAAGGATCTCTCTCCTGGATCGCAGGCAGCCAGAGTATACGTAGATAGCATGGTGGAACGCACCGCCAATGGCGTGATGACATCACTAGACGGGACTGGTGCAGCGCGTTTCAGAGCATGCGCGATATCGCCTTCAGGCATGCACGCTCCTTTTGGAACATGCGCGATGCCGTCTCCGGGCATCCATTTGGAGCGCGCATGCCCAGAGGCTACTTTTCGCATGCTCTAAAATGCGTTGCACCTGCCCTGTCTGGTGACCGTCACACCATCGGCGTTGCGTTCCGCCGCGGTTTTCACAGATGCCCTGGCGATCCAAAAGAGAGCGGCTGGCGTTCCTTCCCGGCGGAGTGGCAGACACAGAATGTATGCCTGGATGAGACCCTGAGATGCTCAGATAGAGCCTTTGTTTCATCTACCACATGAGAGTGGCTATTTTAATAGTTTAATTTTTTAAACCTAAGAACTATTGTACTTAGAGGCGCGCTCCTTTTTTTTTTTTTTTCTTTTGCATGTCAATTCAACGAGTTGACTTCCTCCCGGATGAGCCCTAAGGGGATGGACTTTGTTCTTCTACGTCCCATTCATGTTAGGGATCCATAATTGACTTGTCTTTGATAATAGACTATTACTGATTACCATTTTAGACCACCTCCCCATTGAAACTCATTGAAAATGTGGCAAAAAACGCACCAATGTTACGTTTTTGATGCGGTTTTTGAGTCACATGACCTATGACAAAATGCACTGTAAACGCAGTGAAATCGCGGCAAAATCGCCTGATTTTTTTTTTCTTTTCGCCTGACAACTTCAGCAACTTTTTCTCTATCATCATAACGCTGATAGACCTATTTTCAGCCAGTAATTTTTGGTGGTCGATATATCGGTTCATCCCTAGTCCCTAATAGTATAGTGTATAGTGTCGTCAAAAATGCAGTGTTGGCAGGATCAGCCCTAATCACTGCCAGCATTTGCCACATGTAGCAGAATACACGCCGGTCTAAATTTATGAAGACGTGATCTTATTGGATGTTTTATAAAAGAAAGTGGAAAATATTTGATTTGGGGTTTTTTTGATCAAAATTTTTGTTTTATATAATAAAAATGAAAAAAAAAAAAAACACAGTGGTGATCAAATGCCAACAAAAGAAATCTATTTGTGTGAAAAAAAAATTATATAAATTTAATTTGGGTACAGTGTTGCATGACCGCGCAATCGCCAGTTAAAGTAGCGCAGCGCTGAATTGCAAAAAATGGTCTGGTCACGAAGGGGGTAAAAACTTCCGCAGGCACAAAAAGAATAGCTACATACATACATCTGTCCTTTTACATATTTTGTAGGCAATCATTTCTGTCTCGTTTTGAAAATGTTAGTTGCCTGGCTGTTCTGTGGATCCAAAGGCTGCAGTAGTTTGTGTCGGTAACAGTGGATTTTTATAGGGTACTTTATTAGTTATTAAACACTTCTATAGAATATAAGGGGTTTATATTTGTATTTTTTTGCACAGGTTGAGACCCTTGCTGCGGGGCTGCTGGCTCTTGGCTTGAAGAAGGGAGATCGCCTCGGAATGTGGGGGCCAAATAGCTACGAGTGGATCGTTACACAGTTTGCTACGGCTCAAGCCGGCATCATCCTGGTGAGTTTCACTGTGTAGACAATTGTCTTTTAAAAAAATTAAAAAAAAGCCCAATTAAATTTTCAGTTTAAATTAGCTAAATACATTCCAGGTGTATTAAAACAAAAGACATGTAAAGTCTTACAATTAGTTTTCAGTAAAATACCAGCCACAACCTGAGGAGAAAGGCCTGTCCCCTGCCAGCATGCAGCAGAGAAGGACCCTTGCTCTCTGGGGAGAAGCAGTGGTCTCTCTGCAGAGGTCTGACACCTCCCCCCCCTGCTGAGTCAGAGCCAGAACTGTTGAATCAGTGAGAAGCGTGCGCTTTGCTGATTGCAGAGCTATAAGTGTGAGTTAGTAGGGAGGCAAGTTGGACCACTGCTTCCCCACAGACAGCAAGGCTTCTTCTCTGCAGCTGCTGTCAGAACTTTATTTTTTATTTAATTATTTTTTTTTCTTTTTTTTTTAAACAAGCCCCCTAATTTGATATTTTTGGTCAAGTGACAGGTCCTCTTTATGGGGGACATTAGGGGTCTGTTACCATTGACCCCTCCACTGCAGCTAATCAACCACAGATCTTCCATAGAGATTAGCAAAAAGGGGTTAAATCAAGGGTGAGAGCGAGAGAGGAATCCACGGAGGCCACTTAAAGGAGTCCTGAGAGGCGGTGAAGAGGAAAGAAGCCTCCTCTGATGTTCAAAGCAGCAGTAAATGTGAGGTGTGATGAGCAGGAGGGGTATAGCCAAGGCCAAGGTTGCCATACTGAGGGGCATTTACCATGAGTATCCTTCAAGATCGCCATCAATTTTCATTGATTGTGCCCTGAATCTTAGATTTACCTTTTCAAAGCTGAGGGATGGAGTCTTCCATGCATGAATTTGTTTAGTGGCTATAAAAACATTGTGTGATAAGGATATAGCCTCTTCGGGAGATATTGTTTATTGGTTGGTGGAGAAGGGCCTCCTTTGGGTCTGTTCTTCGGGACACCCCTAAAACAAGATGCTGTATAGTTTGGAATACATTTTAGCTATTCTGGAGTGAAGAACTTTATGCGAGTTCTCCAGCACTTGTGTATTTCGGAAACCTTTGAATATCGCTTAACAGATTTTCTACCATTCTTCAGGAGGAAGAGATTTATTATGATTTCGATCGCAATAAAAGTTGGGCACGATCAGAAGCATTGCCCAAATTAGTATAAATAAGGGATAACACAACTTTAGTCTTTATATTACATTTTCAATTTTGGATTTAGATACACTTTGTGCTTTTGCCATTAAACATTCAGCATTTACCTCTAACACAAATCTATTTTCTGTAGGTGTCTGTGAATCCAGCATATCAAGCAAAGGAATTGGAGTATGTCCTTAAGAAGGTATGATAGATTAGGGCCCCTATTATATCTAGGGGTTTGTTTGATCATTCATGGTCATAAGTCAAGGTGCATTAGAACCCGTTTGTCCATTCATTCCATGGACCCTCTACACACGTCAAAAAGAGTACATGTGTCACAAATTACCTATCAAAAGGGAAAAGTTCTAACAAACACTCCAAGTTCCTACATAGAGAAATACCTCAAATAGTTGGCGTAGTGGGAAGGTCTTCACAACTTTAGAAGCTTCAAGAGACCCCATGATGGAGACCGCAGGCGGATCCTCCAGATGCACAGTAGTATGTACTGCATCAGTAAGAGCCACAATAGTCTCTTGCAGGTTTGAGGTAATGACGGGGCTGTGGTGCCCCAAGAACAGTCTCATCGGAGATAGACTGTGGGGACTCAGAGTCAGAGGTGGTCACTGCAACTGGTGGTCCAGCCTTTTTCTAAGGCCATGGGAGGATCAGAGATTTACTCTGCAGACAAAGGCATGGGAGCATGATTGGAGCCTCTGCAGTCAATATCTGTGAAGGTATTGGGTGAAGTGTTTGACTGCAGTAGACTCCGCTGACAAATAGACAGGAGACGCGTCTAAAGGGGAGTCCACCGTGGTAGACCCTATAAACATAAGGTCATTTGATTTCAGATTGTAGAAGTCCATGCCCTCATTGGGTACAGAATAAACATCCCCAAAACTGTTAGGAAAGTTGGGGTCACTGTCCCCTCTGCGTCTAGGTATAGACATGTTGCGACTGCATGGCATCGATGCAACTAGGCTAAGGTACGAAGCTAGACCTCAGGTACTCACAAATCCAGTCCGCTGGTGGCTGATGAGAAAGTGTCACGGTCAGAGGTCAGGCTCAGAGACCAGTAGCTATAGCAGTAGAGAGGCTCCCACTGACCAGCTGGATAAGTGATACAACCAGGTCACTCTGGCGGATGACACGTGCTCACCCGAGGTATGGAATCTAAGCACCAACTGGTGTTCACCAGAGCTCCTGATGGTGGAGATGGGTTTTGCTGTGTGTTAGTACCAGGTCTCGATACTCGGGATCGCCTCAACAGGAGGTGAGAAAGCCGGGGTCCAGTAGCAGATATAGCAGGTAGGGAGGGATCAAGCAGAAGCGTAGTCAGTAAACAGGCCAGAGGTCAGTAAAAAGTGATCACAGGTTGGGATCAGGCAGAAGCGTAGTCAAGGAACAAGCCAAAAGTCGGTAATGAGTGGTAGCAGAGATACAGACGGCAGCAGGAGTGACAAGAGTGAGGTAAATGCCGAAGAGAGCACAATAATCTGGCAATCAGGAAGTTCAAAGGAATGGCTTGAATAGGAAGTTCATGGGAGGAGCCAGGAGTTCAAGGTTCAGCAGAAACAAGGCACAAGGCAGGAATATCCAATGGATCAGACTGGGAGCTGTCCAGCATCACAGGTGGCTCAACAAGAAGAGAGATAACCAGACACAGCAGAGGTTGCAGGTTCACACCTGGGTCTTGACAGAAGGCTGGAGGTGACCAAGGTCTGATGGGCAGTAGAAAAGGACCATTTGAAAAGCAGAAGCAGCTGTGGGACGACGCTTCCTCTACACTGAATGGCGAGAAACAAAACACACGACATACCCCTCAGCATTCAGTCTTCAGTGTTAACCCTTTCAATAGTAAGTAGATGGCATCCCGGGATCACAGATTTTTTGCTTGCCAGTGTCCAGTCCTCCTGTAGGTGGTGGTATAGCCTAACACTATAAATGTGTCTCTCCATTCCCTGCAACATAAATTACATTTTTGTTGCAGGGGATGCCCAAAATATGACTTAGTATCTTAGAGCAGACTTCTGGGAAAATCAATGAGCCAATCACACAAGCAGAAAATTACATACAGTGCATCCGAAAAGTATTCACAGTGCTTCACTTTTTCCATATTTTGTTATGTTACAGCCTTATTCCAAAATGAATTAAATTCATAAATTTCCTTAAAATTCTACAAACAATCCTCCATAATGACAACATGAAAGAAGCGTGAAATCTTTGCAAATTTATTAAAAAGAAAAAAATCCCATGTACAGAAGTATTCACAGCCTTTGCTCAATACTTTGTGGAAACCCTTTTGGCAGCAATTGTAGTCTCAAGTCTTTTTGAGTATGATACTACAAGCTTGGCACACCTATTTTTGGGCAGTTTCCCCCATTCTTCTTTGCAGGACCTCTTAAGCTCCATCAGATTGGATGGGGAACGTCGGTGCACAACCATTTTCAGATTTCTCCAGAGATGTTCAAGTCTGGGCCACACAAGGACATTCAGAGTTGTCCTGTAGCCACTCCTTTGTTATCTTGGCTGTGTACTTAGGGTTGTTGTCCTGTTGGAAGATGAACCTTCGTTCCAGTCTGAGGTCTGGAGCAGGTTTTCATCAAGGATGTCTCTGTACATTGCTGCATGCATCTTTCCCTCGATCCTGACTAGTCTCCCAGTTCCTTCTGCTGAAAAACATCCCCCACAACATGATTCTGCCACCACCATGCTTCACTGTAGGGATGGTATTAACCAGGTGATGAGCGGTGCCTGCTTTCCTCCAGACATGACGCTTGCCATTCAGGTCAATGAGTTCAATCTTTGTTTCATCAGACCAAAGAGTTTTGTTTCTCATGGTCTGAGTCCTTCAGGTGCCTTTTGGTAAACTGTCATGTGTCTTTTACTGAGGAGTGGCTTCTGTCTGGCCTCTCTACCATACAGACCTGATTGGTGGAGTGCTGCAGAGATGGTTGTTCTTCTGGAAGGTTCTCCTCTCTTCACAGAAAATCGCTAGTTCTTGGTCAGTCGGGTTCTTTGTCACATCCCTGACTAAGGCCCTTCTCCCCCGATTGCTCAGTTTGGTCGGGTGGCCCGCTCTAGGAAGAGTCACGGTGGTTCCAAACTTCTTCCATTTACAGATGATGGAGGCCACTGTGCTCATTGGGACCTTCAATGCTGCAGACATTTTTCTGTACCCTTCCCCAGATCTGTGGCCTCCATACAATCCTGTCTCGGAGGTCTACAGACAATTCCTTGGACTTCATGGCTTGGTTTGTGCTCTGACATTCACTGATAACTGTGGGACCTTCTATAGACAGGTGTGGCCTTTACTTATACTGGACTTATACTGTCCAATCAACTGAATTTACCACAGGTGGACTCCAATCATGTTGTAGAAACATCTCAAGGATGATCAGTGGAAACAGGATGGACCTGATCTAAAATTTGCGTGTCAAAGACTATGAATGATTTTTTCATTTTTAATAAATTTGCAAAGGTTGCAAACAAACTTCTTTCACGTTGTCATTATGGGGTATTGTTTGTAGAATTTTGAGGAAAATATTGAATTTAATCCATTTTGGAATAAGGTTGTAACATAACAAAATGTGGACAAAGTGAAGCGTTGTGAATACTTTCCGGATGCACTGTATCTGGGGGGCGTTCTGTATACCTCTATATCTGTTAGAGATGTGCACAACAAAAAAATTTGTTTATTTTCGTTTCGTTTTTTTTCGTTTCCGTTGATTCATAACGATTCGTAAATTCGTAAGTCGTCGGTGTTCGTATTCGTAACGATTCGTACATTTGTAAGAGTTATTTTTCGTTGATTCGTTTTTTCGTTCGTTTAATTTTCGTTCATTCGTTTATTCTAAATTCGGACGCATTCGTAGTTATTCGTACATTCGTAACATTCGTAGATTCGTAATCGGAGCATAATTCATAATTTTATGTAATGTGTATGCTATTATTACATTTTAATAATTTACGAATCGAAAAAAAAAAGTTACGAATTTGAAAAAAAAGTTACGAATGTACGAATTTTTTTGTTCAATCCATTCATTACGAATCAAAAAAAAAAAAAAAGTTACGAATCTAAAAAAAAAATTACGAATCGAAATTTTTTTTTTTACGAATGTACGAATTTTTTGTTCAATCCATTCGAAGCACGTTAAGCAGCACCATTGTAAGAGACACGGAAAATTACCAATTCAACAAAAAAAAAAAGTTACGAATGTACGAATTTTTTCGTTCATTTTCGTTGTTCCTTTTTTCGTTTTTCGGATTTTCGTTTGCTTTTCGGATTCGTTCGATTCGAACGATTCGTTCATTCGTACAAGAACGAACGAAAAAAACGAAGAAAAACAAAAAAAAAAAAAAACGAATTGCACATGTCTAATATCTGTGTAAGGAACACGCCTGGGTTGCCATATCATTTTACATATTACAGAGCTACAGACTGAAAAGAAAAGATCATTTTTGATAACCTTGAATTATATTATGACTTGTGTCACAATTGTATACACTATATTATTTTTTTTTTAATTTGCTATTTTTTTTTTCCATGAAAGTGGAGTTACCCTTTAAGCCTTTACTACATGGTAAATTTATGCTTATTACATTTACCATGTATATCATTTTAAGTTTTGTTTTAAATCCTATTTGTTCTTTTTTTCTCTTCACAGGTTGGTTGCTCCGCCCTCATATTTCCTGACCAATTTAAAACGCAAAGATATTATGAACTTTTGAGAAGTATTTGTCCAGAGATTGAAACTTCACCAGCAGGGGGCATCAAAAGCAAGGCGTAAGTGTGCTCAGCTAGATGGGTTTCTTGCTGCTGCTTGCCATTTGACCATGCCGATTTATACGCTAATCAAATTTCGTGCAGTATCTGATGAAGTGGCAGTGGGTGGTACTGTTGGCACCCCCAACCAGCCCCCCCCCCCCACGCCCTTCAATTAGAAAAGCAGCTGCATTCATTGTCCGGCACTGATTGTCAGCACACAGTAGCCTCAGTGGGAGATTTGTCCATCTGTACTATTTAGCATGGATGGAGGAATCTGCTAGGGACAGTTCACACCACATATGGCCCAGTGCGTTTTTTTTTTTTCTGCTTCAAAAAGGCATGGAAAGTAAGTTATATGGTTTGCAATGGCATAGTTCACACCAGTGCGGTCAGTTTTAGGGCGTTCCAGGTCCAGAAAAAAACAAGCTGCATTTTTCCTGGACTGGAATGCGGTAAAATGCATAAACGCACTAGACCCCAGTACAGTGGGGGAAAAACAGGGAAAAAAATCTGCAATGCATCCAGAAACGCATCAAAAACACACTGAAACGTACCCGGAATGGATCTGGAGTTTGTTTTTGTGGCGCGAACTGGCACTGAAAAAAAAAAAAAACCTATTGAATGGCCTGCTTTAGCTGCGGGTTAAACAGGTGATAAAATCTCTCTTCTACTGGGAGATTTAAAGCACCAATATGGCTTAGGATGCATTCACACCTGCAAATGCATCCGCACTCCGATCAGATGCAAGAACCCCAGTGGAGGGGTTGGGCAGCCCCATTGAAAGCAATAGGAGGCTATCGGCTCCCGCAGCTAATCGTGGCCATTCAAATTCACATGCGCGTGATCAGATCTGAGTGCACACTGCCTGCATCCAGGGCCGATCACTGCACAGGAGTGACCACAATTACCTATGGCAACTTCCCACTGCTTTCAATGTGGCTGCCTCCCGGATTCTTATCGGAGTGTGGGTATAGTTTGGGTATATTCGCAGGTGTGAAAGCACCCTTATGCTGCTGCATTCTGGTAGCTATAGGAGTATAATGTAATGATCGTGTTGAATATATGAATTTTTTTTTTTGTTTCACAGATATTGGACCCCTTTCACACTGAAGCCGTTTTCAGGCGCTTTAGCAATAGAAATGGTGACTGTAAAGCGCCTGAAAACTGCCCCGAATGTGAAAGCCTGAGTGCGTTCACACTGGGCGGTGCGTTTGCGGGACGTTGGCAAAAGTCCTGCAAGCAGCATCTTTGGGGCGGTTATAGCAAAAAGTAAAAAATATTGTTTTTTTTTTTTTGTTTTTTTGCAAAATTGTCAATCTTTTTTTGTTTATAGCGCAAAAAATAAAAACCGAAGAGGTGATCAAATACTACAAAAAGAAAGCTCTATTTGTGGGGGGGGGGGGGGGGGATGTCAATTTTGTTTGGGTACAACGTAGCACGACCGCGCAATTGTCAGATAAAGTGACGCAGTGCCGTATCGCAATGGCCTGGTCATTAAGGGGTTAAACAACTTTTTGTACGAGAATTTTTGTGAGGATTTTCGGACGAGTTTTTCGTTCATCGGTTCTGATTTTCTGTGAAACATCAGAGAAAAACTGGATGAACGTTCGCCCGATTTTCTAATGCCCCGTACACACGGTCGGATTTTCCGACAGAAAATCGGACAATGTTGTCGGAAATTCCGACCGTGTGTAGGCTCCATCGGACTTTTTCCGTCGGATTTTCCGACGGACAAAGTTTTATCTCCTGCTCTCAAATTTTCCGACAACAAAGTCCTATCGGACTTTTTCCGATCGTGTGTAGCGAATTCTGACGGACAAAGTGCCACGCATGCTCAGATCACATTACAAGACCAAAGCTATTGGCTACTAGCCTCTACGTAGTCCCGTCGTAGGCAACAAACGTCACCACGTTCATAATGATCGGATTTTCCGACAACTTTGTCCGACCGTGTGTATGCAACACCAGTGTCGGACAAAATCTGTCGGAAAAAATCTGATGGATTTTGTGGTCGGATTTTCCAACCGTGTGTACGGGGCATTAGTGTGTACCCATTTAAATGTTAGTGACAGACTCTAGTATATCCACTTCCAGCCCGGCCTATAGCAGAATGATGGCCGGGCGGTGGTTCAACTGGGCGTCATATGACGTCCAGCAGGATAACATGCTGGCGTGTGCCCGCCGGGGGCACGCAGCGCGGCGATCAGTGGTGCTGTGTGTCACTCTGACACACTGCATCTCCGATCGTAGTAAGGAGCCTCTGATGGAGGCTCCTTACCACGTGATCAGCTGTGACCAATCACAGAAGATCACAGCATGAATCAGGAAGTGCCGGTAAACGGCTTTGCTTGGTTCGCGCTGACAGGGAGAGCCGATTGGCGGCATATCTCCCAGAGGAAGTCACGAGGTGTGACGAAACCAGTAGGAGGAGTCTGGCTGACTGATACACAAGGAACTAGGAAGTGCTGTGGAGAAAATAGGACAGGGGGATACGCTGTACGCCGGGACTGCAGACCGGAATACAGGTGACCATTTCACACCAGCACAGCTTAATGCGTTTTTTTAAACATATTTAATGTGAGTGTAATGTGATGCGTTTTTAGTTGCCATTAAATCTTTATAAACAGAATTATACTATTGCACGCCTCTATTATTCCCTATATGCATATGAGGTGATCTTTGAAAATTCCAGGCGGAAGTTGTGGTTTTATTAATCAGCGTTCTTACCAGGAGGTGGAGTGAATGTGGGATCTACGTTTACCATTAACCTGCCAGTATATGGATGATGACCATCTAAGCTGTTACCATTTACTACAGGCTTGTTTTTAAAGTCCTTAAGGTGAGGGCACAACTGAAGGGGGAAGCGTGCACATTGCATGAAGACACCATTTGTTTCACCCTTTTTTCTTTGATATGTTTATGGACCTTTTGTTTGCTTATCAATATTGAGGACTGTGTATATACACACTGAGCACTTGCACTTTTTTTATCTGCTAATGAGCACCTGCACTATAATTGGGGTTATTTTACTTTAATTATCTTGTTTTTTTTTTTTTTTTTTTACCATTTTTAGAGTTTTAGTATATTATATAATTTTTAGCACCGTGTATTGGCTATCTATGGTCACATTTGTCACATTTTGAGAAAGTGGTGAGTGCTGGCAGCTATTTCTAATGCCACGTACACACGGTCGGAATTCTCGTCGGAAAAAGCTCTGATGGTTTTCCCGTCGGAATTCCGACGGAATTTTGCTCAAACTGTCTTGCCTACACACGGTCACACCAAATTCCGACGGTCTGTAACACAGCGGCATAAAACACGTTCGACGGCACTATAAAAGGGAAGTTTAATGCTTCCGAGCATGCGTCGAATTGTTTCCGAGCATGCGTCGGAATTTTGCGTGTCGGAATTGCCTACACACGATCGGAAAATCCGATAGAAAGGTTTTCTGTCGGAAAAATTGAGAACAGGTTCTCAATCCAAAGTCCGTCGGAAATTCAGACAGAAAAAGACCGTTGGGCATACACACGGTCGGAAAATCCGATGAAAAGCTCCCATCGGACTGTTTCCATATGAAATTCCGACCGTGTGTACGCCGCATTAGTATTTTTTGGGGTTTTAAAAAAAAATAAAAATAGATTTTTTTTTTTTTTTTTTTTTTTTTGTTCTTTGAGTTTTTAGTTTTGGCAGCTCACAAGATTTATACATATACATCAGGAAAACCTGTCAGTGCTGCCCATCAGTGCCATCTGTTAGTGCCCATCAGTGCTGCATATGAGTGCTGCCTATCGTGCCCATCAGGGCTTCATATGAGTGCCACCTATCGGTGCCCATCAGTGCTGCATATGAGTGCTGCCTATTGGTGCCCATCAATTCTACATATTAGTGCCTCCTCATCAGTGCTGCCTCATCAGTGCTGCCTCATCAGTGCCCATCAGTGCTGCCTCGTCAGTGCCGCCTATCAGTGCTGCATATGAGTGCCGCCTATTGGTGCCAATCAATTCTACATATTAGTGCCTCATCAGTGCCAACCCATCAGTGCCCGTCAGTGCTGCCTCATCAGTGCCCGTCAGTGCTGCCTCATCAGTGTCCGTCAGTGCTGCCTCATCAGTGCCCGTCAGTGAAGGAGAAAACTAAATTTTATAACAGAAACAAAGAAAACATATTATTTTTTTTTTTCCACAAATTTCTGTCTTTTTTTTAGTTTAGCAAAAAATATAAACCCCAGAGGTGATCAAATACCAACAAAAGAAAGTTATATTTGTGGAAAGAAAATTATGAAAATGTAGTTTGGGTGCCGTGTTGCATGACCGCGTAATTGTCATTCAAAGTGTGACAATGCTGAAAGCTGAAAATTGTCTCCTGGGCAGGAAGGGGGGAAGTGCCCGGTATTGAAGTCGGTATTGAAGTGGATATACATTATGTGATTTTTGATTTTACCTTTTAGTTCTACTTTTAATCTAATTTCTTCTATCAGACATCTCAGTTTGTAGTGTGGGCAGTTCTATATAGGAGGTTCTCAGTTGTCATACTTAAGACATTGGGAAATTAGACCCCTGTGGTTATCTTACAATTTTTTTATTTTTTTTTGTTCGGCAGCCTTCCCGATTTTCGCATTGCGATCGTCTTGGACAAGAAGCACCCGGGTACCTTCCACTTTGAGGAGGTGATGAGCGCCGGCACCACCCAACACGTGAAGCAGCTGCACGACATACAGAAGAGCGTGTCCTGTGAAGACCCCATCAATATCCAGTTCACCTCCGTGAGTTCTCCTATCACCAGGCTTCACAGTAGTGCTGCTGCGTAATCATGCGTTTTTGGTAGCTTCATGCATTTTGTTTTTGGGAGAAAGTTGTTAAGCACAAAACCTCTCCAAAAACACTAGAAATTCACAAAAAATGCCGTAGATGCCTTTTGGATGCGCGTTCCCATGGGGCCAATGGGGTATTTTTTTATTTTTTGCACCTATTGAATGAATGTTACAAAATGTTTTCAACGATATTGATTAACCACTTAGCAACCGCCCGCTAAGTACTGCACTGTGGGCGAGTAGCCGCTGTAGGCAAAGCAATGTACCCGTATGGTGTTGCTCACTTCTGGGTTTAGGACGCGAGCGTGCAGTTTCCCTACACAGTCCCCTCCCCCCTTCAGTTAGAACACTTCCTAGGATACTCATTAACCCCTTCACTGCCAGTGACATTTTTACAGTAATCAATGCAATTTTAATCGCACTGATCGCTGTATTAATGACAATGGTCCCAAAAATGTGTCAAAATTGTCTGATGTGTCCGCCATAATGTCGCAGGCACAATAAAAATCGCTGATCGCCGCCATTACTAGTAAAAAAAAAATAATAATAAAAATGCCATAAAACTATCCCCTATTTTGTAGACGCTATAACTTTTGTGCAAACCAATCAATAAACGCTTATTGCGTGTTTTTTTTTTTTTTTTTACCAACCATATGTAGAAGAATACGTATCGGCCTAAACTGAGGGAGAAAAAATAATTTTTATATATATTTTTTGGGGGATATTTATTATAGCAAATTGTAAAAAATATTGCTTTTTTTTTTTTTTTTTCAAAATTGTTGGTCTTTTTTTGTTTATAGCGCAAAAAATAAAAACCACAGAGGTGATCAAATACCACCAGAATAAAACTCTATTTGTGGGAGAAAAAGGACGTCAATTTTGTTTGGGAGTCACGTCGCACCACCGCGCAATTGTCAGTTAAAGCGACGCAGTGCCGAATCGCAAAAAGTGGTCTGGTCTTTGGCCAGCCAAATGGTCCGGGGCTTAAGTGGTTAATATCACTGGTGATGTCAGTGGCAGTTGGTCAGTCGTTCCCCCCCCCCCCCCCCCCCCAGCGTCAGTTAGTATCAGATTGTCCGCCGACCAAGCGCCTTTAGGCGATTCAGTTCGCATTTGCAGCGCTATACAAATCATTCATTCATTCACTATCCTAGTTCCTTTTATAATAGTCATTGATCACCACCATTAGTAGTATTAAAGAAAAAAGTTCCATTATATTTCCCATAGTTTGACACTATAACTTTCATGCAAACCAATCAATATACACTTAGTAGGATATTTATTTTTTTTTAAATAAAAAACGTAGCAGAATACATTATAGCCACAATTTATGAAGACATTTTTTTTTTATTGGATAAGTTTTATAGCACAAAGTAAAAAATATTGTTTTTTATTCAAATTTTTCTGTATTTCATTTGGTTACAGCATTGCATGAAAACGCAATTATTATTTTTTTTAGCAGAGGCCCCATAGAATAAAATGAGGGGTATTGCAATTTTTTATGTCGCACGGTATTTGTGCAGCATTTTTCAAATGCAATTTTTTGGGAAAAAAGGTAATTTTAATGAATTTTATTGCACACAAACACAATATAAAACCTCATTTATTTTTATTTTTTTGTAAAATATAAAAGATGATGTTACGCCAACTAAATGGATATCTAACATGTTACGCTTTAATATTGCGTTTGCCCGTGGAATGGCGACAAACTACGGTACTTAAAAATTCTCCATAGGTGACGCTTTAACCACATACAGACCGGACCAATTTGCAGCCAAAGGACCAGGCTCCTTTTTGCGATTCGGCACTGCATCGCTTTAAACTGACAATTGTGCGGACGTGCGACGTGGCTCCCAAACAAAATTTACGTCCTTTTTCCCCACAAATAGAGCTTTCTTTTGGTGGTATTTGATCACCCCTGCGGTTTTTATTTTTGCGCTATAATAAATATCCCCCAAAAATATATAAAAAAAAATTTCTTTTCCTCAGTTTAGGCCGATACGTATTCTTCTTCTACATATTTTTGGTAAAAAAAATCGCAATAAGCGATTATTGATTGGTTTGCGCAGAAGTTATAGCGTTTACAAGATAGGGGATAGTTTTATAGCATTTTTATTAATAATTTTTTTTTTTTATTAGTAATGGCGATCAGCGATTTTTATTGTGACTGCGACATTATGGCGGACACATCGGACATTTTTGACACATTTTTGGGACCATTGTCATTTATACAGCAATCAATGCTATTTAAATGCATTGATTCCTGTATAAATGACACTGGCAGTGAAGGGGTTAACCACTAGGTGGCAGTGTAGGGGTTAAGTATGCCTAGGGGTGTGTTTCTTACTGTGGGGGGGGGGGCGTGGCTGTCAGCTAGTGAATGCTGATCTCTGCTCCAGTCACAGGGAGAAGAGATCAGTGTCACTAGTTGCTAGGCAGAATGGGGAGATGCTGTTTATTTCCGCATCTCCCCGTTCAGCCTTCCCGTGAGACGATCGTGGGTGTCCCCGCGGCGATCGAGTCTGCGGGACCCGCGACAAAAAAGAGCCACAATTTAAAAAAAAAAAAAACGCATTCTTTTTTATTTTTTGCTATAATAAATATCCCCCAAAAATATATAAAAAATTTTTTTTTTTCCTCAGTTTAGGCCGATACGTATTCTTCTACATATTCTTGGTAAAAAAAATCGCAATAAGCGATTGATTGGTTTGCGCAAAAGTTAAAGTGTTTACAAAATAGGGGATAGTTTTATGGCATTTTTATTAATAATTTTTTTTTTACTAGTAATAGCAGAGATCTGCGATTTTTATCGTGACTGCGACATTATGGCGGACACATCGGACATTTTTGACACATTTTTGGGACCATTGTCATTTATACAGCAATCAGTGCTATACAAATGCACTGATTCCTGTGTAAATTACTATGGCAGTGAAGGGGTTAACCACTAGGTGGCAATGTAGTGGTTAAGTATGTCCTAGGGGCGTGTTTCTAACTTGGGGGGGGCGTGGCTGTGTGTGAAACGTCACTGATCTCTGCTCCGATCACAGGGAGCTATGATCAGTGACACTGTCACTAGCAGAACAGGGAGATGCTTGTTTACATCAGCATCTCCCAGTTCTTCCTCTCCGTGAGATGATCGCGGGTATCCCCGCGGCGATCGAGTCTGCGGGACCCGCGACCAGACTTACGGAGCTTGCCGCATGCGCCGCCTCTTAAAGGGCAACGTACAGGTACGTGATTCTGCCTGTACGTGCCCTTTTTGTAGCAGTATATCTTCGTGAGGCGGTCAGCAGGTGGTTAAAGATATACCTAATATGTCATGCTTTAAAAATGCGCATGGTGTACAGAATCTGGTGTAGCTGTGCATGGTAGCCAATCAGCTTCTAACTTCAGCTTGTTTAATTAAAGTGTTACTAAACCCAGGACTCTGCATTCACTATATCTGGTCTCCCACAGTACACAGAACATGGAAATGCAATTATTTTAGTAAATATAAACGGCTAAATACATTTTCTCATTAGCAGTATATAGCAGTCTTGTGACTTCTATCAGTTCCTAGTAAAGCTTTTAGGAGTTTTCATACTTGCACTGAGCTGTCCTATCAGGATGCAGGACCCCTGACCCTCTGTCTGGACAGTGCTGATTGGCCCTGTGCTGAATCACATGCACCCTCCCAAGAAAAAAAAAAAAACTCTAGGAATACACACCAAACTGTTGTTTCATGCAGCCTGCCAATCGGAACACGCTTTTACCCTCCAAAAATCTCCATGGGCGATGTTTTAGAAATTCTACAGGTTGCATGTATTGCATTACAGAGAAGGTCTAGGGCTAGAATTATTGCTCTCGCTCTACTGATCGCGGTGCTACCTCACATGTGTGGTTTGACCACCGTTTTCATATGCGGGCGCTACTCACGTATGCGTTCGCTTCAGCGTGCGAGCTCGTCGAGACGGGGCGCGTTAAACAGTTTTTCTTATTTTACTTAATTTTATATTCACTGTTTTTAAAAATAAAAATAAAAAATTGGGTCACTTTTATTCCTATAACAAGGAATCTGAACATCCCTTGTAATAGAAAAAAAGCATCACAGGTCCTCTTAAATATGAGATCTGGGGGGGTCAAAAAGTCCTCAGATCTCATATTTGGACTAAAATGCAAAAAAAAAAAAAAAAAAAAAGTAATTTTAAAAAATGACAACAGAAAAATGGGCGGAAGTGACGTTTTATAGAGATACACAGTATTCGGTTTAAAATAAACTGAATAAAAACAGCGCCCAGAGATAGAGGAATAAATAAGTAAAAAAAGATATAAATATCTAGAATAAAATATAAATATTTACGCAAAAAGGCAAAGGGTAATAAAATGTTATTGCATATGAATATAGTCAGCAGCAATCATGCAGAGGATATAAATAAAAATATTATTATAAATAAATATTTATATTTTATTCTAGATATTTATATCTTTTTTTATTTATTTATACCTCTATCTCTGGGCGCTGTTTTTATTCAGGTTATTTTAAACCAAATACTGTGTATCTCTATTATCCGTTACCTTTCAGGTGTAGAATAGCAGCCTATCCCCATTACTTTTTATCCCTTTTTGAATTTTTTATCTGCTATCTCCTTTCCCGTTGAGCGCTGGGTTCAGAATTGATTTTTATTATTTCTGATTTTTGAACATATGGAAGTGACGTTTTGACATTGCTTCCGCCCTCCTATGGTATGGAGACGGGTGGGTGCCATCTTCCCCCCTCACTTGTCTCCATACACAGACATGGAAAGGTCCCGACGGCTCCGGTAAGCGGCGGAGGGCGCGGGAGAGCGGCGGGAGGGGGGTGGCACCTCTCCCGCTGCCGATAACGGTGATCTCGTGGCAAATCCGTCGCAGAGACCACCATTATTGTAAACAGAACCGCCGGCTCTAAAGGTGGATACCTCGGTTGTGGCAGCTGCCATTACCGAGATATCCATCTTCAAACTGCCAATGTATATCTACATAAGATATAAACGACCACGTGTTGTGGTTATTCCAACCCCGCGCTTGGAGTATATTTAGAACTAAATCTCAGTGTAATTGAAATCACCAATATTAATATCAAATATATTGTCAAATTACAGTGCAGTTAAATAATAATTACATATAAACTAAATAAACACTGTTAAGAAGCTCCCTAAGAAAATCAACGTGATTTTGTGATATTGGTTATATGGTGCAGTAGGGGCGCTAATTAATTTACACACCTCAATAAAAATTTTTATTTATGTGTATTATTGGGTAACGATTAATGCCCTCTAATGGAATTCTTATAGTGATCTGCCTGTAAGTGAGTACTAGTGCCTATCTTGTGTTGCTGGAATGTTTTTTCTCACATTTAATGTGCAAAAAACTAGTGATAATAATAATAAATTAAAACATACTGAGACTATTATCCCAGTTATATGGTATTGATAAATCCAATAAACCGCTCAGGTGTTTATGTGACGATAAATGCTGTGTTAACACTGGCTTATAACTGTACGGTGGTGGCCCACCGCACAAGTATAAAAGCTTGGTTTAAACAGTTAAGCGTGTCACCAACATACGATAATAATATATCAATTAGTTGCGTGCCCTATATAGTGCATATAAAACTATTATACAAAAAATATATTTACAGTAAACCCCCGCTATATTGCGGTTCAGTTATTGCGGTCCCGGTATATCGCGGTATTTTAATTAGGACCTGTTATTCTGATATTGTGGTAATATTTCGCCATTTTCGCAGTTATGTACTCTATTTTTTACTGTACTGTACAGTATACTGTACTGTTAAGACAATATTTTTGTGTTTTAAAAATCCTCTTGATCTCTCTCTCTATCTTTAATGTGTTTCTATTGCATAAAAGTGTGTTTAAAGACCTTTAAATGCTATTAAAAAATTAACAAAACATGCCTAGGGTGTATTTAAATAGGGTCTTTCTATTTCGCGGTTTTTCACTTTTCGCGGGTGGGTCCGGAACATAACCCCAGCGATGGAGGGGGGTTTACTGTACTCCAGTATTCTCATATAATTCAAAAATACTCTGGAAAATAACACCATGATCAGGTCCCGCCTCACTATCTCGTACGTACTACTCCCCGGATATCCTGTTTGACTGGCTCAGAGGCACCAGCGAGTGGAACGCACGCCGGAGCTCAACAGGAAAATCACGAGGGAACGATTCTCCTATTCACCGTTGTTTTACTGCAAGCAGCCCCAGTGCCGGGTAGGCACCGAGGAATGTAAGTAGCCATTTGGCTGTTGTATTTTTATCCAGATTTTAAATAAAACAAGATTACGCTATGAGGTGTGTTTCTCTCTATTTCCACCTATGTTATCCATTCTATTTGAGCTGATCTGTGAGGAGGAAGAGTTGCTTAGAATATGGGTGCTATTCTGTGAACAGGCACAATCCTGTAGAAGCGCTTTTGATTGCTTTTTAATTAAAGTAATCAACTACATGTGGTAAGCGGCCATCCAACTTTCTTGATTTTCACTTTGGGTGTAAGAAGAACTCTGTGGTGATGGTTGGCATGCGATTCCAGCAGGAGTGAATTAATTACATTTCTTCAGAAAAAACTGTTGTCACGAACTTTCTCTTCAATATCAAAAGTTTTTTGTATATATTACTTTTTTGCATGTTAAGTACTATGGATGGTTTTTAAAGAATCATATAATATTTTTTCACGTTTGAATCATGATAGGCACTATGGATTTGTGAATTTGAGCATGGTGTTATTTTCCAGAGTATTTTTGAATTATATGAGAATACTGGAGTAAATATATTTTTTGTATAATAGTTTTATATGCACTATATAGGGCACGCAACTAATTGATATATTATTATCGTATGTTGGTGACACGCTTAACTGTTTAAACCAAGCTATTATACTTGTGCGGTGGGCCACCACCGTACAGTTATAAGCCAGTGTTAACACAGCATTTATCATCACATAAACACCTGAGCGGTTTATTGGATTTATCAATACCATATAACTGGGATAATAGTCTCAGTATGTTATGTTTTTAATTTATTATTATTATCACTAGTTTTTTGCACATTAAATGTGAGAAAAAACATTCCAGCAACACAAGATAGGCACTAGTACTCACTTACAGGCAGATCACTATAAGGCCCCTTTCACACTGGGGCGGTGCGGGGCGGCGACGGTAAAGCAGCGCTATATTTAGCGCTGCTTTACCATCGTTTTACCCGCGGTATGCGGCCGCTAGCGGGGTGGTTTTAACCCCCGCTAGCGGCCGCAAAAGGGTTAAAAACCTCCGCAAAGCGCCGCTGCAGCGGCGGTTTGCGGGCGGTCCCCCGCGGTTTCCCATTGATTTCAATGGGAAGGAGCGGTATAGGAGCGGTAAATACACCGCTCCTTCACCGCTCCAAAGATGCTGCTAGCAGGACTTTTGTTGCGGTCCTGCTAGCGCACCGCTCCAGTGTGAAAGCCTGCCGGTTTTTTCAGGCGGTATACAGGCGCTATTTTTAGCGCTGTACCGCCTGAAAACCGCCCCAGTGTGAAAGGGGCCTAAGAATTCCATTAGAGGGCATTAATCGTTACCCAATAGTATATCTACATGAGCCGCTCGGTAAGTGGTTTTAAAATTAAATATTTATTTTCATATTGAATAAAATTGCATTGACCTCACAAATGCTCTTCTGGAAGAATGGTCAAACATTCCCATAGACACACTCCTAAACCTTGTGGACGGCCTTCCCAGAAGAGTTGAAGCTGGTATAGCTGCAAAGGGTGGTCCAACTCAGTATTGAACCCTATGGACTAAGACTGGGATGCCATTAAAGCTCATGTGTGTGTAAAGGCAAGTCCCAATACATGTCGGATGCCACAATATTATTAATTTTAAATTGCTCTTATTCTGTTTTAGGGAACCACTGGATTTCCCAAAGGAGCCACTCTGAGCCATCACAACATAGTGAACAATGCGCAGTATGTGGGGGCGAGGCTCGGGTACGGCTGGAAAGGGGTGCGTGTCACGGCATACACAACATATGTATCCTCATGTCTTAAATTTCAACTAAAACTGACTTGTCTCTTTGCTGTCCCCCCCAGGACTGCCGCGTCGCTCTTCCTGTGCCGCTCTTCCACTGCATTGGCTCTGTACTGGGCAGCCTCACAGCAGTCATGTACGGGCCCACTACGGTCTTAACCTCTCCGAGCTTCCAAGCCCGAGCTGTGTTGGAGGCCGTTTCGAAGGAGAAGTAGGTGGAGATTTTTTTTTATGTCAGCTGGTGTGATTTATTACATTGTTTAACCATTTCAATACCGGACACTTTCACTCCCTTCCTGCCGTGGCCACTTTTCAGCTTTCAGCGCTGTCACGCTTTGAATGACAATTGCGCGGTCATGCAACACTGTACCCATATTAAATTTTTATTATTCAATATACAAATGGAGCTTTCTTTTGGTGGTATTTAACCACTTCCTAACCGAAAGATGGTTACATAGCGGTTCTGTTGCTTCGGCAAGGGCGTCCATAGATGTCCTCCCAAAAACCACGCCCCCTCGCACACACCCCTGGGGCACGCATCTGGTACGCTCTGTGATCGCTGTGTCCTTCGGATAATCTGCCCATCAGTGCCTCCTTATCAGTGCTGCCTATAAGTGCCTCATATTAGTGCAACCTCATCAGTGCCATCTAGTAGTGCCCATCAGTGCCTTATATTAGTGCATCCTCATCAGTGCCGTGTAGTAGTGCCACCTATCGGTGCCTTTATATTAGTGCATCCCCATCAGTGCCTCATATTAGTGCAGCCTCATCAGTGCCTTATATTAGTGCCCATTAAAGTGTGACAGCGATGAAAAATGGCCTTGGCAGGAAGGGGGTGAAAGTGTCCGGTATTGAAGTGGTCAAACAAAAGCACTCCAGTCTAACTAAATGGAGGAATTGCTCCGCACCACTGTACCAAACGATTGTATCGTTCTAGTCAGGTGTGTTATAAGTAGTAATTACTGTTCTTTAACTCCCCACAGATGCTCAATTATTTCCGGTACCCCAACCATGTATATTGATATGTTGGCAGAACCGGACTTTGCAACTCTTAGCTCCACTCTCACCACTGGTATGTGACTGGCTGCTTTTCATGTAACGTTGTGAAACATGAATTTCCCTTAATGAATGCTTCCTTACATGTCGTAAGTGTATTGCCCCTTTCAAATTTGTAGTAAGTATAGTGCCCCTTTACATGTGTGGTTGGTGTAGTGCCCCCTACATTATTGCTGAGTGTAGTATCCCCTTACACTGGTGGTCAGTGTAGTATCCTCTTACATTGGTGTCCAGTTATATTGGTCATAAGTGTAGTGTCCCCTTACATTGGGGGTCAGTGTAGTGTCCCCTTACATTGGTGATCAGTGTAATGTCCAATTACATTGGTGATCAGTGTAATGTCCAATTACATTGGTGATCAGTGTAATGTCCAATTACATTGGTGATCAGTGTAATGTCCAATTACATTGGCGATCAGTGTAATGTCCAATTACATTGGCGATCAGTGTAATGTCCAATTACATTGGCGATCAGTGTAATGTCCAATTACATTGGCGATCAGTGTAATGTCCAATTACATTGGCGATCAGTGTAATGTCCAATTACATTGGCGATCAGTGTAGTGTCCAATTACATTGGCGATCAGTGTAGTGTCCAATTACATTGGCGATCAGTGTAGTGTCCAATTACATTGGCGGTCAGTGTAGTGTCCACTTACATTGGTGGTCAGTGGAATAGCACCTTCGGTCAGTGGAAAACGGGTCCCCTTACATTGGTGGTCTATGTAGTGCGTGCTCACATTCGTGGTCAATGCAGGGCACCCCTTACCTTAATGGTCAGTGTAGTGCTTGATTACATGGTCATTATAGAAGTGATCCCTTACATTGGATGTCCGTTCCCCTTGGTGGTCAGTGTAGGCAGGAGATCAATCTGCTATTACTCCACCGCTCAAGGAACAACCTTTGATGGAACAATGGAGCTCCACAAACTACAAAGTACTGTATACCAGTCTGGGCAAGAAGTAGGAATATGAAGTCTACAGCTTGTGTGATGAATGTGTGCCCCCCCAGTATCCCCCAGGAACTACTTCCAAACCCTACTCAGGTTCTCCCCAAGCTACTCCATCATATTTTGGTGGCTTTAAATAAAATATCTTACTAGGAATATTGATTCTTATGCAACTGTGTCATATTTGTTTCTTTTATGTTATTGCCTTTGCTGTTTTTTAAGCATCTTAAAGGGGAGTTCCAACCAAAAATGTAACCCCCGCTTTTCGGAATCCCCCCCCCCCCCCTCCAGTGTCACATTTGGCACCTTTCAGCATGGAGGGAAGAGCAGATACCTGTATAATCCAGGTATTTGCTCCCGCTGCCGGGCATAGATAGCCGCAGTATCCACGGATATCTATGCCATATCCGGCGCCTCCTCCGTCCCCCTCCCCCCGATGTCTTCCGGGAGACACACAGGTCCCAGGAGACAGCAGGGACCAGTGGGATCGCGCAGCGCGAGTCGCGCATGGGCAGTAGGGAACCAGGCTGTGAAGCCTGCAAAGCTTCACTTCCTAATTCCCTTACCGACGATGGTGGCGCCTCCACCCGAGAACCGAGGGACAGATCGACTTCGGGTGACAACATCGTGGGCGCCCTGGACAGGTGAGTGTCCATATTTTAAAAGTCAGCAGCTGCAGTATTTGTAGCTGCTGACTTGGAAAAAAACTGGCGTAAATCCGCTTTAACACTTGACATAAGAAGTTCAACCAATTTCACTGTTTTTAACTGAGGCCTTCTTCTGCAGGAGTTATTGCTGGATCCATCGTACCACCTGAGATCATGAAGAAACTTCTCACTGAGACAACACTGAGGAATATGATGGTAGGTGCTTCCACATAGTGCTGTGATTATAAAGAGATACACTATACCAGGGATATGCAATTATCGGACCTCCAGCTGTTGCAAAACTACAAGTCCAATCATGCCTCTGCCTCTGGGTGTCATGCTTGTGGCTGTCCCATGAGTCTTGCTATGCCTCATGGGACTTGCAGTTCTACAACAGCTGGAGGTCCGCTAATTGCATATCCCTGCACTATAAGGTCAAACTTTTTTGGACACCTGATTATCACATCTACACGTCTCCAAATGATTTGGTTCGGGTGTGTATGAAGAGTTGGCTTACATGGCTTTTATTGTATGCTTTCAAAAATATGCCTGTTCCAGAACAAGCAAGGTTGGGGTGGTTTAAGCAGTGAAAGGGGGTTATAAGTGCTGTACAAAAAGTTTACATACCCCAGTTCCTAATACCGTGTGTTGCCACCTTTAACATCAATGACAGCTTGAAGTCTTTTGTGGTATTTGTGGATGAGGCTCTTTATCTTCTCAGATGGTAAAGCTGCCCATTCTTCTTGGCAAAAAGCCTCCAGTTCCTGTAAATTCTTGGGCTGTCTTGTATGAACTGAACGTTTGAGATCTCCCCAGAGTGGCTCAATGATATTGAGGTCAGGAGACTGAGATGCCACTCCAGAACCTTCACTTTATTCTGCTGTAGCCAATGACAGGTCCACTTGGCCTTGTATTTTGGATCCTTTTCATGTTGGAATGTCCAAGTACGTCCCATGGGCAGCTTCCTGGCTGATGAATGCAAATGTTCCTCCAGTATTTTTTGCATTCATCTTGCCAACAATTTAGACCAAATTTCCTGTGCCTTTTTAGCTCACGCATGCCCAAAACATCAGCGATCCACCTCCGTGTTTCACAGTAGGAATGATGTACATAGGCCTTATTGACTCCTCCCCAAATGTAGCGTTTATGGTTGTGGCCAAAAAGCTCATCACTCCAAATGACTTTGTGCCAGAAGGTTTGAGGCTTGTCTCTGTGCTGTTTGGCGTATTGTAAGCGGGATACTTTGTCGCATTTGTGTAGTAATGGCTTTCTTCTGGCGACTCGACCATGCAGCCCATCTTTCTTCAAGTGCCTCCTTGAAACAGCCACACCACATGTTTTCAGAGAGTTCTGTATTTCACCTGAAGTTATTTGTGGGTTTTTATTTTGCATCCCAAACAATTTTCCTGGCAGTTGTGGCTGAAATTTTAGTTGGTCTACCTGACTGTGGTTGGGTTTCAACAGAACCCTTTGTTTTCCACTTCTTGATTAGAGTTTGAACACATTCTCAATTCCTTGGATATCTTTTTATATCCCTTTTCCTGTTTTGAAAGGGATATAAAGGGAAGGGGATTGATTTACTCCACTTACGTGGTTGGCATGAGGTTAGGAAGGCGTATTACAGGTCCCCTTTTAAGTTGATGAGATTTACACAGAAATGTAAAAAATGGCTCACAAAAAAGTGTTGTCGCTGTTCTATTTTTACAGGTTGGCTACGGCACAACAGAAAACAGCCCGGTCACTTTCATGGGCTTCCCCTACGACGATATGTTCCGGAAATTAGACACCGTAGGTTATGTCATGTCCCATACAGAGGTGAGGCGCCGCTGTGTCTACTTTTTTTTTCGTTGTTTGTATAATCCTTTTACTTCTAAAAAATTTCCAGTACTGACCTCTCTAGTTCTGCTTCAGGCGAAGGTAGTGGACACCAAGACAGAACAAATACTTCCAGTGAATGCTTCGGGTGAACTGTGGATTCGAGGCTTTGGTGTCATGCTGGGCTACTGGGCCGAAGAAGAGAGGACCAAGGAGTGCATCACCCCTGAAGGGTGGTACAAGACCGGGTGAGTGACCGCCGCCTGTCCATTGGTGCGCTACTCTAAGGCCCCTTTCACACTGGGGCGGGAGCCGTGGTGTCGGTAAAGCAGCGGTATATTTAGCGATGCTTTACCGTCGTTTTAGCCGGCCGCTCGCGGTTCGGTTTTACCCCCCGCGAGCGGCCGAAAAAGGGTTAAAGCCCCCCCGCAGAGCGCCGCCGTAGCGGCGCTTTGCGGCGGTATTGCCGCAGTGTCCCGTTCAAATCAATGGGAAGGAGCGGTATAGGAGCGGTGAATACACGGCTCCTATACCGCTCCAAAGAGGCTGCTAGCAGGACTTTTTTGACCGTCCTGCTAGCGCACCGCTCCAGTGTGAAAGCCCGCCGGCTTTCACACTGGAGTGAATGGGGCCGGATTTTTTTCAGGCGGTATACAGGCGCTATTTTTTAGCGCTGTACTGCCTGAAAAACGCCCCAGTGTGAAAGGGGCCTAATTCACTTTGTTGTAGACATGTGTAGCGCTGCTATGATTGAATTCTGTTTTCTGCCAGGGATAAAGTGGACCTGTCATTTTCTAATGTAAAATAAAAAGTAAAACCTTTTCTTGTTAAAAAAATAAAAAGTAAAACCTGTGATGTAGTGCTTAAATTAAATTAGTGATAAATACCAAATTAAAAGTAACAGTTGCACCATCTAGTATTGTTATGTATGGATAATCTGATATATTTTTTATTTTTTTTATTTTTTTTTAAAAGTTGCTTTTAAAAAAAAAAAAAAAAGTAACAGCCACAGATATCCGAGAACAATGATACCGAAAACATAATAAAGTGTTGCGCTGTTATATTCAAAGTAGATAACAAATAGACATGTGCAATTAGTTTTGGTCCGAATGTAAATTTGGACACATTTTTGGTGATTCGGATGTATCTGAATCGCCAAATGAAATAGTAACGAATATAATTCCAAGTCATTTAATTTTAGTTTATTCGTTTTCAAACTAATTCCAAATTTTCGTAATGATTCGGATCGGTCATGCCTAAGCCTATTTCTGACAATTGATGCTTACAAGTTAAATTCCGTATTTTTTGCTAGAAAATTACTTAGAACCCCCAAAACATTCTATATATGTTTTTTAGCGGAGACCCTAGAGCAGTGATGGCGAAGCTTGGCACCCCAGATGTTTTGGAACCACATTTCCCATGATGCTCCACTAGACAGCAGAGTGCATGAGCATCATGGGAAATGTAGTTCCAAAACATCTGGGGTGCCAAGCTTCGCCATCACTGCCCTAGAGAATAAAATGGCGATCGTTGCAAATGTTTTTATGTCACACGGTATTTGCACAGTGTTTTTTCAAAGGCAATTTTTGGGGAAAAAAGACACTTTCATGAATAAAATAAAAAAAACAAAACCATAAATTTAGCCCAATTTTTTTTTGTATAATGTGAAAGATGTTACGCCGAGAAAAATAGATACCTAACATGTCACGCTTTGAAATTGTGCACACTTGTGGAATGACGACAGACTACGGTACTTAAAAATCTCTATAGGCGACGCTTTAAAAATGTCTACAGGTTACCAGTTTAGAGTTACAGAGGAGGTCTCACATGTGTGGTTTGAACACCGTTTACATTTGCGGACGCGACTTACGTGTGCGTTCGCTTCTGCACGCGAGCATGCGGGGACGGGGCACTTTGCATTTATTTTATTTATATATTTATACATTTTTTTACATTGTCATTTAAAAAAAAAATCTGATAATTTTTATTCCTGTGGCAAGGAATGTAAACATCCCTTGTGACAGTAATAGGCAGCGACAGGTACTCTTTATGCACCTTTGCATTTAAAAGTATTCAAAACGCCAAAATCTGCGTTTTGCAATACTAGTTTTTTTTTTTTTAAATCGGCGCTAATGGCAGCCGAGTAACCAGAAGTGATGTCATAATATTACTACTTGGGTTTACTCGGCTGCCAATAGCTTCATTCGGGTCTTCGGCCAGCCAGTGGACGTGTCGGCTGGTCGCTTAGGCCTCCCGGTGGGACGGAGAGCCGCGGAAGGCAGCAGGGGAAGGAGGGGCCTCCTTTCCCACTCCTTTAGCATAACAGCCAAGCGGCTTTTAGCCACATCGGTTGTTATCACTAAAAAGCCAACCGCCCGCTCTAAGGAACAGTACCGGGGTGATGCCTTGGCCACCAGATGCCAACCTGTGCTCACAAATGATGCCAATCAGTAATGCCTGCCAGTGCCTCCTTATCAGTGATGCCCATCAGTGCCACCTATCAGTGCCTATCCATGCCCATCGGTGCCACCCATAAGTACCCATCAGTGCAGCCCATCAGTGCTGCATATAAGTGCTCATCAGTGCCACCTCATTGGTGCAGCCTCATCAGTGCCCGTCAGTGAAGGAGAAAACTTACTTATTTACAAAATTTTATAACAAACTAAGACATTTTTTTATTAGTTTAGCAAAAAATAAAAACCCCAGAGGTGATCAAATACCACCTAAAGAAAGCTCTATTTGTGGGAACAAAATGATAAAACATTTTGTTTGGGTACAGCGTCGCATGACTGCGCAATTGTCATTTAAAAAGCGACAGCACTGAAAATTGGCCTTGGCAGCAAGGGGGGAAAGTGCCCGGTATTAAAGTGGTTAAGCACACAGAATATTGAGCACATTTTTAAAACTTTAAAATTTTGATCCATGGAGAGCCAATCCAGAGAGATCATGAAGTACAGAGAAAAGGGTAAAACAATACACATTTGACAAAAAAAGAGATGTTTGGTTCTAATTAGCAGCCACTTTAACCATGATAATGGGAGGGATTCTGGTATTGGTGCTTTGAGGCCCTAGATTGACACCTTGGTTATACTCGGCTCCTGATCTTGGAATGAGTGAGCAACCAAATGGAACTAATGTCACCTTATGAAAGTGATCGTTACCTGGCTGACTCTCTTGCTTCAATACCCGAGTCATTGACTTAGACCAAGTGTGCATATAAAGACTCTGGTTTGCTAATGAATTAATGTAATGCCTTTGCCGTCATCTTCCAGAGACATAGCAACCTTGGACGAGTACGGATACTGTCGAATCGTTGGGCGCTGTAAAGACATGATCATTCGCGGAGGTGAAAACATATACCCAGCTGAAATCGAGCAGTTCCTCCACACACACCCCAAAGTCATGGAAGCCCAGGTAACTGCCAGGAACTGGTTATAGAAGAATGGTTGACTGTGTTGCCTGTCACAAACCAAATTGCACTGTGTCGTTGCAGATCGTCGGAGTTAAAGATGCACGAATGGGGGAAGAGATCTGTGCTTGTATCCGAACTCATAGCGACCAGGAATGTACAGCAGAGGAGCTCAAGGCATACTGCAAGGGACAGGTAAGCTAATTGAGGTCTAAGCCAGTCCAAAAAAAGTGGTGCCTACATTTTTTGGGGCATTTTTTTTGTAAAAAAAAATCATATCCATATCTATTGCCAAGCATTTTTGTTCTTTAAAAAGGCACTTGGTGGTACATAACCAGCCGACATTTCCTTACAAATGTTAGTTGCTAGTTGTCTAGGGAGTCCAGTATTGAAATACCAGCCCCCAGCTGGTCTTCAAGCTGAACCTCTACTTTCTCCCACTGCTTACCTCTTTATCAGAAAGGCACACCATGTTTCTTTGAGGGATGCACCAGAGCTCTAATATAACGCCTTTGTGGGGTCTTTAAACTTTTTTTTTTTTATTTGGTGGTCACTGGGACAAAAGAAAAATTTCCAATGTTGGTTGTCAGTGGAAGGAAAGCGTCAGCATCTGTGGTCAGTGGGAGAAGAAAAATTTGCCAGCATTGGTGGTCAGTGGGGGGAAAAAAGAAAATACCCTGTTATCAGTGGTTAATAGGAGGAATAAAATTACCCAGCATCAAGTGGTAGGTGCTAATAAAAATGCCCCAGTGTTGGTGTCCAGCGCATCTTGACTGTCCAGGATAACCATAGAACTATGCAGGCATCTGCCATGTTATAACATGGGAATCTGAAGGGCCACTCAGATCACCCATATTGGTCCTTGGAAGGAAGAATGCTCCTTCTTTGAGATGCTCCTGTCTTGCGCCTCTTGCTGTCCGAGATGACATGACACCAGAACCATGTAGGCAGCTGCCACTGAGCAGATTAAGGCCATTAATGCACCCTCTGGCAGCGGATTATAACATGGAATCTGGGGTGCCACTTATATCGCCAATGTTGGTCATTGAAAGAATAATTTGTATAGCGCTACAATGCAAACTGAATCGCCTCAAGGCACTGGATTCGTCCTGTGTTGTCAAGCTTCTTGAAAGAGGGAGGTCTTGAGTTTTTTCCTGAAGGCCTGATGGTTTTCTTCCATGCGGATGTAAGTCGGTAGAGCGTTCCATAGCCGTGGTCCTTGGACAGCGAATCTCTGTTCTCCCTTTGATTTGTAGCGGGATTTGGGAATGAGGAGGAGGTTTTGGTTAGATGATCGAAGGCTGCGATTGGGTGTATAGTGTTTTATTTTCTCGAGTAGGTATTGAGGAGCGTCTCCATGTGTACATTTGTTGGGTGAGGCAGAGGGTCTTGAATGTAATCAGATTTTTTACGGTTAGCCAATGTAGGCTCCTCAGGGAAGGGGAGATGGATTCCCAGAGTTTTTTACCGGTTATCACTCTCGGGCCGTGTTTTGGATGAGTTGTAAGCGCACAAGTTGATATTGGGGTAGTCCTATGTAGAGGGAGTTTGCGTAGTCAAGTCGTGAATTAATGAAGTGAACGTAAAAGGGCGATTGGCGCTCCCCTATATGCTTAATAAAAATCCGTGAGTGGCCCTATTATAGGTAAAATAAAATAATATATATGTATTTACTATTAAGTGCCCCCAAATGTATTCTAATAGTGACACAAGATAATTGAAAGAAAAAGGGGGGGGTGTGTTCCAATACTCAGTGTTGAGTAGGTATGGCAGTATGTACTCCCAACCCCTCATAGGAATTAGGTGCGTAATCCAATATTGCCTTGGTGACTGTAATAAATATAATTATAAGTGAAAAAAACCGTCCTATGTAGAATTAGTGATCCAATGTTAATCCCACCTTAGTGATTAGTGTTTAGTGTAAGTGAACACATTAATATCCTGTGTGTGGCCTCTTCCATATACCATGCCTGAAGTGACCACTTTACCTCTAGTTAACAGTGATATCAAATTTCCAGAGTGCCAAAAAACAAGAAAAATAAATAAAATTAAGAAAAAATATGGAAAGTGGCCCGTGAGGGGCTAATAATTGAATAAATCAGTAAAACTAAATTTACATGAGTGTGAGCCCAAAAGCCGCAATAATAATTAATATGATAGTCCAGTAAGAATAAAAATAATAAAAAATGTATGTATGATAGAGTTAATAGTCCAGTCCACAATATGTTCCTAAAAGTGAAAGAATAAAGTCAAATAGAGAGGTTTCCACAGTGTGTGACAGACACCTCTATATCAAAAAGATCTTCATCGCGCCAATTTCAATGGTGGTTCACAGCGGTGATTCAGAAACGTGACTTTTGTGATTCAAAAGAATGACGGTGACTTTGTGCTGTCCCCCTTTGCTCCCTCACTCACCAGATGTAGATACCCCTGCAGGGGTAAACAGCTTCCAGATAATCGGTACCAGGTGCTCCTCAGGGTCCCCACTATAAGATGTCCTCGCCGATCAGATTTTTCCCAGCCCGTCCATCCAGGTCTCTTAGGGTCAGGAAATCCAGCGACGTTCCCCAGGGGGGGGGGGAATTATACCTCACAGGGAAGCAATGAAAAACGGAGGTCCCATGTGCATTACCAGATTTTTTTAAAAATCGATATTTATTAAAAAGTATAAAATTAAAAACAAAGCAGAGTTGCAAAAAAACAGGGTATCTTAGAAAATACACCTGTTTCCACCATCCAGGTTCAAAGACAACACCAATATCGGAGGGGTATAGGGCGGCTTGCACTCCAAATGCGCTCCACGCCTCTATGTCCCGCACCGGAAGTGACGTCAGCACGCCTTACGCGTTTCGTCGTCAGACGTTATCAAAGGCTACGTCGTATCACTCCCCATCTTGGTCTAATAAGGCTGCGGAGGTGCCGTAGACCCTGGTGATTGGCCGCATCAGGCTCTGTGTATAGAATCCCCGCCCACCGGAGTTTATTACGAAGTAGTCGAATGCCTTATACGAGGGATAGTGTAAGATCCCTCCAGTACGAGGAGACAATTTAACCTTTAAACGTGTGGGGGTGCAATGTGTCAGGGACTAATCCTCGAGTTTAAAAAAATCCTAACAAAGGATAGGTTTATATGGTCATGCATCTCCGCTGCCCTAGCACAAATGAGTGTGGGGATTAAAACTTGAGGAGAAATTAAGGCATTCATTTAGCGTTCTAGCATCAAGCAAAAGACATGAGAAAAATATATTTTAACCATAATGGAATAAATACAGATCCTATTTAGATGGTCATCAGTATTATAAAGTTCCGTATATGGCATTTCCTTGGGGTGTACTCAGTGTGGTTTGACCTCGAGCAATAAAAGCTACCATTTATACCGATGTAACCACAACCCACCAAACCCAGCTATTACCCTGTAAAACTGAGTTGGGTATATTAAATGGACAAACTGTGCTACAGGAGCAGTAAGTGGACATCTACATGTATATGTCATAGTGCAGCATACCCCATCGTGTAATTAGCAAGTTATTCTGAAATTAATAATACTTGTACAACTGGGAGACCCAATTGTATGATCACATAAAAACCGCAATTTTTTAGGGTGCGGTATGTGGTGTATCCAGGGGGTGTTTCATGTGTGTAACAGCCCCAAAAGTGAAGAGGCCCCTTTGTAGGTGTGCACTAGCAAACCCAGCTATTACCTGTAAAGTTAAATATAGGCAGGCCAGATAAAAGTACTATACTCCGGCGATAATGAAAGCGCCGACCATACATGTGTGTCCAGTGTGCTTTAGACATACCCCATATGGTAATAGGGATTGTTTAGAGGGGTTTTTTTCCCCAAGGTTCCTCCATTTTGGAAATCCAATATCATTAGAGGTATACTTAGTTGATACTGGTTCAGAGTGAGTGTGAAGGATAATTACAATTGGGACCTATTTGAGTACCCAGAAATATGACCCGGTTAGTTCGGTACGGAGTCCATTTGTACATGGTGGCTGAAATTAGATTGCGGTCACCACCCCCTAAGATCAAAGTGCAAAAGGAGCTCCACCTCTATAGTGGTGCTGCTGTCTTTAGGCGCATATACATATGTCCCCTATATGAAATCGGTCATAAGCATTTATGTGTGCGTTCCACCTTGGAACCCCAGACTAGTGGTTGCTAAGGGAATAACGCCCATCATGACCATGAAGTTAGCAGACCCAGCTATTTCCCTGTGAGGCAAGGTTCATCAGGGGAAGGAACCCTCCATGTTCCAGGTTTATTACCATACCCCCAATTTGTAGATGTCTGTCCATCTTTGCATATACATATGTTCCTTATGCCAATTAGTGGGGTTTATTGGAAAAAAACAAAGGATATTTCTATAGCATGCTAGGTGACCCAGTGTATATCCTGTCTGCGCGCTATAGTTTGCACTAGAGTCCTCTCAGGGCTCACCCTGCGTGTACATCTATATAGACCTACAGGGAGACATGTACATGTGCAAAAATTATTAGGCTTGGGGCCTGTAAAGATAAAAAACTGGAAAGATAAAAATAAAGATAAAAAACTGGAGGGGGTGGGTGTCCAATGTATATATCCCCTCCGTACATTCCATAACTAATATGAGGCCAGGTGACTGGAGGGCTACATCTTAAGGATTGGCTATAAAGCAATTTAGATCAATCTCCAGGTTGAGGCCCCTGGGAGCAAGGGACCCCAACCTGTAGATCCAGCTGGTTTCATTTTGGGAGATGAGGGTGGTCTTATTGCCCCCTCTCCAATGATCATCTATGTGGTCTATTCCATAGAAAATGAGCCCAGATGGGTCTCTATGGTGGACTTCATCAAAATGACGCGATAGACTATGTTTCGGGAACCCTTTGCGGATATTATTGATATGTTCCCTGATTCTGATAAAAAGGGGGCGGGTAGTCCTCCCTATATACTGGAGATGACATGGACACTCAATGATATAGGTGACGTGAGTGCTTTGACAGGTGATGAGCTGTTTGATCTGATATTGTTTTTGATCTACCGTAGATTTAAAAGATTCCCTTTTTCTCGGTTGTTTTTTGCTAACCCTGCACGGGAGGCAACGTTGGCACCTGTAAAATCCCTTCATTTCAGTAAATATTTTTATTTTCTTCGGGGGGTCAATGACATTATGCACTAGATGACTTCAAAGATTAGGCGCTCTCCTATAAACAAAACTGGGTTTTGAGGGGAGGATTTTAGCTAGGGTTCTGTCTTCCTTTAGAATGGGCCAGTATTTTTTAATGATCCGTTCTACGGCTCTATATTGGGTAACCACTAATTGGCATAAGGAACATATGTATATGCAAAGATGGACAGACATGGACAGACATCTACAAATTGGGGGTATGGTAATAAACCTGGAACATGGAGGGTTCCTTCCCCTGATGAACCTTGCCTCACAGGGAAATAGCTGGGTCTGCTAACTTCATGGTCATGATGGGCGTTATTCCCTTAGCAACCACTAGTCTGGGGTTCCAAGGTGGAACGCACACATAAATGCTTATGACCGATTTCATATAGGGGACATATGTATATGCGCCTAAAGACAGCAGCACCACTATAGAGGTGGAGCTCCTTTTGCACTTTGATCTTAGGGGGTGGTGACCGCAATCTAATTTCAGCCACCATGTACAAATGGACTCCGTACCGAACTAACCGGGTCATATTTCTGGGTACTCAAATAGGTCCCAATTGTAATTATCCTTCACACTCACTCTGAACCAGTATCAACTAAGTATACCTCTAATGATATTGGATTTCCAAAATGGAGGAACCTTGGGGAAAAAAACCCCTCTAAACAATCCCTATTACCATATGGGGTATGTCTAAAGCACACTGGACACACATGTATGGTCGGCGCTTTCATTATCGCCGGAGTATAGTACTTTTATCTGGCCTGCCTATATTTAACTTTACAGGTAATAGCTGGGTTTGCTAGTGCACACCTACAAAGGGGCCTCTTCACTTTTGGGGCTGTTACACACATGAAACACCCCCTGGATACACCACATACCGCACCCTAAAAAATTGCGGTTTTTATGTGATCATACAATTGGGTCTCCCAGTTGTACAAGTATTATTAATTTCAGAATAACTTGCTAATTACACGATGGGGTATGCTGCACTATGACATATACATGTAGATGTCCACTTACTGCTCCTGTAGCACAGTTTGTCCATTTAATATACCCAACTCAGTTTTACAGGGTAATAGCTGGGTTTGGTGGGTTGTGGTTACATCGGTATAAATGGTAGCTTTTATTGCTCGAGGTCAAACCACACTGAGTACACCCCAAGGAAATGCCATATACGGAACTTTATAATACTGATGACCATCTAAATAGGATCTGTATTTATTCCATTATGGTTAAAATATATTTTTCTCATGTCTTTTGCTTGATGCTAGAACGCTAAATGAATGCCTTAATTTCTCCTCAAGTTTTAATCCCCACACTCATTTGTGCTAGGGCAGCGGAGATGCATGACCATATAAACCTATCCTTTGTTAGGATTTTTTTAAACTCGAGGATTAGTCCCTGACACATTGCACCCCCACACGTTTAAAGGTTAAATTGTCTCCTCGTACTGGAGGGATCTTACACTATCCCTCGTATAAGGCATTCGACTACTTCGTAATAAACTCCGGTGGGCGGGGATTCTATACACAGAGCCTGATGCGGCCAATCACCAGGGTCTACGGCACCTCCGCAGCCTTATTAGACCAAGATGGGGAGTGATACGACGTAGCCTTTGATAACGTCTGACGACGAAACGCGTAAGGCGTGCTGACGTCACTTCCGGTGCGGGACATAGAGGCGTGGAGCGCATTTGGAGTGCAAGCCGCCCTATACCCCTCCGATATTGGTGTTGTCTTTGAACCTGGATGGTGGAAACAGGTGTATTTTCTAAGATACCCTGTTTTTTTGCAACTCTGCTTTGTTTTTAATTTTATACTTTTTAATAAATATCGATTTTTTAAAAAATCTGGTAATGCACATGGGACCTCCGTTTTTCATTGCTTCCCTGTGAGGTATAATTCCCCCCCCCCCCCTGGGGAACGTCGCTGGATTTCCTGACCCTAAGAGACCTGGATGGACGGGCTGGGAAAAATCTGATCGGCGAGGACATCTTATAGTGGGGACCCTGAGGAGCACCTGGTACCGATTATCTGGAAGCTGTTTACCCCTGCAGGGGTATCTACATCTGGTGAGTGAGGGAGCAAAGGGGGACAGCACAAAGTCACCGTCATTCTTTTGAATCACAAAAGTCACGTTTCTGAATCACCGCTGTGAACCACCATTGAAATTGGCGCGATGAAGATCTTTTTGATATAGAGGTGTCTGTCACACACTGTGGAAACCTCTCTATTTGACTTTATTCTTTCACTTTTAGGAACCTATTGTGGACTGGACTATTAACTCTATCATACATACATTTTTTATTATTTTTATTCTTACTGGACTATCATATTAATTATTATTGCGGCTTTTGGGCTCACACTCATGTAAATTTAGTTTTACTGATTTATTCAATTATTAGCCCCTCACGGGCCACTTTCCATATTTTTTCTTAATTTTATTTATTTTTCTTGTTTTTTGGCACTCTGGAAATTTGATATCACTGTTAACTAGAGGTAAAGTGGTCACTTCAGGCATGGTATATGGAAGAGGCCACACACAGGATATTAATGTGTTCACTTACACTAAACACTAATCACTAAGGTGGGATTAACATTGGATCACTAATTCTACATAGGACGGTTTTTTTCACTTATAATTATATTTATTACAGTCACCAAGGCAATATTGGATTACGCACCTAATTCCTATGAGGGGTTGGGAGTACATACTGCCATACCTACTCAACACTGAGTATTGGAACACACCCCCCCCTTTTTCTTTCAATTATCTTGTGTCACTATTAGAATACATTTGGGGGCACTTAATAGTAAATACATATATATTATTTTATTTTACCTATAATAGGGCCACTCACGGATTTTTATTAAGCATATAGGGGAGCGCCAATCGCCCTTTTACGTTCACTTCTATATCTAATTTACCCTCTAGGGGGCTAAATTTTCCTTGGGCGGGCTGCATACCTGATCCTTGGTATCCTAAGCGCGGAGTTGCCTTTCAGTTTTACATAAGTCGTGAATTAATGACTGTTCCAACTACCGCTGCTTTGTCCTCTTTTGGAATGAAGGGGATGAGTCTACGTAGCAGGCGGAGGAGATGGTGAGATCCGCTGACTACTGATCCTATTTGTGCATCCATTGTCATTCAAAAATGACTCTGAGACTCTTGGCCTTGTTCCTTGGAGAGATGGTCTGTCCAAAGATGGGTGGCGTCCAAGGGGTCTTGGTTTGGGAATTTTGGAAGTAAGAATGCTCTATCTTTGAGATGCTCTGTCATGCGCCTCTTGACTGTCCAGGATGACTTTACACCAGAAATACAGGCAGCTGTCACTGAGCAAATTGAGGCCCTTGGTGCACCCTCCAGCATGGGATTTTACCATCTGGAGGGCTATTGCACCAATTGCTTAAAGTGTGTGAGAAGGTAAGTGAAATGTCAAATGTGTCCCATACTCAGAAGTACTGAGATTCTCCCAGGGCCTCTGGCAGCAGCGGAGAACAGGGAAGGAAAGTACAGGGATATTACTGTGACTGGGGCAAACTATTTCCATTGCCTAGTACAAAGTAGTGGTTCACTTTAAGCCTTGGGGATGGGCCTATAGTAACGCATAGGTGGAAGAGCCACACTCCTGACCCAGGAAGCTTCTACAATATTTACAGTGCTTTGCAAAAGTATTCACCCCCCTTGGCATTTTTCGTGTTTTGTAGCCTCACAACCTGGAATTAACATGGATTGTTTGAGGATTTGCATCATTTAATTTACAGAACATGCCCACAACTTTGAAGATTTAAATTTTTTTTTATTGTGAAGCAAACAACAAATAGGACAAAATAACAGAAAAAGTCAATGTGCATAAAGATTCACCCCCTATACTCTGTAGAGCCACCTTTTGCGGCTATCACAGCTCCAAGTCACTTTGGATAAGTTTCTATGAGTCTTGCCACATCTTACCAACTGGGATTTTTGCCCATTCCTCCTTGCAAAACTGCTCCAGCTCCTTCAAGTTGGATGGTTTGCGCAACAGCAATCTTTAAGTCTGACCACAGATTTTCTATTGGATTGAGGTCTGGGCTTTGACTGGGCCATTCCAACACATTTACATGTTTCCCCTTAAACCACTCAAGTGTTGCTTTAGCAGTGTGTTTGGGGTCATTGTCCTTCTGGGAGGTGAACCTCCGTCCTAGCCTCAAATCACACACAGAGTGGTACAGGTTTTGCTCAAGAATATCCCTGTATTTAGCACCATCCATCTTTCCCTCAACCCTGACCAGTTTCCCAGTCCTGACTGCTGAAAAACATCCCCACAGCATGATGCTGCCGCCACCATGTTTCACAGTGGGGATGGTGTTCTTTGGGTGATGTGATGTGTTGGGTTTGCGCCAGACATAGCATTTCTTTGATGGCCAAAAAGTTTAATTTTAGTCTCATCAGACCAGAGCACCTTCCTCCATACATTTTGGGAGTCTCTCACATGCATTTTTGCAAACTCAAAACGTGCCTTTTTGTTTTTTGCTGAAAGTAATGTCTTTCTTCTGGCCACTCTGCCATAAAGCCCAACTCTATGGAGCGTACGTCTTATTGTCGTCCTATGTACAGATACTCCACTCTCTGCTGTGGAACTCTGCAGCTCCTCCAGGGTTACCTCAGGTCTCTGTGCTGCCTCTCTGATTAATGCCCTCCTTGCCCGGTCTGTGAGTTTTGGTGTGCGGTCGTCACTTGGCAGGTTTGCTGTTGTGCCGTGTTCTTTACATTTGGTTATGATAGATTTGATGGTGCTCCTCGGGATCATCAAAGATTTGGATATTTTTTTATAACCTAACCCTGACTTGTACTTCTCAACAACATTGTCCCTTACTTGTTTGGAGAGTTCCTTGGTCTTCATGGCAGTGTTTGGTTAGTGGTGCCTCTTGCTTAGGTGTTGCAGCCTCTGGGGCCTTTCAAAAAGGTGTGTATATGTAATGACAGATCATGTGACACTTAGATTGCACACAGGTGGACATCATTTCACTAATTATGTGACTTCTGAAGGTAATTGGTTGCACCAGAGCTTTTTATGGGCTTCATAACAAAGGGGGTGAATACATACACACAGGTCATTATCAGTTTTTTTATTTCTGAAAAATAGTTTTATGTATATATTTTTCTAATTTTACTTCACCAACTTAGACTATTGTGTTCTGATCCATCACATATAATTCAGATTAAAAAAACATTGAACTAAAGGCTGTAATGTAACAATATAGCTAAAAAGCCAAAGGGGGAGGGGTGAATACTTTTGCAAGGCAATGTACATGGGTGCTGAAGGAGTGTAGGACTCGAAGATAAGTGTGATCTGGTGCAGTTATTAGTCTTGAAAGGCAGCTTTCTAACAGAGTAGCCTTTTGGGTCCCCAGGGTGATCCAAGAAAAATGAGAGCTCCACAAGCCTGTACATTAGTGGTCTCCAAACTGTGGCCCGGGGCCAGATGCGTCCCTTGGCCTGCTTTTACCTGGCCCTGGGGGCATTATTCCAACAGTGGGGCATAGTTACTGCCACTGACAATGGGGCACTATTCCTCCTACTGACACCAGTGATGGCGCACTAGTCTTCCCATTGACACCAGTGATGGCGCACTAGTCCTCCCATTGACACCAATGATGGCGTGCTATTCCTCCCATTGACACGAATGATGGCGTGCTATTCCTCCCATTGACACCAATGATGGCGTGCTATTCCTCCCATTGACACCAATGATGGCGCACTAGTCCTCCCATTGACACCAATGATGGCGCGCTAGTCCTCCCATTGACACCAATGATGGCGCGCTAGTCCTCCCATTGACACCAATGATGGCGCGCTAGTCCTCCCATTGACACCAATGATGGCGCGCTAGTCCTCCCATTGACACCAATGATGGCGCGCTAGTCCTCCCATTGACACCAATGATGGCGTGCTATTCCTCCCATTGACACCAATGATCGGGCACATATTTCTCCCATTGATACCAGCAATTTGGCACCATTACTCCCCCTAATAGCAATCATGGGGTATTGTTTACTCCCTTTGACGCCAGGACATTTTCTACTCCTGCTGGCCACAGTGTGGCCCCCCCTAAAGTTTGCTATAGACGATCAAGTAAAAATACATGGTAGAAAAGTCAAGGGTTCCCTTCTTTCCATGTTAACTGTGGGCAGCCTTCAATACGGCAGAGATTGGAGCCATAAAGGCATAGAGTTATTGTTGATCTTTGTGGTGTTGTACAGTGAGCCCAGACCAATGTGGTGACAAGGGGCTTGTCTGCAACAGCTCGGAGGACAGGTGATGGCAGATCTGTGAGTTTGCGCTGGAGACAAGGCAGTTTTTACAGCCAATGGCTGCCTTTTTTTATTTGTGAACAGCCTAGACCAGGGTTTCTCAACCAGGGTTCCTCCAGAGGTTGCTAGGGGTCGAGCAATGAGCAATTTCTGCCTCTCAGATAAGATCCTACTAACACCAGTGATCTTTTTAACTATATGTAAGGGTGTAATTCTTCCCAATGACCACAAGTCTAAGGAGCATTCTTCCCACTGACCATCACACACACCAATGTATCATGAGTTGTAAATCTAGCCATTTTTAGCAGGGGTTTCCTGAGAAGTTATTTCAAGGGTTCCTCTGTGTTGGAAAGGTTGAGAAAGGTTGGTTCCAGGCAAAACATTTTTTTTAAAACAAAATAACTGGATTTTTGCTTTTACGGTTTGCTTGCCTAATATCATTTTCTAACTCTCCTTCCCACCAGATTTCTCATTTCAAGATCCCTCGTTACATAATCTTTGTGAATGAGTACCCTCTCACAATTTCTGGAAAGGTAATATTGGGACGGGTGTGCTGACTTTTCCTAGAGGCGATATGGTAATGGCGGTGTATGTGCCGGTCTCCGTACTCCATGTCATCTTCATACTGTTCTTTGTTCCATACAGGTCCAGAAGTTCAAGCTAAAAGAAATTGTGGAGAAGCAGCTGAAGTTATGAGGAGCCCTTTATGTTCTTTCACGTTCAATCCAAGAGCAATTGTCCCGGCCTCGAAAATGTAGCACCCGTCATTAGTGAATGATGCTCTTCACGTTTCGGTTGGTGACCTCTGATTGGTATTCTCCAGATGCCGGGACTTGGCGGATGAAGTGAAAGGGAATGAATATAAAAAAAGACGATTTATGTACATCTATCATCATCATTATATAAGCTCCTCCTCTGGGTGTAAACCAGTTATATTTTTATAATGAGCTCTACAGTTTTCATATTCCTCCGGGTCTGGTTTTTAGTCACTCCTTACCCTTTCCTACTCCGTTTACTGTTTTTACGACAAGCTTTTTTAAATTGGATGCTGCTCCGTCCTTTATATGGGGCTTTTGAATTACAAACGTGGTGCTCAGGCTGTAAACACCGTGACGTGCCTTATACTGTGAATGTTAAGCAGCCCCGATTGCTTCTTCCAGAGCAGATTCTGCACCTTGCTTGTCCAGGTGGGAAAGTTGCTCTCTGTCCATCCTAATGCCCTTTGTGGGCAATCAAATACGTCCTTAACCATTTCAGACCGGACCATTTTGCTGGCTTAAGACCAGAGCACTTTTTGCGATTCGGCACTGCGTCGCTTTAACTGACAATTGCGCGGTCGTGCGACATGGCTTCCAAACAAAATTGACGTCCTCTTTTTCCCCACAAATAGAGCTTTCTTTTGGTGGTATTTGATCACCCCTGTGGTTTTTATTTTTTTGCGTTTATAAACAAAAAGAGAGTGGCAATTTTGAAAAAAACACAATATTTTTAACTTTTTGCTAAAATGAATATCCCCCAAAAATATATAAAAAGTGATTTAACGATTGGTTTGCGCAAAAGTTATAGCGTTTCCAAAATAGGGATAGTTTTATAGCATTTTTATTAATAATTTCTTTCTTTTTTTACATGGCGGCGATTTTTATCGCGACTGCGACATTATGGCGGACACATCGGACATTTTTGACACATTTTTGGGACCATTGTCATTTATACAGCAATCAAAGCTATACAAATGAACTGATTCCTGTGTAAATGACACTGGCAGTGAAGGGGTTAACCGGGAGGTGGCAGTGTAGGGGTTAAGTGTGTTGCTAACTGTGGGGGGCGTGGCTGTGTGTGTGTGACAGTCACTGATCTCTGCTCCAATCACAGAGAGCAGAGATAAGTGTCCTAATATTAAAAGTTAGCAGCTACAGTATGTGTAGCTGCTGACTTTACATTTTTTGTGGGGCAGGCGGAGCTCCACTTTAATTTGCAAGGATTTTCTCTCACTTCCTGTTTGGCTATGAGACAGAAAATTAAGGGAAATTTCCACAAGGGGACACTGATGGGGGGTGGGGGGGATCCAATCTGACGGGTTATAACCCTCCCTTAGGCCCCATACACACTATTCGATTTTCTGCAAATTTTTGTCTTGAGATTTACCCAAACCATGTAGTGCACGGGCCTGCCTGATTGCATGCAAATTTAATCTACCGTATATACTCGAATATAAGCCGAGATTTTCAACCCTTTTTTTAGGGCTGAAAGTCCCCCCCTTGGCTTATATTCGAGTCACCGCCGTCTGCCTACATGAACAGCTTGTCATGCAGACAGACGGCAGTTTTCAAAAGCCGCGCCTCCTCCTCCTCCTCCTCCTCGTCCGTGATAGGCGGACACTAATTTTCCCAGCAGTAAGTCAGTGTGCAGTATTCCGCCTATCACAGACATCCTGTCATTCTCATCTCATGGACCAGGATGAGAGGACATCCGTGATAGGCGGAACACTGCACACTGACTGCTGGGAAAAAAGTGTTCCTCCTATCACGGACGAGGAGGAGGAGGAGGAGGTGCGGTTTTGGTAATATTGGAATGGCGCCTTACACGGGGGACAGAGCGGGACTGCATCAGCTGCCAGATCCTACAGGGAGGGACACAGGACCGAGGACCCAGAACCGGCGGATCGGCGCAGGCAGTCTGTACAGGGGACACGGGGGTCTGTACAGAGGAAAAGCAGCTGCAGATGGACATTGCTGACTCTTTTCCACTTACAGTAGCTGCTGCATTTTCCCCCTCGGCTTATACACGGGTCAATAAGTTTTTCCCATTTTTTTGTGGTGAATTAGGGGCCTCGGCTTATACTCGGGACGGCCTATACTCGAGTATATACGGTATATATGATAATATAATATGAGGTCAAAATATGAGTTCCACCCAAAAATGGAACTTCCACTTTAAGGTTTGACCTCCTATTATATGGTTTTGGTAAATCCGAAGACAAAAATCTGCTGAAAATCTAATAGTGTGTATGGGGCCTTACTCTATTTAAAAAAAAAAAAAAAAACAGGTTTTGCCTATAGTTCAACTTTAACCCCTGCAGTCCTGGAAGATTACAACTGTGTGAGGCTTGGGGGGTGGGTGGGCAGAAGACTTCCGATTTTAAGTAAGAGACCAGCCAGAAGCACAAGGGTATGTACCATCCCTTGTACTGATTTTTTTAAGATATTGTAACTAAACTGAGGTTTTAGCAGTTCATTCTCTACCGCCCACCAGATGGACGCCCAATACCTGTAATGAAAATACCTTAAGCTGCTATAGACTTACTGTATATACTCACGTATAAGCCTGACCCGAATATAAGCCGAGGCACCTAATTTTACCCTAAAAAACTGGGAAAACGTATTGACTCGAGTATAAGCCTAGGGTGAGAAATGCGCAGCTACTGTAAGTGGAAAAGAGGGTCAACAATGCCCATTTGCAGCCATAGGTCCCCCGAACTTCAAACTTGGTAGTTAATGGTTCCTAGATGCCCCCTAGCTGCAGCCAAAATTTGGGGTCTCTGGACCCGAAATGACATTGCTGCAGATGGACACAGTTGACCGACTTTGGGGCCCCCCGTATCTCAGGAACACTTAGTGATAGGAACCCCAAATTTGGTGTGCAAATCCAGTGGAGCCAACACTACAACATATTCCATTCGAAAAATGTCAAGCACTTTTCTGCAGCAGAGAAACTCGGCTTATACTCGAGTATATACGGTATTACTGCCATTGAGTCAAATTTACATTGGACTGCCTGTGAAACACCAGCAGGGCGGCGGCCATAGACGGATCAACAATCTCTATCTGGCACCAGTTAGCTGTAGCTCACTGAATTTTTAGAACATGTATAACGATTGCCTTATTTTTAATAAAAATACCTACCAATGTGAACGGTGATGTGTCTTTTGTCGGTAGTTACAAAGAGAGAGAAATCTTGTTGGTTAAAACAGAAGAACACGGCATCTGAGCACCGCAAACCAAAAAAACGCTATTAAACTCATTTTTAATATTCAAAGCAAACTCCCCCCATCCATCCTTTATTTTACAGAGAGATCTCTTTTGAAAAGAACACTCCAGCATTTCTGGCTGCGGCCATCTTGAGTAAGGGCAGATGAGTCATGTAGCATTTACTTCCTGGATTCCATCTCCCCTTGGCTCAGGCATGCATACAGGAGGGTGTGCTTAGCTGAGAACCCCCCCCCCCCCTTTCTGAAGACATCTGGGATGTATGACATCATTTGCCTAGGCAAGAAACCAGGAAGTAACTTAAAATAGTCTAAGATTAAAAATAGTCAATGTTCATTAGGACTGAAGTACCACTTTAAAGAATAACTCTGTTTTCTTGTTTAAAAAAAAAAAAAGAATAACTCTGTATTAGTTAGCGTCTTTACTGGCTATCCAGGACACCCTCACAAAATATGTTTTTGAACCCAAACACTGCAATGTCAAATGGACCCAAATAGGGGAACTCCTACTGAATGACGGGAAGTGAGCTTTTTTTCTGATTCAGATCTGCTGGGTTATGGCCATAAACTTTTCCTTTTAAACACATTCTTTTACCACTTAGAGCAGGGATCCTCAAACTACGGCCCTCCAGCTGTTGCGGAACTACACATCCCATGAGGCATTGTAAAACTCTGACATTCACAGACATGACTAGGCATGATGGGAATTGTAGTTCCTGAACAACTGGAGGGCCGTAGTTTGAAGACCCATGACTTAGGTCCTTACACCGCCAAGAATGAGAATATTTCTATAGCAGGTAGCACAGGCGGATACGATCGTCTGCAGCCAGCAAGCCTGTACAATTCAATGACTGGCAGCCACAGGAGTTCACATGTTGCTCATGGAGTGGTTCAAACTCCTTCCCCAATTTATCCCAAAAAAGATTTAGAAACACTTAAGGCCCCTTTCACAGGACCATTCTGATTGGGTCCACCTATTCTTAAAAAAAAAAAAAAAAAAAAAAAAAAAAAGGACCCAATCGGAAAGCTCCATTTCAGAGGACCCTTAAAGTGTATGCAGCTTCATAGGAAGTGTTTTATTATATCTGTTCTACAAGTGCAAAAAAAAAATAGACAGATGGGGAGATTATATATATATATATATATATATATAAATTTCAGGTTGGACCCCATTTTGCCTTCAGAACGGCCTTAATTCTTCATGGTATAGATTCAACAAGGTGTTGGAAACGTTCCTCAGAGATTTTGGTCCATAGTAGACGTGTGATTAGTTTCGTAAGAATTTGAATTTTTATGCATACGAATTCTGTACGAAATTTCGTTTACGAATTTCGAATCCAAATTCATAACGAACATTCATAATTGTTATGAAAAGTTAACAAACCTAAAAGTTAAAATGCCAGGAAGTCAGCACAGCACAGGGATGGTGGAAACCCCTCATAATGGGCACAGCGGGTGTACAGACCTGGGGACTCAGCACATGGATGGTGGGGACCCCTCATAATGGGCACAGCAGGTGTACAGTCCTGGGAACTCAGCACAGGGATGGTGGGAACCCCTCATAATGGGCACAGCGTGTGTACAGACCTGGGAACTCAGCACAGGAATGGTGGGAACCCCTCATAATGGGCACAGCGTGTGTACAGACCTGGGAACTTAGCACAGGGATGGTGGCAACCCCTTATATTGGGCACAGCGGGTGTACAGACCTGGGAACTCAGCACAGGGATGGTGGGAACCCCTCATAATGGACACACAGCGGGTGTACAGACCTGGGAACTCAGCACAGGGAGCTCTGCAACACGCTGCCAATACTCTGCAACACGCTGCCAATACTCTGCAACACGCTGCCAATACTCTGCAACACGCTGCCAATACTCTGCAACACGCTGCCAATACTCTGCAACACGCTGCCAATACTCTGCAACACGCTGCCATACTCGGTAATACCCGGCCATACTCGGCGATACCCAGCTGTACCCAGCCATGCTCAGCCAATATTACAGTGGGGGAGATGACGTGGATATTACAGTGGGGGCTTTATGGTGGTGGAATTTTCACAGGTTTTTGCAAATTCAATTATTTGCTGATCCGAAAAATGATCCGATCCGTGACTCTGATCCGATCCGTGACTCTGATCCGAGGAACGATCCGATCTGTGAGTTTGGGGGGGGACAGATGTACAGAGGGGGAACAGATATGTGTGTGGGGGGACAGATGTGTAGTGGGGTACAGAGGGGAAACAGATATGTGTTGGGGGGGCAGACGTGCAGGGGGGAACGTGCCCCTTGCTTACAGTAATACTAGACCCGCCCCTAAGAATAGGAAAAAAAAAAAAGTCAGTTACTTTGCTGCGTAACTAATTACTTTTCCAATGTAGTAACTGAGTTACTAACGCAATTACTTTTTTGGGAGAAGTAATTTGTAACTTAACTAATTACTTATTTAAAGTAATATGACCAACACTGGTAGTAGGGTGCTGGGTAGTGTTTCGGGGTGTCACGTCCTATGTAATTAGGGTGTTCTTATATGTAGTAGAGGACTATGCAGGGTGTGCAGCTGTCCTCTCCAGTTCTCAGGTAAAGTGGGGTGTTCTCGGGTGTAGTAGGGGTTTGTATAGGGTGTCAAAGCTGTGTCACCTGTCAAAGCGCTCCAGTTTTTTGATACAGTAGGGTGTATCATGGTGTCAGCTGTCACCTCTTTATAGTGTTGGGGGTGTAGTAGGGTGGCGGCTGTCACGTCTCCCTAGTTTTGGGGTACAGTAGGATGTAGTGGGGGGGGGGGGGGTGGAAGTGTCCACTCTTAGCTCTCCCAATGTTTTATCTTCCTAAACAGAAAACATTAGGCAAGAAGCTCATGGCTTCTGCACATTTTGCATTCCAACCATGTGTAGCAGGGCCAGGTTTATTGTGGGCAGACCCATCTAAGAACGGCAAGTGGGAAAACGTATTACAAGTGGGGGGGTTGGCAACCAGTTCATGGCATCCCTACCCTGCTGACCATCTGAAGTGCTCCTGATACCTGCTGGCCCGGTTTCCTTGGTAACCATTCCTTCCTCCGTTCGGCCCCGCCCCCTCTGTTCGCTCACCAATCCAGTCCTCAGCCACTCCCCACTCAGGGTACATAACTCCCATCTCCAATATGGCCACTAGCACAGCCTGACGAAGGGGCACGCATGCCCCGAAGCGCCGCCCATGTGACCCGTACCCGGAAGTGATCGCGCAATAACACCGCTGCTGCCTAGAACAAAGCAGCCCACTGTCTGCACAGCCTGCTCTCCAGCCGTCCGGAGGCACTGAGAACCCACAGCGCCACCGGATCTCCACTGGACTACACAGCATGTTTGAGACAGCACATCTGATGACATCACTTCACCCGGGACCCAAAAACGGATGATCCTCTAATTTCTGATATGCCTTTATGACACATTCATCTTGTGAGTGTTCTTAATCTTCTTTTATAATAAATTGATCTTATTTTGCTGCACTTAGAGGGAGCCGTCTCTCTCTCTTTTTATTGGTCTAAAGACAGTTATGTGTCCTCTATGCATGCGCCTGTCCCACACCTCGGTGATGTGCCTGGAGAGGAACCAAACACACCGGGACAAACCCCTCACCCTGCCAGGCATTCTACTATGAAACGAGCGGGCGATAATGTTTAATATGTGACCGGTAGGGGGAGTGAGGAAGTGTCATCTCCCCACCTGTACAGTCTGCACTCTGCAGATTATTTTATACACCCAAATGTATGATAATCACATTGGCTCTGGGCGCTGTTCTCCGTCCTTGGAGGGTTCCCCCATTTCAACCACGGGGGAGACATCATGCCTCTTACACCCGTCTTCCTTGGCTGATACCGGACTTGGCTTTGAGGTTGTTAGTAAGTATCCCAATCTATCTCCACCTTGTTGGGACATAATTCCCCTGCCCCCCCTCATTCTAAGGGTATTATCATTAATCCCTGTTCTTTCTTCCCTAATATATTACTTCATAAAACTCCTGATGGAGTGCAACTAGATGCCAACAGTTACTTGTTTTTATTACATTTGTCTTTCAATCGATTTATTATACCATGTATATTTGCCATGTCTACTTTCAATTTGTATTGCATGCTATGAGCAGCATATTTAGTGTAAGTCTGGTGACTACCTATTTGATACAAAATATCTGATATGTATTCTAGATTGTAGGGGTGCAACGGATCAAAAAAACTCACGGATCGAATCGATCCTCGGATCAGAGTCACGTATCGGATCAGCAAATAATAATAATTGAATTTGCAAAAACCTGTGAAAATTCCACCACCATATAGTCCCATCATTTCCCCCACTGTAATATTGGCTGATTATGGCTGGGTGCGGCTGGGTATCGCCGGGTATTGGCAGGGTATGGAGGGATGGCTGTGACTGCAATTGTCACAGAGCAGCACTGTGGGCACTGCAGATCCAGCCCACATCGCTGCTGCCATCCGATCTCTCCCCTCCACTGTACAGATCAGTACACAGAGGGGAGAGAGGAACCGGCGTCATCTTGACGCCGGTTTGTTTACGGTTTGTTCACAAGTAATCGCTCCGTCATTTGACGGAGCGATCACATTGTAAACGGCCGACGGGTGCACCAAGATGGCCGGAGCTAGGCCGAAGCCGCGGCCTTTCCTAAGGCCGTGGAGCACTCTGCAGATCGCGGCGTGTGCCGGTCCGAACAGGGTGACCCGTTCGGATCACGGATCGGTGACGATCCTTTGCACCCCTACTAGATTGTAATAAATAAATCATGTACTGTACTTTTAATTTTTATGTTGTCACTTTCTCTTAACAGGGCGTACCCTCATTTAAAGTCCCACAAAATTCCTCCCTTTTATCTACTAAACCAGGGATGGAGGCTGCCATGTGTTTCATATAGAGTGTGTGTCAGGTCACGTCCATTTACTGTATGATAATCACACCCAACTCATGGTCTGGGGTCATGGTAGGGGTGTTAATGTGAGTTGTCAGTCTTGGGTGATAACTGTCATTTTAGAGTGATGGGGTGTCAATGTGGGGCATCATCCTAGAGTGATTGGGGGGGGGGGGGTGAAGGGATGTCCCCCCCCCTCCCCTTTTGTCATCCGGTACCCCTCAGTGTTGAATATATCTCAATAAACCATTGTACAATCTTGGTGCGTCATCTCTATTGATGCACAGACGGTGGACCTCCTTGGAAGGGCCCCATTTGCATTATACACAGAGATCAGAGCACCATCTGTATCATCCATCTGTTCACTCAAACCATTTATACAACAAAAATAAATAGAAAACTTCTAAATATGTAAGGTATGTTAGGCCCCATGCACACGAGACGCAGATGCAAACTCTGCTGAACGCATGTTTTAAAAAGCAGAAACCTGCGTTTAAAAACGCGCGTTTTGCTGTGTTTTAATGTTGCGTTTAGACGCGTTTGCGTCTATAAGCATTTGTAAAGATAACATCATATAGACCCTCCCCAAGCTCAGAAAGCATGTATTATTAACTATTTCTGCCATTTTGATCAGAGTGAGCATGTATACAATTAGTGAGTATTTATGCTCTATGAACTAATTACGAAATTTTAAACACATTTTTCTAGTATTTTTTATGGTTTACCATCATATTTCTGAGTTTTCTGGTCCAAAAAATTGGGTTCCTTTACAAAAAGGCTTATAAACACAAACGCGGCTAAACGCAGGTGCCTGCGTTTAGCCGCATTTAGCTGCGTTTTGCGTCTGAAACGTGGAAAAGCAAAGTGTCTGAACGCATTTTTTTTGCTTCTGGAAAAACTAGGTTAAACGCAACTGCATAAAAACGTGAAAAAACGAGACCGTGTACATGGACACATAGGATAACATTGCATGCGTTCAGGGGCAGTTGAAAAAAGTGTCCAACTGCCTCTGAACGCGCGTTTAACAGCGTCTCGTGTGCATGAGGCCTAAAGGTCCCATTTTAATAGGAAAAAAAAAAGCACATAAAAAGGTATTACCTTATATACTCGAGTATAAGCCGACCCACCTAATTTTACCACAAAAAACTGGGAAAACGTATTGACTCGAATATAAGCCTAGGGTGAGAAATGCGCAGTTACTGTAAGTGTAAAAGAGGGTCAACAATGTCCATTTGCAGCCTCACTGTGCCCATTTGCAGCCATAGGTCCCCCGAACTTCAAACTTTGTAGTTAAGGGTTCCTAGATGCCCCCCAGCTGCAGCCAAAATTTGGGGTCTCTGGACCCAAAGGGTCCGAAATGACATTGCTGCAGATAGACACAGTTGACCGACTTTGGGGCCCTGTATCTCTGGGCCACTTAGTGCTAGTGGTGCCAAATCCACTGGGTTTGCACACCAAATTTGGGGTTCCTAGCACCAAGTGGCCCTGAGATACAAGGCCCCAAAGTCGGGTCGGAAATGTCATTCTCTGCTGCAGAAAAGTGCTTGACTCAAGTATAAGCCGAGGGGGGCATTTTCAGCACAAAAAAATGTGCTGAAAAACTTGGCTTATACTCGAGTATATATGGTAATTTATCTCAATGGAATAAAGTAATAAAAATAAAAAATAGCTCCCCAGAGGAAGGAGGAATCAATAAATAAATCAGATGTGTCTGGGGACACACAGAATCGGGGCACCATGAATCGCCATCATTGAGGAACACCCCCCAGCAGGAAGAGGAAGTGTAACTGGCATGAACATATCAGGAGGGGGGGGGTGAATAACATAAAATACATCCGTGGGGGGCTGTTTTGGGCTGATACCCAGAGTTGGGCTTTAAGGCCCAAGAGTTGGCTGTCTATATCCACGTTCGTATAATAAAAACGCACTGATCTGTTTTAATAAAGTTTATTGCTATTTTATCTCCAGAAGCTTACCATCTATAGCAGTGGTGGTGAAATTTAATTTTATAGGGGACAAAAAGAAAAAAAAGGAATTCAAAGAAAACCTGTGGTCGGACTTTAAAGGCACAACAAACAGTGGGAGTACAACATTTTTTTTTAACACTTATTGAAAAATACATATAGTATAAAGACCAGAGACATGAAATAAATGATAAAAAAAAATCACATATACAGATGAGAATCGATACATGGTGTGAGCCCTAATGCGTCTACACGTTTCGTTGTACACTTCTTCAGGACACATTTGGGGTTCAGTAGTTGCAAAGAAGAGAAGGATCCCGCTATCTTGCAAGAGGGTCACGTAAATACGTATTATTCAATCGGTGATTAGACAGAAAATGGTTTCCAATAAAGAAAAACAAACGGAAAAACTCAGGGGCAACGCAGCTCAATACAGCTGAAACACATAGAGGCCACCTGTGGGCTGATCATCAAAACCTTATTGAGCAGGGCATATTAGATGGGAGATGTAATATGCCGTGGAGCATGATGAATAAATCAAAGAAGATCCTTGAGTCACAAAAAAGACCACAGATAGGAACCTGACTGTTTATCCAATACGGTGGATCCAGATCCAAGCCATGGGCGTCCGCAGAACTTTTTTCAGGGGGGGGCATCATTTTAAGGTCACCCATGCTCTGACCCTTTTCGACAATGTCATTATCACGGTCATAGACTGCAGACATAGTACAGGTGATGGTCAGAGACTGTGGACATGGCCCAAGAGACTGTCAGAGACTGCGGACATGGCCCAAGAGACTGTCAGAGACTGCGGACATGGCCCAAGAGACTGTTAGAGACTGCGGACATGGCCCAAGAGACTGTTAGAGACTGTGGACATGGCCCAAGAGACTGTGAGTGACTGCGGACATGGCACAAGAGATGACCAGAGACTGCATACATGGCCCAAGAGACTGTCAGAAACTGCATACATGGCTCAAGAGACTGCGGACATTGCACAAGAGACTGTCAGAAACTGCATACATGTGGGTGGGGGGTGACAGAGAGAGACAGGGTGGTGACAGAAAGAGACAGAGGGGGGAGACAGAGGGGTGAGAGAGAGGGGTGATGGGGGTCATCACTCCTGATCCGATCCCCGATTCCAAGGGAGGGCACCCCCCCCCCACCCCTACCTGCGGACGCCCATGATCCAAGCTACCACCATCCCAAGCAAATAAGTATATGGTGGTATCACGAAAATCCCCTGGGAGAGAGTGAACAACAACGTTTAAAGACCACAGGTTTTCTTTGAATTCCTTTTTTTTTTTCTTTTTGTTCCCAATATTCGAAGATGAGGCAAAGTGAGTGCTTTTTCTCTTGTTTATTCATTATATAGGGGACCTCAAGCGTGGCCCCTGACATCAGCAAATGGCCATACATAATATTCAGTGAATGTAATGTTATAGAAAGCTGTCAGTGAATGAATGATTTGTATAGCGCTGCAAATGTGAACTGAATCGCCTCCAGTCAGTGACTGCGGATGTGATATAGAGGGAGAAGGTATGTGCTTTCAGAAAATGTTTGCAGGACATCACGTAATCTTCATTCCTAAAACTATTTTTTGTAAATACCTTTAAAAAAAAAAAATGCTCTGGCAGCAAAAAGGTTATTCATTTATCTCTTCCCAATGTTGCCCACATCCTCCATCCGTATACTGTACGAGGGGGCGGTGGTACTTCTTTCACCTCTCACTGATCTTGCCCTCAGCAAAGATGGTTGCCGCATCCTCCATTTATACAATATACTAGAAGCAGTACTATGTCTGCCTTCATTTTTTGGAGATCACAGCAGTACCTCTTTAGAGAGGCCACCCCGACATTATTCCATTCCAAGGCTTACTCAGCTAGTGTATGGCTAACTTTTCATCTAGATCAGCGGTGGCCAACCGGTGGCCCGTGGAGCCCTCTGATGTGGCCCCGCGACCTCCTGCTCTGGAATGGTGGGTTAGCAAGCCCAGATCGCAGGTTGCATCAGTGTTGTGAATGAAGATGGTGGTAGAGGAAGAAAGCGGCTACAGAGCCCCATAAGAAGATGCTTCCTGTACAGCGCCGGCTTTTGCCACAGGCAGAGTCTATGGCAAAGTTCAGTTAAAGTGGAGTTCCACCCACTTTTACAACTCTTCAGCATTCCTCACCAAAGTGTGCACTGTAAACAAATTGGATATTTTTTTTATTTTTTTTTCAGCACAGACTGTATATCTGCTGTATTCATTTTTCACTTCCTCCTCCCTGGCCGCGGCCCATCGCATCATTTCCTGTTTGCAATGCCTCCTGGGAAGGGGCAGCAACTTCCTCTGACACTGCCGTTGCTATGGAAACCTGACCTGAAACCTATTACACTGCTTATGCTGCACTGAGCATGTACGAGATCTGCAAGGATGAGATCCAGGAAGAAATACAGTCTGGCTTCAGATGCCCACACTTAAGATGGCCACGGCCTGCTGCAAGTTTATAAAATAACAAACTACTGCTAAAAACTAACAAAACAGACCTTAGTTTACAGACTATTGACGTCGTCCCGGCAACGAGCTGCCTCGACCCCTTACCACGTGATCAGCTGATCATGTGACAGTAACAGAGCCGGTAATCGGCTTTTTTTTTCCTGCTCGCGCTGACAGCGCGAGGAGAAAAAAAAAAAAGCCGATCACCGGCGGCAGTGAGAGGGACATCAGTCCCTCTCACTGCAATATGCCCAGGGTCCATGGTGCCCAACCTGTGCTAATAAAAGTGCCCCCAGTCCCATCTGTCAGTGCCCACAGTGCCAGTGCTGCACATCAGTGTCCCCTACCAGTGTTCATCAGTGTCCCCTACCAGTGTTCATCAGTGTCCCCTACCAGTGCCCATCAGTGCCACCCATCCGCGCCATCTTTGCTGTGCCCATCAGTACCGACTTATCTGTCCCCACCAGTGCCGCCTATCAGTGCCCACCAGTGCCGCCTATCAGTGCCCACCAGTGCCGCCTATCAGTGCCCACCAGTGCCGCCTATCAGTGCCCACCAGTGCCGCCTATCAGTGCCCACCAGTGCCGCCTCATCAGCGCATATCAATGAAGCAGAAAAATTACCTGTTTGCAAAATTTTATAACAAACTATTAAACATGATTTTATTTTATTTTTTAATTTTCCATCTTTTTTTATTTGTTTAGCAAAAAATAAAAACCCCAGCTGTGATTAAATACCACCAAAAGAAAGCTCTATTTGTGGGGAAAAAATTGTAAAAATTTCATTTGGGTACAGTGTTGTATGACCGCGCAATTGTCATTCCAAGTGCGTCAGCGCCGAAAGCTGAAAATTGGTCTGGTCACGAGGGGGGTTTAAGTGCACAGTAATCAGGTGGATATAAAGATTACAAGAATTTACCCTATACAAAACAGGTGAATATATTTCAGGGTACAGATGTATACCTTCCTTTAATCCCATATCTTCCCTATCTAAAGTATAAAAAATAAATAATAAAAAAATGCTCTATATTAGCTTATAAAACAGATCAGATGTTTATAGTGATTATAGTATAAACAATCCAACACCCCCCCCCCCCCCAAAAAAAAATATATATCTATTTAATAATAAAAAAAAAGAAAAGAAAATTGTAATCAGTAACAGCCCTAATTACAAGAATTTACCCTATATAAAACAGGTGTATATATTTCAGAGTACAATGTATACCTTCCTTTAATCCCATATCTTCCCTATCTAAAGTATAAAAAATAAATAATAAAAAAATGTTCTATATTAGCTTATAAAACAGATCAGCTGTTTATAGTGATTATAGTATAAACAATCCAACGCCCCCCCCCCCCCAAAAAAAATATATATATCTATTTAATAATAAAAAAAAAGAAAAGAAAATTTTAATCAGTAACAGCCCTAATTACAAGAATTTACCCTATATAAAACAGGTGTATATATTTCAGAGTACAATGTATACCTTCCTTTAATCCCATATCTTCCCTATCTAAAGTATTTAAAAAAAAAAAAAAATACAAAAAAAAAGTGCTCTATATTAGCTTATAAAACAGATCAGAAGTTTATAGTGATTATAGTATAAATAATCCAACATTAGCCCCCCCCTTTTTTTGGGGGGGGAGCTAAGTTTTGAAAACAGAAAAAATTATACTCACTCCAACATAGCTAAACAGTGGTAGAATTTCCTTTTAACCCAATTTAGAAACTCAGATGAATGTCGAAAACCAAACGGACCAAATATGAGAAAACTGTTCTTCTCTTCCCATTTCTTTAAATAATAAAAAATAAAAATAAAAAACACCTACACACACACACACACACACACGTTCTTCAAATAGTTTCAACACTTTTTTTAAAACTGAGTTTTATATATATTTATAAATAAGTAAAATAGTGTGGAAATTTTTTGAAGACCACATATATATATATATATATATATATATATATATATATATATATATATATATATATATATATATATATATTTTTTTTTTTTTATATTATTTAATTTTTTATTAGGTTATATATAAATATTACAAGAATTTACCCTATACAAAACAGGTGTATATATTTCAGGGTACAGATGTATACCTTCCTTTAATCCCATATCTTCCCTATCTAAAGTATAACAAAAAAAAAATGCTCTATATTAGCTTATAAAACATATCAGATGTTTATAGTGATTATAGTATAAACAGTCCAACATCCCCCCCCCCCCCCCCCAAAAAAAAAAATAAACAAATTATATATATATATTTTAAAAAAAAAAAAAAAAAGAAGGGGGGGGGCGGGGGAAAATGTTAATCAGTAACAGCCCTAATTACAAGAATTTACCCTATATAAAACAGGTGAATATATTTCAGAGTACAATGTATACCTTTCTTTAATCCCATATCTTCCCTATCTAAAGTATTAAAAAAAAATACAAAAAAAAAAAGTGCTCTATATTAGCTTATAAAACAGATCAGAAGTTTATAGTGATTATAGTATAAATAATCCAACATTAGCCCCCCCCTTTTTTTGGGGGGGGAGCTAAGTTTTGAAAACAGAAAAAATTATACTCACTCCAACATAGCTAAACAGTGGTAGAATTTCCTTTAACCCAATTTAGAAACTCAGATGAATGTCGAAACTTAGACCAAAACGGACCAAGTATGAGAAAACTGTTCTTCTCTTCCCATTTCTTTAAATACTAAAAAAAAAAAAAATTTAAAAAATAAACACCAACACACACACACACACACACACACACACACACGTTCTTCAAATAGTTTCAACACTTTTTTTAAAACTAAGTTTTATATATATTTATAAATAAAATAGTGTATATATATATATTTTTTTTTAATATTATTTAGTTACACAAAAAAAAATATACACAGTGCGTATGTGTTATATATATATATATATATATATATATATATATATATATATATATATATATATATATATATATATATATAGCTATGCATACCCCACTTTTAAGTACGCAATGGGGTTTATTTACTAAAGCTGGAAAGTGCAAAATCAGGCTCACTTCTGCATAGAAACCAATGAGCTTCTATAACCCCAGCTCGTTCAATTAAGCTTTGGTAATAAAACCGGGAAGCTCATTGGTTTCTATGCAAAAGTGAGCCTGATTTTGCACTTTCCAGCTTTAGTAAATAAACCCCATTGTGTACTTAAAAGTGGGGTATGCCTGTATATTCATTCGTCATCCTAAATAAAGCTTTTTGTTAAGAAAACAAAAGACAGGATTCAACATTTACCACTGCCAGTCGGGTGTGTGTGTGTATGTGTATATATATATATATATATAATATATATATATATATATATTATATATATATATATATATATTTATTATTTGGTTATTTAATCCCTTTGGGATCAATATATATAGTATCTGTTTGTCATCGTGAATATTCGTAAAGCTTTATTGAAAAAAAAAAAAAAGACAGAATTCAAAATGTACAGTAGCTGCAGTGAGCGTGTTGCTAGGTTACGTGATGTCATAGTAGAGAGGCAAGGCTAATAATAGAGCTGAGATCTGAGTGAGCATCAGTCTTCAACTGACTTTGTGGAGAACACATCTGTTGTAGATTTCTCTGTCAGAGCACATACCTGCTTTGATTTAAATTCAGTATTTGCTAATAATCTATATACTCGTATAATCTACCGTATATATCCTAGTATAATACTAATCTAATTACTTATACTTACACGTATAATACTTATATAGATATATATATATATATATATATATATATATATATATTCACACACACGTGGTATATTCTACCATTTGATAATAGCGATGGGACGAAACGCCAATCGTAAGGCAGCTTCCCGCAAGAGAAATACCTATTTATTCTGGAGTTTGGAGGCCCTTCGCGATGAAGGGAACACCAGTTGGGTAAGGTCCTCATCCAAAGGGAGACCTGAAAAGGTAAATTCCCAAAGGAATGGAAACCGAGAAGATGGAAAACGTCATGAGCGATATCATGAGGACACCATCATAAAATTACAATCACCCGTCAGAGGCTATGTGGCCCGAAAACACGATAAATCCTTAATGACGGAAGAAAATCCACCTCTGAGTACCATCAGCAATTTTTCGCAATCCCTGGACCCCTTTGACCCCCAGAGCGTTGATCAAGTAAATTCCCAAAGGAATGGAAACCGAGAAGCTGGAAAACGTCGTGAGCGATATCAGGAGGACGCCATCATAAAATTACAATCACAGGTCAGAGGCTATGTGGCCCGAAAACACTATCAATCCTTAATGACGGAAGAAAATCCACCTCTGAGTACCATCAGATATTTTTCGCGATTCCTGGACCCCTTTGACCCCCAGAGCGTTGATCAGCAGCAGCGGCTGAATGCGTTGAAGCACGACTTCACGTCTAAATGCAGAACCTTCCATCAACAGAAGGAGGAGCTGCAAACCTTAGAAAAAGACATTGCAGCTTTAGTAAAGGGCAAAATGGCTCTAAAGGACCTTGGGTCCCAGCTCAAAAATCTGAAGCTATGCAGTCAGAAAAAAATGAAAAAGGTAGTAACCGAGCAGAGAGGGAATGCTATGGAGGTCATCAAGAACAGAGAGAGGCTGGAATCGTATGGACAGCTGTTTTATCATCTCCAGACCAATCCAGTTTACCTGGCTAGACTCATTGACCAGATGTCAAACAATCAGGATATTAGAACAATTACGAACAAGCTGCTCTTCAAGCTCTACAATTACAGTGACACTCCACGAGAGGAGTACCATTTCGTGAAGTTAATGGAATTTGCTCTTCGTCAGGAAGTGGAGAGGAAAATCGATGCCATTGAGGACATATTGAGGGGTAAATCAAAGGTTCTAAAGGTAATTCTACAGTTCTACTTACAGAAATCCAAGTACAGTGACCTAGTGAAGGCGCTGACGCCAGCATTTCTGAAGATATTAAAAATCACATATGGGCTGACCCCCAATCCGGACAAGCTGGCAGCCAAGCATTTCAATCCAGTCAAAGGAATGGAAGGAGCGCACGGAATATCCGCTGGTGATGCAAACATTGATTTATACGACATGACGAATGAAATCATAGAGTGCCTATTCTCATCGGTGGACGAAATTCCTTATGGGCTGAGGTATCTAACAAAAATCCTACAACAATCTTTGCTGAGAAAGTTTCCAGAGGCGGGTAAAGATTTAGTGTTGAGGACGGTTGGCTTTTTCTTCTCGGAGTACCTCATGCCAGCCATAGAGAGACCAAATATATTTGGCCTCAGTGAACCAAAAATACATGAGGGTTCAATCCAGAAGGAGAACCTCAAGCTTTTGTCCGTCGTCGTCAGCCTGGCCATACAATCCTTCGCTGTCAAAAAAGCGTATGCAGCTGGAACGTACGACTATATCAGCAGAACCTCCCTGGGGTTCAGGAAATTCTTTAGGGAGGTTCTGAACGTTTCGGAGCCAGAGGACAAATTTTACTTGAGCAAGTTCTCTGATGCTATAGAGATTCCTCAGATAAGCATGCTCATGCAGGACATCTTCTATACACATTCTCTACTTTCTAAACATAAGAATGTTGTATTTGGCGACCATGGACATTTGCAGACCATGGACATTGCGTACCAAGTGTTTAAGGGTCTTGGTCCAGTCCCTCACCTAATGGATCTTCTGGACACCGATGGAGCTTTCTATGATGAAGCGAATAAGGTAACGAGAATCTGGATATGTTTACAAAGCAAAGCTTCCCCACTGGGAGATTTTGATCGTGAAGCGGAGAACCTGAAAATTTCCACCCAAAAACTAGTCCTGAATGTAATTCCTTGGGTGCCCGGAGAAACTCTCCAAAAGGTTCTGAGGCCTGCTTCACCAGCACCGGAAAAGGATCACGTAATGGGAGACGCGACTTCCACCGGTACTAACTTTCCAGATACCGTGGAAAATTCCTCTTCAATGGAAGCCCTGGAATATGAAAAACAAAAGATCATTGCAAACCTGCAGACTTTACAAAAAGCCGGTTTGTTCACAGAGGAAAGGAGCCACCAAGAAATTCTCAACCTCATTTCTGAAGAAATGAAAGAGAGACATGACCTGCGTCAGAAAAGAAACGTCGAGCTTACAAACCTCGAGGAAGCATTAGCTAAACTCTGCTATTGCTCTAAATTTCTGCAGGACAGCATAGACCTGTACAAGAGTTATAGGAAAAGCTGCATCGACATCGTGCTCTGCCGAAAGTCAGACACTGATGGAGTGATCCAGAAGATCCATTATGTAGAAGACACGATTAAATACACTGCAAAGAAGCTGCTGAATAAAGGTGTCATAGTGGCCACACACGGGGATTTCAGGCAACTGAAAAGAGAAGTCCTTCGTATACAAACTGGTGGTGATGGCTATCATATCAGGTTGGACGATAAACATGTATTCCTTCCCATTGTGGACATATTGCGTCTTTATCATAGCAGCGAACCAACGATGAAGATTTTCCATTATGATGTCAATGTTGGCATGTTTTTATTTCTGGTGTTCAGCAAGCTTCACAAAATGTGAACAATCAGCTTTGTTGCTTGGCTTCCTTTTGCCACTTTGTCCCACCTTCCTAACCAGGATGCCAACAGCTATGGCAGTCTGGTGACCTTCGTGGTCGGGCTCATTCCTTCTCGCAGATTCTCTGCATTAGTCTGCTACAGTCCAGTCAGCTACAATCCAGTTGCCTGCCAGTCCAGTCACTACTGGGGGGGGGGCAGTAATGTAAAGGGGGAGTTGAGGACAGTAATGTAAGGGGGGAGGAGAGTTGAGGACAGTAATGTAAGGGGGGGGGGGGGGGAGTCGATGACAGTAAAGTAAGGGGGGGGGGGGAGTTGAGGACAGTAATGTGAGGAAGGGGAGGGGGGGGGGGTTGAGGACAGTAATGTGAGGAAGGGGAGGGGGGGAGTTGAGGACAGTAATGGGGGGGGGGGGGGGGGGGGGGTGGGGGGGGGGGGGGGGGGGGGAGTTGAGGACAGTAATGTGAGGAGGGGGATGGGGGAGTTGGGGACAGTAATGTGGGGGGGAGTTGGGGACAGTAATGTGAGGAGGGGGATAAGGACAGTAATGGGGGGGAGTTGAGGACAGTAATGTGAGGAGGGGGATGGGGGAGTCAAGGAGAGTTGGGGACAGTAATGTGAAATTGGGATTTTGATGTAAAGTTAAGGGGGGGGGGGGGGGACTGAGGATGCTGATGCAGGAATGGAATTGTGATCTAAGATTCAGTTCAGATCTGTACATGCGCATTTGCATGCACACGTCTCAAGTAGGGCCCGCTATTTCATTTTATTAGGCTGCCCTGCCCACCAGAAATACAGGGAACGAAGTCCAGACCCTGTTTTTTTTTTTTTTTTTTTAATTCACACTGCATCAGGCCAAATGGTTCCGCAGGACCATGTGGTTTGGCGTGTGAAAAATATTCCGTAGGTGCCGATGTGTGGGGGTGCCAGTAAGAATTAACGGTACCCCTGCTCATCTGCTAAAGTGCAACATGTTTCTCCGCGGGCCGGGAAACATCTGTGATGTTCTCCAGCCACAGAGTTGTGAACGTAGCCGAAGACCCCATACACACTATTAGATTTTCTGCCGATTTTTGTCTTCATATTTACCAAAACCATATAATAGGAGGTCAAACCTTTATGTACACGCGACCGCACATTCCGACAACAAAATCCTGGATTTCTTTCCGAAGGATGTTGGCTCAAACTTGTCTTGCATACACACAGTCACACAAATCCTGTCGGAAATTCCGAACGTCAAGAACGCAGCGGGCACCGTCCCTGCCCACGCCAGTTTTCAGCTTTCTGCGCTGTCACGCTTTGAATGACAATTCCAACCCTATACCCAAACAAAAGCTTCATAATTTTTTTCACACAAGTAGAGCTTTCTTTTGGTGTTATTTAATCACCACTTGGGTTTTTTTATTTCTTGCTAAATAAATGAAAAAAATAGAACATTTTAGAAAAAAATGACTTGTTTCTTTGTTTCTGTTATAACATTTTGCAAATAAAAAAATCTTTCTTCATAAATTTAGGGCAAAATATATACTGCCAAATTTCTCTGGTGAAAATAACCCAAATCAGTTATAGAGACCACAAACTCGATAACTTATATAAGTATATATATATATATATATATATATATATATATATATATATATATATATATATATATATAAGCCTTTTACATATTTACCGTCTTCTTACATATCTCACAAAAGTGAGTACACCCCTCACATTTTTGTAAATATTTTCTTCTACCTTTTCATGTGACAACACTGAAGAAATGACACTTTTTGCTACAATGTAAAGTAGTGAGTGTACAGCTTGTATAACAGTGTAATTTGCTGTCCCCTTAAAATAACTCAACACACAGCCATTAATGTCTAAACCTCTGGCAATAAAAGTGAGTACACCCCTATGTGAAAATGTCTAAATTGGGCCCAATTCGCCATTTTCCCTCCCCGGTGTCATGTGACTCGTTAGAGTTACAAGGTCTCAGGTGTGAATGGGGAGCAGGTGTGTTCAATTTGGTGTTATCGCTCTCACTCTCTCATACTGGTCACTGGAAGTTCAGCATGGCACCTCATGGCAAAGAACTCTCTGAGGATCTGAAAAAAAATAATTGTTGCTCTACATAAAGATGGCCTAGGCTATAAGAAGATTGTGCGGCTCGGTGTGAAAGCCGTCTAACTGGTGTGGCGATGATCAGGGACACTGAATGGTGACAGTATGTAAAAAGAAACATTTTTTTTTTCAATTTTTAATATTTTTTAATTTTTAATATTTTTTTCTTTATTACATTTTTTTTTTTGTTTTTACACGGAAGAATTCAGTGTTACCATATAACATTGTACTTACTACTCTGGGGAGGCAATTCAATTTTTTTTTTTCTGAATGAAAACTATTAATTCAGTGTTTACTATTGTGATTAGCTAATCACATGGTACAGAACGGGCTGTGATTGGCCCTGTCTGTACCATGTGATCACTGTGACCAATCGCAGCGCTCATCACAGTAGCACACAATGAATGGTATGAACCAAAGCCATTCATTGTGTACAATCAGTGGCGGCTCGTGATCAATTTTTTTTGGGGGGGGCGGCAAATAAACCCTCCGCCAGGTCTGCACTCACCCCATCCATAGTCGCAGCTTCCCTGGCTTCTTCTCCCGGCTAATCCGGTCTGAAGACTCGCCTCCTAAGACAATAGCGAATATTGATTTACTAATGTCACAATTGGGGAGGTCCAATCCTTTTGAAACAAATTAGAGCCTCAGTCGCTCTTCATGCAAATTAAGGATGCGGTGCACCAGCGCCCCTTTTGGACTGGCCGCCGCTGTGTACAATTGTCATGTGATCTGCTGCCGATTGGCCACAGCAATCACATGGTACCGGCAGCGGGCCAGTAAAGTGATCTGTCATCGGCTGTGTCCGATGGACACAGCAGGTGCCAGAGCGCCGCCCATGGGGTGATCCCCATTATATGATGTTCTCCCAGGATAACAGGGCTCTCGCTTGGCCGTCATATTACAATAGGCTGGGCAGAAAGGGGTTAATGGGAATTATTTTCCCTTGTCTCAGACTGCAAAAACCTTCACGAATAAGAGAACGACCACAATCTTTATTAGAAAGCAGTTTAATTAAATAAAGGTTATTTACATTAGGACTACCACTCACATCATCTCCACCAATTTAAAGCTATGTTCTTTAGGCTTGGGAATGACATTAATGAAGGTTTTGTATAGAACTGCACCCATAGGCAGCTTGACGAGAACATTGGTGGTGTCACTGCTACGAGGCCTTGGTATGTAGACTTCTTTGGTGTAACGTACAATGCCATCCTCCAGTGCGTACAGAGTATTGTTTCGGCCAATTCCCACCTATTAAAAAAAAAAAAAAAAAAAAATTGCTACAATCTCAGTAGAATTACTGAAATATTTATCCAAAAGTAAAATTGGATTTTAAAAGAGGAGTTTGGGAATTAAAAAAACATAAATGCATACTTACTCAGGCGGATGCTGCATCGATCCATGTCGCACCCGTCTCCCGCCACCTCTAGAACCGAGAACTGAGTGATCAAACACCGCTGATCGCTAGAATCTCGTCTTCAGTGACCGACTCTCTGCTCTGCCCCGATGCGCCCACTGGAGTTCCAGGCTGAGGAGGGTGTGGAAGCAGCTGATTCAGCATCTCAGCGGGATGCTGAGAGAGCTGCCATTCAGGCATCTGCACAGATCCCAACAATATGGTTGGGATCTTTACAGAGCCTGGACCGGCTCTGTGGCACCAGCTGACAATGGACTTTAGTTCACTGTTGGCTGAAAACGGGTCACAGGAGTGCAGAACTAAGTGTAAGCCTGTGACCCATAGGAGACGTAGGAGCAAAACAGCTTTAGCCCTACTTCTCCGTTAACATTACTGTCAGAAAGCTATAAAAGAAGCCGATTATTACCCACATTTCCGATGGTTAATCAGTTAAATCTTCACTCTGTTTAAACAATCTAGGTCAGTGATGGCGATCCTTGGCACCCCAGATGTTTTGGAACTACATTTCCCATGATGCTCAACTACACTGCAGTGTGGTTGAGCATCATGGGAAATGTAGTTCCAAAACATCTGGGGTGCCAAGGATCGCCATCACTGATCTAGGTGATGTTGCTATCCGCCACTTCCAGGTGTGTCAGATGCCTGGCCCTCCACAAGTATGATCACACAGTACTGAGGAGAGGTTTAGGCCAACTGGGTGGAAGGGAGTAACAAAGTGCATTATAAAGTACACTTATCTTTACAAACAGCCCGCCTCACCCCATGCACTCGTACACATGAACGCCAACGTACCCATTTGGGGTGCCTGCGTAAGAAAATACGTCAGCAGCCCCCAAAATACTTACCAGAGCCCCATCTCGATACAGCGTTGTGTGCAAGAGCAACAGTTCTCCGAGGGCTCTAGCCCCTCATTGGCTGAGACAGCAGCAGGAACCATTGGCTCCCACTGCTGTCAATTACAGCCCCCGGACAGCTCACCTTTGACACAAAGAAATTGAGAACACAGATTCTTCAATTCCTTTCTCTGTAGTCTCAACTACACTGAAGATGCTCCTGTTCATTCATAAACTGTAGTATAGTAAACACAATTTACTATGCTTCAGTTATGATTGGACACAGGAGTCATCGAGTACCTGCAGAAGCCGGGAGAGGAAAGCCAGCAGACCTGTGGGGGGGGGGGGGGGGGCACACACTGGAATCAGAAAGGGGATCAGAGTGGTGGGGCGGGGGAAGGGGGTTGCAAATACAGAACAATGCCCTGTGTCCATATCTCCATCTGCAACAAATAAACGCCAATGGGAGGGAGAGGGGGAAAAATCATCTTTCAGCTGCTGCAGGGAGGGAGAGAGGGAGAGAGGGAGGGAGAGGGAGAGGGAGAGGGCGAGGGCGAGGGCGAATCATTCTGTAACTGCCCCTGCTACACCGATTCGCCTGCCGTCTAGGGTCCCTTGTGTCCCAGTACCCTACAGGAAGACTGGTGGTACCCCGCTATCGGCGACCCTGCTTGTGATAGCATGAGCCACGATAGGTACTCTTTACTGAGACATCTGAGGACCCCAGATCTTTTCTCTGCCCTTAAAAGCATCTCAGATCAGTTCAATCAGATGCAGTACAAGCCATTAACAAACCAAAACCGTAAGTGACAAAATCCCTGTTGCTTCCAAGTTCATAGACACGGCTGGGGAACTTCCCTTCCTCCTTCATCTCTATGATCAGCCAGCAAAACCACCGGCTTCAGTTCCAGGCTCCATGGCAGGAGAGGGGGTGGGACCCCCTTCAGCCACATGAGTCCAGTGACTATATAGACGCTTGGATTTACTTTTATATTATTCAGCGCTACCAGCTGAAAAGAAAGATACGGGGGTCATGAATGCAGCTGCAGCCATGGCCTTGGTATAACCGCTTCAACCCGAGCACGTACCCGTACGTCCTAAGGGCAGGAAATGGTTAAAGTGCAAGAAAACATAAAACTGTCAGTCATTTTAACTGTGACCTACCTGAGACCCTGGGTGCCATCGCATGAGCCTCTGAGTAGCAAGAATATTTCCAGCGTGGACAAAGTTACCTGAAATTTAAGCAGACAAGGGTCAAAAGGATGCAGCAGGTGAGGTAACAAAAAGAAGAAAAAAAGAAAGAAGAAATGGCAGAGGAATGAAATACTCCCAATATAAATTAAATGACAATGTAACCTCCCAAATAAACTTGCAGAGCAAAGGTAGGAAACACAAGTGAGTATAATGAGTGAGTGAGAGGTGAGTATAATGTCTCTTCACAGCAGGGACCTGATGGCGATGACAGTGTCACTTTAGGCTGGCTTCACACTGGGGCGGCGGTAATGCAGCGGTATATTTAGCGCTGCTTTACCGTCGTTTTAGCGGCGGTATTCGGCCGCTAGCGGGGTGGTTTTAACCCCCGCTAGCGGCCAAAAAAGGGTTAAACCCCCACCCCCCCCTCCCCGCAGAGCGCTGCTGCAGTGGTATTGCCACGGCGTCCCATTGATTTCAATGGGTAGGAGCGGTATAGGAGCGGTGAATACACCGCTCCAAAGATGCTGCTAGCAGGACTTTACCGTCCTGCTAGTGCACCGCTCCAGTGTGAAAGGACCCGCTTTTTTCAGGAGCTATTTTTAGCGCTGTAGCTCCGGAAAAACGCCCCAGTGTGAAAGGGGCCTTAGAGAGGAACTCTCTGGAAGCTGTGACCGGGTACCGGTATTTCTTGGTTCCCTTCAGGAGATCTATCCCAATAAGGACTCAACTTTGTTCTGCACTGTCCCTGTGGAGGCGGCCATCTTAGTAGAGAGAGGTCTTCTTCTCAATGTCAGAACCTCCAGCAAAGCAGCCCAGCAGTGACATCCCCAAATATCGCTTTAAATCTCCTGAGACTAGCAGTCAGAGGCAGCAGTGACTGAGATCTCAGACTGAAGATATACCGTTATGAAGCTAGACACAGAAGAACCTATGTACCCCATTACCTACGGGGTCCCGGAACTTCTCCTCCTGCCCTGTGAGCACCTCCAGGGGCCCTGATTTGCTACCATCGGCAGATCGGGACACCTATGTAGATTATTTTGCATGTGGTCAGCTATGTACTGCGAGTTCTAACATTTTTTTTAACTGCCCACTAGATGGCGCTTTCAACCCTTTCCACACACACCCACCCACACACACACACACACACACATACACGAGCAGTGGTGAAAATCACATGCGATTCGGACAGGAATCGCATCACATCGCATTCCTGTTCAAATCGGATACAATTCTTTGCAGTGCGACTTGCGCCAATGTTTTTTTTGCATTGATGCAAATTGCACCGCAAAGTACTCAGTATTGGCGAGTACTTGACCAAAAGTATCAGTAATCATTGTCGCCGATAAAAAAAAAAAACGGTATTGATGCAACCAACCCTACTCTGGAGCATGCTGGCAGTGGACAGGCTATTCTACACAGGCTGTGGCTGGAAGACTTTGCACACTTGTTTTGTTGCACCCGAAATTTTTTGAGCGAATTCAAACTGAAGGACCATTTAAAAGAGGAGAAGTCCAGCCTGAGCTGATTCGGCTGGGCTTCTCCTATAGGTCACAGGAGTGCTATTTGGTTTGCATTCCTGTGACCCGTTCAGCAGAGAGGGGGCCGAAGTCCGCTCTCCGATGACGTCACAGGAATCAGTTCAGGCACCGTGTCATCCTGACTTTGGAAGTCCGGGTCCGCCAGGTGCCTGGACTGATGGCTGCCTCAGCCTCTCAGCGAGCCTCTCAATCAGCAGGAGAGCTGCTGATTGATAGTCAGCAGCTCTCCTCTCGGTGAGGTGAGAGAACAAAGCCACCGGCGGTGTTCGGTGGCTCGGTTCTCAGTGAAGAGGCGGCGGGGGACCGATGCTGCATCCACCTAGGTAAGTATGAATATGGGATTAAAAAATAAAAATAAAAAATACTTCTCTTTTAAAATTTTTATTTTTAAAAAAAATGTAAATTCCATGTTATTTCAATCGGCTAAATACACTGAGGCTGGGTTTACACTAGAGATGGCAGCGGCTCACAGCAGGAGTCTGGGGTGTCTCCATTCACTGTTTCAGGTCCGAATTCAGCCCACATTTTGGGCTGAATTCGGACCGAAAACGAACCAAAAGATGCACAGGACTCCTGTGCAATTCGCATCGGAGCCGCTGCTGGGATGTGTGAACCGACTCCATAGAGAGCCGGTCACAATCTCCTGCTATGCAAATTGGGTGCGAGGAAACCCTCATCCAATTTGCAATAGTGTGAACCCAGCCTGCTCTATTGTACACTGCAGGGGTTCTGTTTCTTTTTTTTCTGATTTAATAAAGCGTCACATAACAGGCTCACCATCTAGGCTCTTCACTCCATATCTCCTCCCAGGACTCTTTCCTCCCAGGTTCTTTGTACTGGATCCTGCTTTCTTTGACGCCTCTCTGATCAGGATCAATGTCGCCGGTGATGGAGAAACTAAAGAAAAAAAAAAACATACATTTGAAGCAAAAAGTGTATTAACTGCTTTCCGCCCGCCCCAAGTAGTTATATTGCAGGTAAGTACATATACGTCAGTGGAGACTGCCGGTTTTGTCAGGAGGTCCCAGCCAATGATTCATGGCTGAGACCTGCTGATCAACACAGCCACGCCCCCCATAGTTAGCAACACGCCCCTAGGACACACTTAACCCCTACACTGCTACCTAGTGGTTAACCCCTTCACTGCCAGTGTCATTTACACAGGAATCAGTGCATTTGTATAGCACTGATTGCTGTATAAATGACAATGGTCCCAAAAATGTGTCAAAATTGTCCGATGCGTCCGCCATAATGTCGCAGTCATAATAATAAAAAAAAAAAAAAAAAAAAAAAAAAAAATTTGCTGATCGCCGCCATTACTAGTAACAAAAAAATATATATAATAAAAATGCTATAAAACTATCCCCTATTTTGTAAACGCTATAACTTCTGTGCAAACCAATGAATAATCGCTAATTGCAATTTTTTTTACCAAAAAAAAGTAGAAGAATACGTATCGGCCTAAACTGAGGAAAAAAAATGTTTCTTTATATATTTTTGGGGGATATTTATTATAGCAAAATGTAAAAAATAATGCTTTTTTTTTTTTCAAAATTGTCGCTCTTTTTTTGTTTATAGCGCAAAAAAAATAAAAACCGCAGAGGTGATCAAATACCACCAAAAAGAAAGCTCTATTTGTGGGAAAAAAAGGATGTCAATTTTGTCTGGGAGCCACGTCGCACGACCGCGCAATTGTCAGTTACAGCGACGCAGTGCCGAATTGCAAAAAGTGGTCTGGTATTTGGCCAGCAAAATGGTCCGGGGCTGAAAGTGGTTAAAAAAAAAAAAAAAAGTGACTATCGGCCTCCCCCTAATTGAAGCACCCAGTGTTAGCGCCGCCTCTGGTTATATGGAAGCCCCCGACTCCAGCATGTTTCTGGTTGTTCAGGTGACAGGTACTCTTCAATAAAGAGGGGGGGGGGGAGGGGGTGCACCTCTCTTCCTCCCCCGGGGTGTGACTCTCCGGAGAGTGTCAGTCGGGGTCACTTCCTCCATATTCCAGGCAGAGAGCTCACCTTTTATGGCACCGGTACTCAACCTGGGGGGCTCCAGCTGTTGCAGAACTACAAGTCCCATCATGCCTGTGTCTTTGGCAGTCATGCTTTTAACTGTCAGCGACTCGCAATGCCTCATGGGATTTGTAGTTCTGTAACAGGTGGACGGCCCCCAGGTTGAGCGCCCCTGTTCTATGACAACCCAGGAAGACTCCTCTGGATATCACACATCCACATAACATTGATATGAGGTGAGCGGTTCTCTTTAATAAGCTGTCAGTGTCACCTCCTCTGGTGTTCATGGAGACACAGCCAGGCAGGTTTCCACGGAGGTCACTCACCGAGCCGCCCGGACACAGCGCACAGCAGCGACATCTTTCCCCCACTTGCTGACGTCACTTCCGCTTCCGCCCGCCTGGTTTCCGGCGCCAAGTTTGAAGCGAAACAAGCATGAGCTCCTCGCCCGAATCCAGCGACAGTGACGACCTGCCCCGCCTGCCCTTCCTGGCCGCCGCCTCCTCCTCCACAGCAGCAGCCCGGCGCCCCGTCGCGGCGCAGACGATCATCAGCAGCAGCGACAGCGAGCAGGAGGTGGAGGAGCTCCCTCTCTTCAGGCGATTGGCTGCCCCGCCGTCACGTGCCGCTCCAGCTCCGCGAGGGCCCTCGGCCCGCCCACCCGAGTCACGTGGGGCCAAGGGCGGTGCCGCCTCTTCCTCCAGAGCTCCTCCCACCAAGAGCGCAGCGTCACGTGACCCCGCCAGAGCGCCTCAGCCCAAGAAAGCCAAGAAATGCCCAGAGAGCCTGGAAGTGCACATAGACTCGGGTACAGCGGCCTCAGGGGGCGGGGCATTGTCCACCAATAGTAATCTTTTTTTAGATTTGTTGTTTACAAGTTAAAACTTTTTTTTTGCTAGAAAATTACTTAGAACCCCCAAACATTATACTTTTTTTCTAACACCCTAGAGAATAAAATGACGGTCATTACAATACTTTCTGTCACACCGTATTTGCGCAGCGGTATTACAAGCGCACTTTTTTTGGGAAAAAAAATCACTTTTTTTAATTAAAAAAAATAAGACAACAGTAAAGTTAGCCCAAATTTTTTTTTATATTGTGAAAGATAATGTTACGCCAAGTAAATTGATACCCAACATGTCACGTTTCAAAATTGCGCCCGCTCGTGTAATGGCGACAAACTTTTACCCTTTAAAATCTCCATAGGCGACGTTTAAAAAATTCTACAGGTTGCATGTTTTGCGTTACAGAGGAGATCTAGGGCTAGAATTATTGCTCTCGCTCTACCGATCACGGCGATACCTCACATGTGTGATTTGACCACCGTTTTCATATGCGGGCGCTACTCACGTATGCGTACGCTTCTGCACGTGAGCTTGGCGAGACAGGGCGCGTTTAAAAACATTTTTGTTTTCTTATTTATTTTACCTTATTTTACCTTATTTATTATTTTTACACAGTTTTTAAAAAAAATAAAAATAAATTGTGTCACTTTTATTTCTATTACAAGGAATCCCTTGTAATAAAAAAAAAAAAGAATGACAGGTCCTCTTAAATATGAGATTTGGGGTGAAAAAGACGTCAGATCTCATTTACACTAAAATGCAATAATAAAAAATAAAAAAATTGTAATTTAAAAAAAGATCTGACAACCATACGTTGGCTTGTCAGATTTACCCATAATCCCAGTGGCTGCCACTCTCTCTGGTGCCGCCATTCTTGTGCATGGGCAGATTCACCCACTGGGCTGTGCCTGGCCGTCGGGTCCTGACAGAGCCTATCGGTGCATCTGCGTGCGAGACAAGGAAGGTTTCCGACTTCACTGTTGCCGGTCTTTGTGTGCGCAGGAAGTCTCACGTGGCCGCAGAAGATTGGGGAATGCTACCCTAAATTTGGATAAAACGTGGTCACAAAAGGTGGACTGAATCTTTAACCACATCAATACCGGGCATCTTGACCCCCTTCCTGCCCAAGCCAATTCTCAGTTTTCAGCGCTGTTGTACTTTGAATGACAATTGCGCGGTCATACAACACTGTACCCAAAATTACATTTTTATAATTTTTTTCCCACAAATAGAGATTTCTTTTGGTGGTATTTGTTCACCTCTGCGGTTTTTATTTTTTTGCGCTATAAACAAAAGAAAAGAGACAAGTTTGAAAAAAAATATATATATATTTTTTACTTTTTGCTATAATAAATATAACAATTTAAAAAAAAAAATTAAAAACTTTCCTCAAAAAAATGTAAAACTTTCCTCAGTTTACGTATTTTTCTACATATTTTTGGTAAAGAAAACGCAATAAGCGCCTATTGATTGGTTTGCGCAAAAGTTATAGCGTCTATAAAATAGGGGATAGTTTTATGGAATTTTTATTGTGTATATATATATATATATATATATATATATAGATATATATATCTATATATATATTTATAATTTTTTTTTTTTTTTACTAGTAATGGCGGCGATCTGCGATCATTTATTTTTATTTTTTTATCGTGACATTGCGGCAGACATATCGGACACTTGACACCATTTTGGGACCATTGGCATTTATACAGCGATCAGTGCGAGAAAAATGCATTGATTATTGTATAAATGTCACTGGCAGGGAAGGGGTTAACACTAGGGGGCGATCAAAGGGTTAACTGTGTGTTCTAGGGAGTGATTCTCACTGTGAGGGGAGGGGACTCTCAAGGGGAGGAGACTGATCGTTGTTCTTCTGTACAAGGAACACACCATCGGTCTCCTCTCACCTGACAGGATGTGGATTGGTGGTCCTGCTCGGTTAACGGGCAATCGCGGGTGCCCAGCGGACATTGCAGCCGCCGGGCACACGCATCGGGTCCTGAGCCCAGGACGTCATATGACGCCCACCCAGGATGGGAGATCCCATCTGCAGGCGTCATATTACTATGGGCTGGATGGGAAGTGGTTAAAGATATATTCCAGCCATGGAATATTTTTTGGACCAATGTTACTATATACTGTGTGTGTGTGTATGTATATGTGTATATATATATGTGTATATGTACACTATCTCACAAAACTGAGTACTGTACACCCCTCACTTTGATATATGTACTATGTATGTATGTGTGTGTATATATATATATATATATATATATATATATATACACACACACACTATGTATGTATGTGTGTGTGTGTGTGTGTGTGTGTGTGTGTGTGTGTGTGTGTGTATATATATATATATATATATATATATATATATATATATATATATATATATATATATATATATATATATATATATATATATACACACACTATGTATATGTGTGTGTGTGTGTGTATGTGTACATATATATATATATATATATATATATACCGTATTTATCGGCGTATAACACGCACCCCAAGTTTAGGAGGGCATTTTAAGGAAAAAAAGTTTTAGGAGGGAAGTTTAGGGAAAAAAAAAAACTTACATTTAAGCGTCATTTGCAGCTTGCCCAGCGCCATTTGCAGCCTTGCCCAGCGTCATTTGCAGCTTGTCATGTTTAAATTTGCCGCCTAGAAAGACCGCGCCGCCGGAAAAAAACGAGCGCCGCCGGAAAAAAACGAGCGCCGCCGGAAAAGCCCGAGCCGTCTGTTCGGCTCCGCTCGCAGTCCCGCCTCCCTGCTGTTTCGGAAGCGAGAGCAGGGAGGCGGGACTGCGAGCGGAGCTGAACAGTCAGATTGGTCCTATTCGGCGGCGCTCGTTTGTTTTCAGCGGCGCTCGGTTTTTTTCGGTGGCGCTCGTTTTTTTTTAAGCCGGTCGCTATTTTTTCGGCGCCGTTTGATTTTTTTTGTCACTTTTTGGGGGGGATCGGCGTATAACACGCACCCACGACTTTCCCCCGATTTTAAGGGGGGAAAAGTGCGTGTTATACGCCGATAAATACGGTATATATATGTACAGTATCTCACAAAACTGAGTACACCCCTCACTTTATATATATACACACACACACCATACCTGGTCAATGTCCCTGGGAGCTGAGTAATCAAGAAGACACCGCTACTCCACTGATCTCCACTTGCTTCCGGGTCCCAAGACTAATGCATTCTAAACATAGAAGGTCAGCTGGTCTACATGGGCACCATTCAGAGAATGCTTTGCGTTTTCCAAATAAATGCAAAGCATTCTCTGATTGGATGAGGCAAAGCAGTGACATCACGCTCTCCACCTCATGCAATCAGGGAATGCTTTACATTCATCAGGATGATGCAAAGGAATCTGCCAAGTGGAATTGGACCCAGAGGTCACTATCAGATGGGAGGGTAACAATCAACAGCCGGAGGAAATCATAAGAACCTTTGGAGGAACCCCAGTTGAAAATGGCTGCTGTATACAGTACAAAGTGGTAGATTGCTCTTTTTGTACCATTAGATATGGTTGGAATCGGGGGCTGTGCATGTTCTTATTCAAATATGTGTATTCCGGTGTACAAACATTAGACTCAGGGGACGTCTCTTCCCAGTTCTCTTGCAGGACGGGTCTGGAGGACAAGTGCTGAACGCTCTGCAGGCTCAGGAGTATAAGTGTGTGATCCAGTCGCAGCCGGTGGCACGGAGTATTACCTGGAGCAGGTCCGGGGAAGACAGCAATGTGAGTTCTTCATCCAATCTCGCTCTGTAATGCCCCGTACACGTTTGGACTCTCCGATGGAAAATGTGCGATCGGAGCTTGTTGTCGGAAATTCCGACCGTGTGTAGGCTCCATCGGACATTTTCCATCGGAATTTCGGTCACACAAAATTTGAGATCTGGTTCTCAAATTTTCCGACAACAAAATCCGTTGCCCGAAATTCCGATCGTGTGTACACAATTCCGACGCACAAAATTCCACGCATGCTCGGAATCAAGCAGAAGAGCCGCACTGGCTATTGAACTTAATTTTTCTCGGCTCGTCGTACGTGTTGTACTTCACCGCGTTCTTGACGTTCGGAATTTCCGACCAACTTTCTGCGACCGTGTGTATGCAAGTTTGACCCAACATCCGTCAGAAAAAAAACAAGGGATTTTGTTGTCGGAATGTCCGATCGTGTGTACGCGGTATAAGAGCCAGCAGGTATATCGGGAGATTTCAAAGGAGCCTTCAGTTTAGGGACAACCCCTCCCCCCCCCCCCCCCCCAGGCACTTAATTAGATCTGCCTTTCTCAACCTTTTTACCCCTGAAGAACCCTAAAATAATTTGTAGGTGTTGAGGAACCCCTGCTAAAAACAATTGATTAGAAGTAAGGGAAACATATGCCCCTTAGGCCCCTTTCACACTTATACGGCAAAGTAGCATGACAAGTCATTCCCCATGATTTCCAATGACAGCCATTCATAATAGTACGACTTCAAGTCGTTCCGACTTCAAAGTAGTCCCTGCTAGACATGTGCAATTCGTTTCGTTTTTTTTTTGTTTTTCCTTTTTTTTTCGTTTGTTCGTTTTCGTACGAATGAACGAACGATTTGCTAAAAATTTTAACGAGTCGTTCGAGTCGAACGAATCCGAAAATAACGAAAATCCGAAAAAAACTAATTAGAAACAACTAATGAAGAAAATCCGAAAAACGAAAACAGGAACAATGAAAATGAACAAAAAAATTTGTACATTCGTAACTTTTTTTTTTTGTTGAATTGGTAATTTTCCGTGTCCCTTACAATGGTGCTGCTTAACGTGCTTCGAATAGATTGGACGAAAAAAATCGTACATTCGTGTCTCTTACAATGGCGCTGCTTAACGTGCTTCGAATGGATTAAACGAAAAAAATTCGTACATTCGTAACTTTTTTTTCGATTCGTAATTTTCCGTGTCTCTTAAAATGTAATAATAGCATACACATTACATAAAATTATGAATTATGCTCCGATTATGAATGTACGAATAAATACGAATGCGTCCGAATTTCGAATAAACGAAAATTAAACTAACAGAAAAACGAATCAACGGAAAAATAACTCTTACGAATGTACGAATCGTTACGAATACGAACACCAACGACTTACGAATTTACAAATCAACGGAAACGAAAAAAACGAAACGAAAATAAACACATTTTTTTGTTGTATATAAAACAAAACTTAATAGCCTGCGCCAAATGGAATGATATTAAACAAACATAAATTGTGAAAATCGCATTACAATCACTATGCGATAAAATAATCACGTGATACAAACTACTGCTGCTGCTGCCTGGAAAGGTTAAATGAACCTTGAAGACTGGAATATAGGCAATTGAAGGCTGCGCTAGCAAATGTGACTCACCACTGTGAGTATAGATAAACCATACACAAAAAACTAAATTAGAGACTAAATTAGCAATGTGACTCACCACTGTGAGTGTATGTGAAACAAATAGAAACATATATATTGATATAACAATCAAATTGTGCAACAATGGCTACAAAAATAGAATAGTGTCAAAGGTGACTTATTGTATTAATCAAAAATTAAATCATGGGTGATGGACAGAACTAATTAGACTATTAAAATGATTGAAGTCATAAATTGCAGGTGGTCATTTGGACGATGGTCCCCTTTTGAAACCCCACTCACCAAAACAAAATGACCCACGGCTTTGCAGTCCTAGGGTCTTAAAAAGTATTTTCAGGACGGTGAGGTGGATGATGTAAAAGATCCTGTTGAAACTCGGGGTGGATCAGCAGGGACTCCAGATAAATATCAAAGCCGTGGAAAGGAAAGAAATAAAACAAGTGTAGTATCGCCGAGATAGACCTGTGGAACACTGTACAATAGTAACTCACTATTGAGCAGACAGGGATCAGCGAGTTCCGGGTGCGCGTTTGGCGTGCGCTCCAAAACAGAACAGGAAGCAGCGTCACTGGCTGACTGACCGGAAATTGCGTTGACGCGTTTCGCCCCTCCAGGGCGTCATCAAGGACATTTTTTTGTTGTGCACATGTCTAGTCCCTGCACTACTTTGGTCCGATTTTGATGCCACTTACACAGGCATTCCATGAAATCGCGGCCAATATCGCGGCCACAAATCGCGGAAAAATCGCGCAATATATTTGAAAATTGATCAGTCCTGATGCACTGATGGTCTATCTAATTTTTTGAGGCCCTAAAAGCCTAGTACACACGGGTAGAATGTCAGGCGGCATCGGGCGGTTCAATAGAAACCGGCCAACATTTTGCCCATGTGTACAGCAGCCGGCCGTTTAGCTGTCTTCTGGCGATGAGCCATGACCGAAAAAGGTCTCGGCTCAGCTCCCGGCCAGTGTTCTGGTGGGGGGGGGGGGGGGGGCGGTTCCAGGACAGAACAATTATCCCCCAAATTACCCCTTTTTTGGAAATCAGTCTGTTTGTTACTGTGGAACTATCCTTATGTACTGTAATGAACCTCATTCTTTTCTTTGCTCATGTTGAGCTTTTTTTTTTTTTTAATTACTGCACCAATGTTTTATATCTTTGTCAATAAAAAGAGTTTAAAACAAAGAAATTTTAATAAAATGTGTGTCTTTTATTTTTACATACTGCCATCACCAGTGCAGTACAGCATCATTATATGATTGGTGTGGTGGTGATCAGGTGACAGTATGTCAAAAATAAAAATGTAAAAAAAAATGTATTCAGTTTATTTAACATTTATAGTTTTTAAATTTTTTTTACATCCTGTCATCAGAGCAACTCAGTTGTCACCATAGTGACACTGTACTACTCTGGGGAGATGATCAGGGATTTTTTTTTTTTTATTTACACTGTTATTCCTTATACAGTGAAGATGACTGTATAATCAATAGTTTTGGCTGTCAAGAATAGGTTAACCATTCATGAACGGCTTGCTTTTGGTTGTGATCTGTGATTGACTAAGCTAATCACATGGTACAGGTGGTCCAATCACAGGTCTCACCAGTAAGTAAACTTGAATGAATGGAAAGCCATTCACCGACAGGTTGTTTACATTGGTATCATGTGATCGCTATGACCAATCATAGCGATCACATGATACCTGGTTACAGATTACCACTGAACACAGCGTTCACAGGAGGTGCACGCTGTGCGTTCTTAAACCTAACATGCCCGCACGTGCCGCCCTGTGGGCGGATCCGCTAGTGGTTATAGAGGAACGTCACATCCATCGTTTTTTATTTTATTTTTTAATCCCCTCTTACCTGGTTCACTGGGTTATCTCAACATGCATACTTGAGTATCCAGCGAATACAGCATTGTCTTGCTGCAATCCGCTGATCCACCACCACATGCCAGGTCCTGTTCTGCCATCTCCTTTACATATGACATCGGAGTGCTAGCTGTTCCATCTGGGTTCCTGCAGCCTGCCCCTGATGATATAATATAATATATAATAAATTGCTTATCAGGCCAAAAGGGAGCAAATAAGAGAGGTTCATTGTTAAAGTGATATTAAAGAGGAGCTCCACCCTAAAGTGGAACTTCCGCTCATCGGAACCCTCCCCCCCCCTCCGGTGCCACAATTGGGGCATACAGGTATCTGCACCCACTTCCGGGCATAGATATCCGCAGAATCTGCGGGTATTTATGCCACTTCCTGTCATCACCCCGCGGTCTGCTGGGAAACACACGGATCTCAGAGACAGCAGGGAGCGTTTTTATTGCGCAGCACAACTCGCGATTGCGCAGTAGGGAACCGGGAAGTGAAGCCGCAAGGCTTCACTTCCTGATACCCATACCGAAGATGGCGGCGGCAGCACCTGAGAGTCGATCAACAGATCGGCTTTCGGGTGCCGACATCGCGGGTGTGCTGGACAGGTGAGTGTCCATATTTTAAAATTCAGCAGCTGCAGTATTTGTAGCTGCTGACTTTTTTAAAAAAAATTGTTCGCTGGACTCCCTCTTTAAAGCCTTTTTTTTTTTTCAATAACACACGTTAAACTTACCTGCTCTGTGTAATGGTTTTGCACAGAGCACCCCCGATCCTCCTCTTTTCAGGTCCCTTGCACGTGCTCCTGGCTCCTCCCTCCTGCCGGGTGCCCCCAACAGCAAGCAGCTTGCTGTTGGGGCATCCAAGCAAGCACGCTTCCATACCGCGGCTCTGTGTGTCCATTCACACGCAGAGCTGTGGCTCGGCCCCGCCCCTCCGTCTCCTAATTGGATCACTGGCTGTGATTGACAGCAGCAGGAGCCATTGGCATGGAGAGACAAGGCTCTCGTGGACATCGCTGGATAGAGACGGGGCTGAGGTAAGTATTTGGGGGGGGGGCTGCTGCACACAGAATGTTTTTTACCTTCAAGCGTTCCATGCAAACCTTGAGTCTTTACAACCACTTTAAGGTTTACATACACTTGAATGGTGATAACTGAAATAGAAGACCAGGTTTGATTTGAATATGTTTCATCAGTTTTTGTGCTCCTTCTTTCCTCCAGGGAGAAGCCTTCTGCCAGGAAGAGGCAGAGATGCTGGTCCTTGTCCCTGGAGAAGCCTTTATTGCCATGGTCCAAAATAGTAAAACGGTAAGGGAACTGTATTTCATTTTTGACATTGGGAGTTATCAGTTCATTGATCCATGTAATTTAGTATGAGATGGGATTGACCAGCTCTCTTCTCCTGGCCTTGGACACCGTTCTTCCTGGGTCAAGCCGGTGACACCTTAAATATAACAAATACAAATACAATCAGTACAACCTGTGCAAATAATATAAGGTGATAAAAATAATAATAATTATAACAACCTTTTTTTGCTTGCTTAACCACTTTGCGCCCGCGCTATACCCGAAAGACGGCTACAGCGCGGACGCTCCCTGCTGGGAGGGCGTCCCTGGACGTCCGCCTGTTTACTTCCACAACGCGCGCTCCTGAGAGCGCGCATCGGGGAAGTTCTGTGCTGGCCGTGTCCCTCGGACACAGCCAGTCACAGATCGCTGTAAACGGCCAATCACAGCGGCCGTTTACAGCGCGATCGGCGTGTCCAATGAGAGATGATCTTATATGTAAACATATGAGATCATCTCTCATCGCTGCTCTCCCTCCTCACACAGAGACAGCGTGTGAGGAGGGAGAGATGAACGGCTGCAGCGGTTATTAAAAAAAAAAAAAATTAAATAAAGTGCCAATCTGTCCTCACTGCCACCTGTCCCCAGTGCCACGTATAGGTGCCATCTGTCATTAGTGCCACATAGTGCCATCTGTCATCAGTGCCATATCAGTGTCACGTGTCAGTGCCACATATTAGTGCCATCTGTCATCAGTGCCACCTGTCAGTGTCACGTGCCATCTGTTATCAGTGTCACGTGTCATCAATGCCACGTATCAGTGCCATCTGTCGGTGTCACGTGTCATCAGTGCCACATATCTGTGCCATCTGTTATCAGTGTCACGTGTCATCAATGCCACATATCAGTGCCATCTGTCATTAGTGTCACGCGTCATCAGTGCCACGTATTAGTGCCACGTATAAGTGCCACCTGTCATCAGTGCCACATATTAGTGCCATCTGTCATCAGTGTCACGTGTCATCAGTGCCCCGTATTAGTGGCATCTGTCATCAGTGCCACATCAGTGTCACGTGTCATCAGTGCTCCGTATTAGTAGCATCTGTCGTCAGTGTCACGTGTCATTGTCCTGGTGCTCCAGGGTCTTCAAAGTGTACTAGGTAGTCAACAAGTTAGATAATTATGCTCCTAGCACACGTGATGGCGCTCCCTGCATGTTGGGCCTCTCTAAGTGGCCAGGCTGTGGAAAAGTCCCACACATGTGGTATTGTAATACTCAGGAGGAGTAGCAGAATGTATTTTGGGGTGTCATTTGTGGTATACACATGTCATGTGAGAGAAATAACCTATTACAATGACAATTTTGTAAAAAAAAAGAAAAAAAATAAATCTTAATTTTTAAAAGAATTGTGGGAAAAAATTAGAAACATCAAAAACCTCACCATGTCTCTTACTAAATACCTTGGAATGTCTACTTTCAAAAAAGGGGTCATTTGGGGGTATTTGTACTTTCCTGGCTTGTTCGGGTCACAAGAAATGAGATCGGCCACCAGTGCATCAGGTGTGATCAATTTTGTATGATTTGCACCACAGCTTGTAGACTCTCTAACTTTCACAAAGACCAAATAATATCCAGTAATTTGGGTTATTTTTACCAAGAATATGTAGCAGTATAAATTGTGGCCACATTTATGAAGAAAAATTTATAATTTGCTAAATTTTATCACAAAAACAAAGAAAAATTATTTTTTTTTTTCAAAATTTTCGGTCTTTTTTCATTTATAGCGCAAAAGATAAAAAACCCAGAGGTGATCAAATACCACCAAAAGAAAGCTCTATTTGTGGGGAAAAAAGGACAAAAAATTCATTTGGGTACAGTGTTGCATGACTGAGTAATTGTCATTCAAAGTGTGAGAGCACCGAAAGCTGAAAATTGGTCTGGGCAGGAGGGGGTTTAAGTGCCCAGTAAGCAAGTGGTTAAAACTGTGCAGGTGATTCCACAACACCTCCTAGAAAATGATATTCCACAGAAATAGTGCAGCTCAACAAGATGAATACTGTCGTCAGTTCAAGATATTGTAAAAATACCAAAAATATTAGGAGTCCAGATCCTGGTTATGTGACACGAACGATTTGTCTCATTGCAAAAGTTCAGAGCTGAAAAAGCTCAAGAGCCTGAAAATTGTATCTCCGTTCCTGGTATTGAAGGTTGTGTTTCCTTTGTGCCCATACAGGAGGCACACTTTACAGAGAGCGCGGGTACCTTACGAGGCTTTGTGTCCCACATCATGGCAAGCAAGTCACCCGTCATCCCCTCACTTGTGATCATGGAGATAGAGAAGTATTTCAGGTGGGCTCCGGTAATAAATACAATAACGGACCGTCTCTAAAGAAAAAAAAAAAAAGAAAGTCTCACATCTCCCTTTTACTTGCAGCGATCAGAAGACAAAAGGTAAGAAGATGTTTAAAGATGCCGTCCGAGGAGAAGGGGTGAAAGAAAGGAAACGCAAACAAAAAGATCTTCAAGAACTGCCGAAACTTAGCAGAGTAGATGTGGAGGAGGTGAGATGATTTCATTTATGCTTTCCTTGTCCTACATTAGGGAGAAAAAATCTAATCAAACTGATTTATATTTTAACTAACCGCGGATTTCTCACATCTCCTGTATTTCAGACTTTGATGGTCTTGCAGCTACAAATGAATGTCCGCGTCTGGTTCCTGGAGACCTGGAAGGAATTCTCAGACTTTGTCTGCATGTTTAGCAAAGCTCTGGCAGAGGCTCCAACCAAGTAATGACACGCGATGTAGTTATGTGTGGGGTGGTGGAGTGTAATTCAGTAGTGCAATGTTTACCTAGTTCAGTAAGTATGGCCACAAGCATTAGAGGGCTTTCACACCAAGCCGCCCATAGCGTCGGCGGTAAAACGCTGACATTTTTAGCGGCGTTTTACCGTCGTGTTTGCGTCGCATTTCGGCCACTAGCGGGGCGCTTTTACCCCCGCTAGCGGACGAGAAAGGGTTAAAACCGCCCGCAATGCACCACAATCCCAGAGAAAGGGTTAAAACCGCCTGCAATGCGCCGCAATAATGCTTGTGGCCATACTTACTGAACCATAGCAATAGCAGCGTTTTGCCGGCGGTATAGCCGCGCTGACCCATTGATTTCAATGGGGAGCAGCGGTGGAGGAGCGGTATACACACCGCTCCAAAGAAGCTGCTGGCAGGACTTTTTCTGACGTCCTGCCAGCGCACCGCTCCAGTGTGAAAGCCCGAGGGCTTTCACACTGGAGACAATGGTGCAGCTGTTTGAGGGCGGATTGCAGGCGCTATTTTTATTGCTGCCTGTAAAACGCCCTCGGTGTGAAAGAGGTCTAAGTCTGGAGGATTGTGAACATACTGCATGGATATTAGATGGAAGCCTCTCAATTTAGACAGATTTTGGGCAGCTTGCTCCCCATTACCAAACCCACAAAAGTAAAATCAGTGCGTATATGCAGTAAGGCATTCTTGTTATACTCACTGCAGGTTACCGTATATACTCGAGTATAAGCCGACCCGAATATAAGCCGAGGCACCTAATTTTACCACAAAAAAATGGGAAAACTTATTGACTCGAGTATAAGCCTAGGGTGAGAAATGCGCAGCTACAATAAGTGGAAACGAGGGTCAACAATGCCCATTTGCAGCCTCACTGTGCCCATTTGCAGCCATAGGTCCCCCGAACTTAAAACTTGGTAGTTAAGGGTTCCTAGATGCCCCCTAGCTGCAGCCAAATTTGGGGTCTCTGGACCCAAAGGGTCCCGAAATGTCATTGCTGCAGATGGACACAGTTGACCGAATTTGGGGCCCTGTATCTCAGTGCCACTTGGTGCTAGGAACCCCAAATGCTGTATTGTTGGTTCCACTGGGTTTGCACACGCAATTTGGGGTTCCTAGCACCAAGTGGGCCGAGATACGGGGCCCCAAAGTCGGGTCGGAAAATGTCATTCTCTGCTGCAGAAAAGTGCTTGACTCCAGTATAAGCCGAGGGGGGCACTTTCAGCACAAAAAGATGTGCTGAAAAACTCAGCTTATACTCAAGTATAAACGGTAATCCTCTGCATTGTGTAAAAATCCTCAGAAAAGCAGTGCTCTATGGGCAAAAATTATATATATATAATATATATATATATATATATATATATATATATATATATATATATATATATATATATATATACAAAAGTATGTGTGCATGGGAACATGTGCACCTTGGATAGGATTCAAACTAATTTTTATTGCACTTGAACTATTACCAAGCAATATACACAGGACTATTAGTACTGCTGCAGTACTTAAATGATTTAAAAACGGTACCACCATGAAGTCTTGATAAGAAGGGGTTAACTGCTTTCGGGAGGTTTTGCCGGTCACTTGTGGAAAAGGGTCATCCTGAGATGTATGGAAGGCATTCTGGTGCCGATCGGAGGGAGTGGGGTGACAAAGCCTCTTCCTGCCGACACACGATCAGACACTGCAGATCTGAAGGGGAGCAGGGGGGGCCCCCGCCGACCGAGGCAATGTTTGGAACTCGCCTCAATGATCCACAGACACAGCGTCAGGCTGTGGGGAGCGTGATGTGTCCGTCACCTCTGGGGAACGAGGCTGGGAAAGCCGAGTGTGACCAATGGAACCAGGCGTGCGCGATGACTTCATCGCTACTCAGGAAGCCAGAACTCTGTTAATGGTGGTGGACCGCAAGCTGGAAGGTTTCCATAGCTGACATGTTTTGCACGCCTGCGCTTTGTCAAACTGCTATATACTGCTGATAAGAACCGGCCCGAGATTTGATCCATCTATGGGTGATCTATCGATCGACTTGAGTACAAACCAGCCTGTCGGATTTTTTACATTCGATTACTTCTAGCAGCTAGAGCCACTAGCAGTAATAACTTCTGCCAGCTGAGATGGCTCCCTGCTGGCAGAACAAAATAGCGCCGCAGGAGGGATTCTCCCATCAACACTAAATGTGTATATGAGGGAATCAAGCGATAAGAAAATCGCATAATCTGTGGGCTGCTTATCTCTCAGCCATTGCTTCTTTCAGAAAGATTTGTTCCCTTCTTGTCATCCCTGAAAGTCCTCAAAAGGGTGGACCAGCTCCTTGTTCCACCATCTCCAGATGGCTCAAACAGACCATCACTCAAACATATGGTCGCTAGGATCGCGCTTCAGCCTTTCCTGTCTAGACACACTCTACTGTACGAGATCTGTGAGTGCTTTGTGGGCTTTCCAGCATCAAACCTCGGTTTCTTCGTTTTGCAAGGTTGCCATCTGGTCTTCTGTTTGCACATTCTTTAAGTTCTACCATGTGGATGTTTTGGCCTGATTCCAGTTCAAGCGAAAAGTCCTTCAGGTGGCTTTTCAAATTGAAAAGAATACCCAGTTTCTGTATTCTTTTGGAACAATACAAAGGAAGAGAGCGCAACGACCGCCCTGGTGTAATACAGTTTAATGATAAAAAAGTAAAATATGCAAAGCACCATAGATGTACTCACATGTAACCAAGGCATGTCTCCGCTCATCACACCTCTCCTAGACGGCTGCTGTGAGATCTACGGCTGAGAGCTCCCAATGGAGCCTGCTGACCGCTGCAAGCCAAATCGGCGTAGCGAAGTTAGTGCGCATGCGCATGGTTCAGCAACGCTAAGTCTCCCGGAAACTATGAAGCAGAGGAGGGGCGGAAAGACCTGGGGACACGGTTACCACGACAGCGGGTTTCGGAGGCGTCCCCTCCTTTTTTCAATTCCCCCAATTACCCAGTGAGATTGTTGGAGAGCAGCAGCGCCTAGTGTCATGCACAGCTTCAGAGAACTTTCTTGACAATGTTCCAGTTGCCTTATTGCAGCCCAGCAGGAGAGACTTTTCCCCCCTTCGTTGTGTATTTTTTGTTTTTGTTCGGGTTGAACATTGAGTATGAAGGTGGAGGAAGACCTGCACAAGTGCTAGGGGTTTTGTTTTGTTATTTATGTGACCTGTATTCTTTTGGTCCTATTAGCATACCTCCTAACATTTTGAGATGGGAATGAGGGACACCTACTAGCAAACATATGTAGGCATAGGACACACCCCCTGCCACACCCCTTAAAGGAGAATGAAACAAAAAAAAAAAAAAAAGGTTTATTAAATCTACAAGGGCCAGGATAGGGGGGGCGGTAAAATTTGAATCTCCAATTTGAATGTTTTTAACACACACTCCTGGGCACTATACCTGCCGGGAGTGTGTGCACTTTTGTAAAGCCGACTTGTCTGCTTTCAATATGGAAGTCCTACAAGTGGCTGTGAAGCTGCCGATAACTTCCACAACCGCCATGATGTGACCCCCCGCCATAACTGCCATGATGTGACCCCCACCCCCCGCCATAACAGCCATGATGTGACCCCCACCCCCCCCGCCTTGATGTGACTACACTACGACCCCCCCCCCCTGCCATGTGTGGTCATGGAGGCGGGTGTCGCTGGAACATCCATCCTCTGAGCCTCCTTCCTGTGCACAGACCAGGAAGTGAAATGTATGACATCACTTCCTAGTCCTGAGCTGTCTATTACCGGGACCAGTGCCCAGCGAAGTTGGTGATGGAACACGTACATGCGTTAGGGTGCTTGGATAGCAAAATCACCACCGATCCACATGTTATATAGCATTGTGCACTCTGGAGAGAGAGCAATCATTTTCGCATCAGAGCTCTTGCATATCTGTAAACTGATGACCTGTAGGAGCTTTTAAATCATTGCCTATGAAAAAATATAGGGTACTGAAGTTTTTCACAGTCTCACGGGCGCACGCAATTTTAAGGTTTGACATGTTGGGTATCTACTTATTAGAGTTGCCACCTGTCCGGGATTCACCCGGACAGTCCGGTTTTTAGATCCTGTGTCCGGGTTTCAGTCCACCTGAAACCCAGACACATCAGTGGCAGCCCTGTAGCACCAATCCTCCTACCGTGTTTACCCGAAAATAAGCCCGGGTCTTATATTCATTTTGGCAACAAAAGACACAGTAGGGCTTATTTTCGGGGTAGGTCTTACCATGTAATGTGCTGTCTTCTCTCCCCCTCTCTCTCCCTGCCTGACAGGAATCCCCAGTGTGAACTGAGTTAAAATGCGTGTAAAATCCTATAATCCACTCTTACATTATTATATAATGTACAATGTCTGTGTTTCTGTAATATAATTGTGCCAAATACCTTTGTTATAGCGCTGTTCTACACTTCTGTGACCCACCGGAGCGCTCTTCCCTGCAATTATATTACAGAAACACACACATTTTACATTGTGTACTACTGTAATAGAGTGGATTATAGGATTTTAAAAGCATTTTAAACTAGGTCTTATTTTTCGGGTAGGGCTTATATTGCAGCACTTCTCGAAAATAACAGTAGGTCTTATTTTCGGGGAAACACGGTATCCCCCTACCATCGGCTTCCAGTGTTTTTACTTATATTGGTGGGGGGGTGCTTTAACTGGGGTACAAACTTGCCTGGGGGGATTATACTTGGGGACAGATGGACCTGGGGGGGGGGGGGTGTACTGGGGGATAGACTGACCAAGGAGGGAGTATACTGGAACACAGACTTATCTGGGAGGGATGTACTGGACTGGGGGATAGACTGACCAAGGAGGGAGTATACTGGAAGACAGACTTACCTGGGGGGGATGTACTGGGGGATAGACTGACCGGGGGGGACTGTACTGGGGGACAGACTGACCGGGGGGGACTGTACTGGGGGACAGACTGAGCGGGGGGGACTGTACTGGGGGACAGACTGAGCGGGGGGACTGTACTGGTGGACAGACTGAGCGGGGGGGACTGTATTGGGGAACAGACTGAGCGGGGGGGGACTGTACTGGGGGACAGACTGAGCGGGGGGGACTGTACTGGGGGACAGACTGAGCGGGGGGACTGTACTGGGGGACAGACTGACCGGGGGGACTGTACTGGGGGACAGACTGACCGGGGGGACTGTACTGGGGGACAGACTGATCGGGGGGACTGTACTGGGGGACAGACTGACGGGGGGGCTGTACTGGGGGATAGACTGACCAGGGGGGGCTGTACTGGGGGACAGACTGACCGGGGGGGCTGTACTGGGGGACAGACTGACCGGGGGGACTGTACTGGGGGACAGACTGACCGGGGGGACTGTACTGGGGGACAGACTGACCGGGGGGGACTGTACTGGGGGACAGACTGACCTTGTTTGATTTAACTACGTTCCTTAAACTTCTCCTATTATTAAAGCAATTTGGCCACACCCACTGTTCCTCACGGGATGCCATACTACTCTTCTTGGGGCACCCAAAGGTGCTCCAGGTCTTTTACAATCCTATAGTGTTAAAGTGGGGTTCCAGTCAAAAAAAAAAAAAGGGGGCTTAAAAATCATAAAAAAAATCAAAAAAAAAATAATTGGAAAAAAAAAAATTTTTTACTCACCTCCAAATGCCTGTTGCTATGGGGTCCCTCGTAGTTTGCCACCTTCAGTGCCCGGGCTAAACGTCACTTCCCCCCTCGGCGCCGCACAGTCATCTGGGACCTGTCACGTGTCCCAGATGACTGAGCGTCAAATCACGGCGCACGGTGCCGCTCACGCATGCGCAGTGGGTGCCCGGCTGTGAAGAGAGAGAGCAATCATTTTCGCATCAGAGCTCTTGCATATCTGTAAACTGATGACCTGTAGGAGCTTTTAAATCATTGCCTATGAAAAAATATAGGGTACTGAAGTTTTTCACAGTCTCACGGGCGCACGCAATTTTAAGGTTTGACATGTTGGGTATCTACTTATTAGAGTTGCCACCTGTCCGGGATTCACCCGGACAGTCCGGTTTTTAGATCCTGTGTCCGGGTTTCAGTCCACCTGAAACCCAGACACATCAGTGGCAGCCCTGTAGCACCAATCCTCCTACCGTGTTTACCCGAAAATAAGCCCGGGTCTTATATTCATTTTGGCAACAAAAGACACAGTAGGGCTTATTTTCGGGGTAGGTCTTACCATGTAATGTGCTGTCTTCTCTCCCCCTCTCTCTCCCTGCCTGACAGGAATCCCCAGTGTGAACTGAGTTAAAATGCGTGTAAAATCCTATAATCCACTCTTACATTATTATATAATGTACAATGTCTGTGTTTCTGTAATATAATTGTGCCAAATACCTTTGTTATAGCGCTGTTCTACACTTCTGTGACCCACCGGAGCGCTCTTCCCTGCAATTATATTACAGAAACACACACATTTTACATTGTGTACTACTGTAATAGAGTGGATTATAGGATTTTAAAAGCATTTTAAACTAGGTCTTATTTTTCGGGTAGGGCTTATATTGCAGCACTTCTCGAAAATAACAGTAGGTCTTATTTTCGGGGAAACACGGTATCCCCCTACCATCGGCTTCCAGTGTTTTTACTTATATTGGTGGGGGGGTGCTTTAACTGGGGTACAAACTTGCCTGGGGGGATTATACTTGGGGACAGATGGACCTGGGGGGGGGGGGATGTACTGGGGGATAGACTGACCAAGGAGGGAGTATACTGGAACACAGACTTATCTGGGAGGGATGTACTGGACTGGGGGACAGACTGACCGGGGGGGACTGTACTGGGGACAGACTGACCGGGGGGACTGTACTGGGGGACAGACTGAGCGGGGGGATTGTACTGGGGGACAGACTGAGCGGGGGGGACTGTACTGGGGGACAGACTGAGCGGGGGGGACTGTACTGGGGGACAGACTGACCGGGGGGGGACTGTACTGGGGGACAGACTGAGCGGGGGGGACTGTACTGGGGGACAGACTGAGCAGGGGGGACTGTACTGGGGGACAGACTGACCGGGGGGACTGTACTGGGGGACAGACTGAGCGGGGGGATTGTACTGGGGGACAGACTGAGCGGGGGGGACTGTACTGGGGGACAGACTGAGCGGGGGGGACTGTACTGGGGGACAGACTGAGCGGGGGGGACTGTACTGGGGGACAGACTGAGCGGGGGGACTGTACTGGGGGACAGACTGAGCGGGGGGGACTGTATTGGGGAACAGACTGAGCGGGGGGGACTGTACTGGGGGACAGACTGAGCGGGGGGGACTGTACTGGGGGACAGACTGACCGGGGGGACTGTACTGGGGGACAGACTGACCGGGGGGACTGTACTGGGGGACAGACTGACCGGGGGGACTGTACTGGGGGACAGACTGACCGGGGGGGGACTGTACTGGGGGACAGACTGACCGGGGGGACTGTACTGGGGACAGACTGACCTTGTTTGATTTAACTACGTTCCTTAAACTTCTCCTATTATTAAAGCAATTTGGCCACACCCACTGTTCCTCACGGGATGCCATACTACTCTTTTTGGGGCACCCAAAGGTGCTCCAGGTCTTTTACAATCCTATAGTGTTAAAGTGGGGTTCCAGTAAAAAAAAAAAAAGGGGGCTTAAAAATCATAAAAAAAATCAAAAAAAAAAATAATTGGAAAAAAAAATTTTTTTTACTCACCTCCAAATGCCTGTTGCTATGGGGTCCCTCGTAGTCTGCCACCTTCAGTGCCCGGGCTAAACGTCACTTCCCCCCTCGGCGCCGCACAGTCATCTGGGACCTGTCACGTGTCCCAGATGACTGAGCGTCAAATCACGGCGCACGGTGCCGCTCACGCATGCGCAGTGGGTGCCCGGCTGTGAAGCCACAGCCGGGTTCCCACATTAGGAATGCCGGCGCCGCGAGCGGCTCGTGGAACGAGGGGGGGTCTCGTTCCCCCGCATCGCTGGACCCTGGGACAGGTAAGTGTCCGATTTTTAAAAGTCAGCAGCTGCAGTATTTGTAGCTGCTGACTTTTAAAATGTTTTTTTTTTTTTTTCCCCAGGACGGAGCTCCACTTTAAATACAAAAAAAATAAAAAAAATGGCTGCTAAAGTGTTCAGGTTTGGCTTGATGAAAAGGTGGCAACCCTACTGCTTACTCAGCACAACCTCATGTGCCCAAAAAGAACTTGTGTTTTTTTTTGCTTTTCATAAACCGTTGTGCTGATATCGTATAACACAAAAATAGTAACTACCATCGTTTTATTCTCTAGGCTGGTTGCTTTCAGAAAATATGTAATGTCTTGGGGGTTTTAAGTAATCTTCAGGCCTAAAATTAATATTAAAACATGTAAACAAAATACAAAAAAAAAATGGATCGGTTAGGTTACAAAATGTTTTTGTTTTTTTTTACCCGCCCCCCCCCCCCCACCCACCATAAATTGCACCAATAATAATAATCTTCATTCGCTCAGATTTCTTTTTTTCTTCTAGAAAGCAACGGGACAACCCCTCTTTCTCCTTCTACATGGATGGTGATTGGGCAGGAGGGGCGCGTGTAGAGAAATGTGGGAAAGGTCTGCTGGAAGTGTGGAAAAGGCAGATTCAGCAGTTCAACAGAGTCAGTGTGGAAGTTGCCAGTGCGGTGGTGGCAGCCTATCCCTCGCCACAGTTACTGATAAAGGTGAGTTCAGACTTCCTGCTGTGGGAATCTGTCATTTTCTTCCTGTTTTCTTTAGCTGTCGCTGTCCCCGGCCCTTTAAGAGGATCTAAATGGCGGGAATCGGGCTTTCTGATCGTGTGATTGGCTGTCACAGTGATCACATGATTAGAGGCTCCCAATCACAAGTATGCATCGAGAGCTGCCCATGACAGCTTAGTTTCTGTGCGCACCAAAAAGTTGTTCCCCATTGATAGATACTTTATTGTCAAAAGTATTGAGACACCCGCCTTTACACACACATGAACTTTAATGGTGTCTCAGTCTGTAGGGTTCAATATTGAGTTGGCCCACCCTTTGCAGCTATAACAGCTTCAGCTCTTCTGGGAAGGCTGTCCACAAGGTTTAGAAGTGTGTCAATGGGAATGTTTGACCATTCCTCCAGAAGCACATTTGTGAAGTCAGGCACTGATGTTGGACGAGAAGGCCTGGCTCGCAGTCTCCACTCTAATTGATCCCAAAGATGTTTTATCGGGTTGAGGTCAGGACTGCCGGCTTCCCACTGCGCATGCGCAAGCCGATCTTGAGCTCATGCCAGTCAAGTTCCTCCACCCCAAACTCGCTCATCCATGTCTTGGACTTTGCTTTGTGCACTGGTCCAAATAATTTGGTGGAGGGGGGATTATGGTGTGGGGTTGTTTTTCAGGAGTTGGGCTTGGCCCCTTAGTTCCAGTGAAGGGAACTCTTAAGCTGCAAGGAGTCACATCTGGCTTCCCTTAGTAAACATGCTGGCACCGAGGACCCAAAGACTGGCGAAGAACCAGCCCAGGTGAGGACAGCCATGGATCCCTGGACAGGTATGTAAGTGTCCTTTTATTAAAACGTAAACTTTTTATTAAAAATGCCATAAAACTATCCCCTATTTTGTAGGCGCTATAACTTTTGCGCAAACCAATCAATATACGCTTATTGCGATTTACATGTTTTTTTTTTTTTTTTTACCAAAAATATGTAGAAGAATACATATCGGCATAAACTGATGGAAAAAAAATAGTTTTTTTTAAATATATTTTTGAGGGATATTTATTATAGAAAAAATTTTCGCAATTTTTTTCTTTATAGCGCAAAAAATAAAAACCACAGAAGTGATCAAATACCACTGTGACGGATCCGATCCCACACTCCGATTGAGTGCTTCCGTCAGTATATCCCGCTTCCTCCAATCTGACTACCAGAGAGATATATTCTCATAGCTGCATTGAATACAAGTCTAGCCGAAAATAGCTTGTAGAATCTTGAATGATTTATTGGACAGAATACAGCCTTTTTATACACTTTTAACACAAGGGGTTAGATAATGAGGTAGTGCTGCTTTGTGGATACTCCCCCCCCCCCTCCCTCCCCTATAGCAACAACTTAAAAGACAACTACATAATTAACATGTTAATTAACACAGCACTTAAAGTGGAGGGCCACCCTGAAAAACAAAACTTAATAAAAATGTTAATACAAATTTAAAATGGAAAAAAAAAATTTCACTTACCAGAAATGGCTGTTGCTAGGCAGATCGTCCTAATCTGCCTCTTCCTGTCCCTCGGAGCTGTTCTCCTAGCGCCGCCTTCTAGTGAATGGGGCGCGGTGTGTTATGGGAACTATGTCCCACAACACATCGCGTTCCCCATTCACAAATTCGACTCGCGCATGCGCAGTAGGCCGCACGCCGACTCGCGCATGCACAGTAGGAAACGGGCAGCGATCGCTGCCCGTTTCCCTTATTGAGGATGGCGGCGCTGGAACCGGATCGCCGAGGGACATCTCGGTCAATGTAATCAGCTCTTTCAGGGATCATGTATTGTTCAGAATTAACAACCTAAGAATAGTCTTTACACATATCCTGGGAGACACTGTGGATAAATATTACTTGCTTACATTTTAAGTAATCCAAGATATATTTTCTCACTCACCCTGTACCAGGATGGCACAGGGTGACTTAGACATAAGAGTTGCATAGGGAGCTGAAACATGGGTTTCCCAACCTTTCCAAGGGATTCTTGGTTCCATGTGCCCTCCCGTCACAACCACCAAAAGAAAGCTCTATTTGTGGGGGAAAAAGGACGTCAACTTTTGTTTGGGAGCAACGTCGCACGACCGCGCAATTGTCAGTTAAAGCGACGCAGTGCCGAATCGCAAAAAGTGCTCTGGTCAGGAAGGGGGGTAAAATCTTCCGGGGCTGAAGTGGTTAAATTGTGTCTGCAAACGAAATGCCATTCTGTTAGGGGTTACATGATCTACTTTAAACCAACTGAACGGCAGTTCAGGAAACCGGCAAAGATGTAAACCGGCATATAATGTAGAATGGAAGAATTTGGCGATGAATAAGTCCTCCTTGTTTGACTTTTTTTTGCACCTCTCTTCCAGGCCTATCGCTACTGTCAGACCAACGCAGAGCGACACAGCCTCTTGAGTGATATCCTTGTGCGGCGGGGAGAAGGAGTCACGTCTACGTCCCGGCGCGTTGGCCCAGAATTATCCAAGCGGATCTACCTGCAGTTTACAAGCTTACAGCCAGAGCTGTCACTTGACTTATGATTTAAAAAAAAAACAATCACAATTCCATATTGATGTGGCAAGCTCGAAGATCAGAGCCTTGTTTCCATTAGTTATGGGTTGCTGCACTTTGCACATATTTTCCTGTGCTCTTTAGTATTTAGATTTCTTGAATGAGCTTCATTTAATAAGGCAAAGAGCACAATGCAGTAATCTGTGGCAGCTGACTGTTTCATTGGTTAGCTACACAACACTGTTAAAATCTAATTGGTTTACAAAGTAGAACTGCAGAACATTGCTTTCTAGCTCCTTTGCCATACGAAGTGCCGGTACACCGATTTCGCACTCCTGAAGGTAACGGCAACCTGCGACCAATGTCCTCTCAGGGCTGGTGAGGCAGCCGACGGATCACATGTATATTGTAACTCTCCATTCTACTCTGTTCATCTTGTGTTTTTCTTCCCTGAACATTCAGTGCTTTGTATCCGGGAAATGAACCTTTGTTATGGTACACTGTGCAAGGGAACGTAGCTGCAAGATTCCTGATTTTGTATCAAATGTAAATACTGTTGAATAAAAGTGTCACTTCTTATTTTGTAGCAATCACAAGACTCGTGGCCACTCATTAAAATTTAGAAGAAAAGAGTTTAACCTTAAACTACTTAGAGGGTTCTTTACTGTAAGAGCGTCAAGGATGTGGAATTCCCTTCCACAGGCGGTGGTCTCTGCGGTGGGGCATCGATAGTTTAAAGAAACTATTAGATAGGCACCTGCAGAGTTCAGTTTCATCCGTTCCTGCAGTCGGATGGAAAATAGGACCACCATTGGTTTGGATTTGGCAGATCGGATAGCGGTGGATGTCAGCGGACATGTCACCTTCTGTCAACTGTAACGACAGGGCTGGAAGTGCATAATTGTCTATGTACAGGTGGCAAACACAAGGCCCGGGGGCTAAATCTGACCCGCCAGGCCTTCTCATGGGGCCAGTGCAGCGGCTGCCACCTCCTGTTCCCACCAGCTGCTTTTCACTGTCACAGAACAGGTCTCTAACAGAAGTAAACACTTCCTGCTCTCTCCTCCTCAGTCTCCCCAGTGGAGCCGGCTCTGTGTAGCTGAGCGCATGTGCAGTCGGTCCAGAATAGCCTGTCAGTAGCAGAGGTACCAGACGGCTCCGGCCGCTGCATGTTTTTCTAATCCACATTTAGTGGCTGCATCCCGAGGGTGGGCTTTTGAGGACTTGTAGCACCCAATAGTGGCCATAAAGGGAGGCATTCTTATAAATCTTACATCAGGTAGGAGAGAGTACAGGTGTGAGGCTTGTTTTGGAAGGTGGGGGGGGGGGATGGGTGCAGAGGTCAGAACCAAGGATGAGGGGTGGAAATGAGATGTACGTAGCTCACCCTTGAACCCTGCACTCCGTACGTAGCGCACTCCTGAACCCTGCACTCTGTACGTAGAGCGCTCCTGAGCCCTGCACTCTGTACGTAGCGCGCTCCTGAGCCCTGCACTCTGTACGTAGCGCGCTCCTGAGCCCTGCACTCTGTACGTAGCGCGCTCCTGAGCCCTGCACTCTGTACATAGCGCGCTCCTGAGCCCTGCACTCTGTACGTAGCGCGCTCCTGAGCCCTGCACTCTGTACGTAGCGCACTCCTGAGCCCTGCACTCTGTACGTAGCGCACTCCTGAGCCCTGCACTCTGTACGTATCGCACTCCTGAGCCCTGCACTCTGTACGTAGTGCAGTCTTAAACCCTGCACTTCATACTGCTGATGCGGCCTGCCCTACAATGTCTTTGTAAGCTAAATTGTTAACAGTACCTTTCACTAGAAACACTTGAACCTGATCATTTGGAGGGGTGCCTCTATACTTGTGGCTTGTGCCACATTTACAGGGCCTGTTTCAGGTCTATCTGCGCCACCTAGTCCAGTTTATATTTCAGAATGATACAGAAGCTGGTGTGGGTTCTTCAACCAATAACAGAGGGATTACTGCAGTTTTCAATATAGAAAACTGCTGGCAATCCCCACCAGGTCATACAAGGCATGCGAACAGTCAGCAGACAACTCACATCCCTCTCCCTGCTTGTGCTGAATCTGCAACCTCTGCCGGGTTGCCTCCTTTTACTGAGGAGTGGCTTCCGTCTGGCCACTCTATCATACAGGCCTGATTGGTGGAGTGCTGCAGAGATGGTTTTTCGAGAAGGTTCTCCTCTCTCCACAGATAAACGCTGGAGCTCTGTCAGAGTGACCATCGGGTTCTTGGTCACCTCCCTGACTAAGGCCCTTCTCCCTCTGATCGCTCAGTTTGGCCGGGTGGCCCGCTCTAGGAAGAGTCCTGGTGGTTCCAAACTTCTTCCATTCACGGATGATGGAGGCCACTGTGCTTATTGGGACCTTCAATGCTGCAGACATTTTTCTGTGCCTCCATACAATGTCTTGGAGATACAGACCATTCCTTGGACTTCAGGGCTTGGTTTGTGCTCTGACATGCACTGTTACCTGTGGGACCTTATATAGACAGGTGTGTGCCTTTCCAAATCTTGTCCAATCAACTGAATTTATCACAAGTGGACTCCAATCAAGTTGTAGAAACATCAGAAGGGTGATCAGTGGAAACCGGATGCACCTAAGCTCAATATTGAGTGTCCTGGCAAAGGCTGTGAATACTTACCGTATTTATCGGCATATAACACGCACATTAATTTTAAGAGGGAAGTTTCAGGAAAAAAAAATAAGGGTCAGTGCTCATCTGCCGCCTCACCATTGCCATCAATGCAGCCTGATCAATGCCCATCTGCAGCCTTACAAGTGCCATCAATGCAGCCTCATCAGTCCACATCAATGCAGCAGCCTCACCATTGCCATCAGTTCAGCCTGATCAATGACCATCTGCAGCCTGGAGGGGGTGGGACAAGCGCCGACAGATTACATACAGTGAGAATCTGAAAAATGGATAGACAGAACAGCGGTCCAATGGCGGCCCTCAGAGACAGGACTTCCTATTACAGAGGCCACCAAGTAAACAGGAGATTCTCCATGTATGTAATCTGATGGCGCTCGTCCCGTCCCCCTCCCTGTCCCCTCCGAGGCAGCTAAAATTAAAGTATTGGCGTATAACACGCTATTTGCACTCGATTTTCAGGGTGAGAAGTGCGTGTTATACGCCAATAAATACAGTATGTACATGGGATTTTTCCATTTTTTTTAAAAAATAGATTTGCAAAAATTTCAAACAAACTTCTTTCACGTTGTCATTATGGGGTTTTGTTTGTAGAATTTTGAGGAAATTTATTTAATCCATTTGGAATAAGGCTGTACCATAACAAAATGTGGGAAAAGTGAAGCGCTGTGAATACTTTCTGGATGCACTATATACTTGATCTTCTCCAACTAAAGGGCAAGGGGGTGTGAAAGAAAATTCAAAAAGAGGAAAATTGCTAGCAAAAAAAATAAATGAAAGACACAATCAATAAGAGAATTTGTTTTCTTTATTGTTTGTTCATTTGGTACAGCTACCAATCAAAAGGCAACTTTCATTGTATTCTACATAGAAACGTCACATCACAGTTACTGGCGAAGCGATCCGAAGCAGCCCATTTCCAGGAATCCAGCAAGCGGCTGGTGGAATTAGTTGTAGAACCTGAGTTGTAGAGTGACAAGGAATGCAGAACTTTATGTGGCAGTTATATTCCATTTCTTTAGATAGAAAGCGAGCACAATACAGTCCAACAAAAAAAAAATAGAGTGTCTCGTTCTATACGTAGTGTGACGATTGTGTTCTCTCTTATACGAAAAAGGCCATAGAAATGTACCGGGACTATTTTTATTTTTTTTATTTACAACAACCCTTCCTTTTAATGGCAAACGGAAAAATGAATGCTGACGTTGACAGCGCCGTCAGTAATACCAAGTTTTAAATACAAAACGGTAATGCATATAAGAGGTCGTTTTTAATCTCAATTAATTAAAAAATAAAAATTAAACAATTTGTAAAACATCACATAGCAGGCTCTAGCATTGAGTGGTGAGCATCAGTGCAGTGTGTAAATACCATTGCCAAGCCCCCAATTCATGATTTATATCATTTTACTACCCGGTATGTTCAGTATTCGCCAAGTTTCTATTTTTTGTTAGGATTAAAAGGATAAGTTCACCTTTGGGTGTTACACCCGCTTTTAGCCTCTCCCCCCCGTGACAGTGGGCCAGGGATTTTCTCCCTGCACCCGCTGTTACAATTTGACCAGAATGTAGTCTTTCTGAGCTCCACTCACACGGCCGCATCAATCATCCCCAGAGTTCTGCGAATGAATGAACTACAAGTACCGACATCCTTTGCAGCGGACAGCTTGTAGTTCTCAATGAACTACCAGGGCTCTGGTGAGCACTCTAGTAGTTTATCGATTCTTCCTGTCATTTAGCAGTTGCCTGCCCCTACAAGGTACGGGCAGGCAGTTACACAGACAGTCTGCAGGAGCTTGAGATAGCAGATTGTGGGTGCAATGCTTTACAGCAAGGGTCTCAAACTGGCGGCCCTCCAGCTGTTGCGAAACTACAAGTCTCATCATGCCTCTGCCTTTGGGAGTCACGCTTGTAACTGTCAGCCTTGCAATGCCTCATGGGACTTGTAGTTTTGCAACAGCTGGAGGGCCGCCAGTTTGAGACCCCTAAAAAAAAAAATAATGCACATTTTTTTTTTCCTTTTCTGAGATGTGAACTTATCCTTTAAAGCGAAACTGTACTTTGATGGGCAGGGCTTAACAACAGGATCACTTTAATACTAGCCCCCCTCACAGCTGCTTATACTTGCATTCCTTATGATCACCTACAGCCCTGTGTTTGGTACTTCCAGATGTGCGGAGCATGCGACTCATTTCCCTTCTTGCCGCTTGGCAGCACTGGTGCTTGGCAATTGGCTGTTCAGGCTTTCAGCACCAAAACATGGGGGGGCAGGGAGAGACTCCTGAACCCTCAAGCCTCTGCTCCTTGCTCCTGGAAGGCAAACACTGGAGAGTCAAAAATAATATTAACACCGCTCCTTGCTCTCCTTCAATCGCAGGCAGTACCATAAAATTTCCACACCAGTGAGATCACTTGCAAGATCAAGTAAATCAACCAGCTTTATTTAAAACAAATCCGAACTTACATTTACGTTGCCTGAATCCAGCATACAGTAGATGTGGGCAGCGTGCGAAGACAGTGGTTCTCAACCTCAGGCCTCAAAGTACCCCCAACGGGTCATGTTTTCAGGTTTTCCTTCACTTTGCACAGCCGCTTTAAAAATCAAGATCAATGACATGGTATTGATGAGAGCTATTTTATCTAAGGGAAGTTCCCAAGACATGGCCCCTTAGGGGTACTTGAGGACTGAGGTTGTGAACCATGGCACTAAGATATACCGATGTAAACAAAAGGAACCCTTGGTGGTTCCAAAATGTTGCGCATTTCCTGTATGACAATTTATAATACTGACTGTGATGCAAGGAATATTGACACTTGACCCCAACTGGTGCAGCACAGGTCCCCGCTCCTCTGCCAGTAAAGCACATTCCATATAGTATAATATTCTTGGGATAGCAGTGGGAAAGGAAGTACAAGTATTTAGGGGGGGCTGACAACGCATGCTTTGCTCTTTTCTCTACCTGCTTAGTACTCCTTATGTTAAAGAGTAACTCCACTTTTGTTGAGAAAAAAATAAATGATCTCTGTACATTGCAAGAATTTTAATAAACTTTGTTGCAGATTCCCAACTTTTTTTTATGCTGAAGGAATCCCTGTGCATTTGTCTGTGTCCATGTGGAAAGTGAATCCAATGGGAGTGGCTTCATCATGATCAATCAGCTGCTGCACCTGCATGGCTCTAATGAGGAAAGTGGCAGGATCTGCATCCCTTTAGATATGATTTTCCTTTCAGAATATCTCACCAAAAATTCCTTTTTTTTGCAGGGGATAGCAAAAATATGACTTGCATCTTAGTGCAGACATCTGGGAAAAATTAGTGAGCCAATCACGCAAGCAGGAAATGTTTCTGGGGAGGGGGGCCCTTCTGTACACAGAACACCTTCAGGGAGCCATATTGTCCCCATCATACCAGAATCTAAGAACATTGTATTTGCAGAATCATAAGAAATTAAATTGATAAAAGCCTGCTGGCACCTTAAAATTAAAGCAGAATTGCACATTAATATATATATATATATATATATATATATATATATATATATATATATATATATATATATATATATATATTATATATATATATATATATATATATAAGTTTAACTTTGCTGAGAATAGGCTACAACTAAACCCAGCTATGTTTTCATTAAAGGTAAAGTACAGGCAGAGCTTGGTTGTACTTCTCCTGTGGATCACAGCAATGCAGTTCGTTCTGCACTCCTGTGACCTGTTTTCAGCAGACGGCGGGCTGAAGCCCACTGCCAGCTGACATCACAGAGCCAGTCCAGGCTGGGGCAAGATTGCAACAATATGGTTGGGATCCGCCCACAACCCTGGACCAGCATATGGCTCAGCCTCTCAGCAAGGCCGAGCCGGTCACTCCTGCACCCCCCCCCCCCCCCACAGCCCAGCACTCCAGTGAGCGTGGTGGGGGGTGGGGGGTTAGAGTAGAAAGCCTGTGACCGATACTGCGTCCACCTAGGGAAGTGATAAAAAAAAAAAAAAGGTCGGCGCGATCCACGAGCCATCGTAGCTGTACGGGGGGGGGGGGGGGGGGTGCCGATGTTAGTGGCTGATGGTCGCAATGACCACTGGCCACAATCGATCGCGGGCACGAGAGGCAGAACAGGGATGTGTGTGTGTGTGTGTGTGTAAACGAATCCCTGTTCTGTGAGGAGAGACAGATCGTGTGTTCCTAATAGCTAGGAACCACGATCTCTCATCTCCTATAGTCAGTCCCCTCCCCCTACAGTTAGAACACACAGTAGGGAACACAGTTAACCCCTTGATCGCCCCCTAGTGTTATCCCCTTCCCTGCCAGTGACATTTATACAGTAATCAGTGCATTTTTATAGCACCGATCGCTGTATAATTGTCAATCGTCCCAAAAATTTGTCAAAAGTGTCCGATATGTCCGCCATAATGTGGTAGTCACGATTAAAAATCGCAGATCACCGTCATTACTGGTAAAAGAAAAATAAATAATAATAATAAAAAATGCCATAAATCTATCCCCTATTTTGTAGACGCTATAACTTTTGTGCAAATCAATATACGCTTATTGCGATTTTTATTACCAAAAATATGTAGAATAATACATATCGGCCCAAACTGAGAAAAAAAAAATAGCTTTTTTTCAAAAAAAAAAATGGGGATGTTTATTATAGCAAAAAGTACAAAATAGTTTTTTTTTTTCAAAATTGTCGCTCTTTTTTTGTTTATAGCGCAAAAAATAAAAACCGCAGAGGTGATCAAATACCACCAAAAGAAAGCTCTATTTGTGGGAAAAAAAAAAAAAAGAAGACGTCGATTTTGTTTGGGTACAGCGTCGCACGACCGCGCAATTGTCAGTTAAAGCGATGCAGTGCCGAATCGCAAAAAACGCAAATCTTCCGGGGCTGAAATGGTTAAATGTCCTGACAGAAATATGGAAGCTGTCAGCACTGATCCCTTTTTGTAAAATTCTTGCTGTTCCTCTGGCTTCAATACTATGAGTATCTGAGCTGGAACAAGTACACAGATAAGGTCGTCTGACTTCACTGGCTGTCTGCTTGCCCGTGGCTCAAAAGTATTGCAGCCAGGCATCTAGCATTTTAAGGCCACACTAATGGCAGCAAGCAGAATGCTTTCAATGTTCATGTTTTATTTGCTTTCCTACATTTCCAATACTAGCTTGTATATGTCCATGTCTTGTGTTGGCTCAGAGCTACTATCTGCACAGTCCATCTCACACTGGGATCTCACCGATAGGCAAACACAGCAAATTCATTACTTCATCATTATGCTGCTTCTTTGTCAAAACACCAGGCCGGGGCAAAACGGTATTACTAAACTAAAGTGCCACAAAATGAAGTCGGCAACCTGGTTATGCATGATTATAGGGATCATGGTGAATCAGAAAAATTACCATAATTACAGATTTTTTGAAAAGTAAAAACAGATACTTTTGATCTGAATCATTGTAAAGTGCTTTGCAAACCGTTGGCACTATATAAATCCTGTAAAATAATCATAATATATTTACCTGACTTTAGTTGTGCCGTAAAGTCTTGGAACTAAACTCTAAGAACCTGCAATTCCCTTGTCTACCACTAGGTGCCAAACTTAAAGAGGAGGTTTGTAAAAAAAACTAAACTCGGGTTCACACTATAAACGCGCTGCGGATCGCACAGGAGCGATGTGCGTCCCTGTTCCCCGTTTCAGGGAGGAATCAGGGCCGATTCTATGCCTGAATTCGGCCCTGAAACGGAGCCAAAGACGCACAGCGTTTTTGTGCAGTGCTCTCCGCAGCCGTCCCAGAGATATGTGAACCGGCTCCATAGGGAGCCAGTCACATTCTCCAAATTAGATGCAGGGAAACACACATCTAATTCGCATAGGTGTGAATGGGGGCTAAAAGTCAGCAGCTACAAATACTCTACAAATACTGGAGCTGCTGACTTTTAATAAACGGACAGTCACCTGTCCCAGGATCCTGCGCTGTGCTCACCCGGGCCGGTTCTTCGCTTGGCTTCTGGCCCCAGCACTGGCATGTTTACTGTGGGAAGCCGGTTGTGACTTCTTGCAACTTCACAGCAACTTCACAGCCGGCCCCCCACTGTGCAAGTGCAAGCCGTGCTATCTGAATGGTCCTGCAGCCTCCTGGAATCCGGCATGTGTCCCAGGAGGGGTGCCGAACTTCTGCTGATTGCTTAGGCAGATGGGAGGTACCTGCCCCCCCCCCCCCCCCCTATATTAAAAAAAAAACAATCCAAATATGGTAGAAGAGAGGGAAAAAAAAAAAAAGAACCTCCATTTCTGAGTGAAGTTCCGCTTTAAAGAGGAACTAAAACTGATAAATCACAAACTGAAGACGTTATTTATTTCATTTTTGATATTTAAAATCAAACTCACCCATCCATCTATGTCTCTATGCTTTATTTTGTGGAGAAATAACTTTAAAAAACACCCCCCTAGCATCCCTAGCCATTACTCCCTTAGCTAAGGCATGTGGGCAGGAGGGTGTGCGTAGCTTAGAAAAGCCCTCGTCCAGATGAGACAAAATGAAATGCCCATGAAGACTCTTGGGATGTATGACATGGTTTTGGCCTAGGCCAGAAACCAGGAAGCAACGGAAGAAATGTAAAAAAAATTATAAAAAAAAAACACAAAACAAGTAAATATAATATACCTGCCTATCAATATATTAATGCTAGCAGCATAAGGATTCCAAATAGTTAAAGATAAGCTTCGCCCATTTTTTTTTTTTTTAACTTCCGCTTATAACGGCCATTGACTGTGCAGTGCAAAATGGATATTGTCAATTTTTTATTATCATTTATAAATATCTTTTTTTTTTAAAAGCAGTTCGCTGGCGCTTTCTGTCCCGGCCACCTAGGCAAATATATCATTAGGCGATTCCCTGGGACTCCTGGGATATCGGCGTCATCTATCCTAGGAGTCTTTGGATGGCCCAATAGTGTAATCGCGTGGTACTCCTGCGTGGGATAGAGAGGTGCATGCTGGGTAAACCAGCTGCACTGTATCCCAGTGTTTCGTCACATGTGGCGACCCATCACATTTGGCTACCCGCTGGAGTGTGCATGCGCGACGCCGCCATATACATTACGTTTTAAAAGTGTTAAAAGTGACAAAAGTTTCATAAGTGTTTGAGCGCATATGGCGGCGTCGCGCATGCGCACTCCAGCGGGTAGCCAAATGTGATGGGTCGCCATATGTGACGAAACATCGGAACTCACTGGCGCCGGCTTCAGATGCCCTCACCCAAGATGGCCGCAGCCAGCATTTCATCAGGAGCAAGCAAATGCTTCATTTTAAATATTGACAGTATTCAAATGTTAAAGCGTTTTTTGTAAGGAGCATGGGGATGTTTTTATTGCATTTTTCATTCAGAGACTGTAGCTCCTCTTTAACATTGATTGAGAGTTAGTTTCCCTTAAACCCATTCCTACCAGCTCTATTTAAATATATGTGGCAGCATGGGGGTGGGCTTTAACCCTTAGCTGTCATATACAGATGGTGTCACTGTTCTGTGCTGAGAGAGCGCTGACTCAGCTACCACTGAGTTGTGACTGCGCTGTCACCGACGGCTCCTGGTCACTATTTACATTTAGGGGCCAGTGGGGAGGACTGCAGATCATGTGATCACTGTGACAGCCAATCACAGTGATCACATGAAGGGGAAGCCCATGTGATGCTTCCAGCGCTTTTAAAAAACTGGCTCCTGTTGTCTGGAAAGGGTTAAACATGTAATAGGGAGGAGCAAAACCTAAAGGAAAGACCCAAATGTAATAAGTGTGGGATTTTGAACCAATCGGGGCAGAGAGATGTTTTTTTTACACACTGCACTTAGATCACTCTATAAATGTATGCTTAGCAGTGATGTCCTTCTATACAAAATACCCTCCAATTGAACACTTTTTTTTCCGTATGCACAAAACCATCTTCAATCATCACTGCTGTGATCCGAACTTCAGGACGCTTTCCACCAAGTGGCAGCTCTGCAGAGTTCTCACGGTGTCCTCATACACTGTATTCACATTGGAGCACACATTCTGAGTCCGCAGATCGGTGTACCGACATACCGCCACACCGGCCACAGTCACCATAAGCAAGAACAGGACCATCTGCAGGATCAGCCTTCTCCATGATCTCTTCTGGGGCTTCTTCTTCTGAGAGGACCCTGCCGAGGTTTCTGCAAAAGGAGGCACATGGAAGTTTAAAGATCTCCACTTAAAAATTCACATAAGTAAGTGTGTGTATTTTTCTTTTTTGCTGCATGACTAGTTTGTAATATAAATACACACACACACCATGTCATGCAACACTGTATTTGTATCGTTTTTTTTTCCACACAACTAGAGCTTTCTTTTAGTGGTATTTTATCACCATTGGGTTTTTTATTTTTTGCAAAACCAAAAAAAAAAAAAACACAATAATGAAAAACAAAAAAAAAAAAAAAAAGATTTTTCATAGTTTGTTATAAAATTTTGCAAACAGGTAATTTTTCTCCTTCACTGATGTGCGCTGGACGAGGCTGCACTGATTAGGTGACACTGTTTGGCAGCACTGATAATCAGTGCCCAGATTATCAGTGCACACGTCCCTAACAAGCCAGTTCTCCTCGCCCTATCAGCAGCTCTCTCCTCCTCTCCTCGCGCTATCAGCGGCTCTCTCCTCGCGCTATCAGCGGCTCTCTCCTCGCGCTATCAGCGGCTCTCTCCTCGCGCTATCAGCGGCTCTCTCCTCGCGCTATCAGCGGCTCTCTCCTCGCGCTATCAGCGGCTCTCTCCTCGCGCTATCAGCGGCTCTCTCCTCACGCTATCAGCGGCTCTCTCCTCCTCTCCTCGCGCTATCAGCGGCTCTCTCCTCACGCTATCAGCGGCTCTCTCCTCACGCTATCAGCGGCTCTCTCATCACGCTATCAGCGGCTCTCTCATCACGCTATCAGCGGCTCTCTCATCACGCTATCAGCGGCTCTCTCATCACGCTATCAGCGGCTCTCTCATCACGCTATCAGCGGCTCTCTCATCACGCTATCAGCGGCTCTCTCATCACGCTATCAGCGGCTCTCTCATCACGCTATCAGCGGCTCTCTCATCACGCTATCAGCGGCTCTCTCCTCACGCTATCAGCGGCTCTCTCCTCACGCTATCAGCGGCTCTCTCCTCACGCTATCAGCGTCTCTCTCCTCACGCTATCAGCGTAAGACGAGAATAACCGGCTTGTGTTTACATCCTGTGATCAGATGTCAGTTGGCTGACAGCTGACCACGTAGTAAAGAGCCACTCCGAAGGACTCGGCGATCACAGAGTGCGCTGCCCGCGCAGCGCAGGAGGATGTCCATGGAAACCCTCCTGACATTGGACGCCTGCACTGTAGCCGTCTTTCAGCTATAGCGCAGGCGGTTAAAGTGGCTGTAAACCCTTACATATACCCAGTAAGGCGACTATCCTCAGGTGTAACAAATCCTCCTACTAAAAAACTTGGAAATATTGTAATTTACTGGTACAGATGTGGAGACCAATCCTCCTACATAAGTTGTACCTGTTTAGCTACAGCCTCTCTTCCATACATCCGTTCAAAGTCTAGCTTGTCGGGGGATTTAGAAAACGGGACAGAAAGCAGAAATTACACTCTGCAGAGCTCAGTGAGGAGAGCTCTGAAAGCTGATTGCAGGGAAGGAACACCCTCTCCCCCCTTCACACAACACACAGGAACAGAGCTAAGGTTGTCAATCTGCTGTAGATTTCTCCCAATCACCTTTTTATATCTTGTTGTCATGAAACTTCTCAGTAGCCATTCATGCTGATAGAGGATGAAAGCAGCAGACGGAAATGACACTTATACCCCGTACACACGTACCGTCGTACCGTCAGAAAAATCTTGGATGGTTTTTCTGACGGAATTCCGCTCAAGCTTGGCTTGCATACACGCGGTCACACAAAAATTCTCTGAACTTTTGACCATCAAGAACGCGCTGACGTACAACACTACGACGAGCCGAGAAAAAGAAGTTCAATGCTTCCCAGCATGCGTTGAATTGTTTACAAGCATGCGTAGGAATTTTGCGCCTCAGAGTTTGTACAGACGATCGGAATTTCTGATCGGAACTTTTTCCGACCGAAAAATAGAGAACCTGCTCTCAATCTTTTGCTGGCTGGAATTCTGCCAGCAAAAGTCAGATGGAGCCTACACACGGTCGGAGTTTCTGACCAAAAGCTCACATCCGACTTGCTGGCAGAATTTCTAATCGTGTGTACGGGGCTTTAGTGCTATGGATTGAGAAACGTGCACACTATAGAAGGATATGCTTTGTCTGTTCCTTCCTGTCTGGGTAACATCCATCCCTCCTTCTATATAAAGTGAAAATAAATTTAGCTGAGATCAAGTCAGCTCTCCCAATAATGTAGAAGGATGCATAGTATAATGGCACATCTCACAAGGTTACCCCCCCCCCCCTTCAGTGGTGACAGGCCCAGCCTTCAGTCAGTGTTCATGAGCCACTGCCACCTTCTCCCTCATCCCGCTGCATAGACATCTACAGACAGTATAGCTCCTATGTGCACATGGGGTTAAATCATCCCTGGCATTGAGCTCCATTCTGGGCATGTGCCATGTGGTGTATTCAATTGCTAGGAACATGGCACATGGGGCGGGGTGAGGGGGCTTTGCATGTCACTTTTGTCACCAAATAATCTCTTTACTGCTAACAATCTTTTAAAGTGGGATTTGGCACATTTGTTGGCCTTCCAAATGGGCATCAGCAATAGAGGACTGATGGCCGAGGACTAGTAAAAGGTGCTGCTTGGATCTTTTTAATTGCCATGTGCAACAGCTTCGCTCCCTTTCCCTCCAGGATGTACACATTATCAAATCTTGGTTGCAGCCATCAGGACACTCACTGTGGTTCTCCGTGTGATCTCTCTCTGTTTCCTTCTTCACTTCTTGCTGAGCTGCTTGAAGAGCGTTATAGTCCCTCCTCTTGCGCGCTTTCTGCTTCAATTTCTGCTTGCGCTTCTGTTCTCTCTCCCTCTCCTCTTTCTGTCTCTGCTCAGCCTCACGTTTCTTCTTCAGAGCTGTAGGACCGATATAAAAGATTAATGCTGGTTAAGTTTGCTTAGTCCAAACCATGCACCCATAAAATAAAAATAAAAATAAAAAAACACACGTAACACAAACCTTGCTCTTCCACCAGCTTGCGTTGCAATTCTCGCTCTTGTTCTTCCTGGATAACTTTCATATGTTGCAGAACCTGCACAAAAAAGACAGAAACGATCGGTGTGTTGCCTAAGATATATCTCACTTCGTTGCTCCATTTCCTCTATTTTTCCTATTTCTCTTTTATCACTACCTTTCTTAATAAAGCTACTGCCACCCCTTCCTTCAGATATTACTGATAATGTTAGCAACAAATTAGTTAACCAACATTACCATTTTACAGGGTGGTACCTCTGCGCCAGAGTATGTATGTATGTATGTATGTATGTATGTATGTATGTATTACATACACACATATGATCCGGCTCCTCCAGGTAGCGGGCGAATGTTTATACAGGAGCCGATTGGCGGGAACCATGGACTCCATGTCTGCTGGCACCCGCCGATTGTTCTGTACACAGGCAGAACAGTGATCTGTCAGGAGGAAAGGAATGGTTCCTGTGCCTCTGCAAAGCAGAAACATGGATCCATGCTTTCCCTTGTTAAAAGAACCTCCCCCGCCCCCTACAATCCGGTGTTGGAAAAAAGGGATTAACGATACTCTTCCATACAAGAAGCTGATTTATGTACTTAGAGGGTGTCCACTTAAAGCGGTTCGGCACACATTTCATTTAGTAAATCTCTTTGCCTTCCAAATCAGGCAAAGAGTACTAAATGAAATGTGTTTTTTTTTTTTTTACTTACCTTGTAATCGATGACTTCCTGTCTTCTGTCTCTTCGGGGGTGGGCGGGGTCTGTGCGGGGATCCTCATCACGCCGCACTGTCTCCTGGGATCTGGTGTCATTGATCCCAGGAGTCAGTGCGGGCATCTTCCGAAATCTCGCGAGATTTCGGACACATTTTCCGAAATCTCGCGAGATTTCAGAGAACGTGAGCTGCACTTTGCCGTTACTGCGCACGCACGAGCTCAGCGCAGTAACGGCGGTGCATGCTGGGCCATCTAAAGTGCCTGTGGGGTTTCACATGCCCACAGGCAAGATGGCCCCCAGCAGACAAGAAGAGGATAAAGAATTTTATCGGAGGAAAACCGGCGGAGATGGAAGATGGAACAGGTAAGTCCCCCAATTGAGCTATATGGCCTTGGCATATAGCCCAAAAAAAAAAAAACGAGTGCAGAACCGCTTTAAGTATGAGAAGGTTTGGAGCAGATGGTGAAACGTGTACTTGACATGTTTACCCCCCCCCCCCCCTTTTTTTTTTCTCTCCTGTTCTCTATTAAGTGCTGGTTCCACCCTCGACAGTCATCTCATCTCATGTCACACAGATACTTCAATGTATGTATGTATGTACTACTGTTTTGGCCATGTTGGCTTATACCGATTTATGTACAATGCATATACTTTTAAATAAAGTTGGTTTCCCAATAAAGAAAAAATAAAAAGAACCTCCCCCACAGTACACAAACACAGGCTAGGTACACAGTTAACCCTTTGATCGCCCTTGATGTTAACCCCTTCCCTCCTAGTGTCATTAGTACAGCGACAGTGCATATTTTTTTAGCAATGATCCCTTTATTAGTGTCACTGGTCCCCAAAAAGTGTCAGATTGTTCGCCACAATATCACAGTCTTGCTATAAGTTGCTGATCACCGCCATTACTAGTTAAAATAAAAAATAAAAATATCCCATATTTTGTAGACTTTTGAGCAAACCAAATATACGCTTACTGACATTTTTTTTTACCAGAAGTATGTAGCAGAATACATATTGGCCTAAATTAAATGAAGAATTTTGATTTTGTTTCCATTTTTTTTTATTGGATAGGTTTTAGCAGAAAGTAAACTTAATTATTTTATTTAAATAGATTTTGTTTTTTTTTTGTTTATAGTGCAAAAAATAACCGCAGAGGTGATCAAATACCACCAAAAGAAAGCTCTATTTGTTGGAAACTAAGGACATACATTTTATTTGTGTACAGCTTTGCATGACCGTACAATTGTCAGTTAAATTAACATAGTGCCGTATCTCAAAAAAAAATGGCCTGGTCATGAAGGGGAGGTAAATCTGCCAGAGGTCAAGTGGTTAAAGAGGATATTCAGCTTCCCACCCCCCCCCCCCCTTTTTTTTTTCACCTCTGCTTACTTTGTGGCAGGTTCTCCACAGTTTAGATGCTCACCCACCCAGCGGATCTAGCGTCGTCCTGCCGAGATCCTTTTCTCAGCAGCCGCCGCTCTGTTCCCGCGGCGCCATGTTTGTGTGACGTCACCGGAAATCCTGCCGGCTCAGCTCTTCTGGGTTCAACATGTGGGCTTCCTGATCATGCCCCGCCCCCTCCTCTGTGAATGGAACACTATGACACCCCCCCTCGGGATATTTGACAAACATATACCAGGAGGCAAAGCGGGCACGGTACACATCATTGGCCTCAGCCAATGGTGTGTATTGGAGGCAGGACCAAACCCTTTTTCTTAAAAAAAAAAAAAAAAAAAAAAAAGGGCAAAGAAAAAAGGGATGGACAGGAGGGACTTTCAATTTATGGGTGAGGATTCACTTTAACAGCAGCTGAACAAAACAATATAGATATCCTTCCAATAACCTAGCAGTGTGGCCCATAGCATCTAGTCACATGCCAGCTGTCTGTTTTCTATTAGAACAGGAAACCTTTGTCCTCCAGTCATATGTGAAGCCTGTTCTCTACAAAGCTTCCTGATCATTGCAGCAATGGACACTCCTCCGTAGGATACTCACACTCTGGGCACAGTCCTTACACTGCTTCTCATCCAGGCAGTCTCCGGCCACCTTGGCCAGGGCAGGGTTTAGCGGGTTGTCTTTCAGGTCCAACCACTTCAGGCTCTGTAAAACAAAAAAACACACAGAGATCACTTATCATATTTACAGCAGTCTCCTCTAGAAATAGAGGAGGTCCTGCACTAGAATTATTGCTCTCGCTCAAACGATCAGTGATACCCTCACATGTGTAGTTTGAACACTGTTGCGTTCGGTTTTGTGCATGAGCACCGAGAGACGGGGAGCTTTAAAAACATTTTTTTTCCCCTTTAACACTGTCCCTTTATTTTTATTTTTTTCACTTTTATTCCTTTTACAAGGAATGTAAACATCCTTTGTAATATAAATAAGCATGGCAGGGCTTCTTAATTGAGGGATCTGGGGTCAGAAAGACCCTAGATCTCTCATTTACTATTAAAAGCAAGGAGGTGGATACACCTCTACCACCACCTACACAAGCCATCTTGCGGCGAATCCGCTACTGGGACCACTTTTATCTGAAAGCCAGTAACACAAGGGGGGGAAAAAATAAAAATAAAAACCCCATACAGGAGGTTATGGTAACTAGCTGCTGCCAAAACAACGGTATTTAACATGAAAATCATGACGTACATTCCCAGTTAGGCGGTCGGCAAGTGGTTAGTTAAGTCATATAAATTGAGACCATTTTTGTTTGTGTGTTTAGAAACAGGAGTAAAAAAAGGAGGTTTAAAATATATGTAGCTGACATAACCAAGAACGAAAATATAATAATAAATAAAAAAATAAATAAAAAAAAATGTGTGTGTGTGTGTGTATATATATATATATATATATATATATATATATATATATATATATATATATATATATATATATATATATATATATATATATATATATACACACATATATACACACACATACACACACACATACATACATACACATATACACATATACACACACAAACATTTTTTTTATAGAAAACAAAACTGTAATTCCACTATATACCCCAAACTATTTTGAAGAGAACCTAATAATAATACTAATAATAAATAAACCCAAATAATAGAATACAATTATCACCCGAACAAGAGACTTCGGCCTAGAAAGTTAACCCCCCCCCCTGGGTTTTTTTTTTAAAGATTTCCAGGATGTACTTCCTGTGTCTTCTCCAGGACAGGAAGTGAAGGGAAATCTTCCTTACAGGACAGGACTGGCTTCAGCCTGCTGTCTGCTGAAAACTCCTGTGATCCACAGGAGAAGTACAGCCAAACAAGCCTTGGCTGTACTGCTCCTTTAATGATCAGTGTAAAAGGCTGATATCGGGTACTTACACCGATTGAATTTTTATTAGGCAATTAATAATGCATTAATGATTACAGGGATGCATTCGTTTGTGTCCTTTATAGCGCCACACTGACATTTTCAGGTTCTTTTCCAGAGTACAATATTAGGTCTTTACCTTGAGTTGAGCAAAGGTCACAGGCAGCATAGTCAAACTGTTTTGTAGAAGATCGAGGTGCTGCAGATTTATCAACCTGCCAAATTCAGATGGGAGCTGCAAAAGCTGATTTTTGCTGAGATCCAGTCGTACAATATGAGTGAGAGAGCAAAAGTCACCCTGCAGAGACAAAAGAGATTTGGAGGATAATGAAGAAAATGAAAGACCATAAAATCCTAAAATACACAGTTAAAGCAAACCTTCCATGGCCATCAGAAGGTCTTTTCTTGTCAGTCCTTCCCCCCCCCCCCCCCCCCCCCCCCCAAAAAAAAAAAACCTGCTGTGATTGTACACAACAGACTCCTGTCAACAGGTCCTGGCCACTGATTCACGCCTGGGACCTGCTGATCGGTTGTGTCCAATCACAGCCCAGAGCTCTGTGTTGACATTCCAAACAGGGCTCTGTACAGAGGGAACCATCCTTTGTGTTTCTTATCCCTGCAAAGCAGAGATAAATAAAAGGGATCTGTAGTAAAAAGCAGATAACAGCAGCACATAATACAAACATTACACATAGGTACACATTTAACCCCTTGATCACCCTTAGATGTTAACCCCTTGCCAGCCAGTGTCATCACTACACTGACAGTGTATAGTATTATCACTGTATTAGTGTACTGGTGATGTCAGTGGCAGTTAGTTCCCCCCCAGCAGAAAGTTTGTTTTAAATTACCCGCCGCACCATTGCAGTCCCATTAGAAGTCATTGATCACTGCCATTAGTAGTATAAAAATAAAAAATTTGAATTCTAGTGTATATATATATATATATATATATATATATATATATACACACACACACACACACACACACACACACACACATCTTTCACTGTAATCAATATACTTATTGGGATTTATTATATTTTTTTCAAAGACATGTAGCACAATACATTTTAAGCCAAAATTTAAGAAGAAATTATATTTTTTTTACATATTTTTATTGGATAAAGTTTGTAGCAGAATTTAAAAAAATTGAAGTAGTTTCTTTTCAAAATTTGTCTTTTTTCGTTTACATCATCACAAAAAATAAAATAAAAAATAAAATCCAGTGATGATCAAAATACCACCAAAAGAAAGCTCTACTTGTGTGAAAAAATAAATAAAAAAAAGGATAAAAATGTTTGGGTACAGCGTTACATGACCAAGCAAATCTTTGTTCCTGTGTGCAATGGCATCAGTAGCAAGTCTGCCCACCTCCTGCCAATTTGGAATCATGGGAACTGTAGTACTCTGCAAGCTCATCAGTCATGTGACCAGGGTATAGATAGGACAGAGTAAGAATGAGTTGGGCAAAATATCATTAGCAAAAGGCTTCATTACATACTGAAAACTAATATTCTGATACAAAAGGCCTTTAAATGTCTTTATTTTGTCCTTTAACCACTTCAGCCCCGGAGCAATTGGCAGCCAAAGGACCAGGCCCCTTTTTGCGATTCGGCACTGCGTCGATTTAACTGACAATTGCGCTGTCGTGCGACGTGGCTCCCGAACAAAATTGGCGTCCTTTTTTTCCCACAAATAGAGCTTTCTTTTGGTGGTATTTGATCGCCCCTGCGGTTTTTATTTTTTGCGCTATAAACAAAAATAGAGCGACAATTTTGAAAAAAAATGCAATATTTTTTACTTTTTGCTATAATAAATATCCCCCAACAATATATAAAAAAAACTTATTTTTTTCTCAGTTTAGGCCGATACGTATTCTTCTACATATTTTTGGTAAAAAAAAAAAGCGATTATTGATTTGTTTGGGCAAAAGTTACAGCGTTTACAAAATAGGGGATAGTTTTATAGCATTTTTATTAATATTTTTTTTTTTTACTAGTAATGGCGGCGATCAGCGATTTTTATTGTGACTGCGACATTATGGCGGACACGTCGGACATTTTTGGGACCATTGTCATTTATACAGCAATCAATGCTATTTAAATGCATTGATTCCTGTATAAATGACAGTTGTAGTGAAAGAGTTAACCACTAGGGGGAGGGGAGGGGTTATGGGCTGTGACGTGTGTGTGTTTTTTTACATCAGGGGGCGGGGCTGACGTCTGACGTCATTGATCGGCTTTCCCGATGACCGGGAACAGCCAATCAATGACAGAGTAGGAAGCGCGGGGAGAGGTTTGTTTACACAGACCTCTCCCCGTTCTTCAGCTCTGTGACCCGACCGGGGTCACGGAGCTCCCGACCGGGTCGCGAGCGCGCCCCACTGGCAGGCATTTAAAGGGCCACGTACAGGTACGTGATTTTGCCTGCCCGTGCCATTCTGCTCACGTATATCTGTGTGAGGCGGTCGGGAAGCGGTTAAGCTGTTATTTTCAAGTCTCAATGGAACGTTGTGAATTGATATGTTCTCATTCAAAAAAACACTTCACACACATCCAACAAGTAAAGATCAATCAGGCAGATGTGAATCCAGGGTCCCAATGACTGCTATAATAGATTGAAAGAATTGATCTCACTGCAAATAAGAAAACGTTCTCTTCTAGAATACCTTACCGGTAATGTTGTAAGCTTGTTACAAGAAAGGTCCAACACCGTGGCCTTGGGGAGGGCAGCCTGAATGTAAAGATAAATAGAAAAAGAACAAAATTATTCTCAGAGCAGATCAAGGAAAGACTAAAACAGCGCCAGACGAGAAATTAGGTAAGAGAGCAACAAACCTGCCTCCTCCCATCCTCAGCAGCGCATACCAACCTGTCCTCCACCCACTGGGAGGGAAGAAAACACCTGGTACTTCTAGACCACCGCCACTGGCTCAGCACGGTCACATGGGTGTAGGTAGTTGGGGAAGGAGCCATTGAAGGGAACCTTTTACTTAGCACTGCCTTTTGGCGGTGGACAGCGGTGGACAGCGGTGGACAGCGGTGGACAGCGGTGGACAGCGGTGGACAGCGGTGGACAGCGGTGGACAGCGGTGGACAGCGGTGGACAGCCTTGGCACCCCAGAAGTTTTAGAACTACATTTCCCATGATGCTCCTGCACGCTGCAGTGTAGTTGAGCATCACGGGAAATGTAGTTCCAAAACATCTGGGGTGCCAAGGTTCGCCATCACTGGTCTAGAAGATGGGAAAAGCAGGTTTACTTACCTGATCCACCGCTTCATTATACTCCAGCAGCTGGCTGTTGCTCAGTGTCCTCGCGACCAATAAGGGATATGGGCCCTGCACTGGTTTTAAAGTGTTTTTTTTACCATCATGCAAAAAAGTAAAAATACCCCCCCCCAAACTTACCTGAGCCCCCATTGATCCAGCGATGTGCACAAGAGCAGCAGACCCCCCCCCCCCCACCTCCCGCGTCTCTTTTACCTCATTGGCTGAATGAGAAAGCTTTGTGTCTGGGAAATATGTTGTACAACCATTTGCGAGTACAGCCTAGCACTTGATTAGCAAACTGTATGCAACTCCTGCGGCGCCCCGAGTACGGGTAAACACCAAGAATTTTACAACCAGTATATTTTCAGCCTCTCTGTACTTGTTCACAAGGCCTTAAAGTGTTACTAAACCCGCAAGAGTAAAACCAGTCTGTATATGCAGCATAGCATGCTTGTTATACTCACTGGGGAACCTAAGGGGTTAATCCTCTGCATTGTGTATAAAGGCTGTGTGATCCGGTCTTCGCTAAACCGCCCCTTCTTTAACTGACTACAGTCCATCTCGTAATAGGAGTCAGGCTGCACATGCTCAGTTTGGCGTGTATCGCTAGAGGTTTTTTTTTTTTCCTTGGGAGGGTGCATGTGATAAGCACAGGGCCAATTAGCATCCAGGCAGAGATTCAGCTGCGAATGAAAACTCCTCCTACAAGCTTTAGGCAGACACTGATAGAAGTCACAAGACTGCTATATACTGCTGATGAGAAAAAGGTATTTATCCATTTATATTTACTAAAATAATTGCATTTCCATGTTCTGTGTACTGTGGGAGACCAGATATAGTGAATGCAGGCTCCTGGGTATAGTAATACTTTAAACCGGTTTCTGACCGGCTCACGTATTTTTAGGGGGCAGTACAGGTTTCCCTTTTAAAAGCCGCCAGAGGGTGGGGGATCCGATGTGCGTGGCCGGCGATCGCGTGCACGAGAGCCAACACAGGGATTTGTGTGTGTAAACACACAAATCCCTGTTCTGTAAGGGGAGAGGAGACATGTTGTTTGTTCCTACTAAGTAGGAACAACGATATATGTCTCCTTCTCCAATCAGTCCTATCCCCATACAGTTAGAACACACATTTAACCCCTTTCCTGCCAGTGACATTTACACAGTAATCAGTGCATATTTATAGCACTGATCGCTGTATAAAATGTCAATGGTCCAAAAAAAAAAAATAAAAAAAAAAAAAGTGACCGACACAAAGTCAAAGTACCGCTAAAAGTCGCAGATCACCGCCATTACTAGTAAAAAAATGCCATAAATCTTTCCCATAGTTTGTAGATGTGATAACTTTTGCGCAAACCAATCAATATACAATTATTGCTATTTTTTTTTTTTTTTAACCAAAAATACGTAGAAGAATACATATCGGCCTAAACTGATTAAGAATTTTTTTTATTTTTTATTTTGGGATATTATAGCAAAAAGTTAAAAAGAATTTTTTTTCAAATTTGTCAGTTTATAGCGCAAAAATAAAAAAACTGCAAAAGGTGATCAAATACCACCAAAATAAAGCTCTATTTGTGGGGAAAAAAGCATGCAAATTTTGTTTGGGTACATCGTCGCACGACCGCGCAATTGTCAGTTAAAGGGACGCAGTGCCGTATTGTAAAAAGTTCTCTGTTCAGGAAGAGGGTAAAATCTTCCGGGGCTGAAGAGGTTAAAGAACAATTCCAACCTACTAAGGATTCAAAGGTAACAGCTTTACGTACAGCAATCCTCAGTAAATTATTTTTATTATACAGATTCCATCAAATGGTTTTTAAACAAAGACGTCAGAATAGAAGACGACGTCAAGATGTTACTGACCAGTTCCCGCACTGGGACTTCACTCAGGTCGCTCAGACTCAGGTCCAGTTCATTTCCATCCAACTTATCTCTCAGGTTCCCGACTTTTACAGCTGACCGAGACATGTTCCTGCAACAGCAACATTACACAGTATTAGAGAAGTTATAGCTTCATCTCCCATATACTCATACAAAAACTTTGTATTCAGACTTTTTTTTTCCTGGGATTTCAGATTCAACAACTTGCTACCATCTCACGGTAATTGTACAGCGAGTAAAACAGCTGATGCCGGATAATTAATGTAAAAACATTTTTTATATATATATATATATATACACACACACACATAAAAATACACACACACAATATATATATATAATATATTTTGTGTGTGTGTGTGTGTGTGTGTGTGTGTGTGTGTGTGTGTGTGTGTGTGTGTGTGTGTGTGTGTGTGTGTGTGTGTGTGTGTGTGTGTGTGTATATGTATATATATATATATATATATATATATATATATATATATATATATATATATATATATATATACACATATACACATATACACACACAAAAATATATTATATATATATTGTGTGTGTGTATTTTTATGTGTATATATATATATATATATATATATATATATATATATATATATATATATATATATATATATATATATAAAAAATACACACACGTACACAATATAGATATCTCAAGAAAAATGCATCCCTCTAAGTTTTTTTTTTTGTTTTAAATAGAATTTTAAACATTTCATCATTTAACATCAATCCAAACCATGATGTTTTTATATATATATATATCAAGTTACAAAAGAATGGTTTGGATTGATGTTAAATGATGAAATGTTTCTAAAAAAAAAAAAAAAAAGTGACGGCAGACTTAGAGGGATGCATTTTTCTTGAGCTTTTCTTCCCCCTTTTTTTGTGCATTTGTTTGGTTTTTAAGTATCAAAATACAAAAGAAAATAAAACAAATGCACAAAAAAAACAAAAAACAAAAAGGGGGGGGGGGGGGGGGATTATTGGGAAAAGTGGAGTGGGATCATTCATAGTACTTATTATTGTCAACAATACACCATTACATACTATAATAATTCACCCAGGACCCAACCATCTGATCGGAAACAACCCTACGAAATCATGAAATTTTTTCTTATAAAAAAAAAAAAAAAAAAAAATGTGAAATATGAATTTCCGTCCGTCACTTGATTTTACCGCGCCTGGCAACTCCTAATGTACCACGCACGGCGATCCAAAATCTACCGCGCCCAGCAACTCCGAATATACCACGGTCAGGCTGGGTGGGCGCTGTTGCGGCCGCGGGTCACAGCAGGGGGTCTGGTGCGTCTCTGTACACCAATTCAGGTGCGAATCCGGTAAAATGTTTGCCTGAATTTGCTCCTGAAATGGAGTCAAAGATGCACAGAACCCTTTTCCAATGCGGACCGCGGCCGCCCCGGAGATGTGTGAACCAGCTCCATAGAGAGCCGGTCATACGCTTCTGTCATGCGAATTGGATGTGGAGAAACCCTCATCCAATTCATATCAGTGTGAACCCAGCCTCAGCCACTCCGGACGTGCCTCCGCAGGCGGCCGGCCAACCCCGGACGTGCCTCCGCAGGCGGCCGGCCAACCCCGGACGTGCCTCCGCAGGCGGCCGGCGAACCCCGGACGTGCCTCCGCAGGCGGCCGGCGAACCCCGGACGTGCCTCCGCAGGCGGCCGGCGAACCCCGGACGTACCTCCGCAGGCGGCGCGCGACACAGACTGTAGGATATGGGACAAAATATTGTTTTCTTGCAAAATTTAAGGATAACTCTATCGTCATGGAAAAAAATAGCAGCTGTAGTTCTCTGCAAAAATGCAATATGGTAACCTGGAGGAGTAAGATGGTGTGCGGATATCTGACGCCCCCCCACCCCCAGCGATGTCATGTCCTGCTTGTGTGATTGGCTGCCTGATTTTCCTAGAAGTCTGCACTAAGATACAAGTCAGATTTCAGGCATCCCCTGCAACAAAAATATCATTTTTTGGTAAGATACTACCAATAGGAAAATCCCCCCCCCCCCCATAGTTTGCTGTGCCCCATCTTGTCACTAGGAAGCTCCAGCTGTTGGCGGCTCACCTCTGGGGGGCGAATGATCGCCCGCGTTCAAATACCCGTACATGCGCAGTGTACTCTCTCATCATTCTGCGATGGTAGAGGTTGCATCGCACATTTGCGGGTCATTGAATGAAAAACGCACACTCCTGTGTTGCCGGGAGCAACTGTCCAACGCCTGGTGTACCCTAGCAACAGAACACAGCTGGCTATGGGGCCCCGGCTCCTGGGGGGCCCAGATATTGGATTTACATTACTGAACATTTGTAGAGAGCTGAGTCCAATGTACACCTCCATTCTCCAGGCCTTGTCTGAGAGTCTCCTCGCCTCCATTCCTCCCCCCACCCTCCATACTTCTGTCATTACCACTCATACCTCCCTCCACTCAGCCCAGTCTATGCACCGGTACACACAACACTCACACTGATACACCGACACCGGTACTCCCAGGACTCTCACACACTTCCTGATCCACGTCACACCTCCCCAATCCAGGAGCAGCGAGAGGCCGCCAGACAGAAGGGACATCAGTGACGATGAGCGGCGCACGCTGCCATGTTCGCCCTCTGCCGGTCGGAAGAGGTATCGTCGATGTTTCGTCAGATTTGGAGACCCGTCAGAATGGGTTAACGGAAGTGACGTTTCGTCACCGCCATCTTGCTACACCCCACGCTCGCCCACAGTAAGGATACACTGAGAAGGAGAAGCGGACATCTTGTTACACCCACCGGAGTTTTGCATTTTACACTTATTTTTAACTGTAAACTGAGGCTATATAGTGAAATACAGTACTTAGAACTCCATCTGACAGTTTAGATATCGAATTTTAACAGCAGCGAACTTCTGTCAGATTAGCAAACCTGTGAGATCAGCAGGCTTGCCGCGGCTTTTAAAATTCAATATCTAAACAGTCAGACGGAGTTCTAAGTACTGTATTTCACTATATAACCTCAGTTTACTGTTTAAGATAAGTGTAAAATGCAAAACTATGGTGGGTGTAACAAGATGTCCGCTTTCCCCCTTCCCATCTATCCTTACTGTAGGCGAGTGCAGGGTGTAGCAAGATGGCGGCGACGCAACGTCACTTCCGTTACACATTCCCATTCTGACGGGTCGCCAAATCTGATGAAACACCGGCCGGGAGATGAGGTCTGTGCTCAGTGCTGTACTAAAGTGGGGACTGAGCTGTGCCCGCTTCCGTGCGCGGCCCCCGCACTTTATGCTATAAAGCAGGGATATGCAATTAGCGAACCTCCAGCTGTTGCAGAACTACAAATCCCATGAGGCATAGCAAGACTGACAGCCACAAGCATGACACCCAGAGGCAGAGGCATGATGGGACTTGTAGTTTTTCAACAGCTGGAGGTCCGCTAATTGCATATCCCTGCTATAAAGCGAAACCTTACTTGTAACAATTGATAAAAAAAAAACATTCTTCAGCAAGAAACATACATTCCACATTAATAATTATGCTACCAACACGAGTGTGCTGTAAATTCCAGCAAAAAGAGTCAGAAACAATGCTTCAGGCCGCCATTTTGTTGAAGCACAGAGCCCCTGAGCAGCAGTTAACCGCTTTAATACCGGGCACTGTCACCGATGCTGCATCCACCTAGGTAAGTATGATTCTCTTGAAAAAAAAAAAAAAATCCAATACTTCTCTTTCTCCCTTCCCTGCATCCATCCACCTACTAATAACTAACCCCTGGACAACCATCCAGCTACTGAACGCCAACCCAGAGGCGTCCATGCACCTACTGCCTGCCAACCCCTGGACAACCATCCATCTACTGAACGCCAACCCAGAGAGGCGTCCATCCACCTACTGACCGCCAACCCCTGGACAACCATCCCCCTACTAACCACCAACCCAGAGGCGTCCATCCACCCACTGACCGCCAACCCCTGGACAACCATCCACCTACTAACCACCAACCCTGAGGCATCAATCCACCCACTGACCACCAACTCCTGGACAACCATCCACCTACTAACCACCAACCCAGAGGCGTCCATCCACCTACTGACCGCCAACCCCTGGACAACCATCCACCTACTAACCACCAACCCAGAGGCGTCCATCCACTTACTGACCGCCAACCCCTGGACAACCATCCACCTACTAACCACCAACCCAGAGGCGTCCATCCACCTACTGACCGCCAACCCCTGGACAAACATCCATCTACTGAACGCCAACCCAGAGGCGTCCATCCACCTACTGACCGCCAACCCCTGGACAACCATCCATCTACTGAACGCCAACCCAGAGGCGTCCATCCACCTACTGACCTCCAACCCCTGGACAACCATCCCCCTACTAACCACCAACCCTGAGGCATCCATCCACCCACTGACCGCCAACCCCTGAACAACCATCCACCTACTAATCACCAACCCAGAGGCGTCCATCCACCCACTGACCGCCAACCCCTGGACAACCATCCACATACTAACCACCAACCCTGAGGCATCCATCCACCCACTGACCACCAACTCCTGGACAACCATCCACCTACTAACCACCAACCCAGAGGCGTCCATCCACCTACTGACCGCCAACCCCTGGACAACCATCCACCTACTAACCACCAACCCAGAGGCGTCCATCCACTTACTGACCGCCAACCCCTGGACAACCATCCACCTACTAACCACCAACCCAGAGGCGCCCATCCACCTACTGACCGCCAACCCCTGGACAACCATCCATCTACTGAACGCCAACCCAGAGGCGTCCATCCACCTACTGACCGCCAACCCCTGGACAACCATCCATCTACTGAACGCCAACCCAGAGGCGTCCATCCACCTACTGACCTCCAACCCCTGGACAACCACCCCCCTACTAACCACCAACCCTGAGGCATCCATCCACCCACTGACCGCCAACTCCTGGACAACCATCCACCTACTAACCACCAACCCAGAGGCGTCCATCCACCTACTGACCGCCAACCCCTGGACAACCATCCACCTACTAACCACCAACCCAGAGGCGTCCATCCACCTACTGACCGCCAACCCCTGGACAACCATCCACCTACTAACCACCAACCTAGAGGCGTCCATCCACCTACTGACCGTCAACCCCAGGACAACCATCCACCTACTAACCACCAACCCAGAGGCGTCCATCCACCTACTGATCGCCAACCCCTGGACAACCATCCATCTACTAACCACCAACCATGAGGTGTCCATCCACCTACTGACTGCCAACCCCTGGACGATCATCTACCTACTGACCGCCAATGCCTGGGCATTCATCCACCAACTGACCACCAACCCTTGGGCATTTATCCACCTACTGACCACCAACCCTTGGGCATCTATCCACCTACTGACCACGAACCCTGAGGCCTCCAACCACCTACTGACCACCAACCCTGAGGCGTCCATCCACTTACTGATCACCAAGCTCTGGACGTCCATCCCCCTAGTGACTGCCAACCCCTGGATGTCCATCTACCTACTGACCGCCAACCCCTGGATATCCATCCACCTACTAAATGCCAACCCCTGGACGTCCATCCACCTACTGACTGCCAACCCCTGAACCTCCATCCACCTACTGACCACCAGCCCCTGTACGTCCAGCCATTCACTAACTGCCAACCCCTAGATGTCCACCCACCTACTGACTGACAATTCCTGGACCTCCAGCCATCTACTGACCACCAACCCCTGGGCGTCCATCCATCCACTGACCACCAACCCTGGGCGTCCATCCATCCACTGACCACCAACCCCTGGGCGTCAATCCATCCACTGACCACCAACCCCTGGGCGTCAATCCATCCACTGACCACCAACCCCTGGGCGTCCATCCATCCACTGACCACCAACCCCTGGGCGTCCATCCATCCACTGACCACCAACCCCTGGGCATTCATCCACCTACTGACCAAAATTAAGGACTTATTCAAATGTGCTTTACTCTCCGAAGAGAGGTCTACATTTGGATTGCTCTTCGGATTCGACAGGCAGTGAGGAGGCAAATTGCCTCCCCACCTCCTGCGTTACCCCGCAATAACGCACCGCAATCGTGTGCTTTGCTTTTCAGGTAGGCTGTACGGGGCTTCATGAATTCTAAGAGCAGCCCTGTATCCCTCAAACCCAAACTGTCCCCCTTGCATCATTTTCTCTCAGCAGCATCCTGTCATTGAAGAATTGGATGATGGTGCCCTCCATTGAATATTGGCACTGCTATTACTGTGATAAGCATCCTGTCATTGAAATTCAATGCAGCTGCGTCATTCAACTGAATGATGTGTCATCCCAGCACTTGTAGTCATCGATACTCCTTCCAGCCCAATAAGTGAAGGCAGGTAGGAATAGTCTGCAGGAGCCAGGGCTTTGCACCTTCGACCCACTTCATTGCAGTTGCAATGCTTTGCAGGCTCCAATGCAAAAAAAAATACCTGTACAATTTTTATTCATCCATATGGGCAAATTTATTATAAATAAAAATTATAAATAAAAATTTTTATTTTTTGAAAAGGTAGAATATGCTGGTAATAAAGACCCAAACTTTAGGCTGGGTTCACACATATGTGAATTCGATGGGGGTTTCTCCGCATCCAATTCGCATGAAATGCGAGTGTGACCGGCTCTCAATGAAACCGGTACACACATGTCCGGGGGCGACCGCGGTTCAGTTTTTGGGTTTGTGTTTGGGTTCCGGGTTGAGGTGCCAATTCAGGCAAAAATTCAGACCTGAATTACACCTGAACCGGTGAACAGACACAAACCGGACCCAGGCACCAACCCGCTGCCGCACATGTGCCAACCCAGCCTCAAAGTGAACCTGTGCTTTGCCAATGCAGGGTAAAATAAACCGTTCACTCAGTAGCTCTACCCTTCTCGAAACTTACACGTACACACGATCGGAATTCTCATCGGAAAAAGCTCTGATGGTTTTCCCGTCGGAATTCCGACGGAATTTCGCTCAAACTGTCTTGCCTACACACGGTCACACCAAATTCCGACGGTCAATAACACCGCGACATACAACACGTTCGACGGCACTATAAAAGGGAAGTATAATGCTTCTAAGCATGGGTCGAATTGTTTCCGAGCATGCGTAGGAATTTTGCGTGTCGGAATTGCATACACACGATCGGAAAATCTGATAGAAAGGTTTTCCGTCTGAAAAATTAAGAACAGGTTCTCAATCCAAAGTCCGTCGGAAATGCCGACAGAAAAAGACCGTTGGGCATACACACAGTCGGAAAATCAGACGAAACGCTCCCATTGGACTGTTTCCATCGAAAATTCCGACCGTGTGTGCACGGTATTATACTGACCTTATATTCTACCACCCCATCCATCGGCTGGAGCCAAGTATGAAAAAAAGTTCTATATACAGTGCCTTGAAAAAGTATTCATACTCCTGGAAATGTTTTGTCATGTTACAAGCAAAAACGTAATTGTATTTTATTGGGATTTTATGTGATGGACCAACACAAAGTGGCACATAATTGTGAAATGGAAGCAAAATGATAAATGGTTCTCCAAATATTTTACAAATAAATATCTGAAAAGTGTGGCGTGCACTCTGATACCCCTAACTAAAATCTACTGGAACCAATTGCCTTCAGAAGTCAATAGAGTCCACCTGTGTGTAATTTATCTCTGAATAAATACAGCTGTTCTGTGAAGCCCTCACAAGGTTTATTAGAGAATCTTAGTGAACAAAGAGCATCATGAAGGCCAAGGAACACACCAGACAGGTCAGGGATAAAGTTGTGGAGAAGTTTAAAGGGTTAGGTTATAAATAAATATCCCAAGCTTTGAACATCTCACGGAGCTCTGTTCAATCGATCATCTGAAAATGGAAAGAGTATGGCACAATTGCAAACCTACCAGGACATGGCCGTCCACCTAAACTGAAAGGCCGGGCAAGGAGAGCATTCATCAGAGAAGCAGCCAAGAGGCCCATGGTAACTCTGGAGGAGCTGCAGAGATCCACGGCTCAGGTGGGAGAATCTGTCCACAGGACAACTATTATGCCCCATACACACGGTCGGATTTTCCCATGGATTTTGTCCTATCGGACAATGTTGTCGGAAATTCCGACCATGTGTAGGCACCATCGGACAGTTTCCATCGGATTGTCCTACGGACAAAGTTCTATCTCCTTCTGGATAGATTTTTCAACAACAAAGTCCCATCACACCAATTCCGATCGTGTGTAGCGAATTCCGACGGACAAAGTGCCACGCATGCTCAGATCACATTACAAGACCAAAGCTATTGACTACTAGCCTCTACGTAGTCCTGTCGTAGGCAACAAACGTCACCACGTTCAGAATGATCGGATTTTCCGACAACTTTGTCCGACCGTGTGTATGCAACACCAGTGTCGGACTAAATCCGTCGGACCAAATCCTATGGATTTGGTGGTCGGATTTTCCGACCGTGTGTATGGGGCTTTAGTCGTGCTCTCCATAAATATGACCTTAATGGAAGAGTGGCAAGAAGAAAGCCATAGGAAGTCCCGTTTGCAGTTTGCGAGAAGCCATGTGGGGGACACAGCAAACATGTGAAAGAAGGTGCTCTGGTCAGATGAGTCCCAAACTGAACTTTTTGGCCTAAAAGTAAAACGTTTGGTGGAAAACTAACACTGCACATTACCCTGAACACACCATCCCCACCGTGAAACATGGTGGTGGTAGCATCATGTTGTGGGGATGCTTTTCTTCAGTGAGGACAGGGAAGCTGGTCAGAGTTGATGGGAAGATGGATGGAGCCAAATACAGGGCAATCTTAGAAGAAAACCTGATAGAGTCTGCAAAAGGCTTGAGACTGGGGCGGAGGTTCACCTCCCAGCAGGACAAGACAAGACCCTAAACATACAGCCAGAGCTACATTGGAATGGTTTTGATCAAAGCATATTCATGTGTTAGAATGACCCAGTTAAAGTCCAGACCTAAATCCAATTGGGAATCTGTGGTAAGACTTGAAAATTGCTGTTCACAGACGCTCTCCATCCAACCTGACAGAGCTTGAGCTATTTTTGCAGAGAAGAATGGGCAAAAAATATCACTCTCTAGATGTGCAAATCTGGTAGAGACATCCCCAAAAAGACTTGCAGCTGTAATTGCAGTGAAAGGGGGTTCTACAAAGTATTGACTCAGGGGGGCGCTATACAAATGCCCCCCACACTTTTCACATATTTATTTGTAAAAAATATTGAAAACCATTTACCATTTTCCTTCCACTTCACAATTATGTGCCACTTTGTGTTGGTCCGTCACATAAAATCCCAATAAAATACATTTGTGTTTCTGGTTGTAACATGACAAAATGTGTAAAATTTCAAGGGGTATGAATACTTTTTCAAGGCACTGTAAGTTCTAAGTTGGTTTGGTTGGAGCTTACACAGGGCTAAAAACTCTCCTCCCACACATAGGTGACAGTGTTGGTGTCTGATGATTGACTGCTCACTTGCTCAGTCACATGGTGCTGCCCCCAATACCTGGAAGTACCAGATATTTGTTTGTTTTAGTGGGCAACCAGAAAACAAGTATAAGCGTGGATGGGTGGACACAACCAGGTCAAGGTGTTCTTAAGGGAAACGCACACTTCAAACATAAAATTTTAATTTTTCTGCCCCACTGTCCTCCATACAAACCTAGAGGATTGCACTGTGTGCCACTGCCATTGGGAATCTCCCTCCTTCCCTAGTGTTGGGCCTCGGAGACCATTTTATTTAAAGCAAACGTAAAGCCTTACCTTCAAATTTAGTTTGCTAATGCTCTGTGCATTATACACAATTGTTCTATATTCAGGAAATACTTGTTCTCACCTTTATGTATCCTTTGTTACATCTCAGTACTGTTGATCTCCTGTAACCTCATTGCAGTACATGAAAAGAATGGGGGTTGTCATTGCTGTCCTCATTCTGAAAAATGCCAGTGACCTGGCTGTGGCCACAGAACAAGTCTGCTGTAAATGAGTGTCAGAATTCCTTACGGCTATGCTTGTTCCGGGTCAGCAGCTTAGCTAGCATTGAAGTCAAAGCATTACCAGCCAGGAAACTAACATCAGTAAAAAGAAAAGTTTGTCAATGGAGGTCCTCATTAAAGCGGAGGTTCACACAAAAATGAAACCTCCGCTTTTCGGAACCCCCCCCCCCCCTCCGGTGTCACATTTGGCACCTTTCAGGGGGAGGGGGTGCAGATACCTGTCTAAGACAGGTATTTGCACTCACTTCTGGTCATAGACTCCCACGGGAGTCTATGCCACTTCCTGTCCCGCGCGCTGTCTGCTGGGACACACACGGGTCCCAGAGACAGCGCAGAGCATTCTCATTGCACTGTGCGACTCGCGCTTTAATCTAATCCAGGGGTGCCCAACCAGTGGCCCGCGGAGCCCTCTGATGTGGCCCGCAACCTCCTGCTCTGGGATGGCTGGTTGGCAAGCCCAGATCGCGGATCGTCGACCCGTCATCCTAGAGCATCAGTGTTGTGAATGAAGCCGGCGGTAGAGAAAGCAATCAGCTGCGGAGCAGAGCCTCATAAGCTGATACTTCCTGTATAGCGCTGGCTCCTGTCACAGGCGGAGTGATGCCAAATATGGGCATATCTGTTTTGCAGTGGGTACTGGGCTGCTTTCAAACTGATCTGCAGGTGCACCGCCTACCTCCCAATCCAAACCGCAAAAAAATTAAAATAAAAAAAAATAAAAAAACACCTTCCGTCTGGGTGGATCGGATCGAAGGGCCCATAGAGTAGAGTGGGCTGTGTCCGTGTCTGCTCTCCATATGCAGGGTGGACACAGACCTGCCACCCGCCCGCTCCACTGATTGTGGCCCGCCACCGGTGGCCAAGTCACTTAAGCGGCCCTCGCTCTTCAAAAGGTTGGGCATCCCTGAACTAATCTATCATGACAGATTCCAAGAATAGCCCACAATAATGCCAGCACAGCCCTGCATTTGAACACTAGGTAAAGGGTGCTGTGGTGATGTCTAGGGGTGCAACGGATCGTCACCGATCCGTGATCCCAATGGGTCAACCTGTTCGGATACGGCACACCACGGAGAGCTCCGCTGCCTCTGCCTTAGGAAAGGCCACGGCTTCGGCCTAGCCCAGGAGCGGCGGCCATCTTGGTACACCCGGCCGCCGTTTACCACGTGATCACTCCATCAAATGACGGAGCGATCACTTGTAAATAAACCGGCGTCATGTCATGATGCCAGTTCCTCTCTCCCCTCTGTGTGCTGATCTGTACAGTGGAGGGGAGAGATCGTATGGCAGCAGCGCTGTGGGCTGGATCTGTAGTGCCCACAGCGTTGCTCTGACAACTGCAGTCACATCCATGGATCCATCCATCCATGCTCAGCCATCCCTCCATACTCTGCCAATACCCAGCCAATACTCGGTAATACCCAGCCATGCTCAGCCAATATTACAGTGGGGGAGATGACGTGGATATTGCAGTGGGGGAGATGACGTGGATATTGCAGTGGGGGAGATGACGTGGATATTGCAGTGGGGAAAAATGACGTGGATATTGCAGTGGGGGAAGATGGCGTGGATATTGCAGTGGGGGAAGATGGCGTGGATATTGCAGTGGGGGAAGATGACGTGGATATTGCAGTGGGGGAGATGACGTGGATATTGCAGTGGGGGAAGATTACGTGGATATTGCAGTGGGGGAGATGGCGTGGATATTGCAGTGGGGGAAGATGGCGTGGATATTGCAGTGGGGGAAGATGGCGTGGATATTGCAGTGGGGGAAGATGGCGTGGATATTGCAGTGGGGGAAGATGGCGTGGATATTGCAGTGGGGGAAGATGGCGTGGATATTGCAGTGGGGGAAGATGGCGTGGATATTGCAGTGGGGGAAGATGACGTGGATATTGCAGTGGGGGAAGATGACGTGGATATTGCAGTGGGGGAAGATGACGTGGATATTGCAGTGGGGGAAGATGACGTGGATATTGCAGTGGGGACTTTATGGTGGTTCACAGGTGTTTGCAAATTCAATCATTATTTGCTGATCCGAAAAATGATCCGATCCGTGACTTTGATCCGAGGAACGATCCGTTCCGTGAGTTTTTTGATCCGTTGCACCCCTAGTGATGTCCACTATAATGAAGATGATGCTGATATAAAGGGATTTCAATGAACAATGAGTGAAAGTGGAGTACAAAAGAGAAGAGAGAACTTTCTTTTTAATGTTTTTAATTTACTGCTGTGAAAAGCCGTAATAAAATAAAACACAAAGTCAACCATGAGAAAAGAAATAACCAGAGAGCACCGCTTTCACCAATCTTCTATAACAATATTCCACTTCAATGAAACAAATACAGAAAACCCAAAAGAAGGTTTGGGATTTACTAAAACAAGTACAAAATCTGGTGCAGCTCCGCATAGTAACCAATCAGCTTCCAAGTTTTTTTGTCAAACCTTAATTGAACAAGCTAAAAGATAAAAGCCGATTGGCTACCATGCACAGCTGCACCAGATTCTGAGCGCTCCGGTTTTAGTAAATCTCCAAGGTGTGAATGGTCCCCAAATGTAGAGTTCTAGGCATCTGAAAATAACCCGGGTGGGTTTAAAAAAAAAAAATTATGAAGATTCCTGAAATAGAGAAGACATCATTTCACCTCTTCAGCAGCCCGTGTCTCTTATCTCTCCTGATCCAGAGATGAAGCCCCCATAAGGCCCTTTGGCATTTGACACTTCTGGGAGTGTTGGATGTCTGTGGTTCCATCCTCTGACCCCTACATGATGGCCGTGTCCTGTAGTGATGTAGAGGTGGGAGGATGATCGGTGGCATGCGATGGAGGACATCTGCTCATGCTGGAGAAACTGGCTGAAGCCACAACACTGGAATGGAGGGAAGGTAGGAGACACGGGCTGCCAGAGGGGGGAATAGAACATCTCTACTGTAGGGACTTTCCAACAGGAATATTTTAAACCCAACGGGCCACCAAAGCACCCGGGTCCTCCTATTTTCAACGTCCATCCAGCGTTTTGTCCCGAGCAATGACGGACTCATCGAATTTGATCATGAGGGTGGTCCCCTTGTGCCAGTGGGCGGTCACCTTAGCGGGAAAGCCGCTGCAGGTCAGCAGAGCCTCCACGATGCCGGCGGTGAAGGAAGCGCAGTTCAGAGTGCTGTTCTCCTTCGGGACGGAGATATAAGAGTTGATCAGAGGGTCCTTCTCTATAATGTAGTAGGTTTTGTCATCGTCGTTGGCTTGCTCCAGCTTGTCTGCTTCCTTCCCGAACAACGCCTTCCAGGCCACCACCTTGATGAAGAGCAGAGCGCTGATCACCTTGGTCTCCCGTTTGCCGTTCTTCTCCCTCATCACCAGCGGGTCCAGGATCCGGCACCCCACTTGCTGGCCCAGCTCGGACAGCTTGGCTTGCAGCTCGGAAACCGAATAGACCCGGTTCTGGCAGTACTGCACCATCTCCGAGAACAGCAGAGCGAAGGCACTGAGGCTGACTTCTGTCTTCGGCCGGGCCAGAGAGCGTTCCAGGATGGAAGATTTACCGCGGCTGAATCGGGAATCCATGATCTGAGGGGCGAAAACAGAATAAGTCAACTGCAACTACCGGCAAAACTTTTATTTTTCTCGCCAACCTCATTCAATTTAGATTACCGTATATCAGGGATCTGCAATTAGCGGACCTCCAGCTGTTGCAAAACTACAAGTCCCATCATGCCTCTGCCTCTGGGTGTCATGCTTGTGGCTGTCAGAGTCTTGCTATGCCTCATGGGAATTGTAGTTCTGCAACATTAGGAGGTCCGCTAATTGCATTTCCCTGCTGTATATACTCGAGTATAAGCCGAGTTTTTCAGCACACTTTTTTGTGCTGAAAATGCCCCCCTCGGCTTATACTCGAGTCAAGCACTTTTCTGCAGCAGAGAATTACATTTTCCGACCTGACTTCGGGGCCCTGTATCTCGGGGGCCACTTGGTGCTAGGAACCCCAAATTTGGTGTGCAAGCCCAGTGGAACCAACACTACAACATATCCAAATTGGGTTCCTAGCACCAAGTGGCCCCCGAGATACGGGGCCCCAAATTCGGTCAACTGAGTCCATCTGCAGCAATGTCATTTTGGACCCTTTGGGTCCAGAGACCCCAAAATTTTGGCTGCAGCTATGGGGGCACCTAGAATAACTACCAAGTTTGAAGTTTGGAGGACCTATGGCTGCAAATGGGCATTGTTGACCCTCTTTTCCACTTACAGTAGCTGCGCATTTCTCACCCTAGGCTTATACTCGAGTCAATACGCTTTCCCAGTTTTTTGTGGTAAAATTAGGTGCCTTGGCTTATACTTGTTTTCTTGAAACAGATGCTCTCCCCGCATCCCCCACCCCCTCCGCTTATAATGGAACCGACACCCTAATAAAATACACTTTTTAATTTTGATTTACCCCCCTTCCTGACCAGAGCACTTTTTGTGATTCGGCACTGCGGCGCTTTAACTGACAATTGCGCGGTCGTGCGACGTTGCAGCCAAACAAAATCGACGTCCTTTTTTTCCCCATGAATAGAGCTTTCCTTTGGTGGTATTTGATCACCTCTGCGATTTTTATTTTTTGTGCTATAAACAAAAAAAAAGAGCGACAATTTTGAAAAAAAAAGCAATATTTTTAACTTTTTGCTATAATAAATATCCCCCAAAAAATATATAAAAACACCTTTCTCAGTTTAGGCCGATATGTATTCTTCTACATATTTTTGGTTAAAAAATAAATCGCAATACGGAGTATATTGATTGGTTTGCGCAAAAGTTATAGCGTCTTCAAAATAGGGGAAAGATTTATGGCATTTTTATTTATTTTTTATTAGTAATGGCGGCAATCTGCGATTTTTATCGTGACTGCGACATTATGGCGGACACATCGGACACTTTTGACACTATTTTTGGGACCATTGTCATTTATACAGCGATCAGTGCTATAAAAATGCACCGATTACTGTGTAAATGACACCGGCAGAGAAGGGGTTAAACACTAGGGGGCGATCAAGGGGTTAAGTGTGTTCTAGGGAGTGATGCTACCTGTGAGGGGGATGGGCTTCAAGTCACATGACAGTGATCCCTGCTCCCAATCACAAAGAGCAGTAGATATCTGTCCTGTCACTAGGCAGAACGGGGAATTGCCTCGTTTACATAGGCATCTCCCCGTTCTTCCGCTCCGTGACAAGATTGCGGGCCCCTGGCTGACATCGTTCACGGAGCACACGGCAGGCGCGTGCCCACAATGCTGCGATTTAAAGGGGACGTACCTCTACGCCCATTTACCCAGCCGTGCCATTGTGCCGACGTATATCGTCGTGCGCTGGTCGGCATGTGTTTAAACCACATAGGAAACGATTATATTCCCTAGGGGGGTCTTGGCTAGAAAGAAAAAAAAAAAATAATATATATATATATATATATTTCACTAGGAGATGGGGGAGGGGAGGAGTCACACACTCACCGTTCTTTCGGACGGGGCCCCGGTCACCGCACACCGGATGATCTCCTCTCACTCACCACATCTCCTGCTGACCAGTCGGAAGCCGCTCCAGCCAATCAGCTGTAATAGAGGTCACAGGCGATTAGACGCTGACGTCTGTGCGGTGAGGACACAGCTGTGATTGGTTGGTTAGTGACAGCCAGGTGGTATGAGACAGACTAATAGGAACAGCGATAACAGGAAGGAGAGGGAGGGGGGTTCTGACAGGAAGGGCGGAAGTAAAACACAGGAAGTGACAGACGGAAGGGCGGAAGTAGAACACAGGAAGTGACAGTAGGAAGGGCGGAAATGGGTAAAGGGTTATGATGGGAAGGGCGGAAGTGGAAGGAGTGGTCTGATCGGACCCTTGCGATGCTGGAAGTGCAGTTAACCCCTTAAGTGCTGGAAGGGCACGAGTAACCTTAGGGGTGTCTGCTTTCAAAAAATATATAATATTTGGTAATCTGCAGGCCTAAAATTATTGTTTTAAATGTGTGCAAAAAAATAAATAAAACACGGCTCTAGCAAAAAAAAGGGTTGGTTCAGTACATAGATATAGATGGAAGTGACACTAATTGGAATGATTATAATTAATTATTATTATCATCATTATTATTATTATTATTTATATTTTATTTATTATTATTTAAATTAGTGTAATTATAGTTTATTATTGTCATAATAATAATATTAATAATAATAATATTCCAATTAGAGTAATTATAGTTTATTATTGTAATATTAATATTAATAATAATAATAATAATATTCCAATTAGTGTAATCATAGTGTATTATGAAATTAATAATAATAGTTGCTTAAATAATTTTTTATTCATTTTTAGCAAAAAACAAACCTATTACAAAACAATCTAAAAATCTCGACATACAAGAATACAAAACATTCACAAATCACAATAAACATGATACATGAAAAATAATAATAATAACTGTTATTATGACTATTATTATTAATAATAATAATATTTTCAATTAGTGTTAACATAGTCTATTATTGTTATGTTTATTATTATTCCAATTTGTGTAATTATAGTGCATTATAGGAAAATAAATAATAATTATTATTATTATTATTGCTGTTTTTATTATCGTTGTTGTTATTATTATTATTTTTTTCCCAATTAGTGTAATTATAGTGTAATAATAATGAATTATTATTATGATGATGATTTATTTTTATTATTATCATATAGGAAAAATAGTATAATAGGAATAACAGGAATTAAACATAGCCTGCAGATCCGCCCCTGGCCAGCAGAGGCAGACTGGAGCCTGTAGCGAAGGCGGTGCTGGGGGAGTGGAGCCTTCTGGGAGATGTAGTTCCCTATAGAAGAAGAACGGTAATACAGGTAATAAAACAGCCTGCAGATCCGCCCATAACCAGCAGGTGGCGGACAGGAGCCCGTGGAGTGGGCGGTACCAGGAGTTGTAGGCTGGTAGCGCAGAGCATGCCGGGGGGTGTAGTTTGCTGTGGAAGCAGGAAGTGCAGTGGCAGTGCTGGATTGTGCTGGTGATGGGTCGGTGATCGGATTTGTCTGGGACCAGATCAGAGGTAAGTAGCCGGTCCCTCGGTGTGATTTGTAGACTGGATACAGTCCAGGGATGGTAGATCTGATCCTCAGTGCACAGCTCTCCTCTGTTAGATGGGGGGGAAGGGGGTCATTATTGTAAATGATATAAGTTGATATCTCCTGTAGAATACTCTGGAAGGTTACAATGTGATAAAGATATTAGAATTAGGTGGTTGGTGGATGTTCGGGATGGTCAGATGGCGAGTTTGGTCCAGATATATGCCTGCTTGGGGTGGCAGAGCGTACATATTTATGGGGGGGGGTCTCATGGAACCCCCAGTATGTACTGTAAGGGCACAATGTGCCCCCCTCCCCCCGGGACCCGCGTGTCCTGCACACATTGGGGACACGCCATCCAATGTTGGGTTATGAAGGGTCAGGAATAACGATCGCCCCGAAGGATATGGGTTCCTCATAATTGGGATTCATTGCATTGCCTCCTATGGAAGTTTCTTCACAAATCCCTGAGCCAGTCCCGTCCTGTTCCTGTGTAACAAATAGTCCCCGTAGGCGATGGATGGCAGCCATTGGATTGGTCGGGTCACCCGGTACTTGTGGGGTGATGACAGCCCCGGATCAACCTTCCATTCCTATTGGGAGTCAGAAGACGGAAGGATCAGACGAGTCCAATGAGAATCTGGGAATGGAAGTTTCTGATGACCAGAAGTGATGGGTATCAACTCGCGGGTTGCCCCCTACGTGGCCCCCGTCCAGAGGGTTACTGGGAGGGTTTAATCTGGGACGGGGGAAGTCAGAACAGTTGGGAGCCAGGGCATCGACACTATTGTTGGGGATTACAGGTAAGGTCAGTGGCATGGATACGGGAGGGTAGGTGTTGGGGGTTACAAGGTCATAGATGGTTCAAATCTCAGCTGGTTCACCCGGGACCGTCCGATTTGGACCATGTATGGGCACGCTGATTGTACCCAAGTCAATCCATCAATCAACTTGGGTACAACCAGCATGTTGGCATTAGATTATTGTCAGTGGCCAACAGCTCCCCCGGCAGTACACAATAGCTCTGGGTTGCCACATCATCCCTTTAATCCAGGACACGTATTAATTACACAGGTTCTGTGGCTGATTAAGGTGGTAATTAAACTCACTTGGTGCTTTATCTGCATTAAATCAGCCTCAGAACCCGTGTAATGAGTATGTGTCCTGGATTAAAGGGATGATGTGGGGAGGGTACGTATTGGGGATTACTGGGAAGGTTCATGGTGGAGTAATAGGGTGGGATTGTTTTGGTTCTTAAAGGTAAGTAGTAAGGATGAGCTCCGGCGTGTTCGCAAACAGCACGTGCAGAGCCCGCCAGGAAGTCGGCACTGCGGAGCGCTAATCACAGGCAGTGAGACATTGTCCCGATGTGCGGCTGCAGAGATTGGCAAATGTCTCACTGCCTGTGATTAGCGCTCCGCAGTGCCGACTTCCTGGCGGGCTCTCCACGTGCTGTTTGCAAACATGCCGGAGCTCATCCTTAGTAAGTAGGTGTTGGTTTCAAGGAGGGTAGATTTAGGGGGTTGGAGGCTATGGGGGTTACAGGGAGGGTATGTGTTGGGTTTACAAGGATGCTGAGTGTTAGCAGGGAGGGGAGGTGTTTCTAGGTTTCAGGGAGGGTAGATGTTGGGGCTTTCAGGGAGGGTAGATGTTGGTTGGGGCTTGCGGGGCGGTCCCGATGCCGGGGCTTGCGGGGCGGTCCCGATGCCGGGGCTTGCGGGGCGGTCCCGATGCCGGGGCTTTCAGGGTGGGCAGATGCTGGCCACCCCGATGCTGGGGTGGGGGGCAGATGCTGGGGTGGGGGGGGGAGTAAATGTTGGGGGTTACAGGGAAGGTATGTGTTGGGTTTACAAGGATGCTGAGTGTTGGGGGTGAGCAGGGAGGGGCAGTGTTTCTAGGTTGCAGGGAGGGCAGATGCCGGGGCTTTCAGGGTGGGTCGATGCCGGGGCTTTCAGGGTGGGCAGATGCCGGGGCTTTCAGGGTGGGCAGATGCCGGGGCTGTCAGGGTGGGCAGATGCCGGGGCTGTCAGGGTGGGCAGATGCCGGGGCTTTCAGGGTGGGCAGATAGTGGGGGGAGGAGTAGATGTCGGGGGGGTTACAGGGAGGGTATGTGTTGGGTTTACAAGGATGCTGAGTGTTGGGGGTTAGCAGGGAGGGGCAGAGTTTCTAGGTTGCAGGGTGGGCAGATGCCGGGGGCTTTCAGGGTGGGCAGATGCCGGGGGCTTTCAGGGTGGGCAGATGCCGGGGGCTTTCAGGGTGGGCAGATGCCGGGGGCTTTCAGGGTGGGCAGATGCCGGGGCTTTCAGGGAGGACTGATGCCAGGGCTTTCAGGGGTGAGGGGGGGAGTAGATGTTGGAGGGAGGGGGGTGTTAGGGGTTACATGAAGGGTATATATTGGGGGTTACAGGGAGTTTATGGCCTCGGTCTCTGTGACAAAAACTGCAGCACTAAAAGTTCCTACCGCCATGATAATTACTGTAACAACTTCATATTTACTTTTTGGGGTCAAATAACTGGCACAGATTCTTGCAGGAAACCTTCTCCAGCTTGTATTCCATTTCCTTGTACACATTCCAATGTTTACATAGACGGTGTGACCAACTTTTTTTTAATCGTGCGGTGAGAGATCCATGGCGATGTGACAAGAGATACAATCGCCACCTACACAGGCTGGTTCTTTTGGTTATTGGAGGATTCTGCTGTATTGCCTCCATTTATTGGAATGTGTGTGTTGGATTGTAGGTGTGACCCATGGGGGGGGGGGGGGGGGGTCATTCTATTTAATGACATTCTGTCTCTGTTTACACGTCTACCACTGATACTTGTAATGACGGGGCTTTCATATTCTAATGACAAAGAGTTTAATTGTATTCATCTTCCACAGCAGGACGGGGCGATTAGGGTGTTTGTCTTGCTGTGTCAATATCAGGTCAGAAGAATAGAAAGGATCTGGGTGGAGCTCAGTGAATATCTGAGAAGTCCGTCACACCCATTGTTACGTGGTGCTAAATCCGTGTTTTCTTGATAAACTCGTTTTTTCAGACTCCACGGAATGGACTTTGCATTTACAGACGGATCTGGACACCCCACCTCATTTCTCTGTATGTAAAGTTTGTAGAGCCACGTGTGTGGTCGTGTGTGCGTGTACGTGTGTGGTCGTGTGTGCGTGTACGTGTGTGGTCGTGTGTGTTCGTGTACGTGTGTGGTCGTGTACATGTGTGTTGGGCTTTTGGAACAACCCTTTTTTTTTTTTTTAAAAGTCAACCAAAAAATGAAAAGGTGACCAAATGCCTTACACCAACCATTCTCAACCCGGGTTCCTCAAGAGGTTTCTAGGGGATTCTTGAGTTGTTGCTGATTGCCCTCCCATCTGATGGTGCCTGGTAGTGGTCGACCGATTATCAGTGCGGCCGATATTTTTTGAAGAATCGGTAACAAACTTACCAATTTATTACCGATATTGCTTCAAGTGGTTGTACTGGGGTGATGCATGCCGATGCCCCCCGATACCATTCTTTAGAGCAGCCGGTCAGCTTTGTTGTAATCACAACTGGTGCGTCCCACCGGGAGGCCTGAGCGACTAGCCAGCACATCTGCCAGTGTTCTGTCAAAAAATGTCCGCCTATCGAATAGTGTCCGCCCCGTACTGCGCAGGCGCACCGCTTGCGCAGTACGGAGCAGAAGGAGATTCGTGAAATCTCCGAAGATGAACGGCGCTGTGAGTCCAGGTGCAAGCGCCACCATCCAAGTGGACATAGGGCTGCACAAAAGTTAGAGGGCCCCTCGCGCGCTCGCTTTGCTCGCCACGCTTTGCTCGCCACGCTTCGGGGCATGGCCTCGCTGCGCTCGGCTTTTTTTTTATTCTAACTCTACGTCTACTTGGATGGTGGGACTTGAACCTGGACTTACGGCGCAGGCACCGTTCATCTTCGGAATTTTTGTCCGAAGATGCGCAGTATACAGCAGACAGTATCCGATGGGGGACACTAGCCGACAGGACACCGGCCGGCCAGAGACCCGAACACAGCTGATTGCTTTGTTCGGGTCGCGGATCTAGTAACCCGGAAGTGATGTCATTATGACATCACTTCCGGATTACTCTCATCCTAAAGGCAGCAGTTTAAAAAAAAAATCAGATGATGGTGTGAAGTTTACTGTGGAGAAACAGGGAAGTGAGAAATTCAGACAAAAAAAAAAAAACACATTTAGAAGGGAAAACGAAGGAAAAGGTAAGTGAACTGCACTAGCTTAAAGGAACCTATTTAGAAAATAAAAAAACTAACCTTTACAACCCCTTTTTAAAGGCAGCCGAAAAATTGGTATCGTATCGGCCCTGAAAACGATATCGGTCAACCCATAGTACCTGGATAGCGCTGATTGACCTCCCATCTGATGGTGCCTGGATAGCGCTTCACATATGAAGGTTGCAGTAGCAACTCAAAAATACGTACTTGAACCCTGGAATCTTATATTTGGTTTCTCCAAGGCTATATTCGGACGCTAGGAGAACCTGAAAATCTGTGGGGAGCACAGTGGCTTAGTGGTTAGCACCAGGGCCATGGATAAGGGGGTACCACCAGTCCTCCTGTATGGGGCCTGGGGTCAGATGTAGGCAGGGAGGGCGATTGATGTGACGGGTTCAATTACTGGAACCAATCTTCTTATGGCTCTCTCTGCAGCAGCTGAAAGCTGGCATCTTTTTCCTCTGCCTCCCGTTTGGCTTTTTTTCTGCTGCAGAGAGCCATACAGGGTATCGGTTCCAGTAATTACCCCTCCTCCCCCCCGGCCACACTGGTTGCCCCCACCCCCACAGTGCTTCCGGCTTCCCTCCTCTGCTGCCCGCTGGCAGCTGCAAGCACGCAATAAGATCCTTCAAAATGGAAAGTGGGGGAAGGGTCCAGTAAATGTCATATTTACCAGCCCCTTCCTTTCCTCGGCAGTGATCTCTCACTGTGGTCATTCATAACTGAAGCATTGGCTGTGTGTGGCCCCCGTGTCAGGTTGTCTGTTCTGGGCCCCGTGGTTTCTAACAGCAGCCCTGGTTAGCACTTCTGTCTTGCAGCACTAGGATCCTTGGTTCACATCCCGACCAGGGCGTATGCATGGAGTTTGCATGTTCTCTCTCTGCTTGCGTCGGTTTCTTCTAGTACTCTGGCTTTTTCCCCTCACTTCAAAGACATGCTGGTAAGTTAATGGCTCATTTGAGTGCACCCAAGTTAGGTGCCTTACCTCCTATAGACAGGACACCCCCCCCCCCCCCCCCCGGCACATAGCCACTTGACACCACAGCGCTAGCAAGGAGACATCTGATTGGCTTCATTGCACCTATCTCTGGCTCCCACCACTTGCCCAAGGCAAGTCCCAGCAAGAGGAATGATGATGGAAGGGCAAGTGCTGGGAGCTGGAGACAGGCGCCCACCATCAAAGCAACCAACTACAGTGCTAGGTGGTGGTGTGCCAAGAGGGGGCACTCTGTGCAACATTTCAGCTTGTGTTACAGGGCACCTAAGGAAGATGGGACAAAGATGTGGAACTCAAAGTTGTAAAAATAGGAGGAATGCGATTGTTGAGTTGTATGACAACACTAATACTAAGCCTGTTTTTCTTTGTTAAACAGGGTCTGGCTGACCACACCGATGCCTTATGAATCCCTACACACTACTGGAATGTAAAGAATCTATGAGCCCCTTGCGCATCAGTGTGGGTGGCCTTCCCGTTCTGGCCTCCATGACAAAGACTGCAGACCCCCGTTTCAGGCCACGCTGGCGTGCCATCTTGCTCTTCGGGGTGGTCTTGGCGCTGCTCCTATTGCTGCTATGCTTCCACCGGTCTTCGTACGCCCGCTCTCCAGTGCCCAACCCCCACAACTGGCGGATGGCCCAAGCTCTAGCGGGAGAACTGTATAACGACACCTACCCGCTCACCGCTCCTCAGAGGTTGCTGGACGGGCTGCGCTACCAGATCGCCATCATCGCCGACTTGGACACCGACTCTCGCAGCACCAAAGACCACACGTGGTTCAGCTACCTAAAGAAAGGCCACTTGACGCTGTATGATAGCGGGGACCGGGTGACGGTGGAATGGGACAAGGAGGACGTTTTAGTAGAGACTCACTTGGCGGAGAAGGGACGTGGGATGGAGCTCTCTGAGTTGATAGTGTTCAATGGGAAGTTGTACTCGGTGGATGATCGCACCGGGGTGATCTACCGGCTGGAGGGGAGCAAGGCTGTGCCATGGGTTATACTGACGGATGGTGATGGCACAGTGGATAAAGGTGAGTCCTTGAAAGAGAACCTGATGCTTTGGTTATCGTTCTCGATTATTTTGCAAAGTATTTGTGTTTTTGTATTTTTTTTTTTTTTTTTTTTTTAATAGTTGTCTTGGGATTGCCTGTCAAGGTTTAGGGTGCTCAGTTCAAACTCTTTGGGATTTCTCTTCTTTTCCTTACAGGCTGGTCAGTAACTTAACCACTTCCAGACCAGACCTCGTTTTGGATTTTAGGTGTTTACATGTTTAAAACAGTTTTTTTTGCTAGAAAAAAACTTAGAACCCCCAAACATTATATATTGTTTTTTTTTCCTAACGCCCTAGAGAATAACATGGCAGTCATTGCAATACTTTTTTTCACACCGTATTTGCGCAGCGGTCTTACAAGCGCACTTTTTTTGGAAAAGTCACTTTTTTTGAATAAAAAAATTAAGACAACAGTAAAATTAGCCCAATTTTTTTTTTGGATTGTGAAAGATAATGTTACGCCGATTAAATTGATACCCAACATGTCACGCTTCAAAATTGCGGCCGCTCGTGGAATGGTGTCAAACTTTTACCCTCAAATCTCCATAAGCGACATTTAAAAAATTCTGCAGGTTGCATTTTTTGAGTTACAGAGGAGGTCTATGGCTAGAATTATTGCTCTTGCTCTACCGATCGCGGCGATACATCACATGTGTGGTTTGATTACAGTTTTCATATGCGGGCGCTGCTCACGTATGCGTTCGCTTCTGCGCGCGAGCTCGTCAGGACGGGGTGTTTTAAAAAAATTTTGGGGGGTTTTTCTTATTTTATTTTACTTAATTTTATTATTTTTTACAGTGTTTTTAAAAAAAAAAAAAATGGATCACTTTTATTCCTATTACAAGGAATGTAAACATCCCTTGTAATAGAAAAAAGCATGACAGGTCCTCTTAAATATGAGATCTGGGGGTCAAAAAGTCCTCAGATCTCATATTTGGACTTTAATGCAAAAAAAAAATAATGTCATTTAAAAAAAATGACATTTGGAAATTCCCCTTTAAGACGTATGGGCCGGAAGTTACGTTTTGACGTCGCTTCTGCCCTCCTATGGTATAGAGATGAGTGGGCGGCCATCTTAGCCTCACTCATCTCTATACACAGGCAGGGAAAGGACCCGATCGCCTCCGCCGCTGCTGACGGCTCCGGTAAGCGGCGAAAGGCACGGGAGAGCGGGGGGGGGGGCACCTCTCCCGCCGCCGATAACGGTGATCTCGCGGCAAATCCGCCATTATCTTAAAGGGGACCGCTCACTGTGAAGAGGGATACCTTGGTTGTGGCAGCAGCTGCTGCCGTTACCGAGATATCCCTCTTCAAAAAAATGACGTATATATACAGTGAGCGGTCGGTAAGTGGTTAAAAGCAAAATTTGCAGTAAATGCTGATTTTTAAAGGTGCCCACCTCTTCTAAAAATGCATATCGCACTGCATTACATACTTTCCTGGCTTTGATAGCCGGTGTTTCGTCAGATTAGGCGGCCCGTCAGAATGTGTAACAGAAGTGACGTTTCATCGCGGCCATCTTGCTACACCCCGCACTCCTCCACAATAAGGATACACGGAGAAGGGGCAAGCGGACATCTTGTTAAACCCACCGGAGTTTTGCATTTTACATGTTTTTTTTTTTTTTTTTTCTTTTACAGTAAACTGAGTTTATATAGTCAAATACAGTACTTACAACTCGGTGTGACTGTTTAGAAGTTGAATTTTAAAAGCTGCGCCAAGCGTGCGTATCTCATAGGTTTTCTAATCGGACAGAAGTTTGCTGCTTTTAAAATTCAACATGTAAACAATCGCACTGAGTTGTAAGTACTGTATTTCACTTTATAAACTCGGTTTACTTTGGAAAAAAAGTGTAAAATGCAAAACTCTGGTGGGTGTAACAAGATGTCCGCTTGCTCCTTCTCTGTGTATCCTTATTGTGGAGGAGTCCGGGGTGTAGCAAGATGGTGGCGACGAAACGTCACTTCCTTTACACATTCTGACGGGTTGCCTAATCAGACAAAACACCAGGGCAACATCCGCTATACCCGTTCCAGGCCCACAGATGGGCAAGCAGAGCCCGGGATACATGACTCTGAGTGTGCGGAACAGCCGCATTGTTTTCGACGCTCACCGTGCAGCCCAATGGCGGTGATGCTCCATCCTCCTCCCACCCAACCACCAGCCACCTGGAGATCGAAGGGCTGACTGCCCACTACACCCTGCGCTGCCCGACTGAGACGGGGAGCCGCCCGACTCCTCACAGGGCCCGACCCCCAACATCTGATCTATCCCCCAGACAGAGGGCACACCTGATCCCATCCAATGAACTTCACAGCTTGGCCCAGCACACCCCCCGGAGATGGAAGGCCCAGCCTCTTTAGGACAAGGACTGCTTTCGAGACCCGTCCAGTGAACAGAACTTCATTGCCTCACTCTCTGACTAAGAACCCGCCTACAGCGCCCACCAGGTTTGGCGCGTGTGAGGTGGTGTCAGCAGTGAATGGGCTGACAATAGCCCAGGCGCCAGGACTAGTATATATAGTTGAAGCGACAGGTTCCCTTAACTGCCCTTCTCCTTAGCTGCATATACTTTCCCTTTGTTCCAATTCAAAGAAAGGAAACCCTGTGCCATTATTGGAGCTTGTACAGAGCTGAGGACTAGGGTTGCACTGATACCATTTTATTTTTTATCATCGAGTGAGTACCGAAACTTTCGGCCAAGTACTAGCTGATACTGAATACCAATACTTTGTGGTGCGATTTTCGCCAATAAAAAAAAAAAAAAAAAAGAATTGGCGCAAATCGCACTGCAAAGAATCGCATGCGATTTGAACAGCAATGTGATGCGATTCCTGTCCGCATCACATGTGTTTTTTTTTTTTTTTCCCCATTTTTCGTGTGTGTGTATATAGAAAAGGGAAAAGCACCATCTAATATGTTAGAATTTACAGTACGTATCTGGCCACATTTTAAATAATCTACATAGGTGTCCCGGTCTGCCGATGATAGCAAATTAGGGTCGCTGGAGGAGAAGTTCCGGGACCCCGTGGGTATAAGGCGTAAGTGATGTCAGATTGGGGGCGGACCACCTCTAAATCTTCTCCGGCCCTGATTTGCTATCATCGGTGGCCCGGGGCACCCATGTAGACTATTTTGCATGTGGCCGGATATGTACTGCGAGTTCTAACATATTTTAAACTGCCCAATAAATGGCACTAATTAGATCTTGAACGTTCTTCACATTATGTGACAAGGAGCCGTATGTTGAGGCTTTCTTTTCTTGCCTGTACACTTAGCAGTTTGCCTGGAGTTCAGCTTGAAATCTCATTGTGTTTTTATGTGTTTATTTCTTTCCCCAGGTTTTAAAGCGGAGTGGTTGGCAGTAAAGGATGAACTTCTGTACGTCGGTGGACTGGGGAAGGAGTGGACCACAACAACGGGGAAGGTGCTGAATGAATACCCAGAATGGATAAAGGTGGTCGGACCCCATGGGGATGTTCAGCACCATAACTGGGTTCCCAATTACAATTCTCTGCGAGAAGCTGCTGGGATTCAGCCTCCAGGTAATTGGGCAAGAAGGGAAAAAAGTCCTGTGGGTCTTCATGTGTAATCATATGGCTTAGAGCCGAGGTTGGCACCCCTTCGATCGCAATCTACCGGTTAACCCTCAAGTGCTCCCCATCCAATCCCACCCCATCCCCCCCGCCCCCCTGGGATTCGCTGTCAGCTTTGATGGTGCTAGGGCTTCAAGCTTTTGTCCCCCTGTGTGCTGATCCCCATTGGCCCACATCTTTAGTTCATTCTATGGGTGACGTGATGAGAGAATGGCCGGCGGGGATTACCCTGCCAGAACAGGTTGATCTGCCACAGCAGGCTTCCCTGTGCTGTTCTGCAACAAGAAACCACTCATGGACCCTTCACACCCCCCCCCCCAGTACCATGACCTCCTGGCCCCCTAGTACTGTGCCCTCCTGAACCTGCCTTTGTCAGGCCTTCCTGACACACCCCCCCCCCCCTTTTTTTACACTGCCTTGCTGACTCCCAGTAACGTGCTCCTCTGACCCTCCAGTACTGTACCTTCAAGACCCACCTGTAGTGTGCCCTCCTGACTCCCTCCCCCCCAGTATCATGGACTCAAGACCCTTTTGAAGTATGGACTGTTCCTTCTTAACTCCAGTATTATTTCCCCAAGGGCGGGGATTAGCACACCAGAACAGGTATATCTGCAGCTTCCCTGCGCTGCTCTGCGTAAAAAAAAAAAAAACTAAAAAAAAAACACTTATGGACCCTTCTGACCCCCCGCCCCCAATACCATGACCTACTGACCCCTCAGTACTGTACCTTACAGACCCACCTGTAGTGTGCCCTCCTAACTCCCCCATCGAACCCCCCCAGTATCATGGACTCCAGACCTGTTTGGAGTATGCCTCGATTCCCCCAGGACTGTGCCCCCCTGACCCCCCTGTGTTGCGCCCTCCAGACCCGCATTTACCTGGCTCGTCTGACCACTCTGTACTGTGCCTTCCTGACCCCCCCCAATACACTGCCTTGCTGACCCCTTGTCCTATGCCCTGCCAATTCCTGTCTTTTGCCCTACTGATTCCTGTACGCTGCTTTACATCCTACTAACCTCTGTACACTTCCCTACTCACTACTGACCTCTGTACACTGCTCTACTCCCTACTGACTTCTGTACACTGCTCTACTTGCTACTGACCTCTGTACACTGCTCTACTCCCTACTGACTTCTGTACACTGCTCTACTTACTACTGACCTCTGTACACTTCCCTACTCACTACTGACCTCTGTACACTTCCCTACTCACTACTGACCTCTGTACACTTCCCTACTCACTACTGACCTCTGTGCACTTCCCTACTCACTACTGACCTCTGTACACTTCCCTACTCACTACTGACCTCTGTACACTTCCCTACTCACTACTGACCTCTGTACACTTCCCTACTCACTACTGACCTCTGTACACTTCCCTACTCACTACTGACCTCTAGGGGGATTGCTAGTTAACTTCTTGAAAAAACAAAAACAAAAACCAGTGATCTTTGCTCTCTTCCAGGTTGTTATGGTAGATCTCCACCAGGTTGCCTACCCCTGGCTGACACTGGCTGGGAGTTACACCTAACACTGACATCAATAGTGACACTAATACAGAGATCAGTGCTAATACTATACACTGTCACTGTACTAATGACTCTGGCTTGGAAGGGAGTTAACATCAAGTGGCGATCAAAGGGTTAACTGTGTGCCTAACGATGTGTAATGTGTGCTGCTTTTTCCTTTACTATGTCTGTTTTTTTTCTCTCTGCTTTGCATGGAGAAGAAGCGGCTAGATTGCTGTTTACACTACACAGTTCTGTGTTTTTTGGCTAAAGCCGATCTGCTGACTTCAGTCAAAATCATTGGCTGAAATCAGCTGCCAAACTTGGGCTGTGTCCAATCAGAGCATGGGTCGGAAGAAAGTCGGCGACATGCAGGTACGTTGCCTGGCCTGGAGCTGCTGCCCACTCTCAGTACAACTACTGTGGGCGGGGCGACAAACCGCTTGCCGCCAAATTGTGTACCTGTATGTCATTTGACTTCAAGTGGTTGTACTGGTGTGATGCCTGCAGCTAAAGGGCATCGCCCCGGTACCGTTTTTTTAGAGCCGACAGTCGGCTTTCTTGTAATAACAACGGATGCAGCTAATTAGCCGCAAGCAGCGGACGCTCCCATTGGCCAGTGGGGGGAGCCAATCAGCGGGTCCGGCGGACTCAAAGGCCTGTGATAGTTCCCTGAAGTGACAGAACGGGGATCTGCCAATGTAAACAAGGCAAATCCCGGTATTGACGGGAGATCACACAGATCTTATCTTTCCGCTATGCAGGAAGACGGATCTGTGTGTTTCCCCAGTCACACCGTCCTCCATACAGTTAGAAAACTCAAACCCGGGAACACATTTAACCCCTTGATTGCCCCCTGATGTTAACCCCTTCGCTGCCAGTGTCATTAGTACAATGTCAGTGCATATTTTTAGCACTGATCACTGTAATAATGTCACTGGTTTCCCAAAAAAGTATCAAAAATGTCAGTTAGGTGTCCGATCTGTCCGCTACAATGTTGCAGTCCCGCTAAAAAACACTGATCGTCGCCATTAATAATAAATAATTAAAAAGCCATAAATCTATCCCCTCTTTTTCTGTAGATGCGATTAACTTTTGCACAAACTAATCAATCTACGCTTACTGCGATATTTTTGGTTAAAAAAAATGTAGCAGAATGCATATCGGCCTAAACTGATAAAGAATTTTTTTTTTGGTTTTTTTTTTTAGCAGAAAGTAAAAACTTATGTCGCTCCTTTCTTGTTTTTATAGCGTGAAAAATAAATTCATAAATAAATAAGATTGTGATAATAAATAAGATTGTGATTGTGATAATCAAAACAGAACATTAAATTCTCTAGTCGCACCACATTGTGACAACTGGAACATAGATACCATCTGTATATTGGTTGCTCTACATGTTTCGCAGATTTACATTAGCCGCTTCCTCAGGAGCTTTATTATACCGTTAGATGATGATTAAAAGATGATTATCACATAGCTTTGAAAATAAAGAAAAAACATATTAATGTGATCATCTTTTAATCACCATCTAACTGTATAATAAACCTCCTGAAGAAGCGGCTAATGTAAATCAGCGAAACATGTAGAGTAACCAATATACAGATGGTATCTATGTTCCAGTTGTCACAAATGTGAGAATTTTAATGTTCTGTTTTGATTATCACTACTGGTTTTAATCTGTAAAAATCTATCTTCATATGTATTTTTGTAATAAATCTTTTCAAACATTTTACTTCTGACTGTCTAGCATCAGTTGATATACGGTACCATTAAAGTCCAATAGAGCCTCTCCCTTCCTATTTGCACTTATTCCAGGAGTAATGGCTGCGTGATGATGTCCTCCGCCCATTGGTGGATCCACGACCGCCTAGGCTTACAGAAAGATGCTGGCTGTCATTCAAAGCAAAAGACTAGTGACATCTAGTGGTGGAGACTAAGTACTGCAGGATACTTTCTCCATGGTTTTGCAGCGAAATCTGCGAAAGGCAGCATATTATGATGATAAAATCCAGGAGCAACCGTTTGCTTCTTTTACACCCATGCATATCTAACTGATTTGATTTATTTCCCGAAAAACTCTGAACTGTTCTCTTTTGCGCCCCCTACAGGTTACTTGATCCACGAGTCCGCTGCATGGAGCGACTCGCTACACAGCTGGTTCTTCTTGCCCCGTCGGGCCAGCAAAGAAAGGTACAGCGAGAAGGAGGACGAGCAGCGCGGTGCCAACATCCTGTTACGTTCCTCGGCCGACTTCTCAGACATTACCCTCTCCCACGTGGGCCCCCAGATGCCCACCCATGGCTTCTCCTCCTTTAAGTTCATCCCGGGTACAGATGATCAGATCATCGTGGCACTGAAATCGGAAGAGAATAACAGTCAGGTGGCCACCTACATCACCGTCTTCATCCTGGACGGCCGGGTGCTCCTCCCTGAGACGAAGATCGGGAACGTTAAATATGAAGGAATTGAGTTTATATGAGAAAAATGCACTCCAGCCAAACTTGAAAACTCCACATGAACTAACGGACAGAACACAGACTACTTTCCCAGGGTTTTTATTTTGGGTTTTTTAACCATGACCATGCTTGGTGACACTAACCAACCCCTCCAGGTACAGCAATCTCTAGGACAGGGGGGGGTCTCAAACACGCGGCCCTCCAGCTGTTGCAAAATTACAAGTCCCATGAGGCATTGCAAGGCTGACCGTTACAAGCATGACTCCCAAAGGCAGAGGCATGATGGGACTTGTAGTTCCGCAACAGCTGAAGGGCCACCAGTTTGAGACCCCCTGCTCTAGGAAGTCTTAATTATGCCCATCAGTGAACATTCAGAAGGGAGGGAGAATGCCAAGAGCCCGCAGGCCTAGGAAAGTAAACCCGTACCATGGGCAAAATGACAGGTTCACTTGACTGCTGCCCTCCCCCAGCTGCATACAGTTACTGTCCTTTCACCATCCCACCAATTCATATGGCCACCGTATGCCCGATAATTCCAGATATGGGGAGTGTGTGATTTGCACCCCTTCCTTTCTTATAGCAATTGTGATTGGCTGCTTAGACACCTAGAACTATCACATGGTGCTGTCACATGGGGGCAGTGGAGGGGATTCCTCGGCGGTGCTGTCACGTGGGGGCAGTGGAGGGGAGTCCTCGGCGGTGCTGCCACGTGGGGGCAGTGGAGGGGAGTCCTCGGCGGTGCTGCCACGTGGGGGCAGTGGAGGGGAGTCCTCGGCGGTGCTGCCACGTGGGGGCAGTGGAGGGGAGTCCTCGGCGGTGCTGCCACGTGGGGGCAGTGGAGGGGAGTCCTCGGCGGTGCTGCCACGTGGGGGCAGTGGAGGGGAGTCCCTGCTCACGTCTTAGGACTTACTTCTGCTCCTGACACCTGAAAGGCATGGTGGGTACAGACAGGAAGGTACATACAGTTGTGCTCATAAGTTTACATACCCTGGCAGAATTTATTATTTCTTTGCCATTTTTCAGAGAATATGAATAACACAAAAAAACTTGTCTTTCACTCATGGTTAGTGTTTGGCTGAAGCCATTTATTATCAATCAACTGTGTTTACGCTTTTGAAATCCTAATGACAACAGAAACTACCCAAATGACTCTGATCGAAAGTTTACATACCCTGGTGATTGTGGCCTGATAACATGCATACAAGTTGACACAAAGGGGTTTGAATGGCGACTAAAGGTAACCATCCTCACCTGTGATCTGTTTGCTTGTAATTAGTGTGGATGTATAAAAGGTCAATGAGTTTCTGGACTCTGACAGACCCTTGCATCTTTCATCCAGGGCAGCACTGACGTTTCTGGATTCTGAGTCATGGGGAAAGCAAAAGAATTGTCAAAGGATCTGCGGGAAAAGGCAGTTGAACTGTATAAAACAGGAAAGGGATATAAAAAGATATCCAAGGAATTGAGAATGCCAATCAGCAGTGTTCAAACTCTAATCAAGAAGTGGAAAATGAGGGGTTCTGTTGAAACCAAACCACGGTCAGGTAGACCAACTAAAATTTCAGCCACAACTGGCAGGAAAATTGTTCAGGATGCAAAGAAAGATCCACAAATAACTTCAGGTGAAATACAGGACTCTCTGAAAACATGTGGTGTGGCTGTTTCAAGATGCACAATAAGGAGGCACTTGAAGAAAGATGGGCTGCATGGTCGAGTCACCAGAAGAAAGTCATTACTACACAAACGCCACAAAGTATCCCGCTTACAATACGCCAAACAGCACAGAGACAAGCCTCAAACCTTCTGGCACAAAGACATTTGGAGTGATGAGACCAAAATTGAGCTTTTTGGCCACAACCATAAACACTACATTTGGACAGGAGTCCACAAGGCCTGTGATGAAAGGTACATCATCCCTACTGTGAAACACGGCGATGGATCGCTGATGTTTTGGGGATGTGTGAGCTACAAAGACACAGGAAATTTGGTCAAAATTGATGGCAAGATGAATGCAGAATGTTATCAAAAAATACTGGAGGAACATTTGCATTCATCAGCCAGGAAGCTGCACATGGGACGTACTTGGACATTCCAACATGACAATGATCCAAAACACAAGGCCAAGTCCACCTGTCATTGGCTACAGCAGAATAAAGTGAAGGCTCTGGAGTGGTCATCTCAGTCTCCTGACCTCAATATCATTGAGCCACTCTGGGGAGATCTCAAACGTGCCGTTCTTGCAAAACAGCCCAAGAATTTACAGGAACTGGAGGCTTTTTGCCAAGAGGAATGGGCAGCTTTACCATCTGAGAAGATAAAGAGCCTCATCCACAAATACCACAGAAGACTTCAAGCTGTCATTGATGTTAAAGGGGGCAATACACAGTATTAAGAACTGGGGTATGTAAACTTTTGATCAGGGTCATTTGGGTAGTTTCTGTTGTCATTATGATTTAAAAAGAGTAAAAACAATTGATTGATAATAAATGGCTTCAGCCAAACACTAATCATGAGTGAAAGAAAAGTTTTTGTGTTATCATTCATATTCTCTGAAAAATGGCCAAGAAATCATAAATTCTGCCAGGGTATGTAAACTTATGAGCACAACTGTATGTGCATCTCTGGGGAGCAGCGATCAGGTAAACCTGTTATTTTGCCCTTCATAGGCAAAGCACAAGTTCACTTTAGGACCCCTCTGAAAGCCCTGTTCAGTCTGACGACAGGAAAATTCGACCCAACTGTACCAAAGCAGAACTCCAGGCAAAGTGCTTTGTACATAGATACAAAACCGATCTGCTAAAGGCTTTGTAATTCCGCTCAGCCAGTCTTGTGAATCGGCGACTGGTCACACTGCACAGCCAGCCAGGTGACCGCCCCCCCCCCCCCCCCCAGGTTTCCTATTGCAGCTTCCTGTGTCACCTTCCAGCTCGATGGACTTTGAATGGGTGTCATCACACATTGGACAAGGACAGGCTGCTTGTCCAATCACAAGACCGGCTGAACAGAACTAGAAATCCTCCGGCAGGTAAAACGTAAAAAAGTAAATTTCGGTGTCCTCCCCTAGAAACATTTTTCATCTGGGTGGGATGAAAGAATAACTGGCCCGGGGTGATCCAAAAAAATAAAAATGAAGTGGGAATGTGTAAAATTCTAAGAAAAAAAAATGAAATAAATATTTTAAGTAAAAAAAAAAAAAAAACGATTATCCATGTGTGATATTTATTGCAAAAAAATAAAATTTGATCTCTGAATTTCATTCAGTATAAAACCCAAGACTTTCATAAGTACCAATAATTTTATATTTATATTTTTACACATATATATATATATATATATATATATATATATATATATATATATATATATATATATATATATATATATATATATAAAAAATATATTATTTTATTTATTTTTTATATATATATATATGAGTCACATGTGCCTGCGAGTTGGCGAGAAACAACAGCTTATTCCTTTAGGCCTTGTTTACACTAGTGGTACTGAAAAGCAAAATCTGTGTTTTACCGCCCCCCACAACTAGTGTAAACAGCCCTTGGAGTGAAACCAAAATGGTGATCAGGGACTCTTACCAGATGGTAGGGACCACCTATCGCTCGGATGGTCAAAGAGGCAGAACAACGTCTGCCAGGTATAAGGGACCACAAAGCCTCTGGGACACTCCGATGGTGAGATGGAAACTCCAATAGTGTGATACCGTTTATATGAGACGGAAAAGAAAGTGCCCCCCCTGCAGGAGACGGACAGTGGCAATCGGTGCCCCCCCCGCAGGAGACGGACAGCGGCAACCAGTGCCCCCCCCGCAGGAGACGGACAGCGGCAATCAGTGCCCCCCCACGCAGGAGACGGACAGCGGCAATCAGTGCCCCCCCCCCGCAGGAGACGGACAGCGGCAATCAGTGCCCCCCCCCGCAGGAGACGGACAGCGGCAACCAGTGCCCCCCCCCGCAGGAGACGGACAGCGGCAATCAGTGCCCCCCCACGCAGGAGACGGACAGCGGCAATCAGTGCCCCCCCCCGCAGGAGACGGACAGCGGCAATCAGTGCCCCCCCCCGCAGGAGACGGACAGCGGCAATCAGTGCCCCTCCCCCGGCAGGAGACGGACAGCGGCAATCAGTGCCCCCCCCCCACAGGAGACGGACAGTAGCAATCAGTGCCCCCCCCCCCCCCCGCAGGAGACGGACAGCAGCAATCAGTGCCCCCTGCAGGAGACGGACAGCGGCAATCAGTGCCCCCCCCACAGGAGACGGACAGTAGCAATCAGTGCCCCCTGCAGGAGACGGACAGCGGCAATCAGTGCCCCCCCCGCAGGAGACGGACAGCAGCAACCAGTGCCCCCCCCCGCAGGAGACGGACAGCGGCAATCAGTGCCCCCCCACATGAGACGGACAGCGGCAACCAGTGCCCCCCCGCAGGACACGGACGGCAGCAACCAGTGCCCCCTGCAGGAGACGGACGGCAGCAATCGGTGCCCCCCCCCGCAGGAGACGGACAGCAGCAATCGGTGCCCCCCCCGCAGGAGACGGACAGCGGCAATCGGTGCCCCCCCACAGGAGACGGACAGTAGCAATCGGTGCCCCCCCACAGGAGACGGACAGTAGCAATCGGTGCCCCCTGCAGGAGACGGACAGCGGCAATCAGTGCTCCCCCCCCCGCAGGAGACGGACAGCGGCAACCAGTGCCCCCCCTGCAGGAGACGGACAGCGGCAGTCAGTGCCCCCCTGCATGAGACGGACAGCGGCAACCAGTGCCCCCCCCCCCGCAGGACACGGACGGCGGCAACCAGTGCCCCCCCGGAGGAGACGGACAGCAGCAATCGGTGCCCCCCCGGAGGAGACGGACAGCAGCAATCGGTGCCCCCCCGCAGGAGACGGACAGCGGCAATCAGTGCCCCCCCCCCCACAGGAGACGGACAGTAGCAATCAGTGCCCCCCCCACAGGAGACGGACAGTAGCAATCAGTGCCCCCTGCAGGAGATGGACAGCGGCAATCAGTGCCCCCCCCGCAGGAGACGGACAGCGGCAACCAGTGCCCCCCCCCCCCGCAGGAGACGGACAGCGGCAATCAGTGCCCCCCCGCATGAGACGGACAGCGGCAACCAGTGCCCCCCCGCAGGACACGGACGGCAGCAACCAGTGCCCCCCCGCAGGAGACGGACAGCAGCAATCGGTGCCCCCCCGCAGGAGACGGACAGCGGCAATCGGTGCCCCCCCACAGGAGACGGACAGTAGCAATCAGTGCCCCCTGCAGGAGACGGACAGCGGCAATCAGTGCCCCCCCCCCGCAGGAGACGGACAGCGGCAACCAGTGCCCCCCCGCAGGACATGGACATCGGCAACCAGTGCCCCCCCCGCAGGAGACGGACAGCGGAAATCAGTGCCCCCCTGCATGAGACGGACAGCGGCAACCAGTGCCCCCCCCCCCCCGCAGGACACGGATGGCGGCAACCAGTGCCCCCCGCAGGAGACGGACAGCAGCAATCGGTGCCCCCCCGGAGGAGACGGACGGCAGCAATCGGTGCCCCCCCGCAGGAGACGGACAGCGGCAATCGGTGCCCCCCCCCCGCAGGAGACGGACAGCGGCAACCAGTGCCCCCCCTGCAGGAGACGGACAGCGGCAATCAGTGGCCCCCTGCAGGAGACGGACAGCGGCAATCAGTGGCCCCCCCCCCCCGCAGGACACGGACGGCGGCAACCAGTGCCTCCCGCAGGAGACGGACAGCAGCAATCGGTGCCCCCCCCGCAGGAGACGGACAGCAGCAATCGGTGCCCCCCCCGCAGGAGACGGACAGCGGCAATCAGTGCCCCCCCGCAGGAGACGGACAGCGGCAATCAGTGGCCCCCTGCAGGAGACGGACAGCGGCAATCAGTGGCCCCCCCCCCCGCAGGACACGGACGGCGGCAACCAGTGCCTCCCGCAGGACACGGACGGCGGCAACCAGTGCCCCCCGCAGGAGATGGACAGCAGCAATCGGTGCCCCCCCCCCCCCGCAGGAGATGGACAGCGGCAATCAGTGCCCCCCCGCAGGAGACGGACAGCAGCAATCAGTGCCCCCCCCACAGGAGACGGACAGTAGCAATCAGTGCCCCCTGCAGGAGATGGACAGCGGCAATCAGTGCCCCCCCCGCAGGAGACGGACAGCGGCAACCAGTGCCCCCCCCCCCCCGCAGGAGACGGACAGCGGCAATCAGTGCCCCCCCGCATGAGACGGACAGCGGCAACCAGTGCCCCCCCGCAGGACACGGACGGCAGCAACCAGTGCCCCCCCGCAGGAGACGGACAGCAGCAATCGGTGCCCCCCCGCAGGACACGGACGGCAGCAACCAGTGCCCCCCCGCAGGAGACGGACAGCAGCAATCGGTGCCCCCCCCGCAGGAGACGGACAGCGGCAATCGGTGCCCCCCCACAGGAGACGGACAGTAGCAATCAGTGCCCCCTGCAGGAGACGGACAGCGGCAATCAGTGCCCCCCCCCCCGCAGGAGACGGACAGCGGCAACCAGTGCCCCCCCGCAGGACATGGACATCGGCAACCAGTGCCCCCCCCCCCGCAGGAGACGGACAGCGGAAATCAGTGCCCCCCTGCATGAGACGGACAGCGGCAACCAGTGCCCCCCCCCCGCAGGACACGGATGGCGGCAACCAGTGCCCCCCGCAGGAGACGGACAGCAGCAATCGGTGCCCCCCCGGAGGAGACGGACGGCAGCAATCGGTGCCCCCCCGCAGGAGACGGACAGCGGCAATCGGTGCCCCCCCGCAGGAGACGGACAGCGGCAATCAGTGGCCCCCTGCAGGAGACGGACAGCGGCAATCAGTGGCCCCCCCCCCCGCAGGACACGGACGGCGGCAACCAGTGCCTCCCGCAGGAGACGGACAGCAGCAATCGGTGCCCCCCCCGCAGGAGACGGACAGCAGCAATCGGTGCCCCCCCCGCAGGAGACGGACAGCGGCAATCAGTGCCCCCCCCCGCAGGAGACGGACAGCGGCAATCAGTGGCCCCCTGCAGGAGACGGACAGCGGCAATCAGTGGCCCCCCCCCGCAGGACACGGACGGCGGCAACCAGTGCCTCCCGCAGGACACGGACGGCGGCAACCAGTGCCCCCCGCAGGAGATGGACAGCAGCAATCGGTGCCCCCCCCCCGCAGGAGATGGACAGCGGCAATCAGTGCCCCCCCGCAGGAGACGGACAGCGGCAATCAGTGCCCCCCCGCAGGAGACGGACAGCGGCAATCAGTGCCCCCCCCCGCAGGAGACGGACAGCGGCAATCAGTGCCCCCCGTGCGGGAGATGGATGGCAGCGATCAGTGGCCCCCCTGCAGGAGACGGACAACGGCAACCAGTGCCCCCCCCCCCCCGCAGGAGACAGACGGCGGCAACCAGTGCCCCCCCCACAGGAGATGGACAGCGGCAATCAGTGCCCCCCGTGCGGTAGATGGATGGCGGCGATCAGTGGCCTTACTTTAGAAGGCCAATGCTGCTCCTCGCTTCAGCTTGCCGAGGGAAGAGCCGGGGCCATTTGCTTTTCCTCCCGGCCAAACAGGAAGTGGCTCCTGAGACCCAATGAGCCAAGAGTTCTAAGAATCCTGGCCCATTAGGTCTCAGGACCCGCTTCCTGATTGGCCAGGAGGAGAAGCAGGAAGACATTAGTGAATATTAAACATTATATTAAATATTATGTCACAACTGGGTGGGCTGTTGGTACAGTGCTCTGCGCCCCGAGTCCACCCTTTTTCTTAAGCCAATTAGAGCCTCAGGCTCCAATCATGTGCTTCAAAAAAAAAAAAAACATTGAAATCCATGCGTCTGACACCCTGCATGTAGATTGGGAGCCAGGCCTAATGAATGGGCCGCCACTGATCATGGTATAATTTTTTTCAGCCAGTGATTCTCTTTCAGGTAGAAGTGATTTGAGTGGTTAATTAGCCACTTGATCACATCTGCGGGTGGCGAAAGGGGGTCCCACCCCCCCCCCCCTCATGGGCTCTCCTGTCCCATTGCGGAGGCCGGGAGTTCTGCAACCGGTGGTGATAGCGGCCCTGTACAGAGAGAGGAACTGACATTCCCCCCCTCTCTCTGTAACCCCGGAAACCGGGAGCGACGAGTAGTTTGTCACGATCCTTACATTGGTGATCAGTGGGAAGAATGCCCCTTACATTGGTGGTCAGTGGGAAGAATGTCCCTTACATTGGTGATCAGTGGGAAGAATGTCCCTTACATTGGTGATCAGTGGGAAGAATGTCCCTTACATTGGTGGTCAGTGTGAAGAATGCCCCTTACATTGGTGGTCAGTGGGAAGAATGTCCCTTACATTGGTGATCAGTGGGAAGAATGTTCCTTACATTGGTGATCAGTGGGAAGAATGTTCCTTACATTGGTGATCAGTAGGAAGAATGTTCCTTACATTGGTGATCAGTGGGAAGAATGTTCCTTACATTGGTGATCAGTAGGAAGAATGTTCCTTACATTGGTGGTCAGTGGGAAGAATGCCCCTTACATTGGTGATCAGTAGGAAGAATGTTCCTTACATTGGTGGTCAGTGGGAAGAATGTCCCTTACATTGGTGATCAGCGGGAAGAATGTCCCTTACATTGGTGGTCAGTGGGAAGAATGTCCCTTACATTGGTGATCAGTAGGAAGAATGTTCCTTACATTGGTGATCAGTAGGAAGAATGTTCCTTACATTGGTGGTCAGTGGGAAGAATGCCCCCTACATTGGTGGTCAGTGGGAAGAATGCCCCTTACATTGGTGATCAGTAGGAAGAATGTTCCTTACATTGGTGGTCAGTGGGAAGAATGCTCCTTACATTGGTGATCAGCGGGAAGAATGTCCCTTACATTGGTGGTCAGTGGGAAGAATGTCCCTTACATTGGTGGTCAGTGGGAAGAATGTCCCTTACATTGGTGGTCAGTGGGAAGAATGTCCCTTACATTGGTGGTCAGTGGGAAGAATGTCCCTTACATTGGTGGTCAGTGGGAAGAATGTTCCTTACATTGGTGGTCAGTGAGAAGAATGTTCCTTACATTGGTGGTCAGTGAGAAGAATGTCCCTTACATTGGTGGTCAGTGGGAAGAATGTCCCTTACATTGGTGGTCAGTGGGAAGAATGCTCCTTACATTGGTGGTCAGCGGGAAGAATGTCCCTTACATTGGTGGTCAGTGGGAAGAATGTCCCTTACATTGGTGGTCAGTGGGAAGAATGCTCCTTACATTGGTGATCAGTAGGAAGAATGTTCCTTACATTGGTGATCAGTGGGAAGAATGTCACTTACATTGGTGATCAGTGGGAAGAATGCTCCTTACATTGGTGATCAGTGGGAAGAATGCTCCTTACATTGGTGGTCAGTGGGAAGAATGTCCCTTACATTGGTGATCGGTGGGAAGAATGTCCCTTACATTGGTGGTCGGTGGGAAGAATGTCCCTCACATTGGTGGTCAGTGGGAAGAATGTCCCTTACATTGGTGGTCAGTGGGAAGAATGTCCCTTACATTGGTGATCAGTGGGAAGAATGTCCCTTACATTGGTGGTCAGTGGAAAGAATGTCCCTTACATTGGTGATCAGTGGGAAGAATGTCACTTACATTGGTGATCAGTGGGAAGAATGTCCCTTACATTGGTGGTCAGTGGGAAGAATGCTCCTTACATTGGTGATCAGTGGGAAGAATGCTCCTTACATTGGTGGTCAGTGGGAAGAATGTCCCTTACATTGGTGATCAGTGGGAAGAATGTCACTTACATTGGTGATCAGTGGGAAGAATGTCCCTTACATTGGTGGTCAGTGGGAAGAATGCTCCTTACATTGGTGATCAGTGGGAAGAATGTCCCTTACATTGGTGGTCAGTGGAAAGAATGTCCCTTACATTGGTGGTCAGTGGGAAGAATGTCACTTACATTGGTGATCAGTGGGAAGAATGTCCCTTACATTGGTGGTCAGTGGGAAGAATGTCCCTTACATTGGTGATCAGTGGGAAGAATGTCACTTACATTGGTGATCAGTGGGAAGAATGTCTCTTATAGTGATGATCAGAATGCCACCCTTACAGACTGCTATCCGGAATATTGGTGTCATGCCACTGGCTCTTCAAAGTGTCATGGAAGGGCTACGCAGGAACCATCAGGAACCCTGGTTGAGAATGGCTGTTCCGCTATCTCCTATTTTCACAGTCCTGCTGCAGAACTTCGCCAGAGGAAACCAATCCACACGGAAGGCCAGATTTGATTGACACCGCTAGATTGGACACTTTTGCTGTGCCACCCCTTGTGTCCTTGGACCTCTGTGGCTGCGCAGTCAGATGGATCACTAGTTCTCCTTGTAGGTTCTTCTCTGTTCTTATGGTAACTGTTGGCTTTGAGTGCCGATACTTTTGGTTAAAGGAAAGGCTGACCAGGCGATGGGGTCGTTTCCGGTGTCGGGTCGCCCTTTGGGTTGTTGAGGGTTGAGTTATAGATGGGCAGAGTGTTGGGGTTAAAGTCAAAACATGAAGAGTGGAGGCTGTTATAGCCACCAGGGGGAGCCAACTCCATATTAATGGCCGTGGGATGTCCAAGAATCTCATATATGTGATGGTCGGCGACCACAAACCTCCCGCTATGTTCATGGGATGAGTTCAGGTAAGTGACTATGAGAGGAGGAAAGTGAAGCTATATGGACAATGGCTGTGGGGACTTTCCTAAACATCTCAGCAATGGGACCTCTCATGTCACGGTCCTGACAAAGGACTTGTGTCCGGGAATGAAATTTGGGAGATTTCCAGGACTGAACAAACCTTTAAATTCCAGAATTGTTCCTGTAAATCAGGACCTCCCTGTCAGGACTGTCTGTAGAGTCTTTATTAGGACTGCAACTGTAGGTCTATAGTAGGACAGTCACAAAGGACTGTTATTGCAGAGTGTCTGTCATGGCAGCCATAAAGGACTGCTAATCTAGGATCTATACTAGGACTGCTGCAAAGGACTAGGATTGTCGCTAAGGACTGTTATTGCAGAGGACCTTCTAAGATTGTCACAAAGGACTGTCATTGTTGGGTCTATACTAGGACTGTCACAAAGGACTCTCTCTATCCCTGTCTATTGACAATCTTATAAGGACCCTCTCCATGGACAGTCCTATAAGGACCCCTCTCCATGGATAGTCCTATTAAAACCCATCTCCCTGTCCATGGACAGTCTTATAAGGACCCCTCTCCTTCTATATGGACAGTGCTATAGGGACCCCTCTCCTTCTACATGGACAGTTCTATAGGGACCCTTCGTCCTCTGCATGGACAGTCCCTCAGGCAACCCTCTCAATGTACAGTGCTATAGGGACCCCTCTTCCTCTCCATGGACAGTCCTATAGGGACCCGCTCCTTTTCCATGGACAGTTCTATAGGGACCCTCTCCATGGACAGTCTTATAAGGACCCCTCTCCTTCTACATGGACAGTCCTATAGGGACCTCTCTCAATGGACAGTCCTATAGGGACCCCGATCCTTCTCCAAGGACAGTCCAATAGGGACCTCTCTTCCTCTCTATGGACAGTTCTATAGGAACCCCTCTCCATGGACAGTCCTATAGGGACTCCTCTCCATGGACAGTCCTATAGGGACTCCTCTCCATGGACAGTTCTTTAGGGACCCCTCTCCACAGACAGTACTTTAGAGACTCTTTCTCCACGGACATTCCTATAGGGACCCCTCTCCATAGACAGTCCTTTAGGGACCCCTCTCCATAGACAGTCCTTCTATGGACAGTTCTTTAGGGACTCCTCTCCATGGACAGTTTTTTAGGGACCCCTCTCCATGGACAGTTCTATAGGGACCTCGCTCCTTCTCCACAGACACTCCTGTAGGGACGCCTCTCCATGGACAATCCTATAGGGACCCCCTCTCCACAGACAGTACTTTAGAGACTCTTTCTCCACCGACATTCCTATAGGGACCCCTCTCCATAGACAGTTCTTTAGGGACCCCTTTCCATGGACAGTCCTTTAGGGACCTCTCTCCATGGACAGTCCTATAAGGACCACTCTCTATGGACAGTCCTTTAGGGACCCCTCTCTATGGACAGTCCTTTAGGGACCCCTCTCCATGGACAGTCCTATAGGGACCCCTTTCCACGGACATTCCTATAGGGACTCCTCTCCATGGACAGTCCTTTAGGGACTCCTTCTCTATGGACATTCCTATAGGGACCCCTCTCCGTGGACATTTCTTTAGGGACCCCTCTCCATGGACATTTCTTTAGGGACCCCTCTCCATGGATTCTCCTATAGGGACAGGACCCCTCTCCATGGACTCTCCTATAGGGACCTCGCTCCTTCTCCACGGACTGTAGGGACCCCTCTGCAGAAATGAGGAAAGTTGCCCGGATCCGGGTGCCTGTCCCCCTCCCCCTCTCCCCGGGGTGATGAGTGACAGTCTCGTGTCTGCAGCATCCCCCCCCCCCCCCCTCCTCCTCCGTCATCTCCATCCTCCCGTCACCCAGTACGGAGGGTCCTGGCGGAGCGCCCAGGGGGAGGAGTCACATCCCCGAGCAGCAGGCGAGACGTACACAGCACACAGCGCCCGGGACACCGATCTGCTCTCCCCGGGATCTACATGCGGCTTTGAGAATGCGGTCGGCCCCGGTTACCGGCCTCCTGGCCCCCGTGGCCCTTCTGTTCCTGCTCTGGTCCTCGGATCGCCTGGCCGACGCCTGCAGCTGCTCCCCCGTTCACCCCCAGCAGGCCTTCTGCAACGCCGACATAGGTGAGGCCGGAGATGTGAGCGCGGAGCGGAGGGTACAGAGCGGGGCATAGTGCGGAGCGGAGGGCTAAGTGCGGAGCGGGGCATAGTGCGGAGCGGAGGGGATGGTGCGGAGCGGAGGGCTAAGTGCGGAGCGGGGCATAATGCGGAGCGGAGGGTAGCGCGTGCAGGGCAGTACGCACATTAGCACAGCGCAGGAGCCACCCGCGGATCTTCTGGCACAGCTGGGCAGCGGCTGGCATTGGGAGGGATGATGGGAGATGACGAGTCCTTTGAATCAGGGGTCTCTGAACTTTTCAGTACTAGGTCCAAATATATTCTGCAAATATTCAGGGGCCAAAATAAAAATTCCATCAGAATCCCCACTTACATCAAGTGTCCCCAGCAGAGTCCTACTTATGTTACCATCAAACTCCCTTGCATCAGGGACCTTATCAGAGTCTCCACTTACTTCAAGGTTCCCAATCAGAGTTCTCCTTCCAAAGGGTTCCCCAGCAGAGCCCCCCCATCAAAGTCTTCTCTTACATTAGGATTCCCATATGAGGCCCCACCTCCTGAGAGTTCCCCCTTACATCACATTCCCCATCATTGAGACCCCATTATAGTCCCCCCTTATATCAAGGTCCCCACCAGAAACCCCCTTGCAACAGGGTCCCAATCAGAGTCCCCCTAACATCAAGGTCTCCATTACAGTCACCCATTACATCAGGGTCCCTGTCAGAGTCTGTCTTACATCAGGGTCCCCATGCGAGCTCCCCCCTTACATCATGGTCCCCATCCGAGCTCCCCCCTTACATCATGGTCCCCATCCGAGCTCCCCCCTTACATCAGGGTCCACATCCGAGCTCCCCCCTTACATCAGGGTCCCCATGCGAGCTCCCCCCTTACATCAGGGTCCCCATGCGAGCTCCCCCTTACATCAGGGTCCCCATCCGAGCTCCCCCCCCCCCTTACATCAAGGTCTCCATCTTAGTTCTTTATACATCCGGGTCCCCATCAGAGTCCCCCTAACATCAAGGTCCCTGTCAGAGTCCGCCTTACATCATGGTCCCTATCTGAGCCCCCCCCCCCCCCACATCAGGGTCCAATGTGTCAATGTGGACCCTGATGTAAAGGGTGCTCTGATTGGGGCCCTGAGGTAAGGGGAGCTCTGATGGGGACCCGGATGTAAAGGGGGCTCTAATGGAACCCTGATGTAAGAGGGGGTTCTGATAGGGACCTTGATGCAAGAGGGGGACTATAATCTAAGGGGGACTCAGATGGGGACCCTGATGTAAGGGGTGGTCTGATGGAAACCCTGATGTAAATGAGGCTCTGATAGGGACTCTGATATAAGGAGGGCTCTGATGGGGAACCCTGATGTAAGAGGGGTACTCTATTGTAATGGTGACTCAGATGGGGACCCTGATGTAAGGGGGGCTCTGATGGGGACCCTGATGTAATGGGAGCTTAGATGGGGACCATGATGTAAGGGGGGGCTTGGATGGGGACCCTGATGTAAGGGGGGGGGCTTAAATGGGGACCTTGATGTAAGGGGGGCTTAGATGGGGACCTTGATGTAAGGGGGGCTTAGATGGGGACCATAATGTAAGGTTGGCATAGATGGGGACCCTGATGTAAAGGGGGCTTGGATAGGGACCCTAATGCAAGAGGGGGACTCTAATGTAAGGGGGGCTCTGATGGGTACCCTAAAGTAAGGGGTGGTCTGATGTAAACCCTGATGTACGAGGGGCTCGAATAGAAACCCTGGTGTAAGGGGGGCTGTAAGGGGGACCCTGATGTAAAGGGGGCTCTGATGGGGACCCTGTTGTAAGGGGGGCTCTGATGGAGACCCTGATGTAACGGGGGCTCTGATGGGGAGGGGACCCTGATGTAGGGGGTGGTCTGATGGAAACCCTGGTGTAAGGGGGGCTCTGATGGGGACCCTGATGTACGGGGGGCTCTGATGGGGACCCTGATGTAAGGGGGGCTCTGATGGGGACCCTGTTGTAAGGGGGGCTCTGATGGGGACCCTGATGTAAGGGGGGCTCTGATGGGGACCCTGATGTAAGGGGGGCTCTGATGGGGACCCTGATGTAAGGGGGCTCTGATGGGGACCCTGTTGTAAGGGGGGCTCTGATGGGGACCCTGTTGTAAGGGGGGCTCTGATGGGGACCCTGTTGTAAGGGGGGCTCTGATGGGGACCCTGTTGTAAGGGGGCTCTGATGGAGACCCTGATGTAAGGGGGGCTCTGATGGGGACCCTGATGTAAGGGGTGGTCTGATGGGGACCCTGTTGTAAGGGGGGCTCTGATGGAGACCCTGATGTAAGGGGGGCTCTGATGGGGAGGGGACCCTGACGTAGGGGGTGGTCTGATGGAAACCCTGATGTAAGAGGGGGTCTGATGGGAACCCACTGCAAGGGAGCAGTTTTGTAAAAAATTATGTCAGGCGAACGATTTTATAGCAGAGATTTATCGGTCCTACAAGTCGCTAATGCCAGTGATGCAGCCACCAATTAAGTTGCTCAAGTCGCTGATGAAAGAGCTACAGCTTTGGGTCGTGCTCTCCTACTTCAGCGATTGGAGCGACATTCCATAACGCCATTAAATATGAGATTTTGAGCATCGAAGCAACAAATCGTTTAAAAATGTAGAAGTTGGCGATCCAATGCCAAATCTATATGTGAGAAATCGCTATAAAAAAAAAAAAGATTATCAACAAAATTTTTTTTGCCAGTCTGATGTCAGCCTAGGGCAGTGATGGCGAACCTATGGCACGCGTGCCACAGCTGGCACACAGAGCCATCTCTGTGGGCACACGAGAGGGTCTAGGACAAAGCTAGAGGTCTCTCTCTCTCTCTCTTCTCAGCCCCCCTCCCTCTCTTTCAGCCCCCCTCTTTTGCCACCCCCCCTCTTTGTGTCCCCCTCTCTCTGTTCCCCCTCTCAGCTCACCCCTCTCTCAGCATCTCTCTTGCCCCCCTCTCTCTCTATCCTTCTTCTCTCTCTCTGTCCCCCATCTCTTTTTCTGTTCCCCCTCTCTCACACCCCCTCTCTCTCTCAGCCCCCCATCTCTCTCTCTGTTCCTCCTCTCTCTCAGCATTTCTCTCACACCCCTCTCTCTCAGCCCCTCTCCCTCTCTGTTGCCCCTCTCTCTCTCAGCATCCCTCTCACACCCCTCTCTCTCTGTCCCCCCTCTCTCTCAGCCCCTCTCCCTCTCCCTCAGCCCCCCTCCCTCTCCCTCAGCCCCCCTCCCTCTCTCTCTGTCCCCTCTCTCTCTCTGTCCCCTCTCCCTCTGTCCCCTTTCCCTCTGTCCTCTCTCCCTCTGTCTCAGCCCCCTCCCTCTCTCTGTTCCCCCTCTCTGTTCCCCTCTCTCTCAGCATATCTCTCACACCCTCTCTCTCTCTGCCCCCTCTCCTCTCTCTCAGCCCCTCTCCCTCTATCTGTTCCCTCTCTCTCTCTCAGCATATCTCTCACACCCCTCTCCCTCTGCCCCTCTCTCTCAGCCCCCCTCCCTCTCAGCATCTGTCTCACACCCCTCACTCTCGCTGTCCCCTCTCTCTCTCTCTCAGCCCCCTCCCTCTCCCTCAGCCCCTCTCCCTCTCTCTCTGTCCCCTCTCTCTCTCTCTCTCTGTCCCCTCTCTCTCTCTCTCCCCTCTCTCTCTGTCCCCTCTCTCTCTGTCCCCTCTCCCTCTGTCTCAGCCCCCCCTCCCTCTCTCTGTTCCCCTCTCTCTCAGCATATCTCTCACACCCCTCTCTCTCTCTCTCTCTGCCCCCCTCCCTCTCTCTCAGCCCCTCTCCCTCTTTCTGTTCCCTCTCTCTCTCAGCATATCTCTCACACCCCTCTCCCTCTGCCCCTCTCTCTCAGCCCCCCTCCCTCTCAGCATCTGTCTCACACCCCTCACTCTCGCTGTCCCCTCTCTCTCTCTCTCTCTCTCACACAACCCCTCTCTCTCTCACACAACCCCTCTCTTTCTCTCAGCCCCCCTCTCTCGCGAATTGCTGTGTTGGCACTTTGCAACACAAAACCGATGTATTCATTTTAGTTTGGGCACTCAGGCTCAAAAAGGTTCGCCATCACTGGCCTAGGGACTAGTAAATGACTGTATACTGTATTCCTTGAGTGTTGTTGGGTTTCAGACTGATACAATGTAGACTTATTGTAACAATTTTGTTTCATTGCAACAGAATTGTGAAACGTTCTGATCCCAGTGGGATAGTTGAAGAGGTTTGATGGTGAATCTGTATTTAGACTGGCCCAGACACACTGGTCATTTTCGGTGTTTGTTGGTGGGAGAGACCCCCTCAGTGCTTCAGTTGCTGTTGGTGAAGCTGTAGGTTGTCATATCATTGGCCACACTTTTTGCACTTCTTGGCACAGGTTAGGTGTAGAGCCAATAGAAGAAATGTGCAAGGAAAGGAAATTAGAGGGGCTTGTGGTAACACCATCAATGCAATGTTCCTGATATCACATTTAGGGTTCATGCCCAGCAAATAGCCGTCCAAATTCACCTCTTTGTGCCCATTTATTATACAGCCAAATAAAAGTCATAGTTCAGTTTTGGATGGATGCTGATAGCTTGAAGCAGCCACATGGTGGGGGGAGGGGAGGAATCATACTGATCGGGTTGAGAGTTTTAATATTAAAGTGTATCTAAAGGGAAAACTTGTATTTTTAGTTATGGAGAGAGAGAGAGGGGGAGAGAGAGAGAGGGCTTTGGATGGATTTCCTGTCATTTCCTGTTGTGTCTACAAGACAGGAAGAGAAGGGAATTCCCTCCTCTGCCATAAAAACAGGGGTCCTAACTAGTCCTAAAAAATATTTAAAAAAACTAAAAACTTTGGGTTTATATATAATTTCATATCGCATCACATAGAATCAGCAATATACTATATGTACTTTATACATATCTATCTACAGCATCTTCTGGTCCTTCTGGCTGTCCCTCTATCATCTATATGCCTGTCTATTCATATCTATCTATCTACTGTATCTATTTATTCATCTTTACCTATCTATCTATCTATCTATCTATCTATCTATCTATCTATCTATCTATCTACACTATCTATCTATCTATCTATCTACTGTATCTGTCTATTCATCTTTACCTATCTATCTACACTATCTATCTATCTATCTATCTATCTATCTATCTATCTATCTATCTATCTATCTATCTATCTATCTATCTATCTTCCGGTCTGTCTGGCTGTCCATATGTGTATCATCTATCTGTCTATTTATTTATCTATCTTATCTAGCTATCCGTCTATCCATCTAGCTGTCCCCATGTCTATAGTCTATCTGTCTGTCTATTCATCTTTACTTATCTAGCCATCTCTTTTTCTATCTGTCTGTCTATTATCTATTTATCTCCTATCTACCTCTTTTTCTATTTATCTATCTATCTATTTATCTTCCAGTCTGTATGGCTGTCTATATGTCTATCGTCTATCTACCTATCTATTCATCTATCTATCTGGCTGTCCATATGTATATTGTCTATCTATCTATCTATCTATCTATCTATCTATCTATCTATCTATCTATCTATCTATCCATCTGGCTGTCCATATGTCTAGTCTATCTGTCTGCCTTTTCATCTTTCATCTATCCGTCTACTATCTATCTATCTATCTATCTATCTATCTACCTCTTACCTATCTATCTATATATCTCTTTTTCTATCAATCTGACTATTATTTATCTATCTATCTCCTATCCACCTCTTTTTCTATCTATCTATCTTCCAGTCCGTATGACTATCTATCTATCTATCTATCTATCTATCTATCTATCTATCTATCTATCTATCTATCTATCTATCTATCTATCTTTTATTTCATTTTTTTCTATCTATCTACCTGGCTGTCCATATGTCTATTGTCTATCTGTCTGTCTATTTATCTTTATCTATCTATCTATCTATCTATCTATCTAGCTATCTATCGGTCTATTTATCTATCTCCTATCTATCTATCTATCTAACTATCATCTATCCATCTGGCTGTCTATATGTCTAGTCTATCTGTCTGCCTTTTCATCTTTCATCTATCCGTCTACTATCTATCTATCTATCTCCCTCTCTCTCTATCTATCTATCTATCTATCCATCTCTTTTTCTATCAATCTGTCTATTATCTATCTATCTCCTATCCACCTCTTTTTCTATCTATCTATCTATCTATCTATCTATCTATCTATCTATCTATTTATCTTCCGGTCCGTATGACTGTCCATAGGTCTATCTTCTATCTGCCTGTCTATTCGTCTATCTATCTATCTATCTATCTATCTATCTATCTATCTATCTATCTATCTATCTATCTATCTTTTATTTCATTTTTTTATTTTTTCTACCTATCTGTCTATCTATCTATCTGACTGTCCATATGTCTATTGTCTATCTGTCTGTCTATTTATTTTTACTTATCTATCTATCTATCTATCTATCTATCTATCTATCTATCTATTTATCTATCTATCTATCTCCTATCTAACTCTTTTTCTATCTATCTATCTATCTATCCGTCTATCTATCTATCTATCTATTTATCATCTATCCATCTGGCTGTCCATATGTCTAGTCTATCTGTCTGTCTATACATCTTTACCTATCTATCTATCCGTCTATTATATATCTATCTTCTGGTCCATCTGTCTATCTATCTATCATTGATCAGTACCCCTTGCTGTTGGTAGAACATTCTGTGTGTTGTGTCGTTGCTCTTTTTGGCTGATGATGAGATGGGAGTCCTTCTCTGTGGTTTTGTAGAGTAGAGCCGCCTACAATTGCGCACAAACGGTTACATTTGTGATTATCTCTGTAGATTGGAGAGGGAGCCAGGAGAGTTGGCATGTCTGCTTGATATGTGCCATGGAGCTGCCAGTTGACTGTAATAGGGGATGAAATAAACAGGCTGTGTGCAGCGAGCCACAAGCTAGCTTTTGGCTCTGCAGATCATTTTTGAAATTCCGAAGTGTGTGTATTGGAGTGCGGACTGTCGGTGTTTGTAGAAACATGGAGCTCAGACTTTCTAAGGATTAGGATAATCTGCTTCATTTATTAAGAGCCCGGGAGACACACAAAACACAAGAAATAAAAACACGTATAGCATTTCTTACCCAATCAGACGGATCTGAATTAGAATCTTATTATATTGAATATTACCTGATCTCTGGGATCAGCAGATATCATCTAAATACATCCATTGTGTGTATTCTTATTGAATCTTGGTGTGCTTTACGTATTTCCTCCAGATCTGTGCAATAATCCAGTGTGTAACTTTACTTCCTGTAAAAAAAAGACCAGTCACTGTTGCTCTCTCCCCTTGTGCAGGGTGACTGGTCTGGTCTCCGCCCCCTCCTGTAGTTTTCTGCAGGCAGCCTGTAGTGGGTGGAGTCTGTTTGTTCCCTCCCATGGCTCTGCTCTCTCTGCTTGTGCAGGGTGACTGTCTTGTCTCCGCCCCCTCCTTTTAGTTTTCTATAGACAGCCTATAGTGGGTGGAGCTGCAGGGCCCCTGTCAGTGCAATATTGTCAGTTGGACAGGAAGTGAGGGAAATCTCTCTAAGGCCCCTTTCACACTGGGGCGGGGAGCCGCGGTGACGGTAAAGCAGCGCTATATTTAGCGCTGCTTTACCGTCGTTTTAGCCGCGGTTTTCGGCCACTTGCGGTGCGGTTTTACCCCCAGCGAGCGGCCGAAAAAGGGTTAAAGACCCCCCGCAGAGCGCCACCGTAGCGGCGCTTTGCGGCGGTATTGCCGCGGTATCACCGCGGTGTCCCATTCTAATCAATGGGAAGGAGCGGTATAGGAGCGGTGAACACACCGCTTCTATACCGCTCCAAAGATGCTGCTAGCAGGACTTTTTTGACCGTCCTGCTAGCGCACCGCTCCAGTGTGAAAGCCCGCCGGCTTTCACAATGGAGTTAAAGGGGCCGGATTTTTTCAGGCGGTATACAGGCGCTATTTTTAGCGCTGTACCGCCTGAAAAACGCCCCAGTGTAAAGGGGGCCCAATGGAGCAACAGCCAGCAGTAAAAAAAAAAAAAAAAACCTGTCAGGGTCTCTAATCCTTTTCTTACTTTATCTAGAAATAGAAAGTTTGGACTAAACATACATTTACTTTTTTTTTTTTAATTGGTAAAACTGATGTAACTTGTGGCAGCAAATCAAATTTCAGATTACTGCCCTTTTCGTTATCAAATAAAACTGTGTATGTTTTTAAAGAATGTACTCCAATGTTTTTGTTTAGAAATAATTGTTTTGTAAACATCATTGTTGTTTTACGGTAACATTGCTCTGCAGTTTTAAAAAAAAGTGTTTTTCTAGAGGAGTCCATAGCACAGGATGAGAAATCCCAGCCCAGAATACATAGAGGGGTGTCCTACATGTGAGCAGTTTGGACTTTCCAGTAAAAATCAATGGAGTCCTTTCCCTGTGCATTGAGAACAGGTAGAAACAATGCTTTGTTTACATTCATCTGTCTGCAGTAGGGGTGCAACGGATCAAAAAACTCACGGATCGGATCATTTTTCGGATCAGCAAATAATAATTGAATTTGTAAAAACCTGTGAAAATTCCACCACCATATAGTCCCCACTGTAATATCTATGTCATCTCCTCCACTGTAATATTGTCTGAGTGTGGCCAAGTATGGCTGGGTATCGCCGAGTATGGCTGGGTATTGCAGAGTATTGGCAGGGTAATGCAGAGTATTGGCAGGGCAATGCAGAGTATTGGCAGCGTAATGCAGAGTATTGGCAGGGTATTGCAGAGTATTGGCAGGGTAATGCAGAGTATTGGCAGGGTATCGCAGAGTATTGGCAGGGTATCGCAGAGTATTGGCAGGGTATCGCAGAGTATTGGCAGGGTAATGCAAAGTATTGGCAGGGTAATGCAAAGTATTGGCAGGGTAATGCAGAGTATTGGCAGGGTAATGCAGAGTATTGGCAGGGTATCGCAGAGTATTGGCAGGGTAATGCAAAGTAATGGCAGGGTAATGCAGAGTATTGGCAGGGTAATGCAGAGTATTGGCAGGGTAATGCAGAGTATTGGCAGGGTATCGCAGAGTATTGGCAGGGTATCGCAGAGTATTGGCAGGGTATCGCAGAGTATTGGCAGGGTATCGCAGAGTATTGGCAGGGTAATGCAGAGTATTGGCAGGGTATCGCAGAGTATTGGCAGGGTAATGCAGAGTATTGGCAGGGTATCGCAGAGTATTGGCAGGGTATCGCAGAGTATTGGCAGGGTATCGCAGAGTATTGGCAGGGTAATGCAGAGTAATGGCAGGGTAATGCAGAGTATTGGCAGGGTAATGCAGAGTTTGTTTACAAGTGATCGCTCCGTCATTTGACGGAGCGATCACATTGTAAACGGCCACCGAGTGTACCAAGATGGCCGCCGCTCCGGAGCTAGGCCGAAGCTGCGGCCTTTCCTAAGGCCGAGGCCGCGGACCGCGGGGTGTGCCGATCCGAACAGGCTGACCCGTTTGGATCACGGATCGGCGACGATCCGTTGCACCCCTAGTCTGCAGTATACACATATACTGTTCATTGATCAGCACACATACACTTGACGACCGCCTCCTGTAGATCTACTGCTACAGGGTGACTGCTGCGTGCAGAACCATGTACAGTGCCTTGAGAAAGTATTCATACCCCAAATTTTCCACATTTTGTCATGTTACAACCAAAACCGTAAATGTATTTTATTGGGATTTTATGTTATAGACCAACACAAAGTGGCACATAATTGTGAAATGGAAGGAATATTATAAATGATTTTCATTTTTTTTTTTACAAATATGTAGCACTGACCCCCGAAGGAGCTGCTAGTTTTATCTGGGCTCACCGTTACCTCACCTGCTTGATCTCCGTCTCAGGGGTCCCGTTGGAAAATGGCCCAAAGAATGTTAAATCCTACACATAGTCCTTTTTTTGCTTATTTATTTGAAAAAAAGGCAAAGTCTTTATATAAAGGGTCAGAGGGTTAAGGGTGAGTTCAGGCACTTGATAATTGTGGGGTAGAGGTATTAGAAGAATCCAGAGGACATACAGCTCCACAGACTGGATCCAGCAACCCCCGGATAGACCCTTCTCACTTGGCCTAGCATCCGGCGGGGTGCTCGACAAATGCCGCGTACACACGGTCGGAATTCTCGGCGGAAAAGGCTCTGATGGTTTTCCCGTCGGAATTCCGACGGAATTTCGCTCAAACTGTCTTGCCTACGCACGGTCACACCAAATTCCGACGGTCAATAACACCACAACATACAACACGTTCAACTGCACTATAAAAGGGAAGTTTAATGCTTCTGAGCATGCGTCGAATTGTTTCCAAGCATGCGTCGAATTGTTTCCGAGCATGCGTCGGAATTTTGCGTGTCGGAATTGCATACACACGATCGGAAAATACGATAGAAAGGTTTTCCGTCGGAAAAATTAAGAACAAGTTCTCAATCCAAAGTCCATCGGAAATTCCGACAGAAAAAGACCGATGGGCATACACACGGTCGGAAAATCCGATGAAAAGCTCCCATCGGACTGTTTCCATCGGAAATTCCAACCGTGTGTACGCGGCAAAAGTCTCTGCCACAGACTTGTTAATTAAATTTAAGCATTACTGAGAGATCTTGAGAAATTCAAAGAACTGCCATACAGTACCAGTCTCTTTCAGCCGATCCGGCAATACTGTATGGGTGTTGATCCGGGTTGCGAAAATGTCCTCCCTTGGATCCTCCAGTTTCTGAGCCTCTCTCCGCAGGCGAGACAGCACCGGACCATCCCTGGATCAGTAGGCCCCAAGACTTTTCCAGGCCTACTCTCTCAGTTGCATAGCCTCGGGCCAGCCGGCCCCGAGACACAGGATACATAGGCTGCGCACCCCAGGCCAGGAGGGTCATGAGGTCGGGGCAGCGGACCCCAAGAACAGCAAGGTAAAAACCCAAAAAGCAAGACCCCGTTAAAATGGCGTCGGTACCTTAAATACCATCTCCCAGAATACACAGCAGGAAAAACACTCCCACTGGGCTATTTCCGAGCAATATGTGGCATCAAATACATCCAGCTGAACTGCGTTTCTACACTTACCGGCGGTGACAGCGACACCTACGGTCAAGGAGAAACCAGTGCAACCCAGCTGAACTGGTACAGAAACCAGAACTTTTAGAATAATTAGCCTGAAGCCCAACTGCGGCTTCAGACAACTTAATTTGAAAAAAACAATAGCGTCTGCTCATTAGGAGCCGGCGCTACCAATAAATATGTGAAAAGTGTGGGGTACATTTTTATGGCGCCCCCCAGAGTCAATACTTTGTAGGTAGAACCCCCTTTTACTGCAATTACAGCTGCAAGTCTTTTTTGGGATGTCTCTACCAGCTTTGCACATCTAGAGAGGGACATTTTTGCCCATTCTTCTTTGCAAAATATCTCAAGCTCTGTCAGATTGGATGGAGAGCGTCTGTGAACAGCAATTTTCAAGTCTTGCCACAGATTCTCAATTGGATTTAGGTCTGGACTTTGATTGGGCCATTCTAACACATGAATATGCTTTGATCTAAACCATTCCATTGTAGCTCTGGCTGTATGTTTAGGGTCGTTGTCCTGCTGAAAGGTGAACCTCCGCTCCAGTCTCAAGTCTTTTGCAGACTCTAACAGGTTTTCTTCTAAGATTGCCCTGTATTTGGCTCCATCCATCTTCCCATCAACTCTGACCAGCTTCCCTGTCCTCACTGAAGAAAAGCATCCCCACCACATGATGCTGCCACCACCATGTTTCACAGTGGGGATGGTGTGTTCAGGGTGATGTGCAGTGTTAGTTTTCCACCACACATAGTATTTTGCTTTTAAGCGAAAAAGTTCAATTTTGGTCTCATCTGACCAGAGCACCTTCTTCCACATGTTTGCTGTGTCCCCCACATGGCTTCTCGCAAACTGCAAACGGGACTTCTTATGACTTTCTTTCAACAATGTCTTTCTTCTTGCCACTCTTCCATAAAGGTCAGATTTGTGGAGAGCACGACTAATAGTTGTCCTGTGGACAGATTCTCCCACCTGAGCTGTGGATCTCTGCAGCTCCTCCAGAGTCACCATGGGCCTCTTGGTTCTTCTCTGATGAATGCTCTCCTTGCCCGGCCTGTCAGTTTAGGTGGACGGCCATGTCTTGGTAGGTTTGCAGTTGTGCCATACTCTTTCCATTTTCGGATGATGGATTGAACAGTGCTCTGTGAGATGTTCAAAGCTTGGGATACTTTTGTATAACCTAACCCTGCTTTACATTTCTCCACAACATGACCTGTCTGGTGTGTTCCTTGGCCCTCATGATGCTGTTTGTTCATTGGGGTTCTCTAACAAACCTCTGAGGCCTTCACAGAACAGCTGTATTTATACTGAGATTAACTTACACACAGGTGGACTCTATTTACTAATTAGGTGACTTCTGAAGGCAATTGGTTCAGCTAGATTTTAGTTAGGGGTATCAGAGTAAAGGTGGCTGAATACAAGTGTACCCCACACTTTTCAGAAATTTATTTCTTAAAAAATTGGAAAAACATTTATGATTTTCCTTCCACTTCACAATTATGAGCCACTTTGTCTCGGTCTATCACAAAAATCCCAATAAAATACATTTACATTTTTGGTTGTAACATGACAAAATGTGAAAAATGTCAAGGGGTATGAATACTTTTACAAGGCACTGTGTATACATATAGGTGATTCTGCATTCCTGGCTAGTGGGCACGTGCGTTCGCCGCTGGTGCGGTGGCTATTCTGTGATTAGACACAGCACAAGCTGATCGGCGAGGAGGAAGACAGGACAGAGCTCTGCATATGTAATCAATACAGAGCTCTGTCCTGTCAGTGGCGATGTGGCTTAGTCCAGGGGGTCTCCAAACCATGACCAGAGGGCGGAATGTGGCCCTGTGCTTGCTTTTGCTGTCCCCTTGGGGCACTATTCCTCCCACTGACACCAGAAATGGGGAACGAATTCTCCCACTGTCACCAATTATGGGGCACTTTTTCTCCCACTGACACCAGAAATGGGGCACTATTCCTCCCACTGACACCAAAAATGGGGCACTATTCCTCCCACTGACACCAAAAAATTGGGCACTATTTCTCCCACTGACACCAAAAAATGGGGCACTATTCCTCCCACTGACACCAAAAAATGGGGCACTATTCCTCCTACTGACACCAAAAAATAGGGGGCACTATTCCTCCCACTGACACTGACACCAAAAATGGGGCACTATTCCTCCCACTGACAACAAAAATGGGGCACTATTCCTCCCACTGACAACAATGGTGCAATTGTATTTACTCCCATTGTCCACCAAGCCTACGGCATTGTTTACTCCCACTGATGCCAGGGCATTTTCCACTCCCATTGGCCACAGTCCGGCCCCCCTAAGGTTTGAAAGGCAGTAAACTGGCCCTTTGTTTCAAAAGACACCCCTGCCTTAGTCAGAGCACCTCACAACACACACATAAACACTGGCTAGGCACACATTTAACCCTTTGATTGCCCTAGATGTTTAACCCCTTCCCAGCCAGTGTCAGTACAGTGACTGTGCATATTTTTAGTGCCGATCGCTGTATTAGTGTCACTGGTTCCCACAAAGTATCAGTTAGTGTCAGATTGTTTGCCAAAATATCGCAGTCCCACTATAAGTCGCTGATCGCTGCCATAACTAGTATAAAAAAAAAAATTCCAGTATATATATGTCATAGTTTGTAGACGCTATAACGTTTGCGTAAACCAATCATTTTTTTTTTTACCATGTAGCAGAATACATATTGGCCTAAATTTATAAAGAAATTAGATTTTTACATTTTTTATTGAATATGTTTTATAGCAGAAAGTTAAAAAATATATTTTTTTCAACATTTTCGGCCTTTTTTTCGTTTATAGCGCAAAGAATAAAAAAATGCAGTGGTGGTCAAATACCAACAAAAAAAAAGCTGTATTTGTGGGAAAAAAATGTAACGTATTTTGTTTGTGTACAGCTGATTGTTCTGGGGGCACTCGATAGGAGGGAGGAGCCAGGAGCACTGTTGGGGACCCAAGAAGAGGAGAATCGGGGCTGCCCTGTGCAAAACCACTGCACAGAGCAGATAAGTATAACATGTTTGTTTTTTGTTTTTTTTTTGCCTTTAAAGGGGTTGTAAAGGCAGAAGGTTTTTTATCCTAAAGTGGTTGTAAACCCTTACAACACTTTTTGCTACAGGTAAGCCTATAATAAGGCTTACCTGTATCTACCCAGGATATCTCCTAAACCTGACGTCATCGCGGCTCTGGCTAATCACTGCGCTGTAGCCCGCGATACCCGGAAGTAACTCTGTGAGCGGTGTCGGTTGCCGGAGCGGTGTACGAGGACGGCTGCAGGGGCTTCGATCTCAGGTAAGTAATTCATAATGAGCTAGTATGCTAAGCATACTAGCTCATTGAGCCTTTGTCTTGCTGTTTTTTTTTTTTTTGTCCTAGGGTTTACAACCACTTTAATGCATTCTATGCATTAAGATAAAAAAAAAACCTTTTGTGTGCAGCAGCCCCCCCCCCCTAATACTTACCTGAGCCCCATCTCTATCCAACAATTTTACAGGAGTGTCTCAGCTTCCTGGGACTCCCCTCCTCATTGGCTAAGATAGCCAATGAGGAGGGGATCAGGAGAGAGAGGGACTAGCTGGGTCGTGGCTCCATGTCTGAATGGACACAGGGCTGTGACTCTGCTTGGGTGTCCCCCACACCAAGCTGCTTGCTGTGGGGGCACTCAACAGGAGGGAGGGGCCAGGAGCACAAAAGAGGGACCCAGAGAAGAGGAGGATTCAGGCCACTCTGTGCAAAACCAACTGCACAGAGCAAGTAAGTATAGTTACATAGTAAGGTTGAATAAAGACACCAGTCCATCCAGTTCAACCTGAGTGAGTGTCTACAATTACCCCTATCCCTGTACATTGCACACTCACATCGGTCCCTACCCTCAAGGAGCCCACAATACAAGGTCCCCAATTCATACACTAGAGCCAATTTTGGACAGAAGCCAATTACCCTACCAGCATGTCTTTGGAGTGTGGGAGGAAACCGGAGTACCCGGAGGAAACCCACGCAGGCACAGGGAGAACATGCAAACTCCAGGCAGGTAGTGTCGTGGTTGGGATTCGAACCAGCGACCCTTCTTACTGCTAGGTGAGAGTGCTACCCACTACACCACTGTGCCGCCCCCTATGACATGTTTGTTTTGTTTTTTGTTTTTTAAAAACGAGACTTTACAATCATTTTGATATCACTTTTTAAATTTCAGCTTGAGCTATTGATTTCTGTAAAAACCACCATCACATCCAAAAATCACCATAATGCCTACAGACCCCAAATTCCACCCCACAATTTATTGAGGTGAGGTAACCATCAGCGTCACATCAAAGAAGCAAACTAAGCCTGGAAAATGCGAAATGGAGCCTAAAGCTCCACCTGCTGTCTGAAAAAGAGAATGCATAATATTAGCATATTCAAATGACTTTTTTTTTTTTTTTTTTAATGATTCTGCCCGTAATAAATACATTATGTACCAATCCACTAAACATTCCATTTGTTGGTGCCGCCATTACAGTTGCCTTTGGCTATAAGCTCAGCAGTTGTTAGGCACTTCTGCTGTCACTATCCCAACATCATATTGCCTGCAGGCCCCAAATTCCACACAAAGCTCCACATTTTATTGAGGTGACCCCGATGGGTAAATGCGATTTTGGATCAGTTAAGAGAAAAATTTAAGCTGTCCAATCTTTGTATAAGGAATGCTTTTTTTCTTCTTGTAAAGATTGGAATGCTTGTAAAATACTTCCGCACATACGGCATGGATTTATGGACTTTTGGGTTCAACTGCACACAGCTGCAATAAGTGAATTAGTATTTTCTTAGGGATTAAAATGTAGCCGAGGACTATGCTTTACATGGTAATGTACTTCTCAGTGATGCGTCATTCAGGCTGTGAAATGTTAACGTGATTATTATGCTTACCGTCATATGATTGTCACGTGCTTTGCTCGTTAACACAACTTTATTTTGCATTAGAACATGCCTGTAGTATGTTAGTAGAAGCATATGGCAGTGCATGCAACTGCAGTAGATTCCTGAGATAGGCAGACCATACACTATACAGTCTGTTTATACAATCTCCTTCAGATCTACTCAACTATGTAGTGCAAGGACCTGCCCAGTTTGATACATTGTGGTTTGTCCTCATTCTACAGTACACTAGTTTGGTAACTCTAATGCCGCGTACACACGTACGGACTTTTGCCGGCGGACCTAAGTCCAGCGAACAATCCGCTGGACTTTCCCGCTAGGTACGCCGGACTAAAAAGCGAACGGACTTGACCACACACGATCACGCAAAAAGTCCGGCGGTTCACGCGATGACGTACGCACGTACGACGGGACTAGAAAAAGGAAGCTCGAGATCCCAAACGACACCCTTTGGGCCCCGTCAGCTAATCTCGTGTGTATCGCGTGTTAGTTGACGTTTGGTTAGAGACGATTCGCGCTTCTCAGACTTCTGCTTAATTCGTTCGCTTCTGCCGTTCAGTTTGTGCTTGTGAGGTTTGTATCTGGCTTTCAGTGCGTGTGGATCAGTTCCTACCTGTTCTCAGGCCGTTCTGGTCCGCTCGTTCCTGTTTTTCAGGTCGTTCTTCATAGGCCTTGCTGTTCTTCAGTGCGTTCTGTTAAGTTGTTTGTTTGATCAGCCGACCGTTTTGAAGCCATGGAGTGTGGACGTACTCGGGAACGAGTTCGTGCTGTGCAGGGGCTCGGTGTTGCGGTTAACACCTTGGCACGAGCCCGGTCCATGAACAGGGTGAGGAGGAGTTCATGGACCAAGAATTGGTTGCGCCAGCGTGACCAATTCTCGCATATGCCTTTGCTCCGTGAGATCCGTGAGAATAATCCTGATGATTTCAGGAATTATCTCCGGATGACGGACCCCATTTTTCACCGTCTGTTGGCTTCGCTGTCCCCTTATATTAGCAGGCAGAATACCTGCATGCGGCAAGCCATCAGTGCGGAGCAGAGGCTAGTCGCCACGTTGCGTTACTTGGCGACGGGGAGAAGCTTGCAGGACCTCAAGTTCACGACAGGCATCTCCCCCCAGGCTCTGGGGCTCATTATTCCAGAGACCTGTTCTGCCATTATCCACGTCCTGCAGGAGGAATACATTAAGGTAAGTCTTCTCTTTTAAAATTACCTATGTCTTGTATGTTTGTTAATGTAGTGCATCAATGTCATCATTAGCTAATTACCATGATAGGACTATTCTATGATTGTCGCCTATTCCTTTTTTTTTGGTGTTTTTTTTTTTTTGTCTAGTATTTTATGTTTGACTTATCTAAATATTTTTAAGAATGTATTATTTAGTGGGTCACATGCATATTTGCTTGCACCAACCTCCCCAGCATGGAAGCTTGGCCCCCTAAACACCCCTAGCCTAGTCACTTTCTTTGGTTAAAAATGTATATTACCAGCTCCATTGTACAGCTTTACTCACCCCCCCTTTCACCCCACTTGACCCTCATTTTTAAATTGATTGCATGTGTTTTTGGTCAGCTTGTAATTATCCCCACCCCCCCCACACCCCCTGATAATTAATATCATGTGTTTTTGGTCAGCTTGTAATTAGCCCCTCCCCCCCACACCCCCTGATAATTAATATCATGTGTTTTTGGTCAGCTTGTAATTATCCCCTCCCCCCCACACCCCCTGATAATTAATATCATGTGTTTTTGGTCAGCTTGTAATTAGCCCCCCCCCCCCCACACCCCCTGATAATTAATATCATGTGTTTTTGGTCAGCTTGTAATTAGCCCCTCCCCCCCCACACCCCCTGATAATTAATATCATGTGTTTTTGGTCAGCTTGTAATTATCCCCTCCCCCCCACACCCCCTGATAATTAATATCATGTGTTTTTGGTCAGCTTGTAATTATCCCCTCCCCCCCACACCCCCTCCCCCCCCTCCACCCCTGATAATTAATATCATGTGTTTTTGGTCAGCTTGTAATTAGCCCCTCCCCCCCCCCACACCCCCTGATAATTAATATCATGTGTTTTTGGTCAGCTTGTAATTAGCCCCTCCCCCCCACACCCCCTGATAATTAATATCATGTGTTTTTGGTCAGCTTGTAATTATCCCCACCCCCCCCCCCCACACCCCCTGATAATTAATATCATGTGTTTTTGGTCAGCTTGTAATTATCCCCACCCCCCCCACACCCCCTGATAATTAATATCATGTGTTTTTGGTCAGCTTGTAATTATCCCCCCCCCCCCCCACACCCCCTGATAATTAATATCATGTGTTTTTGGTCAGCTTGTAATTATCCCCACCCCCCCCCCCACACCCCCTGATAATTAATATCATGTGGTTTTGGTCAGCTTGTAATTAGCCCCTCCCCCCCACACCCCCTGATAATTAATATCATGTGTTTTTGGTCAGCTTGTAATTATCCCCTCCCCCCCACACCCCCTGATAATTAATATCATGTGTTTTTGGTCAGCTTGTAATTATCCCCTCCCCCCCACACCCCCTGATAATTAATATCATGTGTTTTTGGTCAGCTTGTAATTAGCCCCTCCCCCCCCACACCCCCTGATAATTAATATCATGTGTTTTTGGTCAGCTTGTAATTAGCCCCTCCCCCCCCACACCCCCTGATAATTAATATCATGTGTTTTTGGTCACCTTGTAATTATCCCCACCCCCCCCCACACCCCCTGATAATTAATATCATGTGTTTTTGGTCAGCTTGTAATTATCCCCACCCCCCCCACACCCCCTGATAATTAATATCATGTGTTTTTGGTCAGCTTGTAATTATCCCCCCCCCCCCCCACACCCCCTGATAATTAATTTCATGTGTTTTTGGTCAGCTTGTAATTATCCCCACCCCCCCCACACCCCCTGATAATTAATATCATGTGTTTTTGGTCAGCTTTTAATTATCCCCCCACCCCCCCCACACCCCCTGATAATTAATATCATGTGGTTTTGGTCAGCTTGTAATTATCCCCACCCCCCCACACACACCTTTAATTAATTGCATGTGTATTGTGTGACCTTACCATTATATACTCCCCACCCACATCCCCATTATTATCTTCTCTGGTCCATCAGAGGGGTCATCAATCAGAGATTTGTGCCTTTTATCCTTAATCTTTTGGCTTTATTTCAAGGATTTACAAAATAAATACATATGTTCTTCCAAATTGTTTTTTAATTTGTTGCATTTAGTTTGGTGTTTTGCCTGGTTTATAATTTAAATTGTATCTTTCTGTTTGACTTCACAGTGTCCCTCCACGCCACAGGAATGGCAGACTGTGGCTTCCCAGTTTGCTGCCCGTTGGGACTTTCCCAACTGCGGAGGGGCGATTGACGGCAAACACGTGCGAATTGTGCCCCCACCCCATTCGGGGTCATACTATTGGAATTATAAGGGGTTCCATAGTATCGTGTTGATGGCGGTGGTGTCGGCACACTATGAATTTCTGTATGTGGATGTGGGGAAAAACGGCCGGATGTCGGACGGAGGAGTCTTCAACCACACGGAGTTCGGTCATCGTCTCCAAACTGGTGGGCTGGAGCTGCCACCAGATGAAGATAATGTGGAGGGACTCCCGTTCGTCTTCATTGCCGACGAGGCGTTCGGTCTGGGTGACCATCTGATGAGGCCATTTCCCCAACGATCCCTCACCCCTGAGAGGAGGATTTTTAACTATCGGTTGGCCAGAGCAAGAAGGGTGGTGGAAAATGCCTTTGGTATTATGGCCAACCGTTTCAGATTGCTCCTTACATCGCTACATCTGGCAGAGTACAAACTCAATACTATTATTCTAGCATGCTGTGTCATGCACAATTATTTGCGGAAACATTCAGGAACATACTCCTTACCAATTGGCCCTGAGGCCGGAGTGGAAGGCAACATGACAGGGCTGGATAATCGCCCTCTTGGTTCCGCACCACAATCAGCCCAGCAAGTGCGGGACCTTTATTTACAGTATTTTAATGGTAGGGGGGCCATTGAAATGGCAGCAGACCCTTAAACCATCTTTTTCATTTACAATGAATAAATACAGTTATTTATGTTTGAAATATTGGTCGTTTCGTATTGTTTTGCTTTTAATTTGGCCTGTTTTATATGTTGTCCTAGTGCACATCTTAATAGTGGGAAACTTGTTTAGCGTTTAGTAAATAAGCCCCTTTGTCAATGAACCACAACATGTTTTTGTCAAACTGGTAGTATTTAAAAAGAAGAAGCCACACATTTTTGAATTTGTGCAAACATTATTTTTTTTATTATAGTGCACATCCAAAACTTTTTATTATTTTTTTTTATTTTTTTTTTTTTTTGGTTGTTTTTTGGTATTTTTGGTTTTTTTTTTTTTTTTTTTTTTTTTTTTTTTGGAACATGATTTTTTTTTTTTTTTTTTTTTTATGTTATCTTTTTGACATTTTTTTGGTGTTTTTCTCACAACATATTGTTTTATTTTTTGGGATTGATTTTTTAAAACAAACATAAAAACATGTTTAAAATTGTTTAAAAATTTTGTCTTAGCATTTGAAATTATTTACACAATGTAAAAGTCCAGAACTTACAAAGTTCAACAGGTAACCCATGAACAGAAGAAGCCAAATTTTGAATATGCACACTAATTTAACTGGAAAATGGGTAATGTCAACATGTGCTATGTTCCATCATGGGGAATCAATGGACGTGTTTTGTGTGTGAAACCCCTTCCCTCTCACCTACTAGCATTAGGGGTTGCAAACACAAAATGCGTCCATTGAGATCCCCTGATGGCACATAGCACATGTTGACATACCGTGTGCATATTTAAAATTTGGCCTCTAAAATTAGTTAAACAGCGCTTCAAAAGGGAATGAAGGACATGATTGATGTTAAGAAATGTAAAAGGGGTCTTTAGATTCTCCCCAAAACATCAATCATGTCCTTCATTCCCTGCTGCATGGTGGCCATCTCCTTCTGCATGTTTTCCAGCTGCAGATTCCAGGCCATGATCTGCCCAATAAGCCTGTGGGCACTGTCAGTGGTAAATGGCTCCGCAGCTTGTCGTTCCACAAACAGATCAGCATCACCTAAAAGTTGGGTAGAGAAAACACAAGAAAAAAAGTGTCAAAAACATGCAGACCTTAATTTATTAGCTCAATCTGTGTTCTGAGACACTCACTTGGTGGGGTGCAGATTTGATCGACTTCAACGACCTGTTCCGCCACATCCACGCGTGGGCTTGGGCTAACTGCCCAATTAGTCTGGTGAGGCCGGGAGGTCCTCGTAGGTTCGGACTGACGTCTGAGTCTTTTGCCCCCTATGGTAATGGAACACAAAAAGGTACACTTTTGAATCACACTGATATTTGAGTGCCAAAATAGGATTAGTAAACATTGTTTAAAAGTCTTGCCAATTATTAGCAGTTTGTTAGAAGATCCTACTTGAAGACAGAATTGAAATGTCTATCTAATGAAACTCCAATACTTAAAGCGCCCTTCAACCCTAAATTTGAACTTCCGCTCATTGGATCCCTGCACCCCTGTGGTGTCTTATTTTTAACGTTTTAGGGGGGATGGGTTGCAGATACCTGTGTAAGGCAGGTATTTGCACACACATCCGGCCCTAGACTCCCACAGAAGTATACGCCACATCCCGTCCCACCGTGCTGTCTGCTGGGACACACAGGGGTCCCCGAGCTTGCGCGGACCAGTCCTATTGCATTGCGCAACTGGCGCATGCCCAATAGTGACCCGGGAAGTGAAGCCGCAAACATTAATTTCATGATTGCAAGATCAGAGATTGTAGCTGCACCATCCAAGGGACAGGTGAGTGTACTTCTTTGAAAAGTCACCACCTACAGTATTTAGAGATGATGAGCATTTTTTGGGAATTGTGAGCATGAGACCCTGCTTAACATATTTATCCCCCCCCCCCAAAACAGCCTCTGGAGTCCCTGTGTAAGTTACCCGTAAAACCCTTACTACAGCAGTAATTGTATAGATAGTGACAATAATAAACAACCTTACAACTCCAACAACCCAAAGCCAGGTAAACTCAATAAACGTTATGAAGACAAACGGAACTTTCATCAAATATGCGCAAGTTTCACGAACGAATGGTAATAACATCTGCGCAAGTTTCAGGTACGAATGGTAATTACATCTGCGCAAGTTTCAGGTACGAATGGTAATAACATCTGCGCAAGTTTCACGGACGAATGGTAATTACATCTGCGCAAGTTTCACGAACGAATGGTAATAACATCTGCGCAAGTTTCAGGTACGAATGGTAATAACATCTGCGCAAGTTTCACGGACGAATGGTAATTACATCTGCGCAAGTTTCACGGACGAATGGTAATTACATCTGCGCAAGTTTCAGGTACGAATGGTAATAACATCTGCGCAAGTTTCACGGACGAATGGTAATTACATCTGCGCAAGTTTCACGGACGAATGGTAATTACATCTGCGCAAGTTTCACGGACGAATGGTAATTACATCTGCGCAAGTTTCAGGTACGAATGGTAATAACATCTGCGCAAGTTTCACGGACGAATGGTAATTACATCTGCGCAAGTTTCAGGTACGAATGGTAATAACATCTGCGCAAGTTTCACGGACGAATGGTAATTACATCTGCGCAAGTTTCACGAACGAATGGTAATAACATCTGCGCAAGTTTCAGGTACGAATGGTAATAACATCTGCGCAAGTTTCACGGACGAATGGTAATTACATCTGCGCAAGATTAGACATATCAAGTATAACCATAGTAGCGCACGTGCTTGACTTACTTTTTTTGATGGCTTTTCGAATTCTCCTGTATTGATCGTGCTCCCTGGATTTGATGTCGGACCATCGTTTGCGCAGTTGATCCTTGCCCCTTCGTACGCCGAATTTCTGCTCCAGGGTGCTGACGATTGTAGTGAGAATCTTGTCCTTGCGCAAGTTGGGACGAGGGTACGGCCCATTTTCCCCGTCGTAATCTTCCCTTTGGAGGATGTCCACCATCTCCACCATCTCTTCAAAGGCCATATTGGTGGCCTTATATCTGCTGCTGGATGTAGATGTGTTGGCTTCTTGGCTTTCCTCCGCGCTACTGGCTGAGAATGTGTCCGCCATATTCATGAATTAATTCACCAACAATGCAACGAGGGGAAGCGGGGCGGGGAATACTCGTCATGAGGAACGTCATGGGCGGGCGACGCGGAGGACGCAGGCGGACTTCGACGCGTGCGCAGTGTATATAAGGCTGTTTGAGGGGCCCACGTGTTCCCGAACGGAAGTAGCGAGCGCTCTGTACGAAGGTAAGTGTTTTCTAGGATGCATTACTGTGTTTTTTTTTGGGTTTTGGGCCAGCATTTTTTAAGGATATGTGTGTGTTGCTGCCTGTGTGTAGGGGTTGCTGCCTGTGTGTAGGGGTTGCTGCCTGTGTGTAGGGGTTGCTGCCTGTGTGGAGGGGTTGCTGCCTGTGTGGATGTGTTGCTGCCTGTGTGTAGGGGTTGCTGCCTGTGTGGATGTGTTGCTGCCTGTGTGTAGGGGTTGCTGCCTGTGTGGATGTGTTGCTGCCTGTGTGTAGGGGTTGCTGCCTGTGTGTAGGGGTTGCTGCCTGTGTGTAGGGGTTGCTGCCTGTGTGTAGGGGTTGCTGCCTGTGTGGATGTGTTGCTGCCTGTGTGTAGGGGTTGCTGCCTGTGTGGATGTGTTGCTGCCTGTGTGTAGGGGTTGCTGCCTGTGTGGATGTGTTGCTGCCTGTGTGTAGGGGTTGCTGCCTGTGTGTAGGGGTTGCTGCCTGTGTGGATGTGTTGCTGCCTGTGTGTGGGTGTGTTGTGTAATGTTTGTTAAGAAAAACTGGTTGTGCGTTTTAAGTAACATTTGTGTTTTTGGTCTTTTGTATTGCCATTACTAACAAAACAGAAACAAACATGTCATCACCCCAGTTGAATCCATTCAAGGACCAGCAGTTCATGTCCGAATTCATTGCCCTGTACAGAAAAAATACCAACCTGTGGCAGCTCAAGAACCCTTTGTATGGCAATAGGGATGTCCGGAAGGCAACACTGGGGCCACTTGTGGCTTTTGTGAAGACTAAAGTCCCCAACGCAAACACCAAGTTTGTGGAAGCCAGAATTGCAAGTTTAAGGCACATGTACAAGCGGGAGCGCAAGAAGATTGAGGAATCAGTCAGATCAGGAGCAGCAGCAGAGAATGTTTATGTACCCAAGCTGTGGTACTACAACCAACTGACTTTTATAGGTGACCAGATGGAACCCAGGGAATCACTGTCGACTCTTCCCTCCACCCTTCCCTCCACTCTTCCCTCCACTCTTCCCTCCACCCCAGCTGAGGCTTCCACGGAAGGAGAAGACCCCTCCACCTTGGAGCAGGCTGATGCGCCCAGCTGGAGCCAGGTATATATTTAGTAGCCTAAATTGTGATTGTGTGAATATTAATGCTGTCAACGTTAAAATGTGAAACAATTAACACCCTGAACTCAGAATTGTGAAAAAAACTGACAAAAATTATGCACACTTCTAAAAAGTGTTGGTGCAACATATCGATACATATATAGTGTATACATACATCCAGTAGTGGCAAAAAAAGCGTTAGACAACATTGGTGATCTGCTTGGAAAATGCAGGGGTCCAAATGATAGCCTTTTGGATCTTTTGGAAAATTTAGATGCTCGTTCCTAAGTTTACAATTGGATGATTGAGTAGGCCAGAAACCACAAAACAGGTGTTTGATTTTTGTTTTTATTTGCACACAGGATGAGCTGACCCAGGATGATGCCGGGACAAGTGGTATGGAGGAGGAGGAGGACATGCCCAGCGAGAGCCAGGAGGTGGCTGGGCCCAGCACGAGCCAGAGTGACAGCCAGACCCAATTAAGAAGTCTACCTCGACCCCTGCCCTTACCCCCAAGAAGGCCCAGGAGGATGACCATTGTGGAGGAGGAATCACTGGAACTGATTCGGAAGGCGAGTGCGATTCTCGACAAACCCCCCCTTCCAGAAGAGGGCTATGGCAGCTACGTGTCCAGCAGGTTGCTGCAAATGGAGAGGGGCCAACGGCACCTGTGTGAGGGCCTAATTTCTGAGGCAATTAGGGGGGGTTTGAGGGGTGAATTACGAGAATCCACCCGCCTGACCCATGAAGGCCCGACACCAACTTCTCCTCCTCCTCCTCCTCGTCTTCCTTCTCCTCCTCCTCCTCCTCCTCCTCCTCCTACTCCTCCTCCTACCACAAGTCAGCCTCCAAGGAAGCGTGCAGGGAAGACTGCAGGGAAGAGTGCAGGGAAGCGTGGTGCGAAGAGTCGGAAGTGATTGCCTGGCTTCAGTCTGGTCTCACAGAAGACACAGGCTGTTGTAGTGCCACAGCTTGGGGACATAGATGTCATCTGCTGCTGTTCCTGGTCTGTCTGATTCCTGGTCAATCTTCTTGTGCTCCCTATATTGTATGAAATGTGCCCAAGCTTAATTTTTGGCTTCACAAACTTGGTGTCTGCCGTTGGGGCAAAAAGTCTTCACAAAATCTACAAGTGGCTCCAGTGTTGCCTTCCTATTTTGTTTTGCCTTGTTTGTTTTAACCAGAATAAATGGTCATTTTATTTTCATCAAATAATGATATACGTGCTTGATATTCAAAAACATAGTTTCTTTAGGAGTAGGCAGGTACATGTCTAAACATTCATTTGACAATACAAGTGTAAAGTGCAACTTCAATGGAACTGCAAGTGCAGTCGCTGGAAAGGTGAGGTTTAAGATCGGAATTAAGGGCAAGCTCTGCTGACTCCACAATTGTATCATGTGTAATAACTAATCCTTTTGATAACCAACAAATAATAAAAAATATCTATATAGAGATATATGTACATATATAATATATAGATATATATATATATATATATATATATAATTTTATTTTTATACACGTATAGATCTATATATCTATATATATATTTTATATATATATATATATATATATATATGTAGATATCGATATATATTTTTTTGCGCTTATTGAGAAATATAGATATATTTTTCATTTGGTGATTTGGATATCTATATATCTATATCTATATATCTATATCTATATATATATATATATATATATATATATATATATATATATATATATATATACAAATATATAACTTCACTAAAGAATGCTGAAGAAAAAACGTTCGGGAGTACTCTGCGTGAATATACAAGCAGCAAGGCAAAATCATTCTTCAAGTACGATACCATACAAATCCCGCTGTCAGAAAAAAAAAAACAAAAAAATTAAACAGCGTGACGATTGTGCGAGCTTCAAAACGAAGGCTAGTTTTACCAGACCGAGCGAGTCCGTGACATAATAGCTACTGAGCATGCGTCCTTTTTGGTACGCCGGACCATACTACACACGACCGGATTATCCGCTGGACTGCCAAGTCCAGCGGATAATTTGAGAACAAAACCTGAAACTTTAGTCCGCCGTACTTTGGCCAAAAAAAGTCCGCCGGCGCCTACACACGAGGGGATTATCCGCTGGACTTCGGTCCAGCGGATAATCCCGCGGGATAGTCCCTTCGTGTGTACGCGGCATTATGGAGATTGTACAATCAGATTGCATTCTGTATGACAGGCTATAAGCTGATCTCATGGGCGTCCGCAGGTAGGGGCAAGGGGGGTCAAGTGCCCCCCCCCCCCTGGAATCAGGGATCACATCTTAAATTCAGCACAGTTGCTTCGCTATTACCAGTGGGGTGACACCATTAAGGTGCTGTCAAGCCCCCATCAGTGTAGTGTGACTTTGGGCTCTTTTACCTGCTCTGTCCAGCAGAGAACTCGGCGGTGCTGTAACAGGAGAAAGGTGAGCTGCGGGCTATCAGAGGTCACCCCCGCTCACCCCCCCCCCCTTTCTCCTGTCAGGAAGAAGAGATGGCAGCTCTCACCAGGTTCCCCGCCCAGCTTCTTGCCCGCTCCATTCCTTCCCTATTGGCCATTACTGAGGGCCAATCAAAGGAAACTAGGAGAGCAGAGCATCATGGGACATGTAGTCCCAAAGATTGGCAGCCCCATTTTCCGCAGGGAGGAGGCTACAGCTCGATCAAGAGAGAGATTAAGAGACTGCAGCCTGGAAAAAAAGCTGAGGGAGAGAGTTCTACAGGACAAAGAAAGAGGAGTGTGCTGGGCGGAAGCCAGAGAGAGAGCCACGCTGTCCAGTGCCACCAGAGAGAGCCATGCTGTTCAGCGCCACCAGAGAGAGCCACGCTGCCCAGCACCACCAGAGAGAGGAAGGCTGGGCCACTTCCAGGGTACAGACATGCTACACTACTGACCAGAGTCACCCCCGGGGAACCCAGAGTGAGCGATCGTCCAGCCGGAGGGATCACTCCTGTAGTTTCGCTGGGTCTGGTAAGAGGGCCTGTTGGCCATTATCCATTACTTATCCTAGGGATTGTGATACTGACATTGTCAAAAAGGGGCGGTGCATGGGTGACCCTAAAGTGATGCCCCCCCCCCTGCGGACGCCCATGGCTGATCTGATTGGTTGCTGTAGGTTCATGTTTTGGTTTCTGTTCACCTGTCCCAGGTATCTGGTGGTCATCTATGCTTTGAACTGTTTGCCCTTCTTGCCACATCTGCGCTTATGCCATCTAGTGTCAGACGTCTGTAATGTATCCGTGGTCACCGAGAGTTCATTCAGTCAGATTGGAGTCTCTGTGATTGAATAGGCCAGGGTTCTGGGCAATGTCGATACATTTTAGAACATTTTCCATAGAAATTTCTTGGTGAGTTTTTCATGAAGTATGTTGCCTGGTCTTTCCTCAACCCCCCCATGATTGGGCTGGAGACCAGCATGTAGATTGTGATAATGTGTGTATAGCCAATTTGTACGCACATACCAGGGTCAGTTTAGACAGGACAGTTAACCTACCGGCATGTCTTTGGAGTGTGGGAGGAAACCCATGCAAACAAAGAGAGAACATTCAAACTCTATACAGATAATGTCCTGGCCAGGAGTTGACTTGAGGACCCTAGCGCTGCAAGGCATAAGTGCCAGTCACAAAGCCACAGTGCTGCCAGGTCATCTGGTACTGAATATAAATTCTGCTTGGTGCACTGTGATAGTACTTGGTTGTTCCTGGTCTTTGTTAGCTTTGGTGTTTTTTTCTGAAATTGTATCTGTTTTTCCTACTCTGGCTTGATCCTTGGATTCTGATGGTTGGACTCTTGACTCCCTATCCTGATTATTGCCCACTTGCAAGTTCCCAATCATTTCTTACCAGCCCTGACCTTATCTGTGCTACCGCTGTGCCTGAACAGTGCCTACCCTGACATTGCTTTGATCTATGGATTATGCTTCTATTATTGACTTGGTACTTTACTTTGGACCTCTGCCTCTGCCATTAGCTGACATCAGTGAGGCAAACCTTGCATCCAAAATGCTAAAGCAGCCTTTATCAATTATCTTACCCCAGGGAAACCCTTAATAATCATTTTTAGGTCTTGGGAAGGCCCTTCTAAAACCATTTCATTGGGTGTCAGTGGGAAGAATGCTCCTTACAATGATGGTTAGTGAGAAGAATGTTCCTTACATTGGTGATCAGTTGAAAGAATGTCCCTTGCCTTAGTGGTCAGTGGGAAGAATGTCCCTTACATTGGTGGTCAGTGGGAAGAATGTCCCTTACATTGGTGGTCATTGGGAAGAATGTTCCTTACATTGGTGGTCAGTGGGAAGAATGCTCCTTACATTGGTGGTTAGTGAGAAGAATGTTCCTTACATTGGTGATCAGTTGAAAGAATGTCCCTTACATTGGTGATCAGTGGGAAGAATGCCCCTTACATTGGTGATCAGTGGGAAGAATGCCCCTTACATTGATGGTCAGTGGGAAGAATTTCCCTTACATTGGCGATTAGTGGGAAGAATGCTCCTTACATTGGTGGTCAGTGGGAAGAATGCCTCTTATATTGGATATCAGTGGGAAGAATGTTCCTTACATTGGTGATCAGTGGAAAAATTACCCTTACCTTGGTGGTCAGTGGGAAAAATGACCCTTACATTGGTGGTCAGTGGGAAGAGTGTTCCTTGAATTGGTGATCATTGGGAAAATTGACCCTTGCATTGGTGGTCAGTGGGAAGAATGCTTCTTACATTGGTGATCAAGTGGGAAGAATGTTCCCTTCTTTGGGGGTCAGCGAGAAGAAGGCCACTTTAATTAGTGGTCAGAATTCCACCCTTATAGGCAACTTAAAAGGTATTTTCTGTCATGCCACTGGCTTGGCATTGGCCCAGAGACTAGGCAGGCACCATCATGGGAGGTCTATTAGTCAGAGCTCAGGGAACCCCTAGCAACCTCTGGGGGGAACCCTGGTTGAGATGGTCTGTGCTAGAGGTTCTCTGAGATCAATAAGCTATTTTCCACTTACAACTGTCTATTTTCTACACCTATGCTGGGTTTAGGTGCGTCCAGTGAAGGTGAAATGACTGATGTTGAATAGCAGTCTTCCACCATTCTCCTATCCAATGGCATGCTTCTGTTGGCAATTTAGGGTGCCTCATTGGGGTGGTAGGTGTCTGCATTTTAGTGGCAAGAGCTCAGAGCAAGGTCGAGGTTTGCTTGTTGAGTGTAGCCAAGTCTTTGAATATTGTGAATATGTAATATAATGGATGACTGGTCCATTTTAATTTGGCAAAGAACATAACGTGGGTCTCCATAGGGGTCTCCATAGTATGGACAGAGGGGCCAAATCCAGCCCACTACAAGATTTTATTTGGCCCGCAGCTGGGGTCAGTAGCATGTTCTCAATGTGGACCCACAGTGCTCTCATATAGGTCACATTCCAGATCAGATTCCCTGATCATGTGCTTGACCCACCATTCTCAGGAGGAGAGGGCCGCTACAGGACTCTGATGGGAGACCCTGATGTAAGGGGGTCTTTGATGGGGTTCCTGATGTAAGGGGGACTTTGATGGGGTTCCTGATGTAAGATGGGACTTTGATGGGGTTCCTGATGTAAGATGGGACTTTGATGGGGTTCCTGATGTAAGATGGGACTTTGATTGGGTTCCTGATGTAAGGGGGACTTTCATGGGGTTCCTTATGTAAGGGGGGGCTTTTATAGGGTTCCTGATGTAAGGTGGACTTTGATGGGGTTCCTGATGTAAGGTGGACTTTGATGGGGTTCCTGAGGTAAGGTGGACTTTGATGGGGTTCCTGAGATAAGGTGGACTTTGATGGTGTTCCTGATGTAAGGGGGACTTTGATGGAGTTCCTGATATAAGGAGGGTCTTTGATGAAGACCCTGATGTAAAGGGGACTTTTATGGGGTTCCTGATGTAAGGGGGACTTTGATGGAGTTCCTGATGTAAGGGGGGTCTTTGATGAAGACCCTGATGTAAGGGGGGGACTTTGATGGGGTTCCTGATGTAAGGTGGACTTTGATGGGGTTCCTGATGTAAGGGGGGACTTTGATGGGGTTCCTGATGTAAGGTGGACTTTGATGGGGTTCCTGATGTAAGGGGGGACTTTGATGGGGTTCCTGATGTAAGGTGGACTTTGATGGGGTTCCTGATGTAAGGGGGGACTTTGATGGGGTTCCTGATGTAAGGTTAACTTTGATGGGGTTCCTGATGTAAGGGGGGACTTTGACGAGGTTCCTGATGTAAGGGGGGTCTTTGATGAAGACCCTGATGTAAGTTTTTTTTTATGAAGACCCTGATGTAAGGGGGGTCTTTTATGGGGTTCCTGATGTAAGGGGGACTTTGATGGGGTTCCTGATGTAAGGGGGGTCTATGATGAAGACCCTGATGTAAGGTGGACTTTTATGGGGTTCCTGATGTAAGAGGGGACTTTGATGGGGTTCCTGATGTAAGGGGGACTTTCATGGGGTTCCTTATGTAAGGGGGGGCTTTTATAGGGTTCCTGATGTAAGGTGGACTTTGATGGGGTTCCTGATGTAAGGTGGACTTTGATGGGGTTCCTGAGGTAAGGTGGACTTTGATGGGGTTCCTGAGATAAGGTGGACTTTGATGGTGTTCCTGATGTAAGGGGGACTTTGATGGAGTTCCTGATATAAGGAGGGTCTTTGATGAAGACCCTGATGTAAAGGGGACTTTTATGGGGTTCCTGATGTAAGGGGGACTTTGATGGAGTTCCTGATGTAAGGGGGGTCTTTGATGAAGACCCTGATGTAAGGGGGGACTTTGATGGGGTTCCTGATGTAAGGTGGACTTTGATGGGGTTCCTGATGTAAGGGGGGACTTTGATGGGGTTCCTGATGTAAGGTGGACTTTGATGGGGTTCCTGATGTAAGGGGGGACTTTGATGGGGTTCCTGATGTAAGGTTAACTTTGATGGGGTTCCTGATGTAAGGGGGGACTTTGACGAGGTTCCTGATGTAAGGGGGGTCTTTGATGAAGACCCTGATGTAAGTTTTTTTTTATGAAGACCCTGATGTAAGGGGGGTCTTTTATGGGGTTCCTGATGTAAGGGGGACTTTGATGGGGTTCCTGATGTAAGGGGGGTCTATGATGAAGACCCTGATGTAAGGTGGACTTTTATGGGGTTCCTGATGTAAGAGGGGACTTTGATGGGGTTCCTGATGTAAGGGGGGGGACTTTGATGAAGATCCTGATGTAAGGGGGGACTTTTATGGGGTTCCTGATGTAAGGTTAACTTTGATGGGGTTCCTGATGTAAGGGGGGACTTTGATGGGGTTCCTGATGTAAGGGGGGACTTTGACGAGGTTCCTGATGTAAGGGGGGGTCTTTGATGAAGACCCTGATGTAAGTTTTTTTTTATGAAGACCCTGATGTAAGGGGGGGTCTTTGATGGGGTTCCTGATGTAAGGGGAACTTTGATGGGGTTCCTGATGTAAGGGGGGTCTTTGATGAAGACCCTGATGTAAGGTGGACTTTTATGGAGTTCCTGATGTAAGAGGGGACTTTGATGGGGTTCCTGATGTAAGGGGGGACTTTGATGGGGTTGCTGATGTAAGGTGGACTTTGATGGGGTTCCTGATGTAAGGTGGACTTTGATGGGGTTGCTGATGTAAGGTGAACTTTGATGGGGTTCCTGATGTAAGGGGGACTTTTATGGGGTTCCTGATGTAGGGGGGGTCTTTGATGAAGACCCTGATGTAAGGGGGGTCTTTGATGAAGATCCTTATGTAAGGGGGGACTTTTATGGGGTTCCTGATGTAAGGGGGGACTTTAATGGGGTTCCTGATGTAAGGGGAATTTGATGAGAGAGGTGCGGACTGAATTTTTTTTGAAGTTTTATGACTGGCTCTGATTTATTTGGAATTTCTTTGCTTTGTTCTACTGCAGTTCTTTTTCTGGTGTTCTGAATTATATCCTAAAAAGCTCCAAATAAAGCTTATTAATTCATTTAAATTTAATTAATTTCTTTATAAAACAAATTTATTTTTATTTTTTGTACCCCAGTGATATGTATAAATGATATGATGTGGGTTTTGTATTGAACATTGATGATCCCCCTGATGTAGAGGTATCAATCTTTCACCGATATGAGAACACGAGACTCTTCATTTCTATGGGTTTTCCGGGTCTTTTGCTTTTATTGCTATTTTAATTATTGTCATTAAAAATATAAATTTGTGATCTTATTGTGCGGCGTGATGCCGTCCTCGCTTGCGTCCCGTCCTCAGGCCTAACAACCCCCTGCTTTCTACTGAGCTCGCCTCTTCCCCAGCACAGCGCGCCGCGCTCGCCCTCTTTTGTACACTAACTACATCCAGATGAAGCACAATGGGGAGGAGAGATGGCGACTTAAAGGCAACATTCCTTGTTTTTTTATAAGGAGGACAAACTCTTCCTAAAATGGGCCGTTCCCCATATGGGCATCATTTACAGATCATACACATTCTCCGCATTTTTCTCAGATTTACATACATGTGTGTGTGTGAGGACACGGACCTGGAACTGGGGGGCGCACTGCCATGTGCTGTGAGGACTAAAGAGGACATCGCCTTGAAAAACCGTACACAGAAAGAAATGAAAAAAAAAATCTAATATTTTAAATATGACACAGCAAAAAAGGTTCACTATAACCCCCCCCCCAGCCCCCCCCCCCCCCAGTCTGATAAATACGGAGTATGGGCCCTTGTGTATGTAGTAGTGTCTTGTCATGCCGGATGATCCCTTATGGCCGAGCTTCTCAACCACTTTTCCTTTGAAATTATTTCAACACTCAAAGGCGCCCCAGTTTAAAATGGGGACCCCTGTCACATCAGAAGCTCCTCCCCTTCACATTACAGCCCTCAGTCCCCCTCTTCCCCATTTATATCCTCATTCCTCATTTTCCCATTCATTTTAGTGTCCTGAGTCCCCCCGCCCCCCACCCTTTCACCTCGGAGTCCTCAGTCCCTTCCCCCCCTTTCACATCAAAGTCCTCAGTTTCCCCTTCACATCACAGGCCTCAGTCCCTCCCTCATGCTTCCCTTCATATCAGAGTCCTGAGTACCCCCTTTATATCATAGTCATCAGTCCACCCGTCCACCCCCCCACTTCATATCATAGTTCCCAGTCCCCCCTTCACATCAGAGTCCTCAGTCCCCCCCCTCATATATTAGAGTCCTCAGTCCCTCCTTCACATCAGAACCCTGAGTACCCCCCTTTATGTCAGAATCCTCAGTCCCCCTTATATCAGTGTCTTCAGTCCCCCTTCACATCAGAGTCCTAAGTACCCCCCTTCATATCAGGGTTCTCAGTCCCCCCTTTACATCAGAATCCTGAGTACCCCCCTCCCCTTCATGTCAGAATCCTCAGTCCCCCTTCACATCAGAGTCCTCGGTCCCCCCTTATATCGGTGTCTTCAGTCCCCCTTCACATCAGAGTCCTAAGTACCCCCCTTCATATCGGGGTTCTCAGTCCCCCCTTCACATCAGAATCCTGAGTACCCCCCCTTATCATGTCAGAATCCTCAGTCACCCTTATATCAGAGTCTTCAGTCCCCCCCTCTTATATCAGAGTCCTCAATCCCCCCTTCACATCAGAATCCTGAGTACCCCCCTCCCCCCCGCCATCATGTCAGAATCCTCAGTCCCCTTATATCAGAGTCCTCAGTCCCCCCCCTCTTATATCAGAGTCCTCAGTCCCCCCTTCATGTCAGAATCATCAGCCCCCCTTATAACCTCTTAGATTTTAAGCTCTAAGGAGCAGGGCCCTCTGATTCCTACTGTATTAAAGTGTATTGTATTTGTACTGTCTACCCTCAAGTTGTAAAGTGCTACGTAAACTGTTGGCGCAATATAAATACTATATAATAATAATAATATCAGAGTCTTCAGTCCCCCTTCACATCAGAGTCCTCAGTCTCCTCCTTCACATCAGAATATTCAACCCCCCCCCCCTTCACATTACAGTCCTTAGCCCAATTTCACTAATTTCACATCAGGGTCCTGAGTACCCCCTTCATATCAGAGCCCTCAGCCCCCCCCCTTTATATCAGAGTCCTCAGTCCCCCGCTTCACTTTAGAGTCCTCAGTCCCCCCTTCACATCATAGTCCCAAGTATCCCCCACCACATCAGACTCCCGAGTACCCCTTCACATCAGAGTCCTCAGTACCCCCCTTCATATCAGAGTTCCCAGACCCCCCCTAATTTCAAGAGTCCTCAGTCCTCCCTTTACATCAGAGTCCTCAGTCCCTTCCCCCCCTTGCACATCAGAATCCTCCCTTCCCACTAGGCCCCCTCCATTTTCATATTATAGTCCTCAACCCCCGCCCCCTTCTTCACATCAGAGACCTCAGTCCCCCCCCCCCCGTTCCCCCCCCCGCCCCCCCCCCCGCACCCCCCCCCCCCCCCCCCCCCCCGTTTCATAACAGAGTACTCATTCCTATCCCGCTTTCACATTAGAGTCCCCCATCCATCCTTTCACATGAGAGTCCCCCTTCTGAATACTGGGACTAGTGCCATGGGTTTCAAAAGTGCTGGTGACCCCCACCTGTACCATAGAAATGCATGAAGCAGTGTGGCACCCTTGATGAACCGAGGGGGCACACCAGGGATCCAAGACACCTGGCTGAGCAGTGCTGCCTTATGGAAAGTAAGGTGTTCATATTTACTGTGTAATAAATTCTTATCTCCCACATAGGGACACAGGATCCAATAAACCTTATGTGAGACTCCAACCCTTCTCCACTCCAAAATTATATTACAAAGTTTTGTCTGCTTTAAAGAGACTCTGTCACCGCCTATACCAGTGATGGCGAACCTTGGCACCCCAGATCTTTTGGAACTACATTTCCCATGATGCTCATGCACTCTGCAGTGTAGCTGAGCATCATGGGAAATGTAGTTCCAAAACATCTGGGGTGCCAAGGTTCCAAGTGCCAAGTATACTCTTTAAAGGGTTAATTCGCCTTTTCCCAGAAAATGCCTATGCATATAAGGGGTGTCTGTAGATAAAAAAACAAACCGTGCAGCTCTGACAAAAGTTGACTAATGCCCTTGATATAGGTGTTGGCCATTTACTTACCTCCCGAAACCTGTCTGAAAAACTCCTAGAGATGGTATCACCCCGTCCTGCCTGGTTGCCAGCACATTGCAAACCCACAAACGCTATGCCTATGTCTCTGCTGATAGTTGAACCCAGGCAGGGGCGGACTGACAACTCATGGGGCCCCCGGGCAATAGGAGATTATGGGGCCCCCAGGCAATCAGAGATTATGGGGCCACACAGTATACACACACACAGTATACACATACATGTACACACAGTATACACAGACATGTTTCTATTGGCTGAGAGGGTACTGGAGAGGTGGGGCAGCTATAATCTCTGGATTTTTAGACCAAAAGGATGTCGGTAAGGGACATTTCAGAAACGGATGTAAAAAAAACACAGATTTTTACATACTGTCCCTGGTTTTACTGAGGCTGGCAACCCTGATGAGGCCCCCTAGTGGCCCGGGGCCCTCGGGCAGTGGCCAAATGGTCAGTCCGCCCCTGAACCCAGGATCCCCGATCCTCAGGGTGCCAACCTATTACTACAACCTATGGCAAGGTCTCCATGTTTGACATCTTCAGATGAAAAGCAGAACGCGTCTCAGCAATTTAGAAAAGTCTGTTTTTTTTTTTTGTTTTGTTACTCCTTTAGATTGACCTTATTTGACTCTGGGTGAGCGGAGTATTCTATACGTGTTCTGTAAACTGAGACATCAGCTGCTCTGCTCCAAGCAGAACAATGTGTATTTTCAGCAAATGTGCCGTCTGATTTATTGTGGCAGAGCTAATGTTCCACTAATGTGTCACACTTCTACCTTCTTTGCTGTACCGTATTTACACAGTCCTCTCTGTCCATACAGATTTGTATGTTATGTTATGTATGGTATTGTTATGCTTATCGGAGATAGGACCATACCTGGGAAATGCTGGAAATTGGAGTTTCTGAGATGGGGGGGGGGGGGGGGGGTGGAGCTAAGTGAACACCTCACCAAACTGTGGGTGTGGCCGTATTGTAATAAAATTTGGGGTGGCGTAAAAACGGTCTGCACATCATTCCAGTGACGGGAAGGCCTCGTTTCGACTTGCTTTGCTGTCTGAAGTGTGATTCGGATCGGACTACAGACAGCAATAGACAGGAGTTATATCTCCTGTTTTTACTCCCTAATTACCAGACAACGGCATGCATTGTGTGTAGTTGCGGGGCAGTTGCAGCACGGCTCCATTCACTTGAATGGGATGTGCTCAGTGGGCGGTACTCCCTGCCGAGCATTACAGGGGGGTATAATAGGAATTATTTATGGTGTCTATTTATGTATTGGATATTGGTGAATGAGTAGCTCAATATCTATCATATGATTTATATTTTAAAAATAGCCTGCTGGGTCCCTCCCACAGCTCTGTTCTCTCTCCCTGTGCAGGGTGACTGGTCTTGTCTCCGCCCCCTCCTGTAATTTTCTGCAGGCAGCCTGTAGTGGGTGGGGTCTGCTGGGCCCCTCCCACAGCTCTGCTCTCTCCTTGTACAGGGTGACTGGTCTTGTCTCCGCCCCCTCCTGTCATTTTCTGCAGGAAGCCTGTAGTGGGTGGGGCAGCTGGGCCCCTCCCACAGCTCTGCTCTCTCTCCTTGTACAGGGTGACTGGTCTTGTCTCCGCCCCCTCCTGTCATTTTCTGCAGGAAGCCTGTAGTGGGTGGGGCCTGCTAGGTCCCTCCCACAGCTCTGCTCTCTCTCCCTGTGCAGGGTGACTGGTCTTGTCTCCGCCCCCTCCTGTTATTTTCTGCAGGCAGCCTGCAGTGGGTGGAGCCTGCTGGGTCCCTCCCACAGCTCTGCCCTCTCTCCTTGTGCAGGGTGACTGGTCTTGTCTCCGCCCCCTCCTTTCATTTTCTGCAGGCAGCCTGTAGTGGGTGGGGCCTGCTAGGTCCCTCCCACAGCTCTGCTCTCTCTCCCTGTGCAGGGTGACTGGTCTTGTCTCCGCCCCCTCCTGTTATTTTCTGCAGGCAGCCTGTAGTGGGTGGGGCCTGCTGGGTCCCTCCCACAGCTCTGCGCTCTCTACCTGTGCAGGGTGACTGGTCTTGTCTCTGCCCCTCCTGTAGTGTTCTGCAGGCAGCCTGTAGTGGGTGGGGTCTGCTGGGCCCCTCCCACAGCTCTGCTCTCTTTCTCTCCTCTTGTACAGGGTGACAGGTCCTGTCTCCGCTCCCTCCTGTTGTTTTTTTGCAGGCAGCCTGCAGTGGGTGGAGCCTGCTGGGATGCCCACACTGGACACTGGACCACCAGGGACACCACCAGGACCACCAGGGATGCACACAACAGATGGATCACCGGGGATGCCACCCTAGACCGCCAGGGATGCCAGTAAGTGCCCAAATATAGCCAATTAGTGCCCACACATCTTGCCAGTCAGTGCCAGTCAGTCAGTGCCTGCCAGATGTCTCCTCATCAGTGATGCCCAGCAGTGCCACCCATCAGTGTCCATCAGTGCCCACCCATGCCCACCAGTGCCCACCTATCAGTGCCAATCAGTGCCCACCCATGCCACCTATCAGTGCCACCCATAAGTACCCAAAAAATGCCAGCAGTGATCAAATACCACCAAAAGAAAGTTCTATTTGTGGGAACAAAATGATAAAAAAATTGTTTGGGTACAGTGTAGCATGACCGCGCAATTGTCATTCAAAGTGCGACAGCGCTGAAAGCTAAAAATTGGCTTGGGCAGGAAGGGACAAAAATGCCCTGTATTGAAGTGGTTAAATTCTAATTGCATTTTAGTGTAAATATGAGATCTGAAGTCTTTTTGACCCCAGATCTCATATTTAAGAGGTCCTGTCATGCTTTTTTTCTATTACAAGGGATGTTTACATTCCTTGTAATAGGAATAAAAGTGACCCCAATTTTTTTTTTTTTTTTTAGAAACTGTTTTTTTAAGCCCCCCCGTCCTGACAAGCTCGCGTGCAGAAGCGAACGCATACGCGAGTAGCGCTCACATATTAAAACGGTGTTCAAACCACACATGCGAGGTATCGCTGCGATCGGTAGAGCGAGAGCAATAATTCTAGCCCTAGACCTCCTCTGTAAATCAAAACATGAACATAAATGTCGCCTATGGAGATTTTAAGGGTAAAAGTTTGTCGACCATTCTACGAGCGGGCGTTATTTTGAAGCGTGACATGTTGGGTATCTATTTACTCGGCGTAACATTATCTTTCACAATAAAAAAAAATTGGGCTAACTTTACTGTTGTCTTATTTTTTAATTCAAAAAAGTGTATTTCTTCAAAAAAAGTTTGCTTGTAAGACTGCTGCGCAAATACGGTGTGACAAAAAGTATTGCAACGACCGACATTTTATTCTCTAGGGTGTTAGAAAAAATATATATAATGTTTGGGGGGTTCTAAGTAATTTTCTAGCAAAAAAAAATGTTTTTAACTTGTAAACAACAAATCTATAAAAGAGGCTCTGTCCTTAACCACATGCCGACCGCGCCATAGTCGAAAGACGTCTACAGCGCGGTCGGCTTATCCTGAGTGGACATCCTATGGACATCCTCCCAGAAACTTGGCCCCTGGGGCGCGCACTCGGGAACATCCGTGACCGCCGGGTCATCACGGATCACGGTGAACTGCCGCTGATATCGCCCGTTTACCACGTGATCGCTCCGTCAAATGACGGAGCGATCACATGTACACAAACCGGCGTCATGTAATGACGCCGGTTCCTCCCTCCCCTCTCTGTACCGATCGGTACAGTGAGAGGGGAGAAGCGGAAAGGGGGAGAGACGGGACCAGCGCTGTGGGCTGGATGTGTAGTGCCTACAGCGCTGGTCAGTGCCTGCAATACTCTGCCACCACTGTGCAATACTCTGCAACCACTGTGCAATGCTCTGCAACCACTGTGCAATACTCTGCAACCACTGTGCAATGCTCTGCCACCACTGTGCAATGCTCTGCAACCACTGTGCAATACTCTGCAACCACTGTGCAATGCTCTGCCACCACTGTGCAATACTCTGCAACCACTGTGCAATGCTCTGCCACCACTGTGCAATGCTCTGCAACCACTGTGCAATACTCTGCAACCACTGTGCAATGCTCTGCCAGCACTGTGCAATGCTCTTCCACCACTGCAATGCTCTGCAACCACTGTGCAATGCTCTGCAACCACTGTGCATTGCTCTGCCACCACTGTGCAATACTCTGCAACCACTGTGCAATGCTCTGCAACCACTGTGCAATGCTCTGCCACCACTGTGCAATGCTCTGCAACCACTGTGCAATACTCTGCAACCACTGTGCAATGCTCTGCCACCACTGTGCAATGCTCTGCAACCACTGTGCAATACTCTGCAACCACTGTGCAATGCTCTGCCACCACTGTGCAATGCTCTGCAACCACTGTGCAATACTCTGCAACCACTGTGCAATGCTCTGCCAGCACTGTGCAATGCTCTTCCACCACTGCAATGCTCTGCCACCACTGTGCAATGCTCTGCCACCACTGTGCAATGCTCTGCAACCACTGTGCAATGCTCTGCAACCACTGTGCAATACTCTGCCACCACTGTGCAATACTCTACCAATACCGTGCAACACTGTAATACTCTGCCAATACTTGCCAATACTCTGCAATAATTTTTAATAGAAACAAAGAATTTTTTTTTATTTTTTATTTTTTTACAGAATTTTCAGTATTTTTTGATTTATAGCGCAAAAAATAAAAAACCCAGCGGTGATTAAATACCACCAAAAGAAAGCTCTATTTGTGTGAAAAAAAGGACACAAAATTCATTTGAGTACAGTGTTGCATGACTGAGTAATTGTCATTCAAAGTGTGAGAGCACCGAATGCTGAAAATTGGTCTGGTTAGGAAGGGGGTTTAACTGCCCAGTGGGTAAGTGGTTAAAGAAAATATTTAAATGAAGATTTTTGTGTCCGGAGTTCATCTTTATTTATTATTAGTGACATAACTCACAGAGTAGTTCATGGATTCCCAAAGACAACATTTGCCCAGAAGATTGTAAACCTTCGTTCAGATCTCACCACTCTGGTTCTCTCCTGAGCAAAGTATCCCAAAATTCGTTAACCTCCCAAATATTTTTGCTGGCCTTACAATAACAAAAACAAACTCTTAGAATAACAAAAGAAATGTGTTTTCAAAACACCGCCCTGTAAATAAAATGCCGAGGATGTTTTCCTATAAATCTTGGCTTAGATCCTCTGAACTTCATTTATTTGACTTTTAAATGGCCCAAATTTCTTTTGGAACGTGCTCAGAAATGTGCGTTTCCGCATGCATTCCCGAAACGCGCGATTAACGTGTGAAAAACACATGCCGCGCTTTTAGAGCTACGGCCATGCAAGCGCAACATGTGTTTTTCACGCATTTTTTCACGTTCTGGGATCTCCTAATTTCTTAATTGCACCCCAAATGCATCCAGCAGATGCGTGTTGTGCGCATAACGTGCCACAAACACGCCAAAATATATGGTAAAATAACGTGTGACGCTCATTGCTTAAAAAGGTACAAGAGCTTCATTGGTCCATTTTGTCACAATATGCGAAAAACACACAAGGAAAGTATATGTAAGAGACGTAAAAGGAGTCTAACTAGCAAGAATTCCATATTTGTAACCCATACACACGATCGGAATTCTCGTCGGAAAAAACTCTGACGGTTTTTCCTGACGGAATTCCGCTCAAGCTGTGTTGCCTACACACGGTCACACCAAATTCAGACGGTCTGTAACACAGCGGCATAAAACACGTTCGACAGCACTATAAAAGGGAAGTTTAATGCTTCCGAGCATGCGTTGAATTGTTTCCGAGCATGCGTCGGAATTTTGCGTGTCGGAATTGCATACACACGATCGGAAAATCCGATTGAAAGGTTTTCCGTCGGAAAAATTGAGAACAGGTTCTCAATTCAAAGTCCGTCGGAAATTCCGACAGAAAAAGACCGTTGGGCATACACACGGTCGGAAAATCCGATGAAAAGCTCCCATCGGACTGTTTCCATCGGAAATTCCGACCGTGTGTACGTGGCATTTGGCAAATATGTGGCCTCTCTGGTCCTTGATGCAGAGAGGCCGCGTATTTGTGTGAATTTCAGCGAATGCGGCTGTGCCGAGAGCGTGCGCACTAAGCGTTCCCGGCACAGTTACCAGCACCTAACCAAAAGCTCCCGATTACGGCTTGCAATCGGGAGTTTGCGGATCACGTGACCGCCGTGATAGCTGATCATGTCGGTCACGTGGTCTTAAGCCCTGCCCCGCCTCCCGGCATCCTGAACTTCTTAACACCTTAAGGACCGGAATATTTTCCCCCTTAATGACCAGTCCATTTTTTGCGATATGGCACTGCGTCGCTTTAACTGACAACTGCGCGGTCGTGCGACGTTGTACCCAAACCAAATTGACGTCCTTATTTTTGCACAAATAGAGCTGTCTTTTGGTGGTATTTTATCACCTCTGCGGTTAAAAATTTTTGCGCTATAAACAAAAAAAAAATTTGAAATAAAAAACAATATTTTTTACTTTTTCCTATAATAAATATCCCCAAAAAATATATAAAAATAACAATTTTTTCCCCCTCAGTTTAGGCCGATACGTATTCTTCTACATATTTTTGGTAAAAAAAAAACGCAATAAGCGTATATTGATTGGTTTGCACAAAAGTTATAGCGTCTACAAAATAGGGAATAGATCTATGGCATTTTTACCTTTTTTTTTTTAACTAGTAATGGCGGCGATCTGCAACTTTTAGCGGTACTGCAACATTGCGGTGGACAGATCAGACACTTTTGACACTTTTTTGGGACCATTGACAGTAATATAGAGCTAAACATAGCCACTGATTACTGTATAAATGTCACTGGCAGGAAAAGGGTTAACACTAGGGGGCGATCAAGGGGTTAAATGTGTGTCCTGGCATTTTTATTATTTTTTTTTTTTTACTAGTAATGGCGGTGATCTGCGATTTTTAGCGGGACTGCAACATTGCAACTGATTGGCTCCTCCACCGGACAGTGGGCGGCGCTCGCCCACAATCTAGCGTTCCCGAGCCGATGTACAACGACAGCAATTCATGGGAACGAGAAGACCTGCCGCAGTACAATGACAGCGGCCGTTCGGCTCTCCCTGTCAATGCGAACCAAGGAAAGGAACGTTTACCGGCACTTCCTGGTTCACGCTGTGATCTGCTGTGATTGGTCACAGCTGATCACGTGGTAAGGAGCCTCCGTCAGAGGCTCCTTACTATGATCGGAGATGCAGTGTGTCAGAATGACACACAGCACCACTGATCGCCGCGGTACGTGCCCACAGCGGCATGTTATCCTGCTTGACGTCATATGACGCCTATTCAGGATAACTGAACCACCGCCCGCCCATCATTCTGCTATAGTCCGGGCGGGAAGTGGTTAATTTACTAAGCTTTGCAGCAACTGCACTTTGCAAAGTGCACAATCATTTTGCCTTTAGCGAATCAACCCCAGAGTGCGAACGTAGCTCTAAGCCACGTACACACGGTCGGACTTTCCGGCAGAAAAAGTCAGACAGAATCTTTTCATCGGATATTCCGATCGTGTGTGGGCCTCATCTGACTTTTTTTTTTTTAGAAAATTCTGACGGACCTGGAAATAGAACATGTTTTAAATATTTCCGACGGAATCAATTCCTATCGGGAAAAAACGGTCGTCTGTATGCTGTTCCGATCGGACCAAAAACGACGCATGCTCTGAAGCAAGTACGAGACGGCAGCTATTGGCTTCCTTTTTCTAGTCCCGTCGTACGCGTTGTACGTCATCCGCGGTCGGACTTTGGTGTGATCGTGTGTAGGCAAGACAGTTTCAGTGGAACTCCGTCGGAAAAACCGTCGGAGTTTATTCCGACGGAAAAAACGGTCGCGTGTACGCGGTATAAGCCCCGTTCACAGCTAATGCCACGTACACACGATCGTAATTCTCGTTGGAAAAAACTCTGACGGTTTTTCCGACGGAATGCCGCTCAAGCTGTGTTGCCTACACACGATCACACCAAATTCCGACGGTCAATAACACAGCGGCATAAAACACGTTAGACTATAAAAGGGAAGTTTAATGCTTCCGAGCATGCGTCAAATAGTTTCCGAGCATGCATCTGAATTTTGCGTGTCGGAATTGCATACACACGATCGGAAAATCCGATAGAAAGGTTTTCCGTCGGAAAAATTAAGAACAGGTTCTCAATTCAAAGTCCGTCGGAAATTCCGACAGAAAAAGACCGATGGGCATACACACGGTCGGAAAATCCGATGAAAAGCTCCCATCGGACTGTTTCCATCGGAAATTCCGACCGTGTGTACGCGGCATTAGCAATTTGAAACATGTTTCCAGAAGCGCTTTATTAATCAATACCAGATTTCCATTGTATTGTGTGGGGCTTGCTCACATGTGAGGGATGTGCTGTCCCTTGTAAGGAAGTAGAGGAGCTTCTTTGGGGCTTTGAAATGAACGTTTTCAGGCTTTAGCTCTGTCGGTGTATTTATTCTATGGGACGGTATGATGGTAGGATGTGGATGTGGTCGGTGACGGTTTACGCTCAGCTCTGTATTGTGCTTGGCCAGCAGGAAAGCCTCGTCTTTCTTGCTGAGCGTCGGTAAATTTCTCTTGTTTTAGCTTTTTTTTTTTTTCGGCGCCGTTCCCCCTTCTTTCATCTAGGTGACGAATCCCCTCCGTGCTCCCCTGTGTCTTCTGTAGCCCGAAGCTGAAATCTATTACTCAGGAAGTCTGCCGACCACAAGGCCTGCGGTCGGAAGGGATGCCGGCTGCTGCTGAATGTCAGCATTGGCTCCGGGACAGGTCATGGCAGGATGTACCCTCCCCCCCCCATAAATGAAAGAAATGGTAGGGTCCACTTACCTTCACTGCTAATACCGCGCCGTCTTCTTAGCTCGCTCCTCCAACCTGTGACAGATATCGCAGGTTTTAACCAGTTCCAACCCAGGCACATTCTGACATTTCTTTCCTGTAAAAATCTGTATTTTTTTTTTTTTTTGCTAGAAAATTACTTAGAACCCCCAAACATTGTGTATATATTTTTAGCAGAGGCCCTAGAGAATAAAATGGTGGGTGTTGCAAACTTTTATGTCACGGTATTTGCGCAGCGTTTTTTCAAATGCAATTTTTTTAAGAAAAAAATACACTTTAATTAATTATTTTGCACACAAACACTAATGCCCCATACACACGGTCGGATTTTCCAACGGAAAATGTCCTATCGGATTATGTTGTCGGAAATTCCGACCATGTGTGGGCTCCATCGGACTTTTTCCGTCGGAATTTCCGACGGAAAAAGTTTGAGATCCTGCTCTCAAATTTTCCGACAACAAAGTCCTATCGGACTTTTTCCGATCGTGTGTAGCGAATTCCGACGGACAAAGTGCCACGCATGCTCAGATCACATTACAAGACCAAAGCTATTGGCTACTAGCCTCTACGTAGTCCCGTGGTACGCAACGAACGTCACCACGTTCAGGAAGATCGGATTTTCCGACAACTTTGTCCGACCGTGTGTACGCAACACCAGTGTCGGACAAAATCCGTCGGATTTTGTGGTCGGAATTTCCGACCGTGTGTACGGGGCATTATACCACATTTTTTTGTTAAAATATACAGTATCTCACATAAGTGAGTACACCCCTCACATTTTTGTAAATATTTAATTCTATCTATTGACAACACTGAAGAAATGACACTTGTCTACAATGTAAAGTAGTGAGTGTACAGCTTGTATAACAGTGTAAATTTGCTGTCCCCTCAAAATAACTCAACACACAGCCATTAATGTCTAAACCGCTGGTAAACAAAAGTGAGTACACCCCTAAGTGAAAATGTCCAAATTGGGCCCAAAGTGTCAGTATTTTGTGTGGCCACCTGTCTGAAAAATATTATATCACATGGGAGATTTTTTAAAGCTTGACATGTTGGGTATCTATTTACTCAGCGCAACCTCATCTTTTATAGTCAAAAAAAAAAAATTCGGGCTGTTACTGATTAAAATTTTCGTGTTCGATTAATCGATTTTTTTAAATCGATTAATCAAAAAATGTTGATTAATTATAATGCACATACAGATCCAACTACCTTTAGCTGATCTCCTTGCATTGCAACTCTGCATTAGTCAGTGGTAAATGTGGTATACACTATATACAATCACCCGACACTAGTTAGTTTTCACAATCCATGACTTAACTTCACAGTTCACACAAATACGTTTTAAATTCAAACTGTAGCACTGATGTAAGTCATTTTTTTTTCCACAGTAGCATGACAATCCCTCCACCTCCGGTCTAACTAATCCCTCTCACCTTATGGCATGGACCCCTGTGCAAACGGTTGGTCATGCAAGCGGGTGTCAAAAGGGTTAACACGGACCATAAACTTCTCTCACGTCTCCTTAGATCTCAGCAAGGACGCCAGGTCATGGGTAGAAAGAAAAGATCTAAGTGCTCACCGCTAAAGTATAAGATTTCATTTTTGTGTTCAAACACAAACTACTCACATAAAGATGATAAAAACACAGCATGTAAAGCCGACAATCGTGTTAGTTGCGTAGGGCAGCAGCGGGTGATGTCATGTGTAGCTCCTCCCCCGTACGCGTTACATTCAATCAGAACTTCAACGTCACCCGACTCCTCCCCCTTCCCTTCATTAGCAGACAGAGGCACTTGGGAAAGGGGGGAGGAGTCCGGTGACGTCGATTTTTTTGTTTGTTTGTTAATAACAATTAACTTTTTTAATTAACTTACCTGCTCTGTGCAGTTGGTTTTGCACAGAACAGTCCCGGTCCTCCTCTTCTCGGGTCACCGCCAGTGCTCCTAGCTCCTCCCCCGCTTAGTGCCCCAATAGTAAGCAGCTTGCTATGGGGGCACTCGTGCGTGCTTGCTCCCGAGCCCCGCTCTGTGTGTTGATAAGACCCACAGAGCTCGGTTCAGCCCTGCCCCCGGCTCCCTCCTCACTGGCGGTGATTGACAGCAGCAGGAGCCAATGAGAAGTGAGAGAGCCTCAGCTCTTATGTACATTACTGGATTGAGATTGGGCTCAGGTAAGTACTGAGGGGAGGCTGCACTGCATATAATGCATGAAGGTAAAAAACCTTCAGCCTTTACAACCATTGTAAAGTGGTTGGAAACCTCAGACATGAAATATGAACAAAGCATATCCTTCTATAGTGTTTACCTGTTTCAATTAAAGTGACTTTAAAGTCTCGTTTAGAAAAATAAAATAAAAATAACAAACATGTTATACTTACCTCCCCTGTGCAGTTGGTTTTGCACAGAACAGCCCGGATCCTCCTCTTCTCAGGTCCCTCTTCCCCGCTCCTGGCCCCTCCCTCCTGTTGAGTGCCCCCACAGCAAGCAGCTTGCTACGGGGGCACCTGAGCCGAGCTACAGCTTCTTGTATCCATTCAGACACAGAGCTGACATTCGGCCCCGCCCCCTCTCTCTCCTGATTGTCTAACTGACGTTGATTGACAGCCGCGGGAGCCAATGGCGCTGCTGCTGTGTCTCAGCCAATCAGGAGGGGGAGTCCCGGGCGGCCGAGGGACTTCGAAGACATCGCTGGAGAGAGATGGGGTTCATGTAAATATTAAGGGGGTGCTGGGGTGGCTGCTACACACAGAAGGTTTTTTTTTTTATCTTAACCACTTCAGCCCCGGAAGGATTTACCCCCAATTTTTTGCAGTACGGCACTGCGTCGCTGTAACTGTGACATTTACACAAATACAATTGACGTCCTTTTTTTTCACAAATAGAGCTTTCTTTTGGTGGTATTTGATCACCTCTGTGGTTTTAATTTTTTTTGCGCTATAAATAAAAGACCAACAGTTTTGAAGAAAAAAAAACAATATTTTTTACTTTTTGCTATAATAAATATCCCCCCCCCCCCCCCCCCCCCCCAAAAAAAAATGTAAAAAAATGAAAACTAAACTAATGATTTTTTTTTTTAAACCTGTGCAAAAAACAGCTTTGGCAGCAAAAGCGTTAAAAGATTGTAACCATCTATATAGTTTAGAAATTCTAGAAAATTGCTTGTAGCTCCTCCTTATAGGTCTGACAGGCTGCGTATTTATTCTTTACAGAGTTTTCTCCGATTATATTAGTACAGAAATACTGTTGTAGTCGTCTAATTATATGGTCGTGGAAAGGAGCTGTAAAAATATCTTTTTTTGGAAGGAAAGAACTGTTGCTCGTGTTCTGCGAGGAATATAATAACACCAAAGCTATATTTAGGCATAAACATAAAAATGAAAGTCCGGTTAAAGGACTATTCTGAAACACGGCCAGTGCTGGCAATAGGAGCGCAGCTAATTCTGAAGGGTGGAGTTGGATTAGAACTCGTTCTAAGCTGACACCTGCATTAGGGAAGTTATACTTGGCTAATTATATCCCATTACTGAATGCGATCAAAACGGAATTTAACCTCTTCCCGCCCGCCGGGCGCCAAATGACGGCTGGGCGGCGCTGCTCTCGTTCTGTGTGGACGTCATATGACGGCCATTCAGGACGACCGCCCTCGCGCGCCGATCGCAGCCGTGCCGTGTTGATAGGACACGGTGTGTCCCCGATCTGTGTGAAGGGCCGCGGCTCTTTAATCATGTGATCGGCTGTGTCCAATCACAGCCGGTCACATGTAAACACGGAGATGCCGGTAATCGTCACTCCTCGCCTCACACTGGCGCCATGACGTCACTCCTGCGCATGTGCGCAGGACCCGCTGGTTATGGCACAGGCTCTGAAGGTTTGGCATGGTATGTCGAACCTTCAGTGATGTCACCGGCTGCATGCACCCTGAATATCTCCTAAACAGTGAAAGTTTAGGAGATATTCACCGTACCTACAGGTAAGTGTTATAGAGTTTACTACCACTTTAAGAGGATTTTGGAGTTGCCAGGTCTTCCTACTACTTTGATGACCCACGGCGCCTGTCCTCAACGGGCCCCACTCGGCTGCGGGCCCCATAGCGCCTGCATGTGCCGCTATGGCGGGAGTTCCGCCACTGAGTCGAAGGCATTGTCAGGGGGAGTACTGTGCTCTCTGGGAGAGGTAATAAATACCTGGAAATGTTTCTCCTTTATATTACATTTTTTGTTATTCTACATTTTGTATCCAATCAGGCAGACCCTTGCACTGCGTAGTTGATGGTAGGAGATTGTATAGTGCATGGTGAGCTTTTGGCATCTTGTCCCCAGGACAGGTTCACTTCAAAGATTGAAAACAGATGTGCCATTGCAAACTGTAGAAAAGTTGAAGCAGAGTTTAATCCAAGGCAGATTGTCATTCGATGCCGTTTCCCTCACGTGCTTTCAGCAGATATTTCGGTACCTGGAACTCGCACAGTTTGACTCAGTCTGTTTGTCTTGTGCTTCTCCCGGCCGCGCTCCAGAAACAAACGTTTTCATAAGAACTCCTGACCATGAAAAATCATTTCGTTTTTTTTTGTACAGTCGGCGCATTCAAAGTAGGTCCGCAGATTTTCTGGCTGGGTGAGGACATCTTTTGGTGAAAAGGAAGTACTGCGGAGGGCAGCATGGCAAACTGTGCTGCTTTTTGTAAAGGGTGAGTTCACCTTTTTATGAAAAATAAATAAATTAACTAACTCCAACTTGCCTGGCCACCCCTCTGGATCCCGCCGTGATGCCCTGAGCTGCCAGTACAGCGGTCTGTACTCAATACACTGCAATACACAGCCCCAGAATGAGCATCCATCATAATGCTCGCAGCGTCAAGCGCTTTTTGGTCAGTGACCAGTGAGAAGCGTATCTGAGGCTTCTTCATTCAGTGAGGTAACCCAGAAGAAAGAAGAACATGGATGAATGTGGAGTAATGGGGTACAGAGGGGGTTAGGGAACTCTACAGAAGACTTTGTTGCCCTGTAGGGGATGAAGTTACTGGAAGGGGCTAAGGTTCTATCCAGGAGGCTGGGGACTGGGGGACACTGTTGGAAGACCCTTGCATTGGGTTAAGATGCACAGTGAAAGGCTTGGTGTGGGGGGGGGGGGGTTCACTGTGAGGGATAAATGCTCTTAGGGGGCTTTGGGGCACTGTGGGACACCATTTGAGATTGGGGGCATTCTGGAGGGCTGGAGGCTCTGCAGCAGGCTTTGGGGCCTTACGTTGGGTTGAGGGACACTGTGGGAAGTACTGTGGGGGCTGAGGACTCTTATGGTACTGGGGAAACTGTGGGACTCTGTTGGGGATTGAAGGCACTATAGGGGGCTGGAGGCTCTGCAGCAGGCTTGGGGGTCTTGCATTGGGTTTATGGCCACTGTGGGAGACAGGGGGGACTAAGGGCTCTTGGGGGCACTGTAGGACACGGTTGGAGGTTGGGGGGACTGCGGTGGGCTGGAGGCTCTGCAGCAGGCTGTGGGGCCTTACATTGGTTTTGGGGTACAACGTGGGAGGCTGGGGACTGGGGTATTCTCAGCGCTGGAAAGCACTGTGGGAGGTTAGGGAGCACTGTGGGACATTGTTGGAAGACCCTTGCATTGGGTTAAGATGCACAGTGAAAGGCCTGGGGGGGGGGGGCACTGTGAGGGATAAATGCTCTTAGGGGGCTTTGGGGCACTGTGGGACACCATTTGAGATTGGGGGCATTCTGGAGGGCTGGAGGCTCTGCAGCAGGCTTTGGGGCCTTACGTTGGGTTGAGGGACACTGTGGGAAGTACTGTGGGGGCTGAGGACTCTTATGGTACTGGGGAAACTGTGGGACTCTGTTGGGGATTGAAGGCACTATAGGGGGCTGGAGGCTCTGCAGCAGGCTTGGGGGTCTTGCATTGGGTTTATGGCCACTGTGGGAGACAGGGGGGACTAAGGGCTCTTGGGGGCACTGTAGGACACTGTTGGAGGTTGGGGGGACTGCGGTGGGCTGGAGGCTCTGCAGCAGGCTGTGGGGCCTTACATTGGTTTTGGGGTACAACGTGGGAGGCTGGGGACTGGGGTATTCTCAGCGCTGGAAAGCACTGTGGGAGGTTAGGGAGCACTGTGGGACATTGTTGGAAGACCCTTGCATTGGGTTAAGATGCACAGTGAAAGGCCTGGGGGGGGGGGGTCACAGTGAGGGATAAATGCTCTTAGGGGGCTTTGGGGCACTGTGGAACACCATTTGAGATTGGGGGCATTCTGGAGGGCTGGAGGCTCTGCAGCAGGCTTGGGGGCCTTACGTTGGGTTGAGGGACACTGTGGGAAGTACTGTGGGGGCTGAGGACTCTTATGGTACTGGGGGAACTGTGGGACTCTGTTGGGGATTGAAGGCACTATAGGGGGCTGGAGGCTCTGCAGCAGGCTGTGGGGCCTTACGTTGGTTTGGGGTACAACGTGGGAGGCTGGGTGGCACTTTGGGGTCTAAGGGCTCTTAGTGGTCTTGGGGGAACCGTGGGACACTTTTGGAGGTTGGGGACACTATGGGGGGGCTGGAGGCTCTGCAGCAGGTTTGGGGGCCTTGTGTTAGGTTGAGGGGCACCCATGGGAGGCTGGGGGGGGGTAATTTGGGGGCTGAGGGCTCTTAGTGGTCTTGGGGGCACTGTGGGACACTGCTAAAGGTTGGGGGTGCTATGGGGGCCTGGAGGCTCTCCAGCAGTCTTTAAGGCCATGCATTGGGTTGATGGGTACCGTGGGAGGCTAGGAGGCACTGTGGGGGATGGGGGCTCTTAGTGGTCTTGGCGGCACTGTGGGACACTGTTAGAGCTTAGGGGCACTATGGGGCGACATCATCTCCGATCGCCCCTGTGTTGCCTGCTGTTCTCATAGGCTGCGAATGCTGGAATCCACCTGCATGAGCCGCCAGCTGCACTTCAGAGACACAGACCTTTAGGAGAAAACCACCCCTGGATTTTGCTGCAGGATTACTATCATGCTTGTGTTTATGCTCCCTTTGTGAGTAGTTTCACTTTTGACTTATCATTAAATGGTTTACCAGTACTGCACTTAGAGGCGCTGTGTTTTTTTTCCTAGGGGCACTATGGGGGAATTGAGGCTCTCCAGCAGATTTGGGGGCCTTGAGTTGGGTTGAGGGGCACTCTGAGGGCTGTGGGCTTTTAGGGGGACTAGAGGCACTGTGAGAGCTTTATGGGCACTGTGGTCCACTATGGGAGGTTGAGGGGCACTATGGGAGCTGAGAGGCACTGTAGAAGGTTAAGGGTGGTTGGACCAGGAGGAGGAAGGCCGCGGTCCGGCAGTGGGCCTCGGCCCTATGGTTGAGAACCACTACATTGGGTAGCAATCATTTTTGGCTGGATTAAGGCAACAACCTCATTTCTGAAGCTCATCCGGGGTATGTTTTTTCCCCGTATAAACTGGAGGTGTCTACAGTGTGCCTTCCTTTCCTTTCTTTATATTCAGGGATGTGTCACCCAAGGCCGTAGTTATGATCTACCAGACATCGTCTAGATCCGTCTACAATGATGGCCTGTCTATGCTGCACTTGGACATATTATCCGTCCCCGTCCACTCTGATGCTTTTATCGTTGACTATCATTTTATCAGTGTCGTCTCTTGTCTCCTCTTTCTCGCTCTCTCCCATCACGCGTTCTGCACTAGCTCTTGGCTCTGTTGCTTTGGTTTTGGCGTGGAAAGTGCAGACTAGCAGTTCCCTCCACAAAGCTTCTCTGTTTCCAACAAATCCTCTCAGAATTTGGATGCATTTTTGTCTAATGATTCAGCAGCACATGAGAGGAACTGAGTTGGATCTGTCTGTTCACCACAACCATGGTTTTGCTCCACCACCCTATACAGATGATCGCTGACCGTTCATTTCAGGGGTTTATTAATGCTTTCCCAGACACCTTGACTAACCCCGTCTCTGCAATTATGCTGAGATGCTAATGATTGCTTCAAAGGCAGGATCGCGTTTATTTTGGGATGTGTGGCGTGGTTCTGAATAGGTCGCGTGACACGGCTGAAATATGCCTATTCTGCTATTAATACACAATGGCTCAACCTTGTTTTTTTTCAGAATATCTGAAATGAGAACTGTCTGGGCCCCACCTCCCCCAACCCCCAGCAGCTATTCTACTGTAGCCTGTTCTGCAGAATATTAATTAAGGAATGAAAGGAAAAATCTGAGTAGTGATCCATATTTCAGATGTTTAAGCACTTACCGTATGTACTCGAGTATAAGCCGAGTTTTTCAGCACATTTTTCTGTGCTGAAAATGCCCCCCCTCGGCTTATACTGGAGTCAGGCACTTTTTTGCAGCAGAGAATGACATTTTCCGACCCGATTTTGGGGCCCCCGTATATCAAACCCAGTGGAACTATCACTACAACATATCCAAATGTGGGGTTCCTAGCATCAAGTGGCCCCGAGATACGGGGCCCAAAAGTCGGTTCGGAAAATGTCATTCTCTCTGCTGCAGAAAAGTGCTTGACATTTTCCGACCCGACTTTGGGGCCCCGTATCTCGGGGCCACTTGATGCTAGGAACCCCAATTTGTTGTTCAAACCCAGTGGAAATATCACTACAACATATCCAAATTTGGGGTTCCTAGCACCAGGTGGCCCCGAGATACGGGCCCAAAATTCGGTCAACTGTGTCCATCTGCAGCAATGTCATTTCGGGACCCTTTGGCTCCAGAGACCCCAAATTTTGGCTGCAGCTAGGGGGCATTTAGGAACCCTTCACTACCAAGTTTGAAGTTTGGGGGACCTATGGCTGAAATGGGCACAGTGAGGCTGCAAATGGGCATTGTTGACCCTCTTTTCCACTTACAGTAGCTCCGCATTTCTCACCCTAGGCTTATACTCGAGTCAATACGTTTTCCCAGTTTTTTGTGGTAAATATAGGTGCCTCGGCTTATATTCGGGTGTGCTTATACTCAAGTATATACGGTATTCATTTTTGGATAAAGTAAGGGCGGGTTATAACCCCTTTTCATTTAAAAAAATGTGTCCCATTTGGGAAATTCTGTCCCATGGCCAAAAGCATCAATAAAATGAAAGAAAAAAAAAAGAGAAAAATTCATGGAGTGCAAATTTTTTTCTCTCTACCCAAATCAGTTCATAGAATTACAAATAATAATCTGTTACTGTGCAGTCTTATCTTTCAAAAGTAAGTATGTGAATTAATAAAAAAAGGATTATTGACATACAGTAAGCAAAAAAAATAAAAAATTTTTTTATGCGCGCTACATCATGAAAAAATAAATAATAATTATATTCAAAATGATTTTTAACAAAAACTTTTTTATGCTAAAAAAATAAAATAAAAAAAATATGGAATTATATATAGCTACCAAAATAAAAACATTTTATTTTAATTCTTTCCTATTCTTTCCTTGCAGTGATTCGAGCCAAGGCCATTGTGGGTAAAGAAATTGACAGCGGGAATGATGTCTATGGGAATCCCATCAAAAGGATCCAGTATGAAATCAAACAAATTAAGGTATGAAAAAAAAATTAAACAATAGGCTCAATTCACTTTTTTTTTTTTTTTAAAGAAAAAAAAAAATTGACAAGAAATAAATGAACAATAGACTCAATTCACTTTTCAGAAAATTGCGGTCCACCAGTTGTCATACACTGTGTGGCCAAACATTTGTGGACACCTGACCATCACATCTACATTATATGGCTTGTTAGAGATTCCATTCCAAAACCATTAAATTAAGTTGCCTCTCCGTTCTCCCCTTGGTGGCTTTCCACGAGATTTTGGGAGGGTGTCTGTGGGAATTTTTGCCCATTCATCCAAAAGAACATTTGTGAGGTCAAGTACTGATGTTGGATGAGAAGACCTTGCAATTGGCATTCTAAATCACCCCAAAGGTGTTCAGTATGGTTGTGGTCAGCGCTCTGTGAAGGCCCAGTTCCTCCACACCAAACTCATCAAGCCATGAAACTCATCGAGCTATGACTTGGAAAAATGCAAAAACACCACGCAAAAACAGAAAAAAGCAGCGCTAATTTATACAATGGTGATACTGTATCTAACCAATGCCCTTATATATGTATAAAAACATCACATATATAAAAAAAGAAAATTAAAATGTAAAGTCCAATGAAGTCCAAATATAAACAAAGTGAATGGAGTATGTAGAAACACAGACACCATCAACGTGTGATCCACAACCACATAAATATTGCGCTTACCAGAGGGCAAGCTTTTTAAAGCCTGTATAGTTGATGCATCCAGATATCACCTCAGCCAGGACACGTCCGCAAACCACCTTAGAATAGCCCGTATCACAACAGGCCCCCCTCCAGATATATTGAAGCAATAGCGTCACCTCTCCTTAGTCCAGCATCAATGGAAAACCAGGAATAATAGCGGTCACGGATATACCTCGATTACAGGTTCATGAGGACAAAAGAGAAAATATCTCCCGTGATAGACGTTTCGTCTAAAGCTGACTTCGTCGTCCAGACGACGTCAGCTTTAGACGAAACGTACGTAGGGAGGTTGACGCGTCAACGTCATCGCGACCTGTGTTGAACGGGTGTATGCTAGCCGGCCGGCGAAAAGTTTTCATCTTAGATGCGTGTTATCACTGCAGATGTTTTCTCTTTTGTCCTCATGAACCTGTAATCGAGGTATATCCGTGACCGCTATTATTCCTGGTTTTCCATTGATGCTGGGCTAAGGAGAGGTGACGCTATTACTTCAATATATCTGGAGGGTCTGTTTTTATACGGGCTATTCTAAGGTGATATCTGGATGCATCAACTATACAGGCTTTAAAAAGCTTGCCCTCTGGTAAGCACAATGTTTATGTGGTGGTCGATCACACGTTGATTATGACTTTATGGAGCTGGGTTTGTACACAGGGGACGGTCATGCTGGAACAGAAAAGGGTCTTCCTCAAACTGTTGCACACAATCATATTCATATGGTGTAGCATTAAAAGTACCCTTCAATGGAAAAACCTGAACTCAATAATTTGGAGGGATACCCATATAATATTGGCTGTATAGTGGTAGGTGTGGTAGTCAGGAGTCGCCAAGCTTTTGGCCATATTACGTTGCTTGGAACTGAGCCTATTGTCTCTTTTTAGATTTCCTCTCTGTTTTTCATGTGTGTGCAAAAGTGTTTTCTATTATATAACAGTTTTTGCAGAAGTATATGGTAGCAGTGCTGCCATTATGCCCTAAAAATAGCAATACAGTTCCAGGAGAATGCTCGTAATCCAAAGTACTCGCATATCAAAGCAAGTTTTCCCATTGAAGTCAATGGAAACGAAAATAATTTGTTCCACATGGACTTCAAAGGGATGCAATACCGCATGCGGCCAGAGGCGGGGGGGGCGCCGGAGAGCTTTGGAAACAGCCGAAAAGGCCCAAGGACACCTCAGCTGACCTCGGCACACCTTGGGAAGACTTCCTACCTGAAATTTGCCAAGGTCAGCCGTGCTGTACTCGGACCTTTCTGTGCATTTCCGAACATGAAGTTCGGCTCTGCTCGGCTCCGGTGCTCCCCCCCCCACTTCAGGCCAAAAGCAGTACTGCACACTGCTTTGGCATGAATCGTGCTCGTTTCCACAACACTAGCAAACCGAGTTACGATTTTTTAAATAATAGTGCTCGTATTGCGAAACGCTTGTTAACCGCGTTACTCGCAATCCGAGGTTCCACTGTACATCTAACTGCTTGCACCACTGAGCGCCTCACTGATGCATGATGAAATCATCTGTTGAAGTTTCTTCAGAAACGTACATTTCTGGTAGGTTCGATCTTCTGGTCCCCTGTTGCCTTCAGTGGTTTACCCTACTGAACCCTATGTCACTTCAGCATACAGTAGTGATCCAGGGGTCAGCGGGAGAAACCACTGAGTGCAGCAGGGGACTAGGAATCTGCCATTCCTGTAAGTGTGAGTTTCCGAAATAGATTTCAATGGAAGATTTGGTTTCACGAGAGAGACGTTCAGGGCTTGCAAGGGATTATTTTTAAGTGTCCCCTAGTTTGGCATTAATGGAATTTATATTCGTTTTACTTTTTATTTTGTAACATTGACAGCAAAATAAATTAGTTATATGTAAAAAAAAAAAAAAAAAAAAATCTTATCAATATATTCTTAAAACTTTTTTCAATGTGTAAATTGTACTTATATACAGTGCCTTGAAAAAGTATTCATACCCCTTGAAATTTTACACATTTTGTCATGTTACTACCAAAAAACGTAAATGTATTTTATTGGGATTTTATGTGATAGGCCAACACAAAGTGGCACATAATTGTGAAGTGGAAGGAAAATGATAAATGGTTTTCAATTTTTTTTTTACAAATAAATATGTGAAAAGTATAGCGCCCCCCTGAGTCAATACTTTGTAGAACCTCCTTTCACTGCAATTACAGCTGCAAGTCTTTTTGGGGATGTCTCTACCAGCTTTGCACATCTAGAGAGTGAAATGTTTGCCAAATCTTCTTTGCAAAATAGCTCGAGCTCTGTCAGATTGGATGGAGAGCGTCTGTGAACACCAATTTATAAGTCTTGCCACAGATTCTCAATTGGATTTAGGTTTGACTGGGCCATTCTAACACATGAATACGCTTTGATCTAAACCATTCCATTGTAGCTCTGGCTGTATGTTTAGGGTCGTTGTCCTGCTGGAAGGTGAACCTCCACCCCAGTCTCAAGTCTTTTGCAGACTCTAACAGGTTTTCTACTAAGATTGTCCTGTATTTGGCTCCATCCATCTTCCCATCAACTCTGACCAGCTTCCCTGTCCCTGCTGACTGAAGAAAAGCATCCCCACAACATGATGCTGCCACCACCATGTTTCACGGTGGGGATGGTGTGTTCAGGGTGATGTGAAGTGTTAGTTTTCAGTCACATAGTGTTTTGCTTTTAGGCCAAGAAGTTCAATTTTGGTCTCATCTGACCAGAGCACCTTCTTCCACATGTTTAAATATATAAAAATATAAAATGTGGCGCTTGCAGGAGAAATGCTAAAACTAGATTGTATAAAATAATTAAGGTAATGATAAAATAAGTAAAGGAAATATCATAATATAAAATCGAACGCTTAAAGCAATAAAAAATTCTGCTGTGTCCCCCACATGGCTTCTCGCAAACTGCAAATGGGACTTCTTATGGCTTTCTTTCAACAATGTCTTTCTTCTTGCCACTCTTCTGTAAAGGCCAGATTTGTGGAGAGCACCACTATAATAGTTGTCCTGTGGACAGATTCTCCCACCTGAGCCGTGGATCTCTGCAGCTCCTCCAGAGTTACCATGGGTCTCTTGGCTGCTTCTCTGATGAATGCTCTCCTTGCCCGGCCTGTCAGTTTAGGTGGACGGCCATGTCTTGGTAGGTTTGCGGTTGTGCCATACCCTTTCCATTTTTGGATGATGGATTGAACAGTGTTCTGTGAGATGTTCAAAGCTTGGGATATTTTTTTATAACCTAACCCTGCTTTAAAATTCTCCACAACTTTATCCCTGACCTGTCTGGTGTGTTCCCTTTATGATGCTGTTTGTTCACTAAGGTTCTCTAACAAACCTCTGAGGGCTTCACAGAACAGCTGTATTTATACTGAGATTAAATTACACACAGGTGGACTCTACTTACTAATTAGGTGACTTCTGAAGGTAATTGATTCCACTAGATTTTAGAGTAAACGGGGCTGAACATAAAATGCACGCCACACTTTTCAGATATTTATTTGTAAAATATTTTGAAAACCATTTATCATTTTCCTTCCACTTCACAATTATGTGCCACTTTGTGTTGGTCCATCACATAAAATCCCAATAAAATATGTTTACGTTTTTGATTGTAACGACAAAATGTGGAACATTTCTAGGGGTGTGAATACTTTTTCAAGGCACTGTATTTACATGGGGGCAGCCATATTTGCTCATTACATGCTCAGGCTCTGCTTCCTACTTTGAGATATTGTACAATTGTTGCAAGTTTCTGCTCCTTCTCACAATGCAAAGCTATGAGTCGGCCAATTCATTGAAAACGTTTTTTTATACAAGAATAATGAAGAGAAATGTCATAAGAAAAATGTTATCAGATTTTAATAAACACCAGTGAATGCAGTCATATTTTTATTAAAATAATTATTACTTAACCACTTCAGCCCCGGAAGATTTGGCTGCTGAATGACCGGGCCATTTTTTTGCGATTCGCCACTGCGTCGCCTAAACTGACAATTGCGCGGTCGTGCGACGTTGCACCCAAACAAAATTGACGTCCTTTTTTTCCCCACAAATAGAGCTTTTTGTTGGTGGTATTTGATCACCTCTGCGGTTTTTATTTTTTGCACTATAAACAAAACCAAAGTGCCAATTTTGAAAAAAACATGATATTTTTGCTATAATAAATATCCCAATTTTTTTTTTAAAAAAGCTATTTTTTTCTCAGTTTAGGCCGATATGTATTCTTCTACATATGTTTGGTAAAAAAAATCGCAATAAGCGTATATTGATTGGTTTGCGCAAAAGTCATAGCGTCTACAAAATAGGGGATAGATTTATAGCATTTTTATTATTTTATTTTTTTTAACTAGTAATGGCGGTGATCTGCAATTTTTATCGGGACTGCAACATTATGGCGGACACAATCGGACACTTTTGACACATTTTTGGGACCATTGGCATTTATACAGCGATCAGTGCTATAAATATGCACTGATTACTGTAAAAATATTACTGGCAGGGAAGGGGTTACCACTAGGGGGCGATCAAGGGGTTAACTGTGTTCCCTGCTACAGGTTTCTAATTGAAGGGGGAGGGGACTGACTAGAGAAAGTGACAGATCGTGGTTTCTTGCTATTCGGAACACACGATCTGTCTCTCCTCACAGAACAGAACAGGGATTTGTGTGTTTACACACACACGTCCGTGTTCTGCCTCTTGTGCCCGCGATCGCTCATGGCTGGCGGTCATCGCGACCCTCGGCCACGAGCATCGGCACCCCCCACAGTGCAGTGGGCACGTGTGTGTGCCTGCTAGCCTGATCCCACGAGCCGACGTATAGCTACGACGGCTTGTGGGATCGTGCCGACCTGCAGTCGTAAAATGACGGCGGCTGGTCGGCAACCGTTTAAAACTGATCGTGGCTGTAATGAATTGTCGGATCCCTTCAATATAGATAAAACACTACGCCTTTTGGGTCTGGTATGAATATTAAAAAACAAAACACAACTAGTATAAATATCTACATTTGACTCGTTTTAAGACCCTTGAAATCCCCTGTACAGCAGACTGGGAGAAGGATAGGGAACACAGAAAGCCAATTAGATGTCCTGCATTCACATGTGCTGACAAGTCGCATACAGACAGGAGGAGAAGGCAGAGAGATGACCTCATAAATCTGTTGCTTCTCCTATACTGTCCAATCATAGCGGGGGCGGCAAAAAGTGTTTCTTACTGCAGCAGAAAAAAAGATCAGCAGGTTGGTTGTGCTATGTGGCAGGGCTGTGCAAATCTCAAGACTGGAAGGAAAGAAATTCAAATCGTTTGGCAAGTAAGAGAGCTCTCATATGTGCATTTTGACTGTTCGTGTATTTGTTTGGCCGGAGAGCAGCATTTCCGAATTTCGCATTTTCGAATTTCCGAACTTTCGAATTTCGAATTTTGGGATTTCCGAATTTTCGAATTTCCGAAATTCGCATTTTCGGATTTCCGAATTTTTAATTTCCGAATTTCGTATTTCCGAATTTTGGGATTTCCGAATTTCGTATTTTCGAATTTTCGAATTTCCGAATTTCGGATTTCCGAGTTTTCGAATTTCCGAATTTTCGGATTTTCGAATTTCTGAATTCCGAATTTCTGATTTTCCGAATTCCGAATTTTCCGAAATTCAAAAATTAGAAAAATCGAAAATCTGAAAAAAAGAAAGAAAATCTGTTTAATTCTAAATAATAACTAACTATTAAATTATAGGTATTGGAATTCCCTTTCAAATTTGTCTGTTAGTGAACATAACGAGTACGAATTTATCCGAAGTTACGAATTATCTGAAATAACGAATGCCGCATCTATCCAAATGGAACGTAACAATCTAATAATAATAATAAATAACAATAATAATAATAAAACCTTTTTATTATTATTAATTATTTATTATTAATTTGTTCCGTTCCATTTGTTTAGATGCGGCATTCGTTATTTCAGATAATTCGTAACTTCGGATTAATTCATACTCGTTAATTTAATAGTTATTAATTAAACTGATTTTCTTTCTTTTTTCCGATTTTCAAATTTTGGGATTTTCAAATCTCTGAATTCCCGAAAGTCCGAAAATTCGGAATTCCGAAAAACCGAAAATCCAAAATTCGGAAATTCGATAATTCGGAAATCCGAAAATTTGATATTCGGAAATTCGAAAATCCGAAAATTCGTAAATCCGAAAATTCGTAAATCCGAAAATTCGTAAATCCGAAAATTCGGAAATTCGGAAATCCAAAAATACGAAATCCGAAAATACGAAATTCGTAAATTTGGAAATGCGGAAATCCGGAAATTCGGAAATCCAAAAATTCGGAAATCCGTAAAATACGAAATTCGGAAATTCTAGAATTAGGAAATCCGAAAATTCGGAAATCCGAAAATACGAAATTCGGAAATACGAAAATACGAAATTCGGAAGTTCCGAAATACGAAAAATAGAAATGTGAAAATGCCTGAAATTTCCGAATTTCCGAAAAAAGCAAAAAAACGAATGAAAAGAAAATGAACACATTTTTTGTCAGAGCACATGTCTAATTCGGAAATCCGAAAATTCGGAAATCCGAAAATTCGGAAATCCGAAAATTCGGAAATCCGAAAATTCGGAAATTCGAAAATCCGAAATTCGGAAATTCGGAAATTCGGAAATACGGAAATACGAAATTCGGAAATTCGAAAATTCGGAAATCCGAAAATACGAAATTCGGATATCCGAAAATTCGGAAATTTGAAAATTCGAAAATTCGAAAATCCGAAATTCGGAAATTCGGAAATTCAGAAATCCGAAAATACGGAAATACGAAATTCGGAAATTCGAAAATTCTGAAATACCAAATTCGGAAATTCGAAAATACAAAATTCGGAAATTCGAAAATTCGGAAATCCGAAAATACGAAATTCGGATATCCGAAAATTCGAAATTCGGAAGTTCAGAATTCCGAAAAATAGAAATGTGAAAATTCCCGAAATTTCCGAATTCCGAATTTCCGAAAAAAGCAAAAAAACGAATGAAACGAAAATGAACGAATTTTTTGTCAGTGCACATGTCTAATGTTAACTGAATACTGTATATGCTCATTGAAAATACTCAATGTTTTTATCATTGGAAATGATCTATTGATTGCCATGTTCTGTATTTTGCAGATGTTCAAGGGCCCCGCCGAGGACATCCAGTACATATACACAGCTTCTTCTTCCGCAGTGTGTGGAGTGACACTGGAAACGGGAGGCAAAAAAGAGTATCTGATTGCAGGTTAGTAACCAGTGACTGCTTGGCAGTTAAACGTCGTTGTTGTTGGATCAAAGTGATAGTAAAGTCCACTGTGGGCTCCGGACACAATGTGCACACTATGGCACACTAACCTACAAGAGTCTTCTCCTCCAGGGCTATGCGATCCAGGCCGCCAGTCACTGCTCTGATCTCCCGCTGCCGCCATCTTCTCCGTTGCTTCTTCCCATTTCCCTTTTGTTCATCTTCAGTCATTGAGAGGCAATCACATTGTACATACTGTACACAGGGGTTACAAAAATGACTAGAAGAAGAAGTTTTTTTAGCAGATGAGGCTTTCTACCTCCTCTTCTACCTCCTCTTCTGAAAACATTTTTGTCTCCTCATTTTTGTCTCCTCCACTCCCTAAGAGCCATACCCTCAGCAGTCCTCTCCTATACATATGGCCCTCCATCATGCCCCCCCCCACTATTCTTCTGTACATGTTGGCCTCCATCATGCCCTCCACACTTTTCCCATGTCCATACCACCCCACATTACACCCTTCATACTACATTCTTGCACATATTGCCCTCCATAATGCCCTCCACACAATTCTCTTGTACATATTGCCCCACCATCATACCCTGCATACTATTGTCCTGCACTAATAACCTGCTGTCATGCCCTCTGCACTCCTCTCCTGCACATACTCCCCACCATCATACTCTCTACACTCCTCTCCTGCACATATTGCCCCTCATCGTACACTCTGCACTCATTTCCTGCACATATTGCCCGCCAACATTCCCTCTGTACCCCTCTCCTGCATATACTGCCCACCACCATTCCCTCTGTACTCCTCTCCTGCACATACTTCCCCCCATTATTCCCTCGGTACGCCTCTCCTGCATATACTGCCCACCATCATGCTCTCTACACTCCTCCTGCACATATTGACCATCATTGTACACTCTGCATTCATTTCCTGCACATAATGCCCACCAGCATTTCCTCTGTACTTCTCTCCTGCACATACTGCCCTCCATCATTCCCTCTGTACCCCTCTCCTGCATATACTGCCCACCATAATTCCTTCTGTACTCCTCTCCTGCATATACTGCCCACCATCATTCCCTCTGTACTCCTCTCCTGCACATGCTGCCCTCCATCATTCCCTCTGTACTCCTCTCCTGCACATACTGTCCACCATTATTCCCTCTGTACTTCTCTCCTGCGCATACTGCCCTCCATCATTCCCTCTGTACTCCTCTCCTGCATATACTGCCCCCATCATTCCCTCTGTACTCCTCTCCTGCACATACTGCCCCCATCATTCCCTCTGTACTCCTCTCCTGCACATACTGCCCCCAGCATTCCCTATGTACTCCCCTCCTGTACATACTGCCCCCATCATTCCCTCTGTACTACTCTCCTGCACATACTGCCCACCCTTATACCCTCAGTACTCCTCTCCTGCATATACTGCCCACCATCATTCCCTCTGTACTCCTCTCCTGCATATACTGCCCCCATAATTCCCTCTGTACTCCTCTCCTGCATATACTGCCCCCATCATTCCCTCTGTACTCCTCTCCTGCACATACTGCCCCCATCATTCCCTCTGTACTCCTCTCCTGCATATACTGCCCCCATCATTCCCTCTGTACTACTCTCCTGCACATATTGCCCCCATCATTCCCTCTGTACTCCTCTCCTGCACACACTGCCCCCATCATTCCCTCTGTACTCCTCTCCTGCATATACTGCCCCCATCATTCCCTCTGTACTCCTCTCCTGCACATACTGCCCCCATCATTCCCTCTGTACTCCTTTCCTGCACATACTGCCCCCATCATTCCCTCTGTACTACTCTCCTGCACATACTGCCCACCATTATTCCCTCTCCTGCACATACTGCCCCCATCATTCCCTGCACATACTGCCCCCATTATTCCCTCTGTACTCCTCTCCTGCACATACTGCCCCCACCATCTCCTGCACATACTGCCCCATCATTCCCTCTGTACTCCTCTCCTGCACATACTGCCCCCATCATTCCCTCTGTACTCCCCTCCTGCACATACTGCCCCCATCATTCCCTCTGTACTCCTCTCCTGCACATACTGCCCCCATTATTCCCTCTGTACTCCTCTCCTGCACATACTGCCCCCATCATTCCCTCTGTACTCCTCTCCTGCACATACTGCCCACCATTATTCCCTCTGTACTCCTCTCCTGCACATACTGCCCCCATCATTCCCTCTGTACTCCTCTCCTGCACATACTGCCCCATCATTCCCTCTGTACTCCTCTCCTGCACATACTGCCCCCATCATTCCCTCTGTACTCCCCTCCTGCACATACTGCCTCCATCATTCCCTCTGTACTCCTCTCCTGCACATACTGCCCCCATCATTCCCTCTGTACTCCTCTCCTGCACATACTTTCCCCCATTATTCCCTCAGTACTCCTCTCCTGCATATACTGCCCCCATTATTCCCTCTGTACTCCTCTCCTGCACATACTGCCCCCATCATTCCCTCTGTACTACTCTCCTGCACATACTGCCCACCCTTATTCCCTCAGTACTCCTCTCCTGCATATACTGCCCACCATCATTCCCTCTGTACTCCTCTCCTGCATATACTGCCCCCATAATTCCCTCTGTACTCCTCTCCTGCATATACTGCCCCCATCATTCCCTCTGTACTCCTCTCCTGCACATACTGCCCCCATCATTCCCTCTGTACTCCTCTCCTGCATATACTGCCCCCATCATTCCCTCTGTACTACTCTCCTGCACATATTGCCCCCATCATTCCCTCTGTACTCCTCTCCTGCACACACTGCCCCCATCATTCCCTCTGTACTCCTCTCCTGCATATACTGCCCCCATCATTCCCTCTGTACTCCTCTCCTGCACATACTGCCCCCATCATTCCCTCTGTACTCCTTTCCTGCATATACTGCCCCCATCATTCCCTCTGTACTACTCTCCTGCACATATTGCCCCCATCATTCCCTCTGTACTCCTCTCCTGCACACACTGCCCCCATCATTCCCTCTGTACTACTCTCCTGCACATACTGCCCCCATCATTCCCTCTGTACTCCTTTCCTGCATATACTGCCCCCATCATTCCCTCTGTACTACTCTCCTGCACATACTGCCCACCATTATTCCCTCAGTACTCCTCTCCTGCACATACTGCCCCCATCATTCCCTCTGTACTACTCTCCTGCACATACTGCCCCCCATTATTCCCTCTGTACTCCTCTCCTGCATATACTGCCCCCATCATTCCCTCTGTACTACTCTCCTGCACATACTGCCCCCATTATTCCCTCTGTACTCCTCTCCTGCACATACTGCCACCATCATTCCCTCTGTACTCCCCTCCTGCACATACTGCCTCCATCATTCCCTCTGTACTCCTCTCCTGCACATACTGCCCTCATCATTCCCTCTGTACTCCCCTCCTGCACATACTGCCTCCATCATTCCCTCTGTACTCCTCTCCTGCACATACTGCCCCCATCATTCCCTCTGTACTCCTCTCCTGCACATACTTTCCCCCATTATTCCCTCAGTACTCCTCTCCTGCACATACTGCCCACCATAATTCCCTCTGTACTCCTCTCCTGCACATACTGCCCCCATCATTCCCTCTGTACTCCTCTCCTGCACATACTGCCCCCATCATTCCCTCTGTACTCCTCTCCTGCACATACTGCCCCCATCATTCCCTCTGTACTCCTCTCCTGCACATACTGCCCCCATCATTCCCTCTGTACTCCTCTCCTGCATATACTGCCCCCATCATTCCCTCTGTACTCCTCTCCTGCACATACTGCCCCCATCATTCCCTCTGTACTCCTTTCCTGCATATACTGCCCCCATCATTCCCTCTGTACTACTCTCCTGCACATATTGCCCCCATCATTCCCTCTGTACTCCTCTCCTGCACACACTGCCCCCATCATTCCCTCTGTACTACTCTCCTGCACATACTGCCCCCATCATTCCCTCTGTACTCCTTTCCTGCATATACTGCCCCCATCATTCCCTCTGTACTACTCTCCTGCACATATTGCCCCCATCATTCCCTCTGTACTCCTCTCCTGCACATACTGCCCCCATCATTCCCTCTGTACTACTCTCCTGCACATACTGCCCACCATTATTCCCTCAGTACTCCTCTCCTGCATATACTGCCCCCATCATTCCCTCTGTACTACTCTCCTGCACATACTGCCCACCATTATTCCCTCTGTACTCCTCTCCTGCATATACTGCCCCCATCATTCCCTCTGTACTACTCTCCTGCACATACTGCCCACCATTATTCCCTCTGTACTCCTCTCCTGCACATACTGCCCACCATTATTCCCTCTGTACTCCTCTCCTGCATATACTGCCCCCATCATTCCCTCTGTACTACTCTCCTGCACATACTGCCCACCATTATTCCCTCTGTACTCCTCTCCTGCACATACTGCCCCCATCATTCCCTCTGTACTCCTCTCCTGCACATACTGCCCACCATTATTCCCTCTGTACTCCCCTCCTGCACATACTGCCTCCATCATTCCCTCTGTACTCCTCTCTTGCACATACTGCCCACCATTATTCCCTCTGTACTCCTCTCCTGCACATACTGCCCACCATCATTCCCTCTGTACTCCCCTCCTGCACATACTGCCTCCATCATTCCCTCTGTACTCCTCTCCTGCACATACTGCCCTCATCATTCCCTCTGTACTCCCCTCCTGCACATACTGCCTCCATCATTCCCTCTGTACTCCTCTCCTGCACATACTGCCCCCATCATTCCCTCTGTACTCCTCTCCTGCACATACTTTCCCCCATTATTCCCTCAGTACTCCTCTCCTGCATATACTGCCCACCATTATTCCCTCTGTACTCCTCTCCTGCACATACTGCCCCCATCATTCCCTCTGTACTCCTCTCCTGCACATACTGCCCCCATCATTCCCTCTGTACTCCTCTCCTGCACATACTGCCCCCATCATTCCCTCTGTACTCCTCTCCTGCACATACTGCCCCCATCATTCCCTCTGTACTCCTCTCCTGCATATACTGCCCCCATCATTCCCTCTGTACTCCTCTCCTGCACATACTGCCCCCATCATTCCCTCTGTACTCCTTTCCTGCATATACTGCCCCCATCATTCCCTCTGTACTACTCTCCTGCACATATTGCCCCCATCATTCCCTCTGTACTCCTCTCCTGCACACACTGCCCCCATCATTCCCTCTGTACTACTCTCCTGCACATACTGCCCCCATCATTCCCTCTGTACTCCTTTCCTGCATATACTGCCCCCATCATTCCCTCTGTACTACTCTCCTGCACATAATGCCCCCATCATTCCCTCTGTACTCCTCTCCTGCACATACTGCCCCCATCATTCCCTCTGTACTACTCTCCTGCACATACTGCCCACCATTATTCCCTCAGTACTCCTCTCCTGCATATACTGCCCCCATCATTCCCTCTGTACTACTCTCCTGCACATACTGCCCACCATTATTCCCTCTGTACTCCTCTCCTGCATATACTGCCCCCATCATTCCCTCTGTACTACTCTCCTGCACATACTGCCCACCATTATTCCCTCTGTACTCCTCTCCTGCACATACTGCCCACCATTATTCCCTCTGTACTCCTCTCCTGCATATACTGCCCCCATCATTCCCTCTGTACTACTCTCCTGCACATACTGCCCACCATTATTCCCTCTGTACTCCTCTCCTGCACATACTGCCCCCATCATTCCCTCTGTACTCCTCTCCTGCACATACTGCCCACCATTATTCCCTCTGTACTCCCCTCCTGCACATACTGCCTCCATCATTCCCTCTGTACTCCTCTCTTGCACATACAGTCCCCCTTTCATACACTCAGCACTTTTCTCCTGCACACACTGCTCACTAAAACACCCCTTTTGCAGTGTACGTAATATCTCCAACCGTTTCCATTCTGGAGCAGGTTCACATTTACTAGTTTTATTAGTACTACCAAAGGCCGGTAGAGAGTTCTTCAAATGAAACACACTTTATTATACTTCTGTGGACATTAATGACACTTCAACCATATGTTGCTGCCCTGCAGTGTCCTGCCATGTCTGAACAATGACTGGCCTTGTTGAGGTTTACAAGCCTGGGCTGTGGTTGAACTCTGTAAAATGGTCATGGAATGCCATGGAATCCCGTCGTTTAAACATTTTTTATCTACAGAAAAGCAATGATAAAGGGCAGAGCTGGGTTACAGCACACAGTAATCGATGTTCTTATAAATGAATTAGCTGTATTGGATAAAACTGTACATCACAATGTATACTCTGAATAGAAGGAGGTGTGTGCCGCTGTATCTGACTGTACTTTACACTATGAGACCGCTTTGCCACAGTTGGGAAGAGATTGGCTTGGATCTCCGTCTTAGGCTGGCTACACACCTATACGTCATGGTAAACCACATTGTATCACTTTTTACCACAACTCACGGTAATGCACAGTACCATAGTGCTGGATTACCAAATAGGCAGAGTAGGCACCGGCCCCTGGGCCCCATGCCATTTAAAGGCCCGCGACAATCAAAATAATATTAATTTGACTTTGAAAGAAAATTACAATGAAGCTTTCTTAAATTGTTTACAAAATCTAGAAAAAAATAAATCAACTCAAAGAAATGATACCTCTACATTAAAACTCTATAGAGCAGGGGTGCCCAACCCCCGGGCTTGTTGATGACCAGACTGCAAAGTGGGAGGAGAGCAGCGATCGCGCTCCGCACGGGGCTATCACAGACCGCGGTCGCCGATAACCACCTGCAGCTTCGGCCATGCCCGTGTGTCTTCTCTCGGCTCCTCCGCCCACCCGGCCGGAGGAGCTGCAGAATAGAATGGAGAGCTCCTCCGCCCCCTGCCCTGCTGATAGGATGACATCATCAGGCGGGCGGAGGAGCCGGGAGAGGACACACAGAATGAGCAGAGCCTCTGCCCTCACAGTGCCCCCTTTACAGAGCAGGCCCCTTTACTTTACAGCCCCCCTGTACTTTACAGTGCCCCCTTTACAGAGCAGTCCACTTTACATCACAGCCCCCCTGTACTTTACAGTGTCCCTTTTACAGAGCAGTCCACTTTACATCACAGCCCCCCCCCCCCTCTTACATTACAGTGCCCCCTTTACAGAGCAGGCCCCTTTACACCACAGCCCCCCTTTACATTACAGTGCCCCCTTTACAGAGCAGTCCCCTTTACATCACAGCCCCCCTGTACTTTACAGTGTCCCTTTTACAGAGCAGTCGCCTGTACATCACAGCCCCCCCCCCCTCTTACATTACAGTGCCCCCTTTACAGAGCAGGCCCCTTTACATCACAGCCCCCCTTTACATCACAGCCCCCCTTTACATTACAGTGCCCCCTTTACAGAGCAGGCCCCTTTACATCACAGCCCCCCTTTACATTACAGTGCCCCCTTTACAGAGCAGTCCCCTTTACATCACAACCCCCCTTTACTTTACAGTGTCCCCTTTACAGAGCAGTCCCCTGTACATCACAGCCCCCATGTACTTTACAGTGCCCCCTTTACAGAGTAGGCCCCTTTACATCACAGCCCCCCTGTACATTACAGTGCCCCCTTTATAGAGCAGTCCCCTTTACATCACAGCCCCCCTTTACATTACAGTCCCCCCTTTACAGAGCAGGCCCCTTTACATCCCACGCATTGACAAATTGGCGCTTTAGAACAAGCCCGGTGTCAGCCCACAGGGTCAGATTAAACCATATAAAATTAAAAGACAATTGAGAAATACAATAGAATGATTTATAAGAGTGGCTTATGAAAAGTCCATAATGTCTATACGCATCCACTTTGAAGGCAGCCCAGTGATAAGCAAGAAGCCGCTCTGGAACAACTGAGAATAAAGCACGGGCGCTAATCTAAGTGTAGAGAGTAAGGTAATTTATCACAAAATGTGGATAAAGGTACTCACAAGGATAAAATAACACAAGGCATTGAGCACAATAGTGCAATGGCGTCCATGAAGCTTGTGTATCAGGATGGCTTCTGCGGTGTGGTACTCAAAAGGACCGCGCCGGTGGTTGCCACCGCTTCCTGGAGTCCTGGAACGCACAGGGAGCCAATGATGACGTCACTTCCGGGACGCGGTGAGAGAATAGGCAACGCGTTTGCGGAGCATGTGCTCCTTCTTCAGGCATAAAGAGGCCTGAAGAAGGAGCGCATGCTCCACAAACACGTCACCCATTCTCTCACTGTGTACCGGAAGTGACATCATCGGCTCCCTGTGCCTAAAAAACAAAAACAATAAATCCTTAAGTCTTAACAGGAAAAAAAAAGTTAAAAATATCTTAGGAGAGAAGGGGGAATTATTAGGGGACAATAAATGTTATCTAAGTGATAATAAATGGTTAAATAGGTACAATTTTTATTTAAATAAGTTTCCACTGATATGTTTGCTGGATCCTACTTATAAGCCTTGAGGTCCCTATAGGACAAGCTTTTGATTTGCTCCTATGAACTGGAATGGATGAATTATATGAATAATGTAACAGCTATCACACTCTTCAAGTGGAAGTCATGAAACATGCAAAGTCTCTTCTGCCCCAAAAAACTTCTGATTGTTCCTGTTTTATTAATTTATCTTCACGGCCTGGGACGCATCCAACACGCAATGCACACAAACCCAGCTCATTCCCGACATCTGTAGGATCTTGGGAATGGAGCCAGGTGCCTCCGCTCGTACGCTCACATTACATCATCAATTATATTCATGACTACACCCTTTTTCTTTATAGGAATCTAAAATAGTGCGATCCTCAAACTGGATCATGATACTTACAGTGTATTACCCAGGTGTGTTTTCTGACCTTGGTACTAAGATTTCCCAAAATAACTTCAGTTAAAAATGTGAGCATTCCTTGTATGCCCATTGCTCCCCGTACTGTGTCTGCCCTGAAAAGACCCTGCTGTCAGTTTGACAGCCTGGAAATGCTCAGTGCTAAAATTCCATCACTGATGCTGACATCCTCAGCCGGTTTTCTTTCAGAAGAGAATGTCAGTTGCAGTGTTTGGAGTGACGAGGAGTGTGAAAATCGCATCATTGGAGGATAAGACTGACCTGAGATGGATCGTTTTTTTCAGGCAGTGGGCCGATCAAAAAAAAAAAAAGGATTCCCTCACGGGGGACAGAGGAATGCTTATTGGGGTTGATTTACTATAGGCAAATAGATTGTGCACTTTGCAAAGTGCAATTGCTCCAGAGCTTAGTAAATGAGCAGAAGCTCTGCTGACTTCCATCATCCAATCATGTGCAAGCAAAAATGCTGTTTTCTTTTTTTATTTTCCTTGCACGTGATTGGGTATTCTTTGCAAAGTGAAATGTTACCTTATTTACTAAGCTCTGAAGCAACTGCACAGGGCACAGTCTATTTGCCTTTAGTAAGTCAATCACATTATATTCTGATAGCAGGACTCCTCTGTTGTCAGAATACACTGATCAGCGGCTGATTTGCTTTAGCTGCTGATCAAAAAAATGTTCCAACTGTTCGTGCCCGGGCGGCACAGTGGTGTAGTGGTTAGCACTCTCACCTAGCAGTAAGAAGGGTCGCTGGTTCAAATCCCAACCACGACACCACCTGCCTGGAGTTTGCATGTTCTCCCTGTGCCTGTGTGGGTTTCCTCCGGGTACTCCGGTTTCCTCCCACAATCCAAAGACATGCAGGTAGGTTAATTGGCTTCTGTCCAAAAATTGTCCCTAGTATATGAATGGGGACCTTGGATTGTGGGCTCCTTGAGGGTAGGGACCGATGTGAGTGTGCAATGTACAGGGATGGGGACGGTTGTAGACACTCAGGTTGAACTGGATGGACTGATGTCTTTATTTAACTATGAAACTATGAATGGGAATGAGCATGCATAGACCAAATTTCAGCTGGTCCTTACAGAACTGGTTGAGTTTCGATCCATCTATGGCCATCCTCAGTGTGCCAGCATGCTGTGCGCTTTCATTTACACAAGAGCTGCTGTCGGTGCTCCTGCAGCATCGAGTGTCACCAGGCTGTCAAAATGACAGCCGGATCTTTTCGGAGGAGAGGGTGGGCAGACACAGCAATGGAGCAGTCAGCAACTCAGAATGTGCCAAAGGTCTTTGGATCAAGGTCCAAGGGTGGGAAAACACAGTTGGGTAATTCAAGTATCATGATACAGTTCACGGATTGCATTATTTTAGATTCATATAAAAAAGAGAGTTGGCATTGAAAAATGGTGTAATTATGAATCCTCTGCATCGCCTTGATCGTTTTTTATAAGCTGCATTGTTAACAGGACAGTTGTTGTTCATAAGGTGCAGCAGAAAACAATTATGCCTCGTTCATCTGGACATTTTGCTAACTCTCCTAGACTTCGTTCCTCCTGGCAGCAGAGTTTTAGCAGAAAAAAAAGCTTGATGCTTGACGCATGTTTTGGCAAGTAGACGTGACAAGCTCTTGGGTATTAATTCAATTAATTGGCCAGAATAATAATTTATTCTGGCCATTGAAATGAATAAAGGCTTAGCAGCGTTTAACCACCTCCCGGCCGCCATATAGACAAATGACAATGCTATATAATATCGTTCCACTTTTGCTGCGCTTGCGGCACACCAAGTCCAGCACTGCCATCTTCCCCTCTTATGTCATTGTTGTCTATCTCTCCCTGGTTCTTGAACCCCCCCCTCCCAATGACATGCCACGGTGCATGTGCATATTCTCTAGATCACATATGTCAAAAACAAGGCCCACGTGCCAAATCCTCCAGGCCTTGTCACCCAGTTTTGCAGCCAGAATCTGGCGGGACTACATTCCGCCACCTCCGACTCTCACCCCCTGCTCCCGCTCCCTGCGGTCACTTGTAAACACAGAAGCTTTCTGTGTTTACAAGGCACAGCTTTGATCTCAGTGGCTCACGGAAAGAAACAGATCCCTGCATGCACTCACAGTAGGGGCAGATCTCCAGAATCTGAGAGAGAACAATCTCCATGCAAGGTGAGGCAGAGACACCTACACAGAGAGGTACTAGAGGCAGGCCAGGAAGGAGAGAGATGCGAGTAACCTTTTGGGGGGGGGGGGGGTAGTTGGGGTTGCACACACCCCTAAACCCTAAACTCTGTATACAGCACACCTCTGAACTCTGTATGTAATGCACTCTTGAACCCTGCACTCTGGCCAAAGCACACACACTGTAGCAGACTTCTGAATGGAACTCTGCACTCTGTGCGTAGCACATTCCTGAGCTTTGCACTTTGTACATAACCCACTCCTGAGCTCTGCACTCTGTACATAACGCACCCCTGAGCTCTGCGCTCTGTAGATAGTGCACTTTTGAGCTCTGTACGTAGCGCACTCCTGAGCTCTGAACTCTGTATGTAATGCACTGCTGAACCTTGCACTCTGTACATAGCACTCTCCTGTGCTTTACACTTTGTACATAACGCACCCCTGAGTTCTGTACTCTGTACATAGCGCACTCCTGAGCTTTACACTCTGTACATAATGCACCCCTGAGCTCTGCACTCTGTACATAATGCACCCCTGAGCTCTGCACTCTGTACGTAATGCACCCCTGAGCTCTGCACTCTGTACGTAATGCACCCCTGAGCTCTGCACTCTGTACGTAGCATAATCCTGAGCTCTGAACTCTGTATGTAATGCACTGCTTAACCCTGCAGTCTGTGCATAGCGCACTCCTGAAAGCTGTATGCTGTACATAGTGCACTCCTGAACGCTGCACTCTGTACACAGTGCACGCCTGAACTCTGCACTCTGTAGGTAGCGCACCCCTGAGCTCTGCACTCTGTACATAGTACACTTCTGAGCTCTGCACTCTGTATATAGTGCACTCCTGAGCTCTTCACTCTGTACATAGTACACTTCTGAGCTCTGCACTCTGTATATAGTGCACACCTGAGCTCTGCACTCTGTATATAGTGCACTCCTGAGCTCTTCACTCTGTATATAGTGCACTCCTGAGCTCTTCACTCTGTATATAGTGCACACCTGAGCTCTGCACTCTGTGTATAGTGCACTCCTGAGCTCTGCACTCTGTATATAGTGCACTCCTGAGCTCTGCACTCTGTATATAGTGCACTCCTGAACTCTGCACCCTGTATGTAGCATAATCCTGAGCTCTGAACTCTGTACGTAACGCACTGCTGAACCCTGCACTTTGTATGTACCCCAGATACAACAAGCTATTTGAGGGCAACCATAATGCTGATGTGGCCCGCAATGAAATTAAGTTTGACACCCCCTGCTCTAGATTGCCCTAAAGCCTCCTGCAATGCGTGATGTGATTATCGCAGAAGGCAGGGGGCTCATTCTCACTTAGACGAGAAAAGCAGAAGGACCAGTAGACAAATGTTAATAAAGGAATTTACCTTTGTGATTCTGGAGAGGGCAAAAAGTAAAGAAAAAAAAAAAAGTGTGAAGAATGAGGATAAAGGTCTGTTTTAAAGTAGTAATAATCTCTCTGCATTTTTTAGTTTCGCTTATTGAGCACAATAAGATAAACTTTCCCCAGTGAACTATTTGTTAAAACTCTTACCCCAGCACTTGCAGTTTACAAGTCTCAATGCTGCTGGCTTCTGCTCTTTCAATGCCGCTTCCCTGAATTTCCAGTTTCCAAAGTAAAAAGTGGACAGTGCAGTCTGTAGTCAGTCTGTAAGCTTGAAGAAAGGAGGAGGATGTAAAAGCAGGGAAGTGCCTTGCCATCCTAGGCTATGGGGCTGTGTGTTTCTATTGATGCACACAGTGTAGGGAGACACAGCTCTAGTTTCTGCATGCATGGATGGTTCCATAGTATGCTGCAAGGGAAAGGAGCCACCCTGAAACAGGAGACCTGGGGCAGGGGTCCTAGCACTAGATTTAGCAGGAACATAGGCAAAGATTAAAAGATAGAGAAGCTGCATACTCAGTAAGTGAATAGATCAGCTGCTGAAACTGCTTAATTAACTGAGGGTTTATTATCACTTTATGGCATGAGGAATTACACATAACCTTGTTCGGGGACCCGGCTGTGGCTCAGTAGCTTTCATAATGCTTCCCCAAAGTGTAGAAACATCCGTACGGCTGCAAGAACACTGTCTTGCAAAGTAAGGTTGGGTTTATGTAATATTTGTATTGCAAAAATCAGCTTTCCGTTCTCAGATGAGGATTTTGAGATATTGCCATCAGCTTTGCCCAGTAAAGTGCTATTAAAGTTTTGTTCTTTTTATTAAAAAAAATAAATAAATTATACTTACCTTACCTTACCTATAAGGTTTTGCAAGGAGCAGCTCTGATCCTCTTCATTTTGGGTTCCCCCGCCGCCACTCTTGGTACCCCCCCCCCCCCCCCTCAAGCAGTGCCCCCAGAGAAAGTCAAATGCCCTGGGGGCACCGCTGCATGCTCGCTCCAGAGCCACCGCTCTATGTGTCCATAAGACACATAGGGGTTGTTTTTTTAATGGCAAATAGACTGTGTACTTTGCAATGTGCAGTTGCGCCAGGACTTTGTAAATGAGGAAGGCTTCACTTTGCAAAGAATACCCAATCAGCAGGTGCAAGAGAAAAAAAAAAACACGTGCAAGGAAAATAAAAAAGAAAACAGCATTTTTGCTTGCACATGATTGGATGATGGAAGTCAGCAGAGCTTCTGCTCATTTACTAAGCTCTGGAGCAACTGCACTTTGCAAAGTGCACAGTCTTATTGCCTATAGTAAATCAACTAGACATGTGCAATTCGTTTAGTTTCTTTTCGTTTTTTTCGTTCGTTCGTTTTCGTACGAATGAACGAATCGTTTGAATCGAACGAATCCGAATAACGAATCGTTCGAATCGTACGAATCCGATTAATGAATCGTTCGAATCGAACGAATTCGAAAAACAACGAAAATCCGAAAAACCAAATTAGAAGCAACGAATGTACGAATGAAGAAAAACGAAAAAAGGAACAACGAAAATGAACGAAAAAATTCGTACATTTGTAACTTTTTTTTTGTTGAATTGGTAATTTTTCGTGTCCCTTACAAGGGTGCTGCTTAACGTGCTTCGAATAGATTGAACGAAAAAATTCGTACATTCGTAACTTTTTTTTTCGATTCGTAACTTTTTTTTTTTCGATTCGTAAATTATTAAAATGTAATAATAGCATACACATTACTTAAAATTATGAATTATGCTCCGATTACGAATCTACGAATGTACGAATAAATACGAATGCGTCCGAATTTTGAATAAACGAAAATTAAACTAACGAAAAAACAAATCAACGAAAAAATAACTTACGAATGTACGAATCGTTATGAATCAACGGAAACGAAAAAAACTAAACAAAAAAAAAACGAAATATTTTCGGAAACGAAAATAAACAAATTTTTTTGTTGTGCACATGTCTAAAATCAACTTCAATAAGCATTCCTCTCTCCCACGTGTGTGGATGGGGAAATCCTTCTTTTTTTTATTTTTTGATCGGCCCACTGCCTGAAAAAAAACGATCCATCTCAGGTCAGTCTTATCCTCCAATGATGTGATTTTCACACTCCTCATCACTCCAAACACTGCGACTGACATTCTCTTCTGAAAGAAAACCGGCTGAGGATGTCAGCATCAGTGATGAAACTTTAGCACCAGCATCTCCAGGCTGTCAAACTGACAGCAGGGACTTTTCAGGGCAGACACAGTAGGGGGAGCAATGGGCATACAAAGTACACAGTCTAATCGCTTTTAGTAAATCAACCCCATAGAGCCGCGGGCGCCCCTCCTCCCCCCGCTCTCTCCTCATTGGCTCACTGGCTGTGATTGACAGCCAATGGGCTCCTGCTGCTGTCTCAGCCAATGAGGAAGGAGAGTCCCCATACAGCCGAGATCTTCAACATCGCTGGATCAGAGGGGGCCTCAGGTAAGGATAGGGGGGCTGGGGGGGCGCTGCATACAGAAGGTTTTTTTTTCTTCATGCATAGAATGTAGATGTGTTTGTAGTTGCTATAAACTTTTACTAAGAATCGTAGGTGTGCACAGCCTATGGCATTAGGGTGTGCACTCCAAAGCTCAAACACATATGCGTGTATACACTATATACTGACAGTGTCAGTAAAGCAATGGACTGTGTCAGTAGGGCAGTGGATGGTGTCAGTAGTTTATATATATATTTTTTAGTCGTTTATATTTTTATTATTATTTTTTTTTAATTTATAATTTTTTATTTTTTATTTTTACAATTTAGGAGCCCCATTAGAAATATCAGGGGGAACTGCACCAAAAGGGGTGATTAGGGTATGCCCAGGCACACCCTGTGTGCACACCTATGCTAAGGATCTTGTTGTTTTTTTCGATTGCTTAGCAGGGAATAAAAAAACAGCAAGATCCCATCAGTGAACAGAGCTCTGTATTGTTTACAATCACTGCTGGCAGCCAATCATTGGCCGAGACCTGCTGTTCGGCTTGTGTTGTGGCAAGTCACAGCACAGCTGGGCCAGCGTGCGTGCAGATCGCGTACTACCGTAGGTACGTGATCCTCCACAGAGGAACCACTTTGCCGCCATACTAGTCCATTAGGCGGTCTGCAAGGAGGTAATAATAATAATAAAAAATGACTTTCTTTTATTAAATCTTGGGAAATAATATCATAATGAGCACAGCAGGGGTACAGCCCCAGGAGGAAGTTCCTGCTGGGGCTGTACCCCTGCTGTGCTCATTGTGAGGGGCTCCCACCATCCCTGTGCTGTGCTGACTTCCTGGGTTTTTAACTTCATCATAACGAATAATCGCAGTGTCCCACTCCCATATTAAAAAAGGTAATTTTCCCAACCCTCACTCAGCAGCAAAGAAAACCTCTGATTGGCCAACAAAACACCAGTCACGTTTTCGTTGTAACGGAATTTGGATCCGAAATTCGTCAACAAAATTTCGTATAAAATTCGAAAACATAGCAATTCGTATTTCGGATGCTTCCGAATGTACGAATTTTCAGAAATTCGTACGAATTTTCGATTCGTACGAAAAGAATCACACATGTCTACTGATAATCGCTGCACTGATTATCAGTGCAGATCCCCCCTGTCAGGAGAGATGCTTATCGTCTCTCCTCTACTCATGCCCTGTCAGTGTGAGAAGAGGAATGCTGATAATGTACACTTCCTAGTTACGCTGGGATTGGACACAGCTGATCACATGGTAAAGCGCCTAAGGCCCCTTTCACACTGGGGCGGTTTTCAGGCGGTACAGTGCTAAAAATAGCGCCTGTACACCGCCTGAAAAAACCAGCCCCATTCACTCCAGTGTGAAAGCCGGCGGGCTTTCACACTGGAGCGGTGCGCTACCAGGACGGTAAAAAAAGTCCTGCTAGCAGCATCTTCGGATTTCAATGGGACACAGCGGTAATACCGCGGCAATACCGCCGCAAAGCGCCGCTATGGGATTTTAACCCTTTTTCGCCTGCTCGCGGGGGGTAAACCCGAACCGCGAGCGGCCGAATCCCGCAGCTAAAACGACGGTAAAGCAGCGCTAAATATAGCGCTGCTTTACCGTCGCCGCAGCTCCCGCCCCAGTGTGAAAGGGGCCTAAGTCATAGGCTCTTTATCACACCTCACAATATTTTTAGATGGGAATGAGGGACACCTACTAGCAAACATATGTAGGCATAGGACACACCCCCTGCCACACCCCTTAGGCCCCTTTCACACTGGGGCGTTTTTCAGGCGGTACAGCGCTAAAAATAGCGCCTGTATACCGCCTGAAAAAATCCTGCCCCATTCACTCCAGTGTGAAAGCCGGCGTGCTCAATCACTGATTCTCTCCCCCCCTCTTTATCTCACCCTCTTTTCTGTGTGCTTGTATTTTTTTTCCTATTACGGGCGTCTTTGAGGCGTTTGTGGCACATAGGACAGCCCAGAATGGAAAAACATACAAAATAAAGTGAAATGGAACACGACTTCCCCCTACGCTTAGGTGTGAACCAAGCCCAAGTGATAATTGGGAAACTCCAACTATGACACCAAAACCTTAGCTGTCCCACAAGATTTAGAAACATCCGTTTACTCTAAAGGAGAAATATCCACTTCCAGACCACGCCTTTACTGGCACTTTTTGTTTACATGTAATAATCAGTAATTTTTGCTAGAAAATTGCCTGAAACCATACGAGGTGCAAGCGCGCCACCCTCCTAATCCATGCGTCTGGCCCCTAATCTACATGCAGGGCGCCGGACGCATGGATTCCAATGGGTTTTTTTTCCCCCGAAGCACGTGATTAGAGCCTGAGGCTCTAAATGACTTAAAAAAAAGGGTGGTCCGTGGGGGGGGGGGCGGAACACTGCACACTGAGCCCACCCACTTGTGTGACAATAGTGAATTAATATTGTCTTCCTCATTCTCCTCCTGGCCAATCATGAAGCGAGTCCTGAGACTCAATTGGCTGAGAAGAGAAGCGACCGTACTGGCCTTGAGCCCACCCACTTGTGTGACAATAGCAAATTAATATTTGCTATTGTCTTCCTGATTCTCCTCCCGGCCAATCAGGAAGCAGGACCTGATTTGGCCGAGAGGAGAAGCGACCGTATTGGCCCCGTATTGGCCGCCGAGGAGGAGGAGACACAGGGGGATCTGCCCCGAAACATAGATGGGGTAGGTGCGGGGGGGGGGCAGACAGACAAGCGGGGGGGGGGGGGCAGCTGCAGCCTTCTCCCTTCTTTCTGACTATTTTAGTCACTCCCACCTACCCATCTCCACTAATCAGCTCGGCAAACTGTCCCAGGATGGACGATCTGCACACACAGGTAAGAGGACAGCCTGAGGATAGCAGCCGCAGGTGCTCCCGCGCTTCCGTATAGGATGAGATATGGTAAAGGGGAAGCGCGGGAGCACCTATTCTCAGTGCAGGATCCCAGTTAAAAGTTTTATTGACAATGGATAAAAAACACTTTCAAGAAATATAAAATGAAAAAGCTCATCTGGTGGAGTGTGTAGTGGTATAGATTCCTCCTAGATCCGACCGGCAGGACCATTGTGAAAGGTTCCAGCTGCTGGGAGAGACGGATGGCCAGCTTGGGAGCCTGAAGGATCCCCGGGAAGCCATGCTAACCAGCGTGGAACGCACACCAGAAGTGACGTCACCGGAGGGATGGAGGACCAGATGAGAAGGCAAGGCACTAGGCCGCATCTTGCTCCTTCTACAGGTCTCCTAGAGGGCTCCTTGAGGCTCCCGAGCCGGTCATCCATCTCTCCCAGCAGCTGGAAGCTTTTACAATGGTCCTGCAGGTCGGATCTAGGAGGAATCTACACCGCTACACTCTGCACCAGATGAGCGTTTTCATTTTATATTTCTTGTGAGTGTTTTTTTATCCATTGCCATTAAAACTTTTAACTGGGATACTGCACTTAGCTGGAGCTTCCTTCCCTTTGTTCTTTCTACAAGAAGGCAGAAAAGCACGGTAGGAAATGATTTGATGAAAAAACTGATTACAGGCCCATTAGGTAGTGACTGTCCATGGATCATGGAGATACTGTATGGTTCTCCACCCTGTCTGTGGACAGCTCTGTAAATACAGTTCCACTGGGAGAATCATGGCCCGATCTAATCCTAGCCTTTGCACAGCTAGTAAACACACAAAGAAAACTGCTTCCAGAGACTCAGAGAATCCAACACTTTAAAAATATATACTTTTTTTGTTTAAGGCCCCTTTCACACTTGTGCGACTTCAAAGTTGCACGATTTTTGCCGCGATTTTGCCGCGATTTCAAGGAATGCCTGTGTAAGTGGCATCAAAATCGGACCAAAGTAGTGCAGGGACTACTTTGAAGTCGTACTAATATGAATGGCTGTCATTGGAAATCATGGGGAACGACTTGTCATGCTACTTTGCAGTCAAAAGTCATAGAAGTGTGAAAGGGGCTTAAGGGGCTTCTGGCTTGCTTGGTAAAGTCTTTCCTGTTCTCTTTTGGCAATGACAGTGGGTGATCCCTACTGTTGCCCCAGAGGACATGTGAGTGCAGTTTAGTGCAGGATAGGGTTGCCACCTCATCCCTTTAAAACCAAACACATATTAATTATACAGGTTCTGTGGCTGATTAAGGTGGTAATTAAACTCACTTATGCCTTATCTGCAATCAATTATCCCAAGAACCTGTATAATTCATATGTGTTTGGGTTTAAAGAGGAAGTAAACCCTCTTTAAAAAAACGTAAAAAAAAAAAACCTGCAAGACAAAGGCATAATTAGCTAGTATGCATAGCATACTAGCTAATTATGTATCACTTACCTGAGATCGAAGCCCCGGCATCGGTCCTCTTCTCCCCCTCCGACCGCCGACATGTTCTCCCGGAGTGACTTCCGGGTATCGCGGCTCAGGCGCTGTGATTTTCCAGAGCCGCGATGCCGTCACTCAGCGCATTCGCACGAGAGTTTCGCAAGTGCGCATGTGCCGCATGACGTCGGCACATGCAAATACAGGTATATCTCCTAAACCGTGCAGGTTTAGGAGATATCCTAGTTAGCTACAGGTAAGCCTTAATATAGGCTTACCTGTAACCTAAAGTTGTAAACGAGGGTTTACAACCACTTTAAAGGGATTAGGTGGCAACCCTAGTGCAGGAGTACTGTGAGCCCAGGCTGTCCTAATGACACAGCCCCAGGGGGCGGGTCTGTGACAGCCTGGACTCAGAGGAATTGCATTAAATGACACTAACCAACATTCAACCCAGAAGACTGATGACATCTAGTGGCAGGAAAGGGTAAAGCAGAAAATATTTCAGCAAGGTGCACATTTTTCTTTTTTTTTGGGGGGGCTGATGATTTTTCTTTTTTTAATTTTTAATTAACCTAAATTGTTAAAATGTTATTGCACTATGCCTGGAGGGTTGTCACCCTTTTCTTTTGCTTCATATCATTCCAGAGAGTCACTTTTGTGTGTCATCAGCAGCAGCAAGGCAAAGCAGACTGTAATCGTGCTGGAACACTTTTCTAAAATTATAGACTATTACATCTAAACTCCAGGCAGATTTAAAAGACTTTATTTCAGCAAAGCGTTCATTAATACATCACTGATGTATATATTTTTGTAATGCGAACAGTATACAGTATTAATATAATTTTGATCTGGTATCATCCTTTTGCCATCTCCTCTACAGCAGAGCGCAGACTGGGAAAGGTAAAAAAACACAAGGAGCCAATCATTTGTTTTGCAGTGCTCATTCACTAACAAGGAGCAGGCTGATTTAAGGAGTGACAGAAAAATGACCTCTTATGCCCCGTACACACGGTCGGAAATTCCGATGGAAAATGTCCAATCAGATTATGTTGTCAGAAAATCCGCCCGTGTGTGGGCTCCATCTGAATTTGAGATCCTGCTCTCAAATTTTCCGAAAACAAAATCCGATCAGACTTTTTCCTACCGTGTGTAGAGAATTCCGATGGACAAAGTGCCACGCATGCTCACATCAAATTACGAGACCAAAGCTATTGGCTACTAGCCTCTACATAGTTCCGTCGTACGCAACGAACGTCACCACGTTCAGAATGATCGGATTTTCCGACAACTTTGTCCGACTGCGTGTATGCAACACCAGTGTCGGACAAAATCCGTCGGAAAAAATCTGACGGATTTTGTGGTCGGTATTTCCTACCGTGTGTACGGGGGCTTAGTCTTCTACTTCACTGACCAGTTAGTCTGGGGGAGGGACAAGACCTGTATGTGTTACTCAGCTGCAGTAGAGAAAAGTCAGGTCTTCTGCCCTTCCAGGGTGGACAGAAATGAAAAACAGCTCCGTCATGTGTACTCCATCTGTGTATTTAGCTGTTTGCCTGGAGGTTGGCTTTAATTTTATTAAGTTTTCTGAAATTAGCATTTTTGAAGCAGATGGTAACCATTCAAACTCATTCTTCCAGGTAAAGCAGAGGGTACTGGAAAAATGCACATCACACTGTGCGACTTCGTGTGGCCATGGGACTCCCTCACCCAAACCCAGAAGAAGAGTCTTAACCAGAGATATGAGATGGGCTGTGAGTGTAAGGTAAGAGAATGATTGTAGGGATATATGTCTGTGAAGGTTCTCGTTTATCTAGGTTATGGTATAGCTAGTAGTCACATTCAACTGGATTTGTCCTGTAATTTTGAAGAACTGAAGAAGTGTCTTGGAGAAGCTATGAATCATCTTCAATAATACTGAGGAAGTGTCTTGGAGAAGCTATGAAATGTCTTCAACAGTACTGAAGAAGTTTCTTGGAGAAGCTATGAAATGTCTTCATCAGTACTGAAGAAGTGGCGTGGAGAAGCTATGAAATGTCTTCATCAGTACTGAAGAATTGGCTTGGAGAAGCTATAAAACGTCTACAACAGTACTGAAGAAGTGGCGTGGAGAAGCTACGAACTGTCTTCAACAGTACTGAAGAAGTTTCTTGGAGATGCTATGAAATGTCTTCTATAGTACTGAAGAAGTGGCGTGGAGAAGCTATGAAACGTCTTCTATAGTACTGAAGACGTGGCTTGGAGAAGCTATAAAACGTCTTCAACAGTACTGAAGAAGTTTCTTGGAGAAGCTACAAAATGTCTTCAACAGTACTGAAGAAGTGACTTGGAGAAGCTACAAAATGTCTTCAACAGTACTGAAGAAGTGGCGTGGAGAAGCTATGAAACGTCTTCTATAGTACTGAAGACGTGGCTTGGAGGAGCTATGAAACGTCTTCTATAGTACTGAAGAAGTGATTTGGAGAAGCTATAAAAAAGGTCTTCAACAGTACTGAAGAAGTGTCTTGGAGAAGCTATGAAATGTCTTCAACAGTACTGAAGAAGTGGCTTGGAGATACTATAAAAACATCTTCAACAGTACTGAAGAAGTTTCTTGGAGATGCTATGAAACGTCTTCTATAGTACTGAAGAAGTGTCTTGGAGAAGCTATGAAATGTCTTCAACTGTACTGAAGAAGTTTCTTGGAGATGCTATGAAACGTCTTCTATAGTACTGAAGAAGTGGCTTGGAGAAGCTACAAAATGTCTTTAACAGTACTGAAGAAGTGGCTTGGAGAAGCTTTGAAACGTCAACAGTACTGAAGAAGTGTCTTGGAGAAGATATGAAATGTCTTCAGCAGTACTGAAGAAGTGTCTTGGAGAAGCTATGAAATGTCTTCAGCAGTACTGAAGAAGTGTCTTGGAGAAGATACAAAATGTCTTCAACAGTACTGAAGAAGTGACTTGGAGAAGCTATAAAACGTCTTCAACAGTACTGAAGAAGTGGCTTGGAGAAGCTACAAAATGTCTTCAATAGTACTGAATTAGTGGCTTGGAGATGCTATGAAACGTCTTCCAGCAGTGATACAGCAGCTCAGCTGGCAATGCTTCCCCCTCCCCGCAATGACTAAGAACCCCAGCTCACCCTGATTCTCCCTTCCAGCAGTGATTGGACAGCCTTCCTAGGCTGAAATGGCAGCAGGGGGCAGGGCTCAAAAGCTATCATAGAAAATGCTTATGATACTTAGTGCCATCTAGTGGCCACATGTGCTGTTTTCTGTTTAAAACATTTGCCTGGCACAGGAAATAGCCTAAGAACATTAATTTTTGCCACATTCTCAGAGAAGGAATGTACATGCACTTTCACTAGGACATTTTTTTTTTTATATATAAATAGGGGTGCTAAGGTTTGAACTGCAATGGGTGTGATGTTCTCCCTCAACCCAGTCTGTGAAGATTTGGGGACCTTGCTTTGTGCATTGGCATCCCAGTCTTAGTCCGTAGGGTTCAATATTGAGTTGGCCCACCCTTTGCAGCTATAACAGCTTCAACTCTTCTAGGAAGGTTGTCCACAAGGTTTAGGAGTGTGTCTATGGGAATACATACATTATACAGCTACACACGTTAGCTATACATTAATCAACCCACTTCACCTATCAATTAACTCTAATTAGAGTAATTTATTCACAGGTTTGGGTCACATGTTTAATAGATATCAGTGTGTACATATTGCAGTTAATGTTTGTGGTTCTTTAGCTATGAATAAGCACTTTTGAAAGTGTGAAACGCGTCAGATCCTGTGATCCGTTGTTTGGTGTGTCTTGTACTTTTTGGATTATTACCTCCTTTTTTTAATAAAGGCATTTGATTTTGAGTGTGGCTGTCCAGAATCTTACCTTCATCCAAGTGTCTATGGGAATGTTTGACCATTCTTCCAGAAGTGCATTTATGAGGCCAGGCACTGATGTTGGCTCGCAGTCTCTGCTCTAATTCATCCCAAAGGTGTTCTATCGGGTTGAGGTCAGGACTCGGTGCAGGCCAGTCAAGTTCCTCCAAACCAAACATCCGTGTCTTTATGGACCTTGCTTTGTGAACTGGTGCGCAGTCATGTTGGAACATGAAGGGGCCATCCCCAAACTGTTCCCACAAAGTTGGGAGCATGAAATTGTCCAAAATGTCTTGGTATGCTGATGCCTTAAGAGTTCCCTTCACTGGACCTAAGGGGCCAAGCCCCACCCCCGAAAAACAACCCCACACCATAATCCCCCCTCCACCAAATGATTTGGACCAGTGCACAAAGCAAGGTCCATAAAGACATGGATGAGCGAGTTTGGGGTGGAGGAACTTGACTGGCCTCAACCCGATAGAACACCTTTGGGAAAAAATTTGAGCGGAGACTGCGAGCCAGACCTTCATGTCCAACATCAGTGCCTGACCTCACAAATGCACTTCTGGAAGAATGGTCAAACATTTCCATAGACACACTCCTAAACCTTGTGGACGGCCTTCCCAGAAGAGTTGAAGCTGTTTTACCTACAAAGGGTGGGCCAACTCAATATAGAACCCTACGGACTAAGACTGAGATGCCATTAAAGTGGTTGTAAACCCTTACAAACCACTTTGACCTACAAGTAAGCCTAGATTAAGGCTTACCTGTAGGTCCAAGAAATATCTCCTAAACCTTCATGGTTTAGGAGATATTTGCCAAAAGACAGGCACTGCTGTCTACGGCACATGCGCCGTAGACAGCGGTGCGCCGATGTTAACGGCGATATGCCGCGAGTGGCGGCTCCCGTGCGCATGTGCGGGAGTGACGTCATCGCGGCTCCGTCGAATGACAGCGCCTGAGCAGCGAGACCCACCAAGAAGATGGACGCTCCGTACACAAGGGTACAGCGGTGACTTCGCTGGCTCCTGTGTCAGGTAAGTGACACATAATGGACTACTATACGATGCATAATTGTCCATTATGCTTTACCTTTGCAGGGAAACAAAGAGGAAGTAAACCCATCAAGGTTTACTTCCTCTTTAAAGCGGAGCTCCACCCTAAAGTGGAACTTCCGCTTATCGGATCCCCCCCCCCCTCCGGTGCCACAATTGGCACCTTTCAGGGGGGAGGGGGGTGCAGATACCTGTATAATAAAGGTATCTGCACCCACTTCCGGGACTAGCTGCCCCGCCCCTATCCGAGGATGCCCGCCCATATCCGAGGGTTCCCGTTGTGTCTTGGGAAACACACAGTTCCCAGGACACAACGGGGACCAATAAAGACGCGCAGCGCGACTCGCGCATGCGCAGTAGGGAACCGGGCAGTGAAGCCGCAAGCTTCACTTCCTTATTCCCTGACAGAGGATGGCGGCGGGGCACCCGAGAGACGAGTGATCGCTTGTCATCTTCTGCCGACATCGCTGGACCCTGAAACAGGTAAGTGCCCATTTATTAAAAGTCAGCAGCTGCAGTATTTGTAGCTGCTGACTTTAAAAAAAAAAAAATCGGGTGGACCACCTCTTTAATGTTCATGTGCGTGCAAAGGCAGGTGTCCCAATACTTATGGTAATATAGTGTATGTGGTGCCCCAAAAAGTCAGAACCTCCTCTACATTGGACAGTCCCTTTCAGCAAAGCTCCGTGAGTTTTTTTTTTTCTCTGTATCTCTGGGACCACCCACCAACCACATTGAATTTACAAAATCAAGTTTTGTTGGTCGTATTTTCCGCTTGACTCGTTCACTTTGCTCGCTCTAATCCTCTTTGATCCGAGGCTTTGGTTCCGTATCAAAGAAAGCATTTCTCTTGTTTTAAGCTTTTCTTTTTTTTTTAACACTACAGCAGAGTTTTCACTTTCAAAGCAGTTCCTTGGTGAACGTTTGATGTGGAGCTCTTACCATATGCGGGCCTTTGGACTGAGAACAAAATGTTCCAATTTTGTCTCGTCTGACCGCAAAAACACTTTTTTGTCACATGCTTTTAATATCAGCTAAGTGGTTTGTTGCAAAACCTGAGAGTAATCCGAGACCTGAGCTCACAATAATGGCTTCCTTCTTACCAGCGGCCGCACTATAGGAGAGCTCTGTGTGATTTGTTTTCATTGGGGAGTGTGTTGACTCATGGACATCTGACCCCATACAGGAAGCTGATCTATACCATTTACTGTGGTTGCCAAACAATGCAATCTTCTAAAAGTATAATGGAAAAATTCCCTCATAGGGTTTTATAGCAGCCAAGAAATTATTCAAAAGTCATTACCGTATTTATCGGCGTATAACACGCGCCGACGTATAACACGCACCCCAAGTTTAGGAGGGAATATTAAGGGAAAAAACTTTTAGGAGGGAAGTTTAAGGAAAAAAACTTACATTTAAATGCCCATCATTGCAGCCTTGTCCAGTGTCTATCTGCAGCCTTGTCCATCACTGCAGCCTTGTCCATCATTGCAGCCTTGTCCATCATTGCAGCCTTGCCCAGTGCAGCCTTGCCCAGTGCCTTTGCAGCCTTGCCCAGTGCAGCCTTGCCCAGTGCCCTTGCAGCCTTGCCCAGTGCAGCCTTGCCCAGTGCCTTTGCAGCCTTGCCCAGTGCAGCCTTGCCCAGTGCCTTTGCAGCCTTGCCCAGTGCAGCCTTGCCCAGTGCCTTTGCAGCCTTGCCCAGTGCAGCCTTGCCCAGTGCTGCCTTGCCCAGTGCCTGTGCAGCCTTGCCCAGTGCAGCCTTGCCCAGTGCCTTTGCAGCCTTGCCCAGTGCAGCCTTGCCCAGTGCTGCCTTGCCCAGTGCCTTTGCAGCCTTGCCCAGTGCAGCCTTGATTTAAAATTGGCGCGAGTGGAGAGGACGAGCGCCGTGTGACAGCATACCGAAAGCCGCGTGTATTTTCGGCTAGTCTCGGGCCGGCTCCCCTCGCAGTCCCGCCCACCTCCACTGATTGCGAGAGGAGCCGAGCGCCGACAACATAAAGAAATCCGAGTTCGGCTAATCTCGGCTCTGCTCGCAGTCAGGGACGGGACTGCGTGAGGAGCCGAAAATACACGCGGCTTTCGGTATATCGGCTCCGCTCGCTCCCCTCAAAAAAAAAAAATCAGCGGGAGATCGACAGGGATCGGCGTATAATACGCACCCACGATTTTCCCCTGGTTTTAAGGGGAAAAAAGTGCGTGTTATACGCCGATAAATACAGTAATTAAAATTCTTTATTATATCAAAAAGCAATTTGACAATTACACGGGAGTTGTAGAAAATGAGGCTCTGGCATTCATATGAAAATGACAAAACCAGCGATCAAGATGGAAGTACATATTTGTATGAAATCTTAATAAAATTGCATTTTACTGCAAAAAAAATTATCTTCCACATAAAACCCCTACACGTTTCGACTCGGCTTATACTCGAGTATATACGGTATTAAAATGTAAAATATTTCCTTCTCTCTCTGCATAGAATAAAATATCCCCTTGAAGAAGTCCACAATTAGAGGTCTTCTTCAAGGGGATATTTTATTCTATGCAGAGAGAGAAGGAAATATTTTACATTTTAATACCGTATATACTCGAGTATAAGCCGAGTTTTTCAGCACATTTTTTTGTGCTGAAAGTGCCCCCCTCGGCTTATACTTGAGTCAAGCACTTTTCTGCAGCAGAGAATGACATTTTCCGACCCGACTTTGGGGTCCTGTATCTCGGGGCCACTTGGTGCTAGGAACTCCAGATTTGGTGTTGAAACCCAGTGGGGTTCCTAGCACCAAGTGTCACCGAGATACGGGGGCGCCAAAGTCGGTTCGGAAAATGTCATTCTCTGCTGCAGAAAAGTGCTTGACATTTTCCGACCCGAATTTCGGACCCCATATCTCGGGGCCACTTGGTGCTAGGAACCCCAAATTGGTTTGCAAACCCAGTGGAACTAGTAATACAACTTATCCAAATTTGGGGTTCCTAGCACCAAGTGGCCCCGAGATACAGGGCCCCAAAATCGGTCAACTGTGTCCATCTGCAGCAATGTCATTTCGGGACCCTTTGGGTCCAGAGACCCCACATTTTGGCTGCAGCTAGGGGGCATCTAGGAACCCTTAACTACCAAGTTTGAAGTTCGGGGGACCTATGGCTGCAAATGGGCTCAGTGAGGCTGCAAATGGGCTCAGTGAGGCTGCAAATGGGCATTGTTGACCCTCTTTTACACTTACAGTAGCTGCGCATTTCTCATCCTAGGCTTATACTCGAGTCAATACGTTTTCCCAGTTTTTTGTGGTAAAATTAGGTGCCTCGGCTTATATTCGGGTTGGCTTATACTCGAGTATATATGGTAATCATTTGATTTGTTTGCCCATATATCTAATCACACAAAGAGATGTATATTTACCGCAATCTTCTAAAAATAATGTAGTAGCTGCAGGATTTACCTTGTATGTTTCCTACAGTTTTTTTATGGGCTGATCTCGAGTCTTTTCCTTAACAATCGGGCTAAACTAACAGTCGGAAAGAAATTATGATTATTATACAGGATTTAAACAATATAGCGCCAACAGTTTGCACAGCGCTTTACGGCTCCAATCACGCCTGGCTGCAATTCTGCCCGTGATCCCAAATCACACTGCAATCTTGGCAAAATGCACCACGTGTTATCGGGTGCCATTCATTTTCAGTGGCCCCTAAATGTGGCATGGTTCTGCCGCAATAAATCACGATGCAATGGTGGCAAACCGCATCACACAACGCTTGTCACACAAAAAAGAGCAGGAGCTTCTTTTGGGCAACAAGCTTTCCGCGATGCGGTTTGCCGTGATTGCTGCACGATTTATCAAAAAGTATTAAAATGTACTAACCACTTACAATATTAAAAGACAAAAGTGCATATCAGTATGAGCCGGTCCTGGGAATTAGACGGGCTGTTTCCTGTCAACGAGATGTGTGATCATGTCACAAGCGTTGGCTCCGACCTACGTGTTTCGTCACATCTAATGTCATCAGGGGCAAGGAAGCTGCGCTCAGGCACCACACTTTGTAACTGTTATTATTAGGAATGCACTGATACCGATATTGGTACCGATAACAAGCACTTGCATGAGTATCAGTACTCGTCCAAATCCTGCCGATACTGAAACCGATACTTTGCGGGGGGGTTTGCGTCAGTACAAAATGAATGGGTGCAAATCTAGGTGATGGACCTAGATCTATGAAGGAATCATCATATGGGAGGTCGAATAGCCACAGCTCAAGGAACTCCCAGCAATCTCTTGAGGAACCCTGGTTGAAAAAGGATGCTATAAACTATGGTCATTGCCAGGGGCGTACGTACAATTGCGACCCGGCCCCAGGTTCTAGGGGGCCCCTGCAGCCCTCTGTATACCTGGATAGGAGGGGTGGCAGGGGCGGCATATAGAGGAACCGATCCCCACCATTTTTCTCCTGCAACTTTTTAGCAGCTGCAGGAGGTAAACTGAAAGGGATCGGTTCCCCTACATGCTACCCTGCTGCCCCTACTGTCCACCTCCTGCTGTAATCGGGCCTCTGTGTACTACCCTGACCCCCCCATCCTCCAAAGCACTTCCGGGTTCCCCCTCCCCTATCCCTCTGGCTGCTTCGGGGGATGCTTTCAGGAGGGAGAGCAGGGAAAGAGACCGGTAAATGTGTTATTTACTGGCCCCTTCCTTGTCTTAATGAATAGCGTCAGTCATACCAATCACTGACTCTGTTCATTCATAACTGAGGCATAGCAAACTGTGTTTACTATGCTCCAGTTTGTGAAAGAGCAGGAAGCTCTGTACATTTATTGTGTGCAGCTGAGGCTGCAAAGAAGGAGATTGAGGGCTGTGGGCTCCATCTCCTTTCTCTGTCTCAAAGGTGAAAAACCAGAGGTCTGTTTAGACCCCTGATATCTCACCAAAGCCCCCCAACGGGGCTCCTAAAGAAATTGTAAAAAAATAATAAAAAATAAAATTGTAAATAAATAAATAAAATGGTAACAAATAATAACAAATAAAAAAACGACTGAAACCAGTGGCGGAACTACCAGGGTCACAAAGGTCTCACTTGCGACCAGGACGGCCTTTATGGTTTCTGAAGGTTCTAGTCACGCCTCTGGTCACTGCAATATAATAGATAATTTGATGCAATTTGTGACTTTTCACACAAAATTTTCCAGTCTGTGCCAACGATAATGTATTCGGCTTAAAAATGTATTATGCTAGTGAACAATTGCATTATATGTGTCATTTTTTTTAACTGTCCTGTGCTGCTTGTACCCCTGCAGATCTCACGCTGCCCTTCCATCCCCTGCTACGTCAGCGCCCAAGACGAATGCCTCTGGACAGATTGGATGACGGAGAAGAGCATACACGGGCGGCAGGCCAAGCACTATGCCTGCATCAAGCGCAGCGACGGATCGTGCTCTTGGTACCGGGGGACCGCCCCCCCGAAGCAGGAGTTCCTCGACATAGAGGACCCCTAACTCCCGTCTCTCTCAAGTCCCAGCCGCCAGTTCTGAGAAGCCAGCGCGCCCGAGGAGGAGAGGGAGGCGGCTTTTTTTTCCTTTTTTCGACCCAGGTTAATATCGGTTTCCTGCAAGTCACGTGACTGAAGCTGGACTGCCAAACCGTCATGGGACGCGGGGTTTAACCCCTTCATTGCTGAAGAGATCGCAGCACTGAAAGGATTAAATGGAGGCGGAAGGTGGATGGACTCTTGCCGCCCACCTTACTTCTTAGACTTCCTTTCACCACCTTTCCCCCTATCACAGCGCACAAGGCCATATTGAGAATTCCCGAATTCTGTGTAGCTGGTCTACAGCCCCTTCCCTCACTCAACTTCCCTCCCCCACACCCCCTCCCCCCCCCCCCACCATGCTTCTATCTCTAAGCCGCCAAGCGAGGTCTAAGCTGTGAGTCACAGGCTCAGTTATTACCCAGAATTCTCTTAACATAATGACAATTTCCTCATTGTCTCACCCTTTGCAACCAATCGGATTGGGCGACTGGACCTGACCTGTCTTTTTTGCATATACCAAGGGGTAGAATTATGCAAAATTCACAGCGTTCACACAGCAACCACGAATATACCCTGTAATGTAAAGCAAAAATTTAAGCCGGTCACCCGGTAACTCCTTTAACCGCTTCAGCCCCCGGAAAGATTTGGCTGCTGAATGACCATACCATTTTTTGCGATTCGGCACTGCGTCACTTTAACTGACAAGTGCGCGGTCGTGCGGCGCTGCACCCAAACAAAATTGATGTCCTTTTTTTCCCCATGAATAGAGCTTTCTTTTGGTGGTATTTGATCATCTCTGCGGTTTTCAGTTTTTTGCGCTATAAACAAAAAAAGCAACAATTTTGAAAAAAAAACACCATATTTTGTACTTTTTGCTATAATAAATACCCCCATTTTAAAAAAAAAAAAAAGATTTTTTTCTCAGTTTAGGCCGATACGTATTCTTCAACATATTTTTGGTAATAAAAATCGCAATAAGAGTATATTGATTGGTTTGCGCAAAAGTTATAGCGTCTACAAAAAAAGGGGATAGATTTATAGCATTTTTATTATTTTATTTTTTTTAACTAGTAATGGCGGCGATCTGCAATTTTTATCGGGACTGCGACATTATGGCGGACACAATCGGACACTTTTGACACATTTTTGGGACCATTGGCATTCATACAGCGTTCAGTGCTATAAAAATGCATTGATTACTGTATAAATGTCACTGACAGGGAAGGGGTTAACACTAGGGGACGATCAAGGGGTTAATTGTGTTCCCTCAGTGTGTGTTCTAACTGAAGGGGGAGGGGACTGTCTAGGGGAGATGACAGATCGCTGTTCATACTTTGTACGAACAGACGATCTGTCTCTTTTCCCCTTAGAGAACCGGAAAAACTGTGTGTTTATACACACAGATCCTGGTTCTCGGTGTGTCACAAGCGATCGCGGGAGCCGGTTCCGGGAGCGAGCAGCGCGCACGCCCCTAGTGGCCACAGGGCGAAGCGACGTTACATAACGTTGTTTCGCCCAACCGCGCCATTCTGCCGCAGTAAAACAAGTGGTTAAATGTTCTTCATTGGCTACATCAGGTAAAACAGGATCAAACCTAACACGTTTCGGCCGAAACCCGTGTTAGCACTGATCTTGTTTTACATGATGTAACCAAAAAAAGAACATTTATAGGAGTTACCGGGTGGCCGGCTTTAATTCTTGCTTTGAATTCTGTTATGCTGCTTAGCAGATTGAGAGAGCAGCACTCTTATATATACTACAAAACAGCATTGTGTAATTGCTTCTTTAACAGCTTTCCTCAGGCACTTTGATGTACCCACACGTCACACAATGAACTTCAGGATTTAGAGGCACGCTTGCGCATGTCCTCTGCTAATCTGAGCTGTTGATTAGCCACAGCACAGGTTTTTCAGCAGGTTACAGCCAATGATTTTGGCTGTATACCTGATCGGCTGTGGCCAATCACAGCTCAGAGATCTGTGTTTGTAAACACACAGATTCTGGCTGTTCTTTTCCTGCTTTCAGTTACCGTTCAGACCTTAAAGTGGATGTAAACCCTCACATATACCCAATACAGTGAACAGCCTCAGATGATACACAGATGAAACAAATCTCCCTACATAAGTTTTATATGTATATCTGTTGTCTTCAGCTTTATATACTGTTTAGAAAGTGCACCTCCCGTTAGAATTTTCCCTTTCTGTTCCAGCAAGGGGAGGGGAGTTGTACCATACACTGTACAAGATCCTTCGGAAGAGAGCAGGATCTCAAATTTTTTCTGACGGAAAAAGTCCGATGGAGCCCACACGGGCGGACTTTCCGACAACATGGTCCGATCGGACATTTTCCATCTGAATTTCCGACCGTGTACGGGGGCTTAAGACAGCTGATTGGAGGAAAGGCACACACCCCCTCTCCTCATAGGCTAAGACTTGCAGAGCTGTGCTGTGAATTGGCCAGCTGTCTGCTAATCTATTTATAGCACCCGCCCTGACACAAATTTCAGGCTGGTTTTATCACATGTGTCAGAGAACTTGTTAGAAGTTATCATGCTGATAACAGAAGAACGGAGCAGGAGAAAGTCACAGGACTTAGTGCTTTGAAGAGAGATAAGAAATAGAGATATATGTGCCCAGCTCAAATTTCATGAATGGGGTTTACATCCACTTTAAAGCAAGGAACTCAAGCCAAGTAAAAGCAGCACACATACACTTGTTGGGCACACAGTTAACAACTTGATTACCCTCCTGATCACTCCTGTCACCCTGCCAGTGTCATTAGGACAGTGTAGAGTATTATTTTATCACTGTATTAGTATCACTAGGGACGTCAGTGTCAGCAAGTTAGCGTCCTTCCCAGTCAGTGTCAGTTAACGCCAGATTGTCTGCCACACTATCATACGCACTGTAAGTGGCTGATCACCGTCATTACTAGTATAGTGTCTATACGGATCTGTATCTTGATCACAATCAGAACTAAACTAGTGTCCCCAAAAACGCAGACATGTAGCAGAATAAATTTTGGCCTAAATTGATGAATAAATTTGATTTTATTGGTTATGTTTTATAACACAAAGTAGAAAATATTGTTTTTTTTTCAATTTTTTTTGTATTTTTTCATTTATATAATAAAAATTTAAAAATCCCACAAGACAGCAGTATTTGTGTAAAAAAAAAAAAGATATAAATTTCCTTTGCATACAGTGTTGCATGACCGCGCAATTGCCAGTTATGTAACGCAGTGCTAACCTGGTCATGAAGGGGGTAAAACCTTCCGGAGGTCAGGTGTTTAATATGAGAAAGTTGAAACAAAGTATGACATTTACAAAGGAAACCTTCTACCTAGAGCATATTAGTGGTGCAGTCTGGCTCCTGCTCACAGCCACACGTGGCCACTGCTGCTGGGGTCAGGCAGGGTAGAGTTGTCCACATACCTCTCCCGCACAGCCTTTCTCCACCAACATTAATTGCAAGGTATGCTGTCGGCTTCCTCTCGCATTTCCGGGATGTTCCCTTTCCTCAACCTGGAAAAAGATTAGACTAAATGATCTTGAAAAACATATGTCTAGACTGGATGTCTGTCTAGTTAAACCCCACAAAGGCTGCATCTTGTTTTAAAGACCTGGGGATAAACTCTGGTTACAATACCCGCCACCATCATTTTTTTAGTTGGGTGGATAAATCTGAAAAACAAGGGTTATTGGCAGTGTTCGCTGTGTCCTTACTAGCTTTTAGAAACTGAGGAGCCATTTTTGCTGAGTGTTCCCCAGAGGACCACACTAGGAGTTACCCTACTTGGTTGTGTAGGTTGGGCACACAGGTGCAGGAACAAGTCACTCTCGATGTTTATGTGAGCCCAATGCTACGTGCACTTAACTTGGTCCACCATCAGGATGGTGAAGTAAAAATGTATAGGTGAAGAAAATTCAAAGAGTTCTGTTTTTTCAAATGTGCAAAGATAGTTGAACTTTTTAAGGTAAACCGCGAGGGAAGGACTATCCCAACTAATATAGTTGTGATGAAGAAACATTTATTGATAACACCAGTTGGTTAGAGATTAGACTTGCGATCCAACTTGTAAAGTTCAACCATCCTTTCAAGGGCACCTCTGTGGGACCAGAACTCATTTTTTTTGTACTTACACCGTCATGATGATCTTCAAGTGAACCTAAGACTGGGCTGACCCAACTATGGAGAGTGACTGTTTCTGCATCTGCATGGGCATGTTCTCAACAAACGCTCACCAAAGGTTGCTTCTCCCATTACATTATGGTTACTCCAAACCTCATCGAATGTAAGATACCATCTTTGTACTTCCATTTTTTATCCTTGGGATCTCATGGTTGGTACCTTAATAAATGCCTTGGGATCTCATGGTTGGTACCTTAATAAATGCCACACTAAAATTGATTTCCTTTCTTTTGGTGTGGCCACCACAGAGAACCTGCAGTTTCCTACACTGAGAACCACAAAACTAGTTTTCTAATTACCCTACATTGTTGCTATGGGCACAGGTGAGCCCAATCTTAGGTGCACTTGAAGGACATCAGGATGGTGAAGTAACAAATGTACAGTTGAATAAAACTCAAAGGCACCTGTGAAAGGATGGTTGAACTTTTTAAGGTGGACTCAACATTTGTTGATAATACCAGTTGGGTATAGATTAGACTTGCGATCCACCTTGTAAAGTTCATCCATCCTTTCAAGGGCACCTTTGTGAAACCAGAATTTTTTTTTTTTTTTTTTACCTACACCACCATCCTGATGTTCTGCAAGAGGACCTAAGTCTGGGCGAACCCAACCATTGAGAGTGACTGTCCCTGCATCTGCATGGGCTTCTACCTGTACGTTATGGTTACTCCCAACCTTATCTGATGTAAGATACCATCTTTCAACTTCCAAATTTGAACCTTATGATCTCATGTTTGATACTTTAATGAATGCCACACTATAATAGCTTTCTTGCCTATCCTCTTTACTTTTTTTTTCATGTGGCCACCACAGAGAACTGGCCATTTTCTACACTGGGAACTACAAAACTAGTTTTCCAATTACCCTACATGGTTGCTATGGGCAAGACAGTCGCATCAATACCTGTCTTTAGAATGTCAACTGTTACATTCCCATTGGTTGCTACAGGCAATACAGACACCTTCCTTTCCTTCGAATTTCATAAACTCAACCCAACTCGACACGAGCCTGGTGTACTGCATAGTCTTTTTTTTTTTTTCTTTATATTTACCCATGAGTGCTACCGAAGGCCTTTCTCATATTTATGTCATATGGTTTGAGATCTTCCCGTTTTTTTTAGGTTTTCTGGTCCTTGTATTAAAGCCAACCCCCACCTTGTGCAAACAAGTATACTGTAATTCACAGTAATGCTACTTGTAGAGATTCTTGCTTGGTAAATATAAAACGGAATGTGTATTTTATTATTATTATTATTATAATTATTATTATTTTCCGCTGCCAGTATTAATTTAAAGCTTTTGTTCTCTTTGTGTTTTTTGCTGATTATGAAGTCTGAGACTTGGGGAGAGAGAAGGGGAAGGTTGCATGTTCTGTGCTTTGCACTCATTCTGACGCTCGATGACAAATTCTGTATGTGAAAGTTTCATAGGTGCCATTAAACAGTATTATCTGCCAATAATAGTCTGGACTGTTTTTTGTGTGTTTGTTTGACCAGAATGAAGCAGAACTAAGGGGAAGAGGCTAAACTATGACATAAAATATGTATATGTGTACCGTGTCACCTACCAAAGGATTTCTCTTCGGCCAGCCCAACAGGATATCCAGGTACCCACTAATGGGTAGCACAGCCAGGTCCCCCACTTTGTTTTTCTACACTGCTGTTAGGGCTAGTTTACACTAGCGTTGCTTTCTGAGAAGTGATCTGCGTTCGATCGCTCTTCAAAGAGCATTTGACAGGCGGCAAGGAAGCGTTGTATCTCCTCTTTACCGCTTACTTTGAACCCTGCACTAGCATGGTGCAACCAAGTGTATTGCACGCAGTTGCAGGGTGCCCCCATTCAGTTGAATGATGAGGCATGTTCAGTGGGTGGTACCATAAGGCCCCTTTCACACCTTAGCGTTTTTCAGGTGCTACAGCGCTAAAAATAGCGCCTGTATAGCGCCTGAAAAAAGCGGGTCCTTACACTCCAGTGTGAAAGCCGGCGGGCTTTCACACTGGAGCGGTGCGCTAGCAGGACAGTAAAAAAGTCCTGCTAGCAGCATCTTTGGAGCGGTGTATTCACCGCTCCTACCCATTGAAATCAATGGGACAGCGCGGTAATACCGCGGCAATACCACCGGCAAAACACCGCTGCAGTGGCACTTTGCGGGGGGTTTTAACCCTTTTTTTCGGCCGCTAGCAGGGGTTAAAACCGCCCTGCTAGCGGTCGAATACCGCGGCTAAAACGAAGGTAAAGCAGCGCTAAATATAGCGCTGCTTTACCGCCGACGCCCGCACCGCCCCAGTGTGAAAGGAGCCTAACAGTGGGGATAATTTTTGCTGCTCTATCTATCTATCTACCGTATATACTCGAGTATAGGCCGCCCCGAATATAAGCCGAGGCCCCTAATTCACCACAAAAAACTGGGAAAAACATATTGACCCGAGTATAAGTCGAGGGTGAAAAATGCAGCAGCTACTGTAAGTGGAAAAGAGGGTCAGCAATGCCCATCTGCAGCTGCATGTCCCCTGTACAGACCCCCCTGTGTCCCCATTGCAGCCTACCTGCGCCGATCTGCATCGATCTGCATGTCCTGGGTCCTGGGTCCTGTGTCCCTCCCTGTGCGATCTGCATTCCACCATTGCAGCTGATGCAGTCTCGATCTGTCCCCCCACAGTGTGTAAGGCGCCATTCCAAGATTACAAAAGTCGCGCCTCCTCCTCCTCCTCGTCCATGATAGGAGGAATACTGTTTTCCCAGCAGTCAGTGTGCAGTGTTCCGCCTATCACGGACGTCCTCTAATCCTCGTCCATGAGATGAGAATGACAGGACGTCCGTGATAGGCGGAATACTGCACACTGACTTACTGCTGGGAAAATTAGTGTTCCTCCTATCACGGACGAGGAGGAGGAGGAGGCGCGGCTTTTGAACACTGCCGTCTGTCTGCATGACGCGCTGTTCATGTAGGCAGACGGCGGTGACTCGAGTATAAGCCGAGGGGGGGACTTTCAGCCCTTAAAAAAAGGGCTGAAAATCTCGGCTTATACTCGAGTATATACGGTGTCTCTCTCTCCATCCATCTCGATCTATCTATGTTTCTATCTATCCATTTCTGGAGTCTTGCCACAGATTCTCAATTGGATTTAGGTCTGGACTTTGAGTGGGCCATTCTTATGCCGTGTACACAAGACAAGTGCAGACGGACTGAATTCTGTCGGACTTTTCGACAGACTTTCAACGGACTTCCATCGAATCAGACTTGTCTACACACAATCACACCAAAGTCCGACGGATTCGACCTTGATGACGTACGACCGGACTAGAATAAGGAAGTTCATAGCCAGTAGCCAATAGCTGCCCTAGCGTCGGTTTTCGTCTGTCGGACTAGCATACAGACGAACTGATTTTTCGACCGGACTCGAGTCCGTCGGAAAGATTTAAAACATGTTCTAAATCTAAAGTCCGTCTGATTTTCAACAGAAAAGGTCCGCTGAAGCCCACACATGGTCGAATTGTCCGTCAAATTCGTTCCATCAGACCAGTTCGGTCGACAAGTCCGGTTGTGTGTACGCGGCATAACACATGAATATGCTTTGATCTAAACCAGGGGTCTCCAAACTTTTCAAACAAAGGGGCCACTTTATTGTCCTTCAGACTTTAGGAGGGCCAGAATTTTGGCAAGCAGAGGCAGAAAATGTCACGGGCCAGCATCAGTGAGAATAAACATGGTCTCAGGGTTGGTGGTCAATAGGAGGAGGAGCATTCCCCCTATTAGTAGGAGGAATAGTATCCCATCATTGGTATCAGTGGAAGATATAGTGCCCTATTGTTGGTGTCAATGGAAGGAATGGTGCCTCATATCAGTGGGAGGAATTGTGCCTCAAGTGCCGGACAAAGGCTAGCAATGGGCCACATCTGGCCCTCGGGCCACAATTTGGAGACCTCCTGATCAAAACCATTCCATTCTAGCTCTGGTTTTTGTCCTGCTGGAAGGCGAAGCTTCGCCCCAGTCGCATGTCTTTTTGCAGGGTTTCTTCCAAGATTGTCCTGTATTTGGCTCCATCTATCTTCCCATCAACTCTGACCAGCTTCCCTGTCCCTGCTGAAGAAAAGCATCCCCACAACATGATGCTGCCACCACCATGTTTCACGGTGGGGATGGTGTGTTCAGGGTGATGTGCAGTGTTGGTTTTCTGCCTCACAAAGCATTTTGCTTTTAGGCCAAAAAGTAAAATTTTGGTCTCATCTCATGGACCAGAGCACCGTCTTCCACATGTTTGCTGTGTCCCCCACATGGCTTCCCGCAAACTGAAAACGGGACTTCTTATGGCTTTCTTTCAACAATGTCTTTCTTCTTGCCACTCTTCCATAAAGGCCAGATCTGTGGCGAGCACCACTAATAGTTGTCCTGTGGACAGATTCTCCCACCTGAGCTGTGGATCTCTGCAGCTCCTCCAGAGTTACCATGGGCCTCTTGGCTGCTTCTCTGATTAATGCTCTCCTTGCCAGGCCTGTCAGTTTAGGTGGACGGCCATGTCTTGGTAAGTTTGCAGTTGTGCCATACTTTTCCATTGTCAGATGATGGATTGAACAGAGCTCCGTAAAATGTTCAAAGCTTGGGATATTTTTTTATAACCTAACCCTGCTTTAAACTTCTCCACAACTTTATCTTTATCTTTAACTGTCTGGTGTGTTCCTTGGCCTTCACGGTGCTGTTTGTTCACTAAAGTTCTCCAACAAACCTCTGAGAGCTTCAAAGAACAGCTGTATTTATCCTGAGATTAAATTACACACAGGTGGACTCTATTAACTAATTAGGTGACTTCTGAAGGCAATTGGTTCCACTAGATTTTAGTTGGCAGTGTCAGAGTAAAGGGGGCTGAATACAAATGCCCGCCACACTTTTCAGACACTTATTTGTTAACAATTTTAAAAACCATTTATAATTTTTCTCCCACTTCACAATTATGTGCCACTTTGTGTTGGTCTTTTACATAAAATCCCAATAAAATACATTTATGTTTTTGGTTGTAACATGACGAAATGTGGAACATTTCAAGGGGTGTGAATACTTTTTAACCACTTGCCATCCGCGCTATGGCCGAATGACGGCCACAGCGCGGATCTCAATTCCCGGGAGGCCGTCATAAGACGTCCTCCCCTGTGCACGCTCCCTGCGTGCGCCCTGTAGGGCGCGCTGTGATCACCGAGTCACTGAGACTCGGGTGATCAGCGATCCGAGTAAGGGGCAGGTCCTGGCCCCTTACCATGTGATCAGCTGTCAGCCAATGACAGCTGATCACATGATAAAAACAAAAGCTTGGTGATCGTTTTTTTTTTCTCCTCACGCTGACAGTGGAGGAGAAAAAAAAGCATATCACCGGCTCATCTTAAAGGGACATCGGTCCCACCTTGCAATCCCCACAAGTGCCACCTGTGAATGCCCATAAGTGCCACCTTGCAATGCCCATAAATGCCACCTGTCAATGCCCACCAGTGCCACCTATCAATGCCCACCAGTGCTGCCAATCAGTGCCACCTAAAAGTGCTGCCTATCAGTGTAACCCATCAGTGCCCATCACTGCCACCCATCAGTGCCCATTACTGCCACCTATCGGGGGCCGTCACTACCGCCTCATCAGCGTACATCAATGACGGACAAAAATTACCCATTTTATATTTTTATAACAGAATTAAAAAAAAAAAAAAACATTTTTTTTTTTAAATTCGGTCTTTTTAAAAAAAATTTACAAAAAATAAAAATGGCAGAGGTGATCAAATACCACCAAAAGAAAGCTCTATTTGGGGGGAAAAAATGATAAAAATGTCATTTGGGTACAGTGTTGTATGACCGCGCAATTGTCATTCAAAGTGCGACAGCGCTGAAAGATGAAAATTGGTCTGGAAAGGAGGGGGGTTTAAGTGCCCAGTAAGCAAGTAGTTAAAGGCACGATAGATAGATATCTTTCTTTCTCTCTCTCTATACATCTGTATTGATGGATTGATCGAACGTTAGACTGATCAATCGATAGATATAGATAGATATAGACAGATAGAGATAGATAGAGATAGATGGATAGATAGATAGATAATCTTTCTTTCTCTCTCTCTATCCATCTGTATTGATCAATCGAACGTTAGATTGATCAATCGATAGATATAGATAGATATAGACAGATAGAGATAGATGGATAGATAGATAGATAGATAGATAGATAATCTTTCTTTCTCTCTCTCTATCCATCTGTATTGATCAATCGAACGTTAGATTGATCAATCGATAGATATAGATAGATATAGAGATAGATAGATAGATAGAGATGAATAGCGAAAGAGAGAGAAAGATATCATAGATAGATACAGATGGATGGAGAGAGAGAGATTTATCTATCTATGTTCATTCTGCGGTGTTCGTCCCTCTACAGAACAGCGGTGAAGGGTATCGCGGTCTGGGATTGGCTGTCACGGTTTCTCTTTGGTGAACAGATGGAGAGGGAAGAGCCGGTTGGGGCTGTTCAGGTATTTTCAGATCTGGTCCTCATTTCCATAATGAAATGTCAGGCTGTGGACATGCATTATTCATGGCTCCTTTTTGTTGCGTGGGAATTCTTGACAAACACGGAACACTGATTTTAGAAATAAATTCGGAACATTTATGCTGGAAATGTTTTATGTTCTGTGCAGAATACTGCAGATAGTGAAAATATGGGGAGCTTTAGTAAGAGGGCAAATTGTGCAATTTCCATACAATCTTTCTGTAGCGTTACCCCCGTAAAGGGCTGCCGAGAATTGTGGTTTGCCTATCGCCCTGCCCAGCCCTGCATTCGCTCTCAGGCACTCGGAGACATAAAGTAGTTGGTTCCCCAGGAACAGCTAACACTAATTGTTGGTTAGGTCTGACACTGACTCAACCAGGCCTCAACAACTGCCCTTTGCAGGCTGGGACCGCGGGCCCCAATGGTGTAGCAGAAAAGTCCTTGTGCTAGCCGCCCTAACTATGGCTACTGATCCCAGTTAGCCCTCTTCAGGCCCTGCCAGCCCTGGCCGCAGCTGCCTCTATCCACTGCCCCTTCCACCACAGTCCACACTTTCGCTTCTGTACCCATCTCAGACTGCAAGCTCCCAGTCCTCCCAGGCGTGCCTCCCCAGTACTCCCAACCAGTGACGGGACAAGGTCATTTAGAGCCCAGGGCGAACATGCCAAATTGTGCCCCCCCCCCCAAGATGTATGGGCATTATGTGTCCCATCCCCACTCCCAACACAAATCCCCCCAAATCACAACTCCTAGCACACCCTCCCTAAATTTGCCTTCCTAAAACAATTCTTACCCCCTGAAGCCCCCCAAATTCCCCTTTTTAACACAAATTCCCTCCCCCTAATCTCCTTGTGGTGCCCCCCCACCTCACATCATACCACAGTGCCCAGGGCAACCGCCCCTCCTGCCCACCCCTTGTCCCGGCCCTGCTCCCAACTGCGCCTCACTCACCCAGGGCCGTCTTTAATATTGATTGGACCCTGGGCAAAACTTTTCTTGGGGCCCCCCCCCCCCATGTAGTTTTGCTTTCCACCTACTCTGAGATATACAATAAATAGCAGCTAGACTCAAAATCAGTATGCTGAATCAGATCAGGTGGCTATTGTGATTGGTTGCCAGAGGTATCATTACCGCTCACTGACTGGTTGCTAGAGGTTACAGAACACATTACAGCTCACTGGTTAGTTGCTAGAGGTTACAGCACATGATTTCTGCTAGAGATTACTGTGGATATGACCTCAGGGGGGCATGATATACATATGAATGCTGCCGGCCGCCACTATTTACATATGAATGCCCCCACTATTTACATATGAATGCCGGTAATTTACATGTAAACACAGGGTCTGCAGGTGAGTCATTTGTACACAACAATCGGGCAGAGCTGGGCAGCATTAGTAGTAGCACTTCACACTGAGCTATTGGGACACAGCACAGGACTAAGACCTCAAGGGGCGAGGGAATTTAAACCAGGATAGTTGGCAAGTATGAGGCAGCTTCTTTGGGCCCCACAACAATGAACAGGGCCCAGGGCAGCTGCCCCTTTTGTCCTGCCTTAAAAACGGCCCTGCACTCACCAGCTCTCCTGGCTGCGACCAGTTGTCCTCCCTGGAGTCTCTTAGCATACCTCCCAACTTTTTGAGATGGGAATGAGGCACGCCTATTAGCAAAAGTATGCAGGCGTAGGACACACCCCTTGGCACGCCCCCTTAAAGGAGAATTGTACAAAAAAAAAGCAAGATTGGTTATACCCACAAGTGCTTTTTTCCGCTGTCCTCTCCTTGCTCTCTCTTGTGCCCCCGGTCCAGGACCTGTTCATGTGGTCCTGAAAGTGATCCCGACTGCACCCGAGCCCAGGCCCAACGTCACCCCCCCCCCCCCCCCCCCCCCCAGACTGGGGAGCTCCCTCAAAGGCCCAGACAGCTTCCGCACCCTCTCACCTGACAACAACTCCCCAGCTGGGCTGACCCTGGGCATTTAAGGAGGCCTGCCCCCTGCCATCCCAGATTGGAGATTGGTCAGGGCTCCTCAAAAACCCCAGGTGGCTCCACCTCCTCTCCCACCTCTCTTTCCAGAAAGCACTAGAAGCCTCTGGAAAGAAATGGGAGGTCCTGATGACACCACCTGTGAGTCACCCAGCCCTAGTTACATAGTTAGTCAGGTTGAAAAAAGACACAAGTCCATCTAGTTCAACCATAAAAAATAAATAAATAAAATCAAAAATATACAATCCCATATACCCAATCCTATACCCACAGTTGATCCAGAGGAAGGCGAGAAAAAAAAACAGAAAAACATGATCCAATTTGCTACAGCAGGGGAAAATATTCCTTCCTGATCCCCCGAGAGGCAATCAGATATTTCCTGGATCAACTTTACCTATAAATGTTAGTACCCAGTTATATTATGTACATTTAGGAAAGAATCCAGGTCTTTATTAAAGCAATCTACTGAGCTGGCCAGAACCACCTCTGGAGGGAGTCTATTCCACATTTTCACAGCTCTTACTGTGAAGAAACCTTTCCGTATTTGGAGATGAAATCTCTTTTTCTCTAGACGTAAAGAGTGCCCCCTTGTCCTCTGTGTTGACCGTAAAGTGAATAACTCAACACAACACAATTGTCATCCCAATTGGCATGAATGGGCCTGCCCGCATAAGGATGCACGGAACACTTTTGCATCCTGTGTGGGCAAACACGGCCCTTTCAGGGGGTATACGCTTGACCACTTGCTAATTTTACTGCTGGACAGCGGTTTGCGCAGGCACCACAATGTACCTGTACATCGCCCCGCTTATGAGCGCGCTGCAATTTTCAATTTTTTTAAATTTTTGGCCCCGTCCATTGGCCCCGCAATGCGGAAGAGTCAGCCTGTACTTTTAGCAGAGAAACAGCCCCAAAGCATAATGTTTCCACCTCCGTGCTTGACTGTGGGGATGGTGTTATTAGGGTCAGAGTCAGCATTTTTCTTCCTCCAAACACGGCGAGTCGAGTTAATGACAAAGAGCTAAATTTTGGTCTCATCTGACCACCCAATCCCTCAATCTCCAGTTCTCCCAATCCTTCTCTGAATCATTTATCAGGGATCCTCAAACTACGGCCCTCCAGCTGTTGCAGAACTACACATCCCATGAGGCATTGCAAAACTCTGACATTCACAGACATGACTAGGCATGATGGGAATTGTAGTTCCTGAACAACTGGAGGGCCATAGTTTGAAGACCTGTGATTTAGATGTTCATTGACAAACTTCAGATGGGCCTGTACATGTGCCTTCTTGAGGAAGGGGACCTTGTGGGTGCTGCAGGATTTCAATCCATGGCGGCGTATTGTGTTACCGATGGTTTGTTTGGTGACTGTGGTCCCAATTGCCTTGAGATCATTCACAAGCTCCTCCTGTGTAGTTCTGGGCTGATCCGTCACTTTTCATGATCATCCTCACCCCATGAGGAGAAATCTTACATGGAGCTCCAGACCGACGGCGATTGATGGTTATTGCAAATAATCGCTCCAGCAGTTGTCTCCTTCTCACCAAGCTTCTTGCTGATGGTCTTGTAGTCCATTCCAGCCTTGTGGAGGTCTACAATCTTCTCCCTGATGTCCTTTGGCAGCTCTTTGGTCTTGCCCATGATGGAGATGTTTGAATGGAAGAGATTCTGTGGACAGATGTCTTTAATACACATAACGAGTTGTCGTTAGGAGAACCTTCTTACATTGACAGGACTAATCTGTGTACCACATGAGCACCTACTGTAGCCAGTCTTGGGAGCCAGAATTATTGTTGGTTGGTAGGGGATCAAATACTTATTTTACTCACTGAAGTGCAACTCAGTTTATAACATTTGTATCGTGTTTTTTCTGGATTTTTGGTTGGTATTCTCTCTCTATCATTTAGCCTGGGTTCAGACTAGTGCGGTGCGAATTCAAGGCCCTGCGTGACTGCGCAGTGAAACGTCGGCTGTTCTGCGGATTGTCCGCGTTTTAGGTGCGAATCAGCTGCTAGCATGAATTTGCAACTAATTTTACTACTTCTGAGGGGGAAGTCCACGCCAAATTTTTATAAAAAAAACGACATGGGTTCCCCTTCCAGAGGCATACCAGGCCCTTAGGTCTGGTATGGATTTTAAGGGTACCCCTACGCCGAAAAAACGGCGTGGGGGTCCCCCCACAATCCACACCAGACCCTTATCCGAGCACACAGCCTGGCAGGTCAGGAAAGGAGGTGGGGGCGAGCGAGCGCCCCCCCTCCTGAACCGTACCAGGCCGCATGCCCTCAACATGGGGGGTGGGTGCTTTGGGGAAGGGGGGCGCCCTGCGGCCCCCCACCCCAAAGCACCTTGTCCCCATGTTGATGAGGACAAGGGCCTCTTCCCGACAACCCTGGCCGTTGGTTGTCGGGGTCTGCGGGCGGGGGGCTTATCGGAATCCGGGAGCCCCCTTTAATAAGGGGGCCCCCAGATCCCGGCCCCCCACCCTATGTGAATGAGTATGGGGTACGATGTACCCCTACCCATTCACCTAAGGTGTAAAGTGTAAATAAAAAAAACACACAATTTAAAAAAAATATTTTATTGCACTGCTCCGGGGGTCTTCTTCCGTCTTGGGGGGTCTTCTCGCCGGACTCCTCCGCTATTTTACCTAGCTCTTTTACAGAGCGGAGAAGCCCGGCTTTCTTCTTCTTCGTCGCCGCCGCCGTCTGGGGGTCTCGATCCGCCTTCGGGGGGTCTTCCGGGGTCTCTTCTGTTCTTGCCGCTGTCGTCGCCTTCTGCGCCGCCGCCGCCTTCTTCTTCTTCTTCTTCTCATGTCACATGGTGACCCCGCCCACATATGATGTCACAGTCCCAGCATCCTCCGGGACTGTGACATCATATGTGGGTGGGGTCACCATGTGACATGAGCATGTGACCCTGCCCCCTTGTCCCTATATAAGTCACAACACAGCGCGGCTCTGCCATTCCGGGCAGAGAGAGCGACGAGTCAACATCTTAAGAAGAAAAAGAAGGCGGCGGCGGCGGCGCAGAAGGCGACGACAGCGGCAAGAACAGAAGAGACCCCGGGAGACCCCCAGACGACGGCGCCGACGAAGAAGAAGAAAGCCGGCCTTCTCCGCTCGGTAAAAGAGCTAGGTAAAATAGCGGAGGAGTCCGGCGAGAAGACCCCCCAAGACGGAAGAAGACCCCCGGAGCAGTGCAATAAAATATTTTTTTTAAATTGTGTGTTTTTTTTATTTACACTGTACACCTTAGGTGAATGGGTAGGGGTACATCGAGTACCCCATACTCATTGACATAGGGTGGGGGGCCGGGATCTGGGGGCCCCCTTATTAAAGGGGGCTCCCGGATTCCGATAAGCCCCCCGCCCGCAGACCCCGACAACCAACGGCCAGGGTTGTCGGGAAGAGGCCCTTGTCCTCATCAACATGGGGACAAGGTGCTTTGGGGTGGGGGGCCGCAGGGCATGCGGCCTGGTACGGTTCAGGAGGGGGGGGGGCGCTCGCTCGTCCCCCCACCCCCTTTCCTGACCTACCAGGCTGCGTGCTCGGATAAGGGTCTGGTATGGATTTTGGGGGGACCCCCACGCCGTTTTTTCGGCGTAGGGGGTACCCTTAAAATCCATACCAGACCTAAGGGCCTGGTATGCCTCTGGAGGGGAATCCATGCCGTTTTTTTTTTCAAAAATTGGGCGTGGATCTCCCCCTCAGAGGTAGTACAATGACTTGCGTATTTCTGTTCAGAACGCAAGCCAGGTGCGAATCAGATGCGTGCCCATAGACGATAATGGGCCTGAATTCGCACCTGATCCGTCCCGCACCAAATTCGGTGGCGGATTTTGGTCAGTTCACAGTGCGCATGCACCGGACATGTGTGAACGTGCCCCATTGAAAACAATGGGTTTTCAAATGTCCTGCGAATTCGCAGTATTTTGCCCCGCTGCGAATTCGCAATAGTGTGAACCCAGGCTTAAAATACACCTATGATAAAAAATTATAGACCCTTCATTTCTGTGTAAGTGGGCTAACTTACAAAATCTACAGGGGCTCAAATAAATATTTTCCCCACTGTATGGAAGGATTTACAACCACTTTAAAGAGGAAGTAAAGCCTCCTCCCAAAAAAAAAGAAAAACGGAACCTGCAAGGCAAAGGCATAATGAGCTAGTATGCTCATTATGAATAACTTACCTGAGAATGAAGCCCCCGAAGCGGTCCTCATCCACGACCTTCTCCGCCGCCATCAAGCCCGGAGTGACTTCCGGGTCTCGCCGCTCCAGCGCTGTCATTCGCTGGATCGGCGATGACATCACTCCCGCGCATGCGCACAAAAGCGGCATAGCGCCGTAGACAGCGATGCCTCTTTTTTTCTAAATATCTCCTAAACCATGTAGGTTTAGGAGATATTTATCGGACCTACAGGTAAGCCTTAATCTAGGCTTACCTGTAGGCCAAAGTGGTTTGTAAGGGTTTACAACCACTTTAATATGATCATACATGAACTGACATGGTAGAAACAGAGATGCGATCGATAACTTCGGATCGTACCTTAACTGTCAATCAAAATTCAGTTCACTGTGTGGGGCATAATAATCGATTGCATTGTCAATTATAGATTGGAAGAGATCAATCAGAAAATAAATCCATCATTTATCGATCTACGCATGACCACAATTACGAGCATGTTCAATCATCTCCCTTCCCATGACTGAATTTTTTTCCAGACCATAATAATTTAGAATATGTAGCACTAACCCCCGAAGGAGCCGCTGGTTTGATTTGGGCTTACCGTTACCTTCTTGGCCTCGTGTGCGTCTAGGGGTTTCCCGAGGTAGATGGCCCAAAGAACTGCAGAAGCTGACACTGGATCCGATTTGGGATTTTTATTTGCAAAAAGGGTAGACAAACACAGTCTCTAAATGAAGGATAGAGGGTTTAGGTAGAAAGCTCAGGTATTCTTGGAACTGCTCAAAACTGAAAGTCTCTCACTATAGAAATCCAGAGAGTAGCCACTCACAACTTAGGGTGCCCACGTGTCCCGGATTGCCCAGGATTGTCCCTTATTTCAGATTTTTGTCCCGTGTCCCGGGCACCTTCATTCCGGAACAATACAATATCCCGGAATGAAAAAAAAAAAACACACTGCCATCCAGCTGAGCCAGTCCGCCACCCTTATAAACATTTACACACCACTAGTTCACCGCCCGCCACCCTTATAACATTACACACTAGTAAACTACACAGTAAGACATGACACATCATAGCATGGTTGCTAGGCTAGGGCCGCCCCGCGTCTAGCAACCTGTGACGTCGGCTGAGGGCTGACACGTGGGCAGTCAGTGTGGGCACCCGCACCCTACGGCTGAGCAGCACACCTCAATGAGAGAGAGCAGCCAGCCACAGACAGACACCACACCAGACAGAGCACAGCCACTTACTGCTGGTAAGGATCATCCAGCCTGTGCTCAGTCAGTGCCAGTCCCGCCGACTACTCTTGCAGCCGCTCTCCGCTGCAGGCACATTGCCATCTGCGTCCTGAGCTGAGCTTCGTCCGAGTCTTCCTCCAGACTCCCGCCCACGAGGTCCGCAAGTTTGCCGCCTGCCAGACATTGACAAACTTCCAGGACAGGTTAGTGTACTGTGTTACACAGTTTGTTACAGTGAGCATTCTCCCCCTCCGTTCTGCTGCTGTCCCCCTCCAGTTTTCCTTCTTGTCCCCTTCCCCCAGTTCTGTTGCTGTCCCCCTCCAGTTTTCCCAGAGGGGTCGGGGGGGATAGTAGCAGATTCAGTCCCTGAATGGCAGTTTGGAAATGTGGTCACCCTATCACAACTGGATTGTCACAGCTACCGGATAGACCTCCTCACTAGGCCCAGCAGCCGGTGAAATGTTAGATAAAGCAAAGTCTCTGCCACAGACTTGTTATAGAACACTTGTGAATAAAGTCTCTGCCACAGACTTGTTGTAACGGAAGGATGTAGACAAATTTAGAGAGCCCTCATACGGTACCAGTATCTTGCAGCCGGTCCGGCGATACCGTACGAGTGTAGATTCACTTGGTGTCTTTCAACTAAGCCTCCGGGCTCTTTCTGAGAGACCAGCCTTACACGTGGCCTTCTCACGAATAGACCTCCCCTGGTTGCTTCCTCAGTTGCTGGGCCTCTCCACAGATGAGACAGCACCGGACCACCTTTGAATCCTCCTTCCAGTTACTTTGCCTCGGGATAGCCAGCCCCGAGACTCGGAATTGGATGGCCATAAGGGCCATGGAGGCTAATCAGGAGGACCAGGACCAAACAGACAGAGAGATCTTCTGGACCGGAACCCAGAAGAACGTGATCTCAGTACCTTAAGTACCCTCTCCCAGAAGGCACAGCAAGACGACACTCCCACTGGGCTGGATCCGAGAGAGATTGGCACTCAATACGCCTAGCCAAACTGCATTCTCACACTTGCCAGAAGTGACAGCGACACCTGTGGCTAAGAGGAACCCAGCGCAATCCAGCCAGACTGATACTGAAACCATAATTTGGTATAATCAGGCCCAAAACCAAACTGCGGTTTTAGGAAATTTAAATAGAAAAACACATAGCGCGTGCTCTTCAGGAGCCCGGCGCTACAAATACATTGATTGGTTTTGCCTAAAATCGAACAATGGCACAGTATACAGAGTCTTTTTTTGATAGTTCTTAGATTCGATCATATCATCCAATTCTTTGAAGAATCATTTGACCAGATTGTTATGTGTATGTCCGCCATAACAGCCCGAGCAGGGTGTGAGCAGCCAATGAAATGAAGTACACTCAACACCTACTGTAAGTATACTTGTTCTGGAGTATTGTCTCACTAAACAGAGGAGCAAGGATAAGGATCCACACCTCCCAACATTTTGAGATGGGAATGAGGGACACCTACTAACAAATGTATGTAGGCATAGGACACGCCCCCCTGCCACACCCCCTTAAAGGAGAATTAACCTTAAAAAAGGTTAATTAAATCCACAAGAGCTTTTTTTTTTACCACTACTATTCCTTTATATTGGCTTTAAAAATGTACAAATTCCGGACTTACTTTCCCTTAACATGCCCATCACAGAAGAGGAACTTATGGCCACTATTAAAACCCTACCCTCGCGTAAATCCCCCGGCCCCGACGGTCTCCCTTACGAATACTATAAATCATTCCTACCCATCCTTCTCCCACACATGTGCAAACTGTATAACGCCTTCCTCCAACAGACGGCTATCCCAACAGACATGCAGAGGTCATTCCTTACCCTGATCCCCAAACCCGAAAAAGATCCCTCCCTATGCGCTAGCTACAGACCAATAGCGCTGCTGAACGCAGACTTAAAAATCTTCACCAAACTACTCTCAATGCGACTGAACCAGATACTACCCTCACTAGTCCACAAAGATCAAGTGGGGTTTGTTCCCATGCGCCAAGCAGGGGACAACACAAGACGGATCATCGACCTCATTGATGTGGCGAACAGGGAGGGCCTGCAATCCCTGGTCTTGGGACTAGACGCTGAAAAAGCATTCGACCGCCTCAGCTGGCCCTTCCTGTTCGCCACACTAAAACACATGGGATTCAGGGGACCCTTTCTACGGGCCATCCAACACCTATACACTAATCCAACATCCCAGGTCAAGACCCCGTTTGCACTGTCCCCTTCCTTCCCTATAACAAACGGGACCCGACAGGGGTGCCCGCTCTCGCCGCTTCTTTTCGCACTATGTGTCGAGCCCCTGGCGGCATCCATCCGCAGAAACCCTGACATCCATGGCATACCAGTGCGCGACCGGGAATTCAAAATTGCACTTTTCGCGGACGACATCATACTCACACTAACACAACCCCGAATCTCACTCCCCAACCTACATGCTGAATTAGACCTGTATAAGTCCCTCTCCGGATATAAGATTAACGCAACCAAATCAGAAGCCCTCCCCATTAACATCCCGAGCGCAGAAGTACAACAGCTACAGAGCTGCTTCCCATACCACTGGAGAACAGCCGCAATTAAGTACCTGGGGGTCCAGATAACTCAGTCCTATACCACCCTATACCGAACTAACTTCCTGCCTCTATACCGATCTATAAGAGACCTCCTACAGAAGTGGAAGCCCCACCATATCTCCCTTTTGGGGAGGGTGGCGTCCATTAAGATGACCATCCTCCCCAAACTATTGTATCTCTTTCAAACTGTACCTGTACCGATCCCCCATGCGGACCTGGGGAGGTTACAAGCCGACCTCCTCAGGTTCGTATGGAACTATAAGAGACATAGGGTCCCACGTTCGGTCCTGACAGCAGCTCGTACAGCCGGAGGACTGGCATTCCCAGACCTAACCAGATACTACCAGGCTGCCCAACTGCGCGCGCTGACCTCCTGGTTCCCCCAAAAAACCTATAACAGATGGGCCGAAATTGAAAAACTGTGGCTTGCCCCCACGCACCCGAACAGTCTGCTCTGGAATGCAAACGTGGAGGTAGAACCAAATAGGCTCTTAGGCCCCATGCTACACCTGAAAAAACTCTGGCGCAAGTTAGCCAAAACACATAACCTATGCTCTGAGAGGTCACTACTGACCTCCTTCCTGTTTAACCCCCAAATGCCTGCAGGTCTCACGCACCAGATGTCCTCACCATGGGCATCGCGTAACCTGTTCCACTTCGGTCACCTAGTACATCCCTGCACGCGGAGGCTCCACTCGTTTTCCGACCTCCAAAAGAAATTTGACCTACCCCGCCAAGTATTTTACGGATACTTACAGATCAGACACTATGCCCAGTCCATCACCCCGACCCTTCAGTTTTCAGCGCCAACGGTGTTCGAGACCATAATACTGGAGGGAGCTGCGAGACGAGGCCTCATATCAGATATTTATAAGGTACTAAATGAGTACTCCTTCTCTGACCGAGGGAAGCATGCATACATGCTTCGCTGGGAGAAGGCCATAGGCGAGGAATTACCAGAGGCCACTTGGCAAACGATTTGGTCGCAGGCGGCAAAAAGCTCCCTCTGCACACTCTACAAAGAAAACGCCTATAAAATACTATACTTCTGGTACCTAACACCAGATAAATTGCACGCTATATATCCCTCCAGCTCGGACAGATGTTGGCGCTGTCGGTCGGAAAAAGGCACACTGTACCACATCTACTGGACATGCCCCAAGATAACAGCTTTCTGGGGGGAAATACAACAGCTACTCTCAAACTTAGCGGGAACACAGATCCCCAACTCCCCGAAATCTTTCCTACTGGGACTAATGCCCCCACACATTCCCAAACACACCAAAAAACTGCTCAACCACATCCTAACAGCTGCACGGTGCCTGGTCGCTCTCTGCTGGAAACGGCAAAACCCACCCTCCCAATCAGAACTATACGCTAGAATAAAGGATGTAGAACTGATGGAAAAGATGACAGCCAGGATACAAGATAGACTTGAAATACATGACAGGATCTGGGAGGACTGGCGCAAATTTGAGGGTCCGCCCGGAGCCGATGATCGAGCCACACCACTACCCCCTTCCCCCTCCCCTCCCTTACCTTTTTCTTCTTCTTCTCCCCCACCAGCTGTGTCTTCTCACACCCTCTCTGCCCCCACTTAGACTGGGAAGAGAACCGAGTTATAAACATATGCCTTTTTGAAAGTTGACATATACTACTGAATAACGACACTAAGTTTGTTGATTAAAAAAGAAAAATGTAACTTATCTGTATTACCGAACCCGATCGGGCACAAACGTTGCTGTATGGAAGATACTATAACGCTGTACTATTATTTCCATTCATTTGTTATTTTGAAAAACAATAAAAAGTTAATTGAGAAAAAAATGTACAAATTCAGCAATTTAAAAATCAGATGAAAGGTTTAGTGCTGGGAAACACTTTTTGAAAGATAAAAAGTGCATTTTATATACATCTATATAGATCAGACCAAAATGAGGGACAAATGAGGAGGAATGAGGGACAGAGGGACATTGGTCCAAATCAGGGACAGTCCCTCGAAATCAGGGACAGTCCCTCGAAATCAGGGACAGTTGGGAGGTATGATGATGACGGCCCTGGAGGTGACACCATCAAAAACAACAACACGGCATTGGCAGCTCCTTTTCTGACAGGTCCCCTTCAAAAAATCTTTCCATTGACACCTGGTGGATATATTGTAAATTACCAGTATTCATTTTCCTGGCACATGGCACAACTTTTTTTCTTTTTCATTACAATTCTGACATCTGGTGGATTTCTTGTAAATTACACATTTCTATGTTCTATTACTATCACGGTCTATTCTCCTAGGGGGCTTTCCTTGGGATCCCCAGAATCCAGATATTAATTACTAGGTTATTGCACAGCTCCCAGCTCTCTGAGATGAGGTGGATGAACACCCATTTGCACAAAGTATGTAGACAAAAGACACATCCCTGTCATGTCCCCAGTTATGCCCATCATCATTTTTCAAAATAACACATGCAGTCATTTAGAGCAGTGGTCTCCAAACTGTGGCCCGGGGGCCGGATCCGTCCCTTGGAGCACTATTCCTCCTACTGATACGAAACACTATTCTGCCAACTGACATCAATTATGGGGCACCATTCCTCCCACTGACACCAATGATGGGGCACTATTCCTCCCAATGATACCAATGATGGGGCACTATTCCTCCCAATGATACCAATGATGGGGCACTATTCCTCCCACTGATACCAATGATGGGGAACTATTCCTCCCAATGATACCAATGATGGGGCGCTATTCCTCCCACTGATACCAATGATGGGACACAATTCCTCCCACTGATATCAATGATGGGGCACTATTCCTCCCACTGATACCAATGATGGGGAACTATTCCTCCCAATGATACCAATGATGGGGCACTATTCCTCCCAATGATACCAATGATGGGGCACTATTCCTCCCAATGATACCAATGATGGGGCACTATTCCTCCCACTGATACTAATGATGGGACACTATTCCTCGCAATGATACCAATGATGGGGCACTATTCCTCCCACTGATACCAATTATGGGGAACTATTCCTCCCACTGATACCAATGATGGGGCACTATTCCTCCAACTGATACCAATGATGGGGCACTATTCCTCCCAATGATACCAATGATGGGGCACTATTCCTCCAACTGATACCAATGATGGGGCACTATCCCTCCCAATGATACCAATGATGGGGCACTATTCCTCCCAATGATACCAATAACGGGACACTATTCCTCCCAAAGATACCAATGATGGGGCACTATTCCTCCCACTGATACCAATGATGGGACACAATTCCTCCCACTGATATCAATGATGGGGCACTATTCCTCCCACTGATACCAATGATGGGGAACTATTCCTCCCAATGATACCAATGATGGGGCACTATTCCTCCCAATGATACCAATGATGGGGCACTATTCCTCCCACTGATACCAATGATGGGACACTATTCCTCGCAATGATACCAATGATGGGGCACTATTCCTCGCAATGATACCAACGATGGGACACTATTCCTACCAATGATGGGACACTATTCCTCCCACTGATACCAATGATGGGGCATTATTCCTCCCACTGATACCAATGATGGGACACTATTCCTCGCAATGACACCAATGATGGGGCACTATTCCTCCCACTGATACCAATGATGGGACACTATTCCTCCCAATGATACCAATAATGGGACACTATTCCTCCTAATGATACCAATGATGGGGCACTATTCCTCCCACTGATATCAATGATGGGGCACTATTCCTCCCACTGATATCAATGATGGGGCACTATTCCTCCCAATGATACCAATGATGGGGCACTATTCCTCCCACTGATACCAATGATGGGGCACTATTCCTCCCAATGATACCAAATGTGGCAATGTTCCACTGATGCCAGGAAAATTTCCACTTCCATTGGCCACAGTCCGGCCCCCCTAAAGTTTGAAGCACAATAAACTGGCCCTATGTTTATAAAGTTTGGAGACCCCTGATTTAGAGGTTGGATAAAACATATAGGGGTATATTTATAAAAATTATAATTATAAAAAATTAAGCATGATAAAAATTGCATATCAATTCACCTAGTGAAAGTGCCTGTACTTTTATTCTGTGCCAATGGGGCAAAAAAATAAATAAAAGTTATTTGGATAGTTCTTGTGTTGAACAAATGTTTTTCATGATGTAAAAAGTAAAATACTGCATTTGGCCACTAGATGGTGCTAATTGACTTTTCTGTGATACTTAGACCCCTTTCACACTGGGGCTGCGTTCACGGTAAAGCGATCCTCATTTCGGTGGCGCTTTACCGCTGGTAAAACCACTTTTCGGATGCTAACGGGGTGCTTTTAACCCCCAAAAATGGGTTAAAACTCTTCCGAATCGATTTTCAGGCTCTTCAGAAGAGTCTCCCATTCATTGCAATGGGCAAGGGTGTTTTGGGTAGCGCTTTATACGGCCCTCCCACCCCAAAGATGCAGCTTGCTGGACTTTTACGAACGTCCCACAAGCCCACTGCCCAGGTGTGAAATCACTCCTTACAGAGAATGGGAAGCAGATTTCAGGCGCTTTACAGGCGCTATTTCTAGCTAAAAACGCCTGAAAATGGCCTCAGTGTGAAAGGGATCTTAGCACCATCTAGTGGCCAAATTTGGTATTTTCCATGTTAAACTAATGAAAAACGTTAAAAGGGCAGTCCCACTGTAAGGGAGGACATTTACTTTGTCCGCCGGTGGCCCGTAATCGTGGCACGGAGAGGCAGAATGGGGAGATACCTACGTAAACAGGGTATTTTCCCGTTCTGCCTAGCAACATGACAGGGATCTGCTGCTCCCTGTCATCGGGAGCAGTGATCTCTGTCATGTTCTAGTGAGCCCATCCCCCCTACAGTTAGAACACGCCCAGGGAACACAGTTAACCCCTTGATCGCCCCCTAGTGTTTAACCCCTTCCGTGCCAGTGTCATTTACACAGTAATCAGTGCATTTTTATAGCACTGATCGCTGTAAAAAATAACAATGCTCCCAAAATAGTGTCAAAAGTGTCTGATCTGTCTGCTGCAATGCCGCATAAAAGTCATCAAAAAAAATAATAAAAAAACGCCATAAAACTATCCCCTATTTTGTTGACGCAATAACTTTTGCGCAAACCAATCTATATACGCTTATTGCGATTTTTTTTTGTTTACCAAAAATATGTAGAAGAATACGTATCGGCCTAAACTGAGGAAAAAAATAGTTTTTTCTATATATTTTTGGGGATATTTATTATAGCAAAAAGTAAAAAATAATGCATTTTTTTCAAAATTGGCACTCTTTTTTTGTTTATAGCGCAAAAAATAAAAAACGCAGGGGCGATCAAATACCACCAAAAGAAAGCTCTATTTGTGGGGAACAAAGGACGTCAATTTTGTTTGGGTGCAGCGTCGCGCGACCGCGCAATTGTCAGTTAAAGCGACGCAGTGCCGTATCGCAAAAAAGGGCCTGGTCAGGAAGGGGATAAATCCTTCCAGGGCTAAAGTGGTTAAAGCCTAAGTTCACCTTTAGCAACATTTTACAAAGACCCCCCCTGTGCAATTCCAGATCCCTTAATGGTACATTCCAGCTCTGCTTGTCAATGTCGCTTGTTCTTACCACAACTGTAGGTATAGGACAGTGTATATGGAGGTTTTCTCTTTATCCATCTTGTTGTTGTTTTCCCAGTTGGTTGAATCGGATGGATTTTTTTCACCCATAATAACTATGTAGCTTTTACATACCTCCCAACATTTTGAGATGGGAATGAGGGACACCTACTAGCACACGTATATAGGCATAGGACACGCCCCCTGCCACACCCCCTTAAAGGAGAATGAACCCCAAAAAAAGTACACATGTAGTTGATTAAAGCGGTTCTGCACCCATTTTATTTAGTAAATCTCTTTGCCTTCCAAATCAGGCAAAGAGTACTAAATTAATTTTTTTTTTTTTTTTTTTTTTTTTACTTACCTTGTAATTGAAGACTTCCGGTCTTCTCTCTCTGCGGCGGCGGGCGGGGTCTCTGCGTCGATCGTCGTCACGCCGCACTGTCTCCTGGGATCTGGTGTCATTGATCCCAGGAGTCAGTGCGGGCATCTTCCGAAATCTCGCGAGATTTCGGCCACATCTTCCGAAATCTCCCGAGATTTCGGCCACATCTGCCGAAATCTCGTGAGATGTCGGCAGATGTGCCGTTACTGCGCACGCGCGAGTAACGGCGGTGCATGCTGGGCCATCTAAAGTGCCTGTGGGGTTTCACATGCCCACAGGCAAGATGGACCCCAGCAGACAAGAAGAAGACAAGAAGAAGATGAAGATGAAAACCGGCGGCGATCGAGATGGAAGATGGAACAGGTAAGTCCCCCAATTGAGCTATATGCCCTTGGCATATAGCCCAAAAAAAAAAATGTGCAGTGCAGAGTGCAGAACCGCTTTAATAATAGTATTGATTAAAGCGGGATGGTACCTGAAAAAAAAAAATTAAAAGCCAGCAGCTACAAATACTGCAGCTGCTGACTTTTAATAAATGGACACTTACCTGTCACAGGTTCCAGCGATGTGGGCAGCAGAGGCCGATCAATCGATCGGCTCTCTGCTGCTGCCGGCGCCATTCTCAGTGAGGGAATCAGGAAGTGGCTTCACTTCCCGGTGTAGTATCATATTTTGCTGCCTATCACACTATGCTACGGAAGTGACGTTGTGGGCAGAAATTTCGTACTGCGCATGCGCGAAGCGTTCCAAACACTCGCGCCGTGCGGTCCACATGATTTTCGGCAATACAGTTCAGCGAAACCATCAGATAATGTCACGGAAGTGACATTACAGACAACACAAACACTGGGCTGTGCGTTCCAACACTAATTCTTCCTTGTTACCCAGTATCATTTTTTACCAACCATGCTGAGCTACCTGTTTTGATAGATCCTGCAATGCTGGGACTTGTAGTGCCTATAATCGATCCTGCAATGCTGGGACTTGTAGTGCCTAAAATCAATCCTGCAATGCTGGGACTTGTAGTGCCTAAAATCAATCCTGCAATGCTGGGACTTGTAGTGCCTATAATCGATCCTGCAATGCTGGGACTTGTAGTGCCTATAATCAATCCTGCAATGCTGGGACTTGTAGTGCCTATAATCGATCCTGCAATGCTGGGACTGGTAGTGCCTAAAATCGATCCTGCAATGCTGGGACTTGTAGTGCCTATAATCGATCCTGCAATGCTGGGACTTGTAGTGCCTAAAATCGATCCTGCAATGCTGGGACTTGTAGTGCCTAAAATCGATCCTGCAATGCTGGGACTTGTAGTGCCTATAATCGATCCTGCAATGCTGGGACTTGTAGTGCCTATAATCGATCCTGCAATGCTGGGACTTGTAGTGCCTATAATCGATCCTGCAATGCTGGGACTTGTAGTGCCTATCCTGAGCTACCTGCGGTGATCGATCCTACAACGCTGGGACGAGAAATATTATGCTCTCGAGCGGGCGGAGAGGTGGTTAAGCGTCAGGAACAGCCCCGCCCACCACCCTAAAAAAAAACGTGAATCGCGCATGCGCAAATCTTATGTATGTCCAGGGTCCAGAAAAATTATGGACTCGAGGGGGCGGGCGGACAGAGCGGAGCTTGGAGAGGGGGGCGGGACCCCGTACATAGCACTGACTCCAAGTACAGTACATTGTTCTGCCATCAATTACGCTGCCACTCCGCCCATCAAACGCCTCACTGTGCCCGTCTAATGCAGCCACTCCACCCATCAAACGCCTCACTGTGCCCGTCAAACGCCTCACTGTGCCCGTCAAACGCTGCCACTCCGCCCATCAAACACATCACTGTGCCCGTCAAACGCCTCACTGTGCCCGTCTAATGCAGCCACTCCACCCATCAAACGCCTCACTGTGCCCGTCAAACGCCTCACTGTGCCCGTCAAACGCCTCACTGCGCCCAGCAAACGCCTCAATGTGCCCGTCAAACGCAGCCACTGCGCCCATCAAACACCTCACTGCACCCAGCAAACACCTCACTGCACCCAGCAAACGCAGCCACTGTGCCCATCAAATGCCTCACTGCGCCCATCAAACACCTCACTGCGCCCATCAAACACCTCATTGCACCCATCAAACACCTCACTGCACCCAGCAAACGCAGCCACTGTGCCCTTCAAATGCCTCACTGCGCCCATCAAACACCTCACTGCGCCCATCAAACACCTCACTGCACCCAGCAAACGCAGCCACTGTGCCCATCAAACGCCTCACTGTGCCCATCAAACACCTCACTGTGCCTGTCAAACGCCTCACTGCGCCCATCAAACACCTCACTGCACCCAGCAAACGCTGCCACTGTGCCCTTCAAACGCAGCCACTGTGCCCATCAAACGCCTCACTGCACTCAGCAAACACCTCACTGCACCCAGCAAACGCAGCCACTGTGCCCATCAAATGCCTCACTGCGCCCATCAAACACCTCACTGCACCCAGCAAACGCAGCCACTGTGCCGGTCAAACGCAGCCACTGTGCCCATCAAACGCCTCACTGCGCCCATCAAACACCTCACTGCACCCAGCAAACGCTGCCACTGTGCCCTTCAAACGCAGCCACTGTGCCCATCAAACGCCTCACTGCACCCAGCAAACACCTCACTGCACCCAGCAAACGCAGCCACTGTGCCCATCAAATGCCTCACTGCGCCCATCAAACACCTCACTGCGCCCATCAAACACCTCACTGCGCCCATCAAACACCTCACTGCACCCAGCAAACGCTGCCACTGTGCCCTTCAAACGCAGCCACTGTGCCCATCAAACGCCTCACTGCACTCAGCAAACACCTCACTGCACCCAGCAAACGCAGCCACTGTGCCCATCAAATGCCTCACTGCGCCCATCAAACACCTCACTGCACCCAGCAAACGCAGCCACTGTGCCGGTCAAACGCAGCCACTGTGCCCATCAAACGCCTCACTGCGCCCATCAAACACCTCACTGCACCCAGCAAACGCTGCCACTGTGCCCTTCAAACGCAGCCACTGTGCCCATCAAACGCCTCACTGCACCCAGCAAACACCTCACTGCACCCAGCAAACGCAGCCACTGTGCCCATCAAATGCCTCACTGCGCCCATCAAACACCTCACTGCGCCCATCAAACACCTCACTGCACCCAGCAAACGCAGCCACTGTGCCCGTCAAACGCAGCCACTGTGCTCATCAAACGCCTCACTGCGCCCAGCAAACGCCTCACTGTGCCCGTCAAACGCCTCACTGCACCCAGCAAATGCCTCACTGCACCCAGCAAATGCCTCACTGTGACCGGCAAACGCCTCACTGCACCCAGCAAACACCTCACTGCACCCAGCAAACGCAGCCACTGTGCCCATCAAATGCCTCACTGCGCCCATCAAACACCTCACTGCGCCCATCAAACACCTCACTGCGCCCATCAAACACCTCACTGCACCCAGCAAACGCAGCCACTGTGCCCGTCAAATGCCTCACTGCGCCCATCAAACACCTCACTGCGCCCATCAAACACCTCACTGCACCCAGCAAACGCAGCCACTGTGCCCATCAAACGCCTCACTGCGCCCATCAAACACCTCACTGTGCCCGTCAAACGCCTCACTGCGCCCATCTAACACCTCACTGTGCCCGTCAAACGCCTCACTGCGCCCATCTAACACCTCACTGCACCCAGCAAACGCAGCCACTGTGCCCATCAAATGCCTCACTGCGCCCATCAAACACCTCACTGCACCCAGCAAACGCAGCCACTGTGCCGGTCAAACGCAGCCACTGTGCCCATCAAACGCCTCACTGCGCCCATCAAACACCTCACTGCACCCAGCAAACGCTGCCACTGTGCCCTTCAAACGCAGCCACTGTGCCCATCAAACGCCTCACTGCACCCAGCAAACACCTCACTGCACCCAGCAAACGCAGCCACTGTGCCCATCAAATGCCTCACTGCGCCCATCAAACACCTCACTGCGCCCATCAAACACCTCACTGCACCCAGCAAACGCAGCCACTGTGCCCGTCAAACGAAGCCACTGTGCTCATCAAACGCCTCACTGCGCCCAGCAAACGCCTCACTGTGCCCATCAAACGCCTCACTGAACCCAGCAAATGCCTCACTGCACCCAGCAAGTGCCTCACTGTGCCCGGCAAACGCCTCACTGCACCCAGCAAACGCAGCCACTGTGCCCGTCAAACGCAGCCACTGTGCCCGTCAAACGCCTCACTGTGCCCATCAAACACCTCACTGTGCCCATCAAACGCCTCACTGCGCCCATCAAACACCTCACTGCACCCAGCAAATGCCTCACTGTGCCCGGCAAACGCCTCACTGTGCCCATCAAACACCTCACTGCACCCAGCAAACGCTTCCACTGTGCCCTTCAAACGCCTCACTGCGCCCAGCAAACGCCTTACTGTGCCCTTCAAACGCCTCACTGCACCCATCAAACACCTCACTGCACCCAGCAAATGCCTCACTGTGACGGCAAACGCCTCACTGCACCCAGCAAACGCAGCCACTGTGCCCGTCAAACGCAGCCACTGTGCCCATCAAACGCCTCACTGCGCCCATTAAACACGTCACTGCACCCAGCAAATGCCTCACTGTGCCCATCAAACACCTCACTGTGCCCGTCAAACGCCTCACTGTGCCCATCAAACACCTCACTGCACCCAGCAAACGCTGCCACTGTGCCCTTCAAACGCAGCCACTGTGCCCATCAAACGCCTCACTGCGCCCAGCAAACGCCTCACTGTGCCCGTCAATCGCCTCACTGTGCCCGTCAAACACCTCACTGCAGTGAGGCGTTTGACGGGCACAGTGAGGTGTTTGATGGGCGCAGTGAGGCGTTTGATGGGCACAGTGGCTGCGTTTGACGGGCACAGTGGCTGCGTTTGCTGGGTGCAGTGAGGTGTTTGATGGGCGCAGTGAGGTGTTTAATGGGCGCAGTGAGGCATTTGACGGGCACAGTGGCTGCGTTTGCTGGGTGCAGTGAGGTGTTTGATGGGCGCAGTGAGGTGTTTCATGGGCGCAGTGAGGTGTTTGATGGGCGCAGTGAGGCATTTGATGGGCACAGTGGCTGCGTTTGCTGGGTGCAGTGAGGTGTTTGATGGGCGCAGTGAGGCATTTGACGGGCACAGTGGCTGCGTTTGCTGGGTGCAGTGAGGTGTTTGATGGGCGCAGTGAGGTGTTTGATGGGCGCAGTGAGGTGTTTGATGGGCGCAGTGAGGCATTTGATGGGCACAGTGGCTGCGTTTGCTGGGTGCAGTGAGGTGTTTGATGGGCGCAGTGGCTGCGTTTGACGGGCACATTGAGGCGTTTGACGGGCACAGTGAGGTGTTTGATGGGCGTAGTGGCTGCATTAGACGGGCACAGTGAGGCGTTTGACGGGCACAGTGAGGCGTTTGCTGGGCGCAGTGAGGCGTTTGACGGGCACAGTGAGGCGTTTGATGGGTGGAGTGGCAGCGTAATTGATGGCAGAACAATGTACTGTACTTGGAGTCAGTGCTATGTACGGGGTCCCGCCCCCCTCTCCAAGCTCCGCTCTGTCCGCCCGCCCCCTCGAGTCCATAATTTTTCTGGACCCTGGACATACATAAGATTTGCGCATGCGCGATTCACGTTTTTTTTAGGGTGGTGGGCGGGGCTGTTCCTGACGCTTAACCACCTCTCCGCCCGCCCGCTCGAGAGCATAATATTTCTCGTCCCAGCATTGCAGGATCGATCTCCGCAGGTAGCTCAGGATAGGCACTACAAGTCCCAGCATTGCAGGATCAATTATAGGCACTACAAGTCCCAGCATTGCAGGATCGATTATAGGCACTACAAGTCCCAGCATTGCAGGATCGATTATAGGCACTACAAGTCCCAGCATTGCAGGATCGATTATAGGCACTACAAGTCCCAGCATTGCAGGATTGATTTTAGGCACTACAAGTCCCAGCATTGCAGGATCGATTATAGGCACTACAAGTCCCAGCATTGCAGGATTGATTTTAGGCACTACAAGTCCCAGCATTGCAGGATCGATTATAGGCACTACAAGTCCCAGCATTGCAGGATCGATTATAGGCACTACAAGTCCCAGCATTGCAGGATTGATTATAGGCACTACAAGTCCCAGCATTGCAGGATCTATCAAAACAGGTAGCTCAGCATGGTTGGTAAAAAATTATACTGGGTAACAAGGAAGGAATTAGTGTTGGAACGCACAGCCCAGTGTTTTTGTTGTCTGTAATGTCACTTCCGTGACATTATCTGATGGTTTCGCTGAACTGTATTGCCGAAAATCATGTGGACCGCACGGCGCGAGTGTTTGGAACGCTTCGCGCATGCGCAGTACGAAATTTCTGCCCACAACGTCACTTCCGTAGCATAGTGTGATAGGCAGCAAAATATGATACTACACCGCCTTATTTCGTATACGACCCTCCTCATTCGTCACTTCCTGTACCGGGCGGAGCTCAATGCTAAATCCCGGAAGAAGTGTCCAGTGATCGCACAGAAGGGGAAGTGCTGGCCTCTAGTGGCACCGGAGATCAGTGCAGTCAGTGAAATGACTGAATACAGAGAGATGTTTCATTCTAATATTATTATTATTATTATTGTAAATATTATTACAAATAATAATATCATTAATAATATTATATTAAAATAAATAAATAATAAAACACGTTACATTGTATTATTATTATACATATAAAATATATACTTTCATGTTTGAACAGCGATAATTAATTAAAATATATAATAATAAAACTAATGATCATAAATGATGATCTGCTCTAATAATACAAATATATATATTTTCTATCTGATGCAGTAATTTAATTTTCTCGCTCTGTAAACGTTTTTTATCGCCCCCCCATAATTCTGTTCCTGAACCTCTTATATTACATAATACACCCAAAATTAAACACCCCCCTTTGGTGAATATATAGGACATGTTATGTTCTATCATAGGATCCTTTCCAGATCTGCTGTAGATCCAGATCAGCCAATCAGATTGAAGCAGCTGCAAAGGAGACCGATGATTGGCTGGAGGATGTTTACATACACAGACACTATGAAGTCACAGTGCTGGTCACAAGACCTGCAGGCTATCAATAGCAACACACACAGAGCAAACAAGCCCGATGATGTCATAGTGGTGGTCACATGACCTGCAGCTGTTAAGTAGGTTTGCAGAGGGAGAACTTGTCAGTTGACAATACGTCTTCACAGCTAAAGCATCTCTTGCAGGAGCTCCTGACAGAGTGATTTGTTTTTGCTGATATTATCTCCAGTTATTGGATTTGAGAGTCAATTTATTGATTGGCATCAATTGTTTAATCTTCTATTTATAGTAATTGGCATTTCTTGTCATTTTCTATAAAAAAAAAAAAATGAGGAGCAGAGTCCTCACCGTGATTCTTTTTCTGTTGGTTCCTTGGGGACTAAACAGAAATACCATCATACAATCCCCAGAGGTCCACGTGGATCAGGAAGAGGTGATTGTAGGTACAAGACCGAAGCAGCCAGCAATTTTTAGAGATGTCCAACCCCCAGAGACCCGCATGGAGGAGCCCAGAAATGTCATCACAGGGTCCCCAGTGGAGGGGATAGCGGACACAACACAGCAAAAAGCGAAGATTCCGCTTATTTTTAGGATATTATATCCATGGGCTGTACCCAGAGATGTACAGTCCACACAAACCCGCATGGAGGAGCCCAGAAATGTCCTCACCGGGTCCCCAGTGGAGGGGATAGCGGACACAACACAGAAACCAGCGAAGATTCCGCTTATTTATAGAATATTCTACCCTAGAATATTCTACCCATGGGCCGTACCCAGGGATTTCATCAGAGGGTCCCGCGTGCAGGAGGAGAACATGAAGAGGACGGAGCAGCCAGTGGAGGAAACAGTAAGAGGAATCAGCTGGATTTTAGTCCTGACCCGCCCTCCACTCTGGTTTAACTTGGCAGTACTGATATGTGTTATAATTCTAAAGTACATCCTGCACCGAAATTGCCTGGTCAGTAGAATATTACAACACTATTTGATATTCCTGGAGCTATGTGGATTTGTTTATCTACTGAATGACATATGGAACAGCAGGGAGGTATCCTTTGAGAACACAGTCCCACCCCTGCTTATAAATATTGCTACTGAGCACCAGTCAGAATGCTTTCTGGGGCTTATCACCATGCTGGTGGTACTGCTCCTAATATATTTCAAGCCATTCTGGCAACTGTTCCGACCAACAAGTAGAAACATCACCCTACCACCAAGTGACGTCATTCTAACAGCAAGTAAGGACACCATTCCACCATCAAGCGTAAATGCGGAGACCACCATGGAGCAGATGGACTTTCCCATTCTCAGAGTCGCACCTCCTAGGGATCACATCCGTGCTTACATACGGGATTTATGCCGGCCAATGAAGAAACGCAGGCCAACCAAAGTGTTTAAGGATAGCAACATATTCCCAACGAGCGATGACATCCTTCCACTAAGAGAAAATATGGAGAGCACCATGGAGGAGACTGACTTTGCCATTCACATAGTCGCACCTCCTAGAGATCAAATCTGGGCTCACATACGGCGGGAGTCATGCCAGCCAGTGAAGGAATTCAGGCCAACCAAAGTGTTTGAGGATAGCAACATTTTCCCAACGAGCGATGACATCCTTCCACCAAGAGAACATGTGGACTGCACTATGGAAGAGACTGACGTTCCCGTTTCTAGAGTCACACCTCCTCGAGCTTCCCTTCGGGCTCGGCTAAGCCGGAGTATAAAGAAGCTCAAATCAAAAATGGTGGCCGGGCACAGGAATATCTTCCAACGAAAGAGTGACATCATCCCACTGAGTGATGTCATCATCCCACCGAGTGATGTCATCATCCCATCGAGTGATGTCCTCATTCCACCGAGTGATGTCATCATCCCACCGAGTGATGTCATCATTCCACCAACAACCAAAAATGCAGCGGGCGCTACGGAGACGGCCTTTCCAGTTCCCAGCGTCGCACCTACCAGGAATAACATTAGGCCATGGAGTGATGAGATCTTTCCAACCAAATACATGACCCCAGCAACGGAATCCGGCCTCAGGCCACGGAGGTGTACATTTACTGTCCATCCCAGCGTCGTACGTCGTAGGAAAAATGCGAAAAGGGCTTTGGACAAGTCTGACGTTCCCATTCCCAGCGCCACGCCTCCTAGGGATCACAGCAACATCATCCCACAGAAAGGTGGTATCCTCTCATTACCGAGTTTCCTTATGTCACCAGTGACTGATGAGATCGATATGCTATTGGATTCCTGCATCAGTCAACAAAGGGCAACACCGGCTGTTGATCCCGATGTCGAAACTCGTAATAATCAGACCCGTCTTCACCTACGGGAATTATTCCAGCTAGTGAAGAAGCGCAGGGCAACCAAAGAGGACTGCCAGGAGTCTTAAACTGGATCTATACTTTTCATAGCGCTCCAGCGCTATGGTGTCCCGGAGCCACTGCCAGCTTTGGCCAGGAGGCTTCCAGGTACCAATCTCCGGACAATTTAATTGGCCGGGCCAACATGACGTCACTCCCGTGCAGGCGTGGGAGTTCAGGTATCTCGGCATTGCCGGAGTTGTGTGTTAAGCTGCGCGGGCGCAGTTATTTCGTTATTATATTATAAATACTGCCGGGTCAGTATAGTGTGTTATTGTAGTGTAGTGTTATTATACTGTGTTATTATAGTGTGTTATTGTAGTGCAGTGTTATTATAGTGTGTTATTGTAGTGCAGTGTTATTATAGTGTGTTATTGTAGTGCAGTGTTATTATAATGTGTTATTGTAGTGCAGTGTCTTTCTTTCTCTTTCCTTCTCTCTCCCTCCATGCCCAATTCTTTTTTTTCCCTCCACTCCTCTTTCTTTATTTTTTTCTTTCTTTACTTTTCACTTTCTTTCTTTCTTTCTTTCTTTCTTTCTTTCTTTCTTTCTTTCTTTCTTTCTTTCCTTCTCTCTCTCCCTCCATCACCCTTTCTCTCTCTTCCCTTCTCATGGAGTTTGCATGTTCTCCCTGTGCTTGCTTGGGTTTCCTCCGGGTTCTCCGGTTTCCTCCCACTCTATAAAAGACATGCTACTTTGCGTTGGTGGTGCAGTGGTGAGCATAGCTGCTTTCTAAGCAGATGACTCGGGTTCGATTCCCGGCCAACGCCGTCTCCCAGATATCAGCCTCCCCTTCTCAGTGTATTGAGTCCCCGGGGGGGGGAAAGTGCTTTACAAATGAAGTGTATATATGAAAAAGGAAAGAGATTGCGGGACTTTATATGAAGCGCACTACTAAATGAAACCAACCAATGAGTATAAGAATGAGCCTCTCTCTGAGATTTGGTGTTTTACAAGTTAAAAATATTTTTTTTTGCTAGAAAATTACTTGGAACCCCCAAACATTATAATTTTTTTATTCTAACACCCTAGAGAATAAAATGGCGGTCGTTGCAAAACTTTTTTTCACACTGTATTTGCGCAGCGGTCTTAAAAGCGCACTTTTTTTGGGAAAAAAATCAACTTTTTTGAATAAAAAAATAAGACACCCGTAAAGTTAGCCCAAATTTTTTTTTCTATATTGTGAAAAATAATGTTACGCTGAGTAAATTGATACCCAACATGTCACGCTTCAAAATTGCGCCCGCTCGTGGAACGGCGACAAACTTTTACCCTTAAAAATCTCCATAGGCGACTTTAAAAAATTCTACAGGTTGGATGTATTGAGTTACAGAGGAGGTCTAGGGCTAGAATTATTGCTCTCTCTCTACCGATCGCGGCGGTACCTCACATGTGTGGTTTGAACACCGTTTTCATATGCTGGCGCTACTCACGTATGCGTTCGCTTCTGCGCGCGAGCTCGTCGGGACGGGGCGCTTTTTTTTTTCTTATTTATTTGACTTTATTTTCTTTCTTTTGACACTGATTTTTTAAAAAATTTAATTTTGGGTCACTTTTATTTCTATTACAAGGAATGTAAACTTCCCTTGTAATAGAAAAAAGCATGACAGGTCCTCTTATAATATGAGATCCGGGGGGTCAAAAAGACCTCAAATCTCATATTTACACTAAAATGCAATAAAAAATATTTAATAAAATGTCATTCTAAAAAAATAAAAAATAAAAAATGTCCCTTTAAGAGGTATGGGAGGAAGTGACGTTTTGACGTCGCCTCCGCCCTGCAGTGATATGGAGATGGGTGGCGGCCATCTTCCCCCCTCACTCATCTCCATACCCAGCCAGGAGACAGAAGCGATCGCCTCCGCCGCTGCCAACGGCTCCGGTAAGAGGCAGAGGACATCCGGAGAGCGGTGGGAAGGGGGGGGGGGTCCCTCTCACGCCGCTAATAAAAGTGATCTTGTGGCGAATCCGTCGCAGAGACCACTTTTATCTTATAGCAGACCGCCTGCTGAAGAAGTGGATACCGGGGTTATGATAGCTGCTGCCATAACAATGGTGTTCCTCTTCAAACAGCCAACGTATTCCTACGGCGGGCGGTCCGTAAGCGTTTAAAATAAAATATAATAAAATACAGATATTGCAGGTAGTTACTGTGACGTAGAATCGTAGGAAAGCTCTACGATGCCCAGAGTCGTCCCCCCCCCCCCTCTGTGTGCGCCCGCCCCCTCATGACATGATTGGTGTTTTACCTTCTACTAGAAGCCGCTGTAGTGTCATATTCGGCTGCCTATCACACAATGCTACGGAAGTGACGTTGCGGCCAGAAATTTCGTACTGCGCATGCGCGAAGCGTTCCAAACACTCGCGACGTGCGTTCCAAATGATTTTCGGCAATACAGTTCAGCGAAACCATCAGATAATGTCACGGAAGTGACATTACAGACAACACAAACACTGGGCTGTGCGTCCAACACTAATACTTCCCTTGTTACCTAGTATCATTTTTTACCAACCATGCTGAGCTACCTGTGGTGTTAGGTTCTGCATTGCTGGGACTTGTAGTGCCTATCCTGAGCTACCTGTTTTGATAGATCCTGCAATGCTGGGACTTGTAGTGCCTATAATCGATCCTGCAATGCTGGGACTTGTAGTGCCTATCCTGAGCTACCTGCAGTGATCGATCCTGCAATGCTGGGACAAGAAATATTATGCTCTCGAGCGGGCGGGTGGAGAGGTGGTTAAACGTCAGGAACAGCCCCGCCCACCACCCTAAAAAAACGTGAATCGCGCATGCGCAAATCTTATGTATGTCCAGGGTCCAGAAAAATTATGGACTGGAGGGGGCGGGCGGACAGAGCGGAGCTTGGAGAGGGGGGCGGGACCCCGTACATAGCACTGAGTCCAAGTGCAGTACATTGTTCTGCCATCAATTACACTGCCACTGTGCCCAGCAAATGCCTCACTGTGCCCATCAAACGCACCCACTGTGCCCATCAAATGCAGCCACTCCGCCCATCAAACGCCTCACTGTGCCCGTCAAACGCTGCCACTTCTAATGTCTCTGGGCCTCCATCCCTTCTAATCTATCCCATGTATCCTCTGTGTACCCTGGACATGTCTCTGGGCCTCCATCCCTTCTAATCTATCCCATGTATCCTCTGTGTACTCTGGACATGTCTCTGGGCCCCCATCCCATCTAATCTATCCCATGTATCTTCTGTGTACCCTGGACATGTCTCTGGGCCTCCATCCCTTCTAATCTATCCCATGTATCCTCTGTGTACTCTGGACATGTCTCTGGGCCTCCATCCCTTCTAATCTATCCCATGTATCCTCTGTGTACTCTGGACATGTCTCTGGGCCTCCATCCCATCTAATCTATCCCATGTATCCTCCGTGTTCTCTGGACATGTCTCTGGGCCTCCATCCCTTCTAATCTATCCCATGTATCCTCTGTGTACTCTGGGCCTCCATCCCTTCTAATCTATCCAATGTATCCTCTGTGTTCTCTGGACATGTCTCTGGGCCCCCATCCCTTCTAATCTATCCCATGTATCCTCTGTGTACTCTGGACATGTCTCTGGGCCTCCATCCCTTCTAACCTTACAGGGGGAACTCTGCGAACCCTGATGTAAAGGGGAACCCTGATCTAAAGGGCAATGCCGCAGACCCTGATGAAAGTGGGAACTCTGATGTAAATGGGAATGCAGTGGACTCTGATATAAGGTGGTCTCTGGTGACCAGAGCACCCCTTACATCAATCAGAGTTCCTCCTTAGATTATGCTCTGCAGCATTTTCCTTTACATCTGAGTTCCCTTGCACTGTAAGGGGGAAGAATCCTGCGGACTCTGATGTAAAGGGGAATGCCAGGAAATGTGATGTGGGGGGGGGGGGGGACTCTGGTGAACAGAGACCACCTTCCACAGTGTGAATACAGTAAGGTAAGAAGGGGGGGGTGTTACTGAGATGAGGGGAAACCTTTATATCAGTGCCCTCTTACATAATTGTATTCACCCCCCCCCCCTCAGACTGGCCTGATGGCGCTGTCACTGACCTCCTCTCCGGTGCAGCGTGCAGGGCTCAGTTAGGCGGCTCCAGGTTGGTGGTTCTGGTTTTTATTCTATAGTCTCTTCTCCACAGTCCATACACGTCTGACTCCTCCCGTAATCCCAATCCCGGCGGTGCTCTCACTCTTGATTCCTCTCCAGACTCCCCCTAAGAGACTGCAGACACTTTAAAAGACAAGAGATAGTCAGAGATTGCAGACAGGATACAAGAGATGGTTAGAGGCTGCGGACAGGATATAGGAAGTGGTTAGAGGCTGCAGACATGGTACAAGAGGTGGTCGGAACATGTGCACAGGATACAGGAGGCAGTCAGAGGATGTGGAAATGGTACAGGTGGTGGTCAGAGTATGCAGACATGTAGGGGGAGCAGACAGATGGGTTCCTCGTGTAAGGGGTGCACACAGAGGGATCAGTCATGTAGGGGGATCACACAGTGGGATGAAGTCCTGATAAGAGCTGTGGGCCCTCACACAGGACACATGGCAGGCAGGGCAGTGAGGTTGGCACACACAGGGTGATCAGGTTCCTGTTCTTAGGGGAGGTGGGGTCCTGATCCCCAGGGAAGATGGGGTCCCTAGGTGAGATGGAGTTCCTGCCCCCAGGTGAGATAGGATCCCTGTCCCAGAGTGAGAAGGGGGTCCCTGTCCCCAGCAGAGAAGGGGGTCCCTGTCCTCAGGGGGGAGAAGGTTTCCCTGTCCTCAGGGGGGAGAAGGGGGTCTCTGTCTTGGGGGGAGGGGGTCCCTGTCCTCAGAGGGGGGGGGGTCCCTGTCCTCAGAGGGGGGGGAGGGGGTCCCTGTCCTCAGAGGGGGAGAGGGGGTCCCTGTCCTCAGAGGGGGGAGGGGTCCCTGTCCTCTGGGAAGATGGAGTGGGATATGGGATGGTCTCACTTACCATGACATGCAGGTCCCTCATTTATGGTCGTCTGGGCTCCCTCCAGCAGCACGGATGTGCGATCAGCATACCCCCAGGGAGCACAACTGCGGCTTGACAATCTGGCAGCAATTGATGGGTATAGTAGCTGCGTTTGATGGCACAGTGGTGGCAATTTTTGGGTACAGTGGCTGCGTTGGATGAGCGCAGTGAGGCGTTTGCCGGGCACAGTGAGGCATTTGATGGGCGCAGTGAGGCGTTTGATGGGCGCAGTGAGGCGTTTGATGGGCGCAGTGGCAGCGTTTGCTGGGTGCAGTGAGGTGTTTGATGGGCGCAGTGAGGCGTTTGCTGGGCGCAGTGAGGCGTTTGATGGGCACAGTGGCAGCGTTTGCTGGGTGCAGTGAGGTGTTTGATGGGCGCAGTGAGGCGTTTGATGGGCGCAGTGGCTGTGTTTGGCAGGCACAGTGGCAGCGTTTGCTGGGTGCAGTGAGGTGTTTGATGGGCGCAGTGGCTGTGTTTGACAGGCACAGTGGCTGCGTTTGCTGGGTGCAGTGAGGTGTTTGATGGGCGCAGTGAGGTGTTTGATGGGCGCAGTGAGGCATTTGATGGGCTGCGTTTGACGGGCACAGTGGCTGCGTTTGCTGGGTGCAGTGAGGCGTTTGATGGGCGCAGTGGCTGTGTTTGACAGGCACAGTGGCTGCGTTTGCTGGGTGCAGTGAGGTGTTTGCTGGGTGCAGTGAGGTGTTTGATGGGCGCAGTGAGGTGTTTGATGGGCGCAGTGAGGCATTTGATGGGCTGCGTTTGACGGGCACAGTGGCTGCGTTTGCTGGGTGCAGTGAGGTGTTTGATGGGCGCAGTGGCTGCGTTTGACGGGCACATTGAGGCGTTTGATGGGCGGAGTGGCTGCATTTGATGGGCACAGTGAGGCGTTTGCTGGGCGCAGTGAGGCGTTTGATGGGCACAGTGGCAGCGTTTGATGGGCACAGTGAGGCGTTTGATGGGCGGAGTGGCTGCATTTGATGGGCACAGTGAGGCGTTTGATGGGCACAGTGAGGCGTTTGCTGGGCACAGTGAGGCGTTTGATGGGCAGAGTGAGGCGTTTGCTGGGCACAGTGGCAGCGTATTTGATGGCAGAACAATGTACTGTACTTGGAGTCAGTGCTATGTACGGGGTCCCGCCCCCCTCTCCAAGCTCCGCTCTGTCTGCCCGCCCCCTCGAGTCCATAATTTTTCTGGACCCTGGACATACATAAGATTTACGCATGCGCGATTCGCGTTTTTTTAGGGTGGTGGGTGGGGCTGTTCCTGACGCTTAGCCACCTCTCCGCCCGCCCGCTCGAGAGCATAATATATTCTCGTCCCAGCATTGCAGGATCGATCACCGCAGGTAGCTCAGGATAGGCACTACAAGTCCCAGCATTGCAGGATCGATCACCGCAGGTAGCTCAGGATAGGCACTACAAGTCCCAGCATTGCAGGATCGATTATAGGCACTACAAGTCCCAGCATTGCAGGATCGATCACCGCAGGTAGCTCAGGATAGGCACTACAAGTCCCAGCATTGCAGGATCTATTATAGGCACTACAAGTCCCAGCATTGCAGGATCGATCACCGCAGGTAGCTCAGAATAGGCACTACAAGTCCCAGCATTGCAGGATCTATTATAGGCACTACAAGTCCCAGCATTGCAGGATCGATTTTAGGCACTACAAGTCCCAGCATTGCAGGATTGATTATAGGCACTACAAGTCCCAGCATTGCAGGATCTATCAAAACAGGTAGCTCAGCATGGTTGGTAAAAAATGATACTATGTAACAAGGGAAGTATTAGTGTTGGAACGCACAGCCCAGTGTTTGTGTTGTCTGTAATGTCACTTCCGTGACATTATCTGATGGTTTCGCTGAACTGTATTGCCGAAAATCATTTGGACCGCACGGCGCGAGTGTTTGGAACGCTTCGCGCTTGCGCAGTACGACATTTCTGCCCGCAACGTCACTTCCGTAGCATAGTGTGATAGGCAGCAAAATATGACACTACACCGGTTCCCTACTGCGCATGCGCGAGTCGCGCAGCGCAATGAGAATCGTCAGCGCTGTCTGCCGGGACATGTGTGTGTCCCGGCAGACAGCGCGCCAGGACAAGAAGTGGCGTAAACTCCCGTGGGAGTTTATGCCCGGAAGTGGGTGCAGATACCTGTCTTAGACAGGTATCTGCACCCCCCTCCCCCCTGAAAGGTGCCAAATGTGACACCGGAGGGGGGGAGGGTTCCGAAAAGCGGGAGTTCCACTTTAGGGTGGAATCCCGCTTTAAACTGTTGTATATATTTTTTATAATTGTATAACTTTATGTGCATACCGTATAGGCCGACCCGAATATAAGCCGAGGCACCTAATTTTACCACAAAAAAATGGAAAACGTATTGACTTGAGCATAAGACTAGGGTGAGAAATGCGCAGCTATTGTAAGTGGAAAAGAGGGTCAACAATGCCCATTTGCAGCATCACTGTGCCCATTTGCAGCCTCACTGTGCCCATTTGCAGCTATAGGTCCCCCAAACTTCAAACTTGGTAGTTAAGGGTTCCTAGATGCCCCCTATATGCAGCCAAAATGTGGGGTCTGTGGACCCAAAGGGTCCTGAAATAACATTGCTGCAGATGGACACAGTTGACCGACTTTGGGGCCCTGTATCTCGGGGCCACTTGGTGCTAGGAACCCAAATCAGGGACAGTTGGGAGGTATGCATACCTGAAAACATGAAATAGTGATTACCATATATACTCGAGTATAAGCCGAATTTTTCAGCACATTTTATTGTGTTGAAAGTGCCCCCCTCGGCTTATACTCGAGTCAATCACTTTTCTGCAGCAAAAAATGACATTTTCCGACCCGACTTTGGGCCCCGTATCTCGGGGCCTCTTAGTGCTAGGTGTGCAAACTCACAACATATGGCACTACAACATATCAAAAGATGGGGTTCCTATTACTAAGTGACCCCGACATACGGGGCCCCAAAGTCGGTTCAGAAAATGTCAAGCACTTTTCTGCAGCAGAGAATGACATTTTCTGAACCGATTTTGGGGCCCCGTATCTCGGGGCCACTAAGTGCTAGGAACCCCATCTTTGGATATGTTAGTGTAGTGCCATATGTTGTGAGTTTGCATACTAAATTTGGGGTTCCTAGCACTAAAGGCCCCGAGATACGGGGCCCAAAAGTCGGGTCGGAAAATGTCATTTTCTGCTGCAGAAAAGTGATTGACTCGAGTATAAGCCGAGGGGGGCACTTTCAGCACAATAAAATGTGCTGAAAAATTCGGCTTATACTCGAGTATATACGGTAATCACTATTTCATGTTTTCAGGTATGCATACCTCCCAACTGTCCCTGATTTGGAGAAATGTCCCTCTGTCCCTCATTCCCCCTCATTTGTCCCTCATTTTGGTCTGCTCTATATAGATGTAAATAAAATGCTCTATTTATCTATCAAAAATAGTTTTCCAGCACTAAACCTTTTATCCAATTTCTAAATTGCTGCATTTGTAAATTCCAAAAGCCAATATAAAGGAATAGTAGTGGTAAAAAAGCACTTGTGGGTTTAAACAATCATTTTTTATGTACAATTCTCCTTTAAGGGGGCGTGGTAGGGGGGTGTGTCCTATGCCTACATACTTTTCCTTATAGGTGTCCCTCATTCCCATGTCAGAAAGTTGGGACTTTCAAAAAACAGGACTTTAACCACTTCCCGCACGGTCTATAGCAGAATGGCGTCCGGGCGGTGGTTCAGTTATCCTGACTGGTCGTCACATGACGTCCTGCAGGATTACAGCCACCACGTGCCCGTGGGGACGCGCATCGCGGCAATCGGTGGTGTGGTGTGTCAGTCTACACCGCTACACCGATCTCTGACGGAGGCTCTTTACCACATGATCAGCCGTGTCCAATCACAGCTGATCACAATGTAAACAGGAAGAGCCGCTGATCTGCCTTTCCTCACTCGTGAGTAGAGGAGAGTCGATCGGCGGCTCTCCTGACAGGGGGGGGGGGCTGTGCTGATTGATTATCAGTGCAGCCCCCCCTCGGATGCCCACACTGGACCACCAGGGAAGCCGCCATGACCACCAGGGAAGCACATAACATGGCCAGGTACATCCCCCATTGCCATCCACATGTGCAAATGAATGCCAAATGCCCAATCTAACGACTGGCATCATTATGGAACAAATGAATTCAGTGATGCCCAGCAATGCCAACCATCAGTGTCATCAGTGCCACCCATCAGTGTCCATCTGTGCCCATCCATGCCCATCAGTGCCCACCTATCAGTGCCATCCGTGCCTATGAGTGCCACCCATAAGTACCCATCAGTGCCACCCACGAGTGCCCATCAGTGCCACCTATGAGTGCCCATCAGTGCCGCATACCAGTGCCACCTATCTGTGCCTATCAGTGCTGCCTATCGGTGCCTATCATCAGTGCCACCTCATTGGTGCCCATGAGTGCTGCCTTATAAGTGCCGTCATTGAAGAAGAAAACGTACTTATTTACAAAAAAATTTAACAGAAACAAAGAAAAACTTAAATTTTTTTTCAAAATTTCCGGTATTTTTTTATTCGAATAAAAATCGCAGAGGTGATCAAATACCACCAAAAGAAAGCTCTATTTGTGGGAACAAAATAATAAAAAGGACGCAGTGCCGAATCGCAAAAAGGGGCCTGGTCCTTTAGCTGCAAATTGGTCCGGGGCTGAAGTGGTTAAAGGACCATGAACACTCGAGAGAGAATGTTTGGTAAAAAATACAAATTTTATTACAAATAATTGACATCATATTAAAGAAGCTAAAACACAGGATAACACTGAAGTACACATGAGATTGAAACATGAAAAAGTGGAAGAGGCCCAAACCGTCAGACAGACAGATAGAAACCAACGCGTTTCAACATGTGGAGTAAGGGTCTTCTTCAGGGAGGAGGGGAAAGCGCTGAAAGACTTCCATATAACTACAAACAATCTATAGGATCGATACAGAAACATACCTCCCAACTTCCTGAGATAGGAATCATGAGGGACGCCTACTAGCAAACGTATGTAGGCATAGGACACGCCCCTTAAAGGGGACATTACCAAAAAAAAAGGTTATTTAAATCCACAAGTGCTTTTTTTTTTTACCAATAATATTCCTTTATATTGGCTTTTAAAATTGACAAATGCAGCAATTTAGAAATCAGATGAAAGGTTAACGCTGGGAAACACTTTTCGAAAGATAAAAAGAGCGTTTTATATACAACTATATAGATCAGACCAAAATGAAGGACAAATGAGGAGGAATGAGGGACAGAGGGACATTGCTCCGAATCAGGGACAGTCCCTCTAAATCAGGGACAGTTGGGAGCTATGACCATCCCACTGCCCCCTCCCCAGATTGACAATGCTGCTGTCTCCCCTGTGCTCCTTCATCCAGAGTAGAGGTGCTCTAATACAGGAGGCGTGTTACTGGTTAGATCAACAGAGGGGTGGGGGAGCCTTAAAAAAGAAAAACTAGTGCAGTCACCACATCTAATAAGCTGCAATATAATTAATGCTTCCTTTTTTGGGTTTAATACTGCTTTAAGAACGGGCCAGCCAATAGGAGAACTAGGAAGGAGGTCATGTGATCCTTCCGAGCCACTCAGCGCCCGGGACATTACTTGGTCTCCTTAAACATGGCCGCCTCCTGTAAACAGGAGACAATTTTGGAACATGTGCCTCAGACATCATTTCCTGTCGCCTGGTACGGGCCACCGCAGTGGAAATGATGGTACGTCATCGGTGGGCGCGGTGAGTCAGGCAGTGCGGGGCGGATGTTGCGAGTGGAGGGGAGCGGAAGTGGTCCAATCCTTCCAGGCGGCACAGGGGCCCGGTGAGTAACGGGGACACGTCTGTCCTGCGGGTCAGAGGGGGAGACCGAGCTGGTCACATGTTTCGAGGGGGGGGGCACTTCACACCCCTCCCCCTCACTAGTCACATGTCACTGCCTGCCAGGCACATGCATTGCTCTGCTGGGGCCTCAGGAGAAGGGGGGGGGGGGGTGTTGATAAAAAAAAAAAAAAAACAACCCACCCCCCTTAATGACTGTGACATGGAGAGATGGGGGAATATTCTGAATGTTTACAATCTGTGCCATGAGGGAGATCTGGGGGGGAGGAGGGGGATTGCTGAGCTCCTCCTGGAAATGCTCATGACCTGGCTGCTGTCACGCTGATGCTCTGTGTCACCTGTAGGAGGCGCTCCTGACTCTTCACCAACATGTGTGCTGAGAGGGAAGATGTGCAGCCAGGCAACTAGCATTTGTAGAAGGAGCCAGGGAGAGCCGACTATAACCTTCAATGAAGAGAGGGAATCTCCTCCCTCCCAAAACAGAGCTGATTGGTTCCTCCCGCAGATCAACACTAAGTACATGCGGAGGTGAGGGGCTGTCAGGAGGGGCAACAGGTTCATGGGGGCGGGGTTTGAGGCTGTCAGGAGGGGCAACAGGTTCATGGGGGCGGGGTTTGGGGCTTCTGGAGGGGCAGCGGTTTCATGGGGGTGGGGTTTGAGGCTGTTAGGAGGGGCAGCGAGTTCATGGAGGCGGGGTTTGAGGTTGTTAGGGGGGCTGTCGGGAGGGGCAGTGGTTTAATGGGGGCGGGGTTTGGGGCTGTTGGGAGGGGCAGTGGTTTAATGGGGGCGGGGTTTGAGGCTGTTGGGAGGGGCAGTGGTTTAATGGGGGCGGGGTTTTGGGGCTGTTGGGAGGGGCAGTGGTTTAATGGGGGTGGGGTTTGGGGCTGTTGGGAGGGGCATCGGTTTCATGGGAGGCGGGGCAAGGTTTGGGGCAGTGGTTTCATGGTTGGTTGGGGGGGGGGAGTAATGCACCAAGCAGGGATGCACAAATCCTATCACCT